>CM057792.1:2321804-3521804 GCA_030145905.1 Populus davidiana | reverse complement strand
ATTTAAGCACCTATTTGCTAGAATTAAATATAAACATTAAAAATTTTACTTTTTCACATGCCATAATACTTTTTTTATTAGTAAAAGAAAAGGATCCTCAAGTGACATAAGCATGTTTCAAAAAAGTTTTTAAAAAATGCAACTTGGGGTGTTGACCCTACCGAGAAAAAAACATCCTGGATCAACTTGAACGAACATGTCAAAAATACAAGTTAAGTCATGAGATAATGATAAGCAAATAGAAAGAACATAAAAAATAATAATTTAAAGTTGAATATCAAACAAATCCAACATCGAAGGATGAAATTGAAAACAATATCATTTAAATAATAATAATAAAAAAAAAAACCCAAGCACACCAAACTATGTGATCTAGATTATGCAAATGAGACAACCGAATAGAAAGCAAATTAGAAAACACCACATAGCTAAATTCCAAAACAACCTAATGCTAAAGAACAAAGCATACAAAATATCAATTTAGAAAACTTGTCAAAGTAAATCCAACCAAAAAACAACAAATAAAACTACCCAAGACAACTTGGATCATTTTGAAAACTCATAAAAAATCACATAAAAGGTAGATAAAGAAAAAAAAATCTAATCACTAATTATATAAATGTTGAATGATGACATTGAAAAAAATTATCATTTTAAAAAATAAAAATAAAAATAAATCAAGCAAATTTGGACGAACCTTCTAAACTTAAGCTAATGTCTTAAACTTGCAACCCATTAAATCCTAGACTTAGATTAAATCAATAAGTTCAATTCCGAACCAATTTAATATTGATTAGACAAAGTAAATTCAACCAAGAACAACAAATAAAATGTTTAAAAGGTAAACTTGTTATTTTACTGTATTTAAAAAAAATGAAAATGATATAAATACTCTTGTGTGCTATTTTTAAATTTTTTGATTTGTAAAGTAATTAAATTATTTTACTGTTAATTGTTTTTTGAAAAGACAATTATACTCCTGGTTAATATTGTAATGACTAATGAGCCATGTAAAGAGACCGTAATAATGAAAAGATTACGGAATGAAAAATAATGGAAAGCAAATAAAAAAATTGAACTAAATTTGAAAGATTTAAAAATTAAAGGGTGGTGAAATTGAAAAACAATTATAAATTTATAAAATGTTTTAAAAAATATTGAAGAGTAGAATTGGGAATGAAAAATCAACTTAAGGAATTAGAAAGAAAACTAACAAAGAAAGACAAATTAAAAGATACAAGATAACCAAAATCATTTTCAAGACCAGCAAAAAATTCTACACAAAGCAAATGAATAAAAAGAACGGGACATAGTCTTTAATTGAATAAATGTTGAACGATGAAAATGAAAATAAAATAGTTTAAGCAAACGAAAAAAAAAAAACAAGTAAACATTGTGCAAACCTGATATAATTTTTAAAACTCGCAACCCGTGAAATCTTGGATCCGAGTTCAATAAAAAAACTGAATTCTCAACCAGCATGATTTTGAAGGATGAAGTTGGTTAAAAAATATCAATAAAAAAATTTGCAAAAGTAAAAAAAATTGCAATAAAAAGAATAAGAATGAAATTTGATAGAAAAAAAAACCCAAAGGAGGATGAAATTTGAAAAAAATAAAAATAAAAATGATGTCAAACAAAACAATAGCAATTAAAAAAATAAAGACTAAATTTGAAAAATTAAAAAAATCATAGAGGGTGAAATTGGAAAAGATTTGTAATTTGATTGATTATTCATATATTTAAAAATAGGAGAGGGTAAAATAAAAAAAACATTTGTAATTTGAAAGATTATTCATAAATTAAAAACTAATAGGGGTTGAAGTTGAAAATCATTTATAAATTTAATATGTGAATATTATAATAATATCTCTGAACAACTTCTAAATTTAAAATAAAACCAATATAAAATGATATAAAAAAAGATATTTATAAAAGAGCTGTATTGTTTTTGTCTCTAAGCATGTTAAAGTAATTATACTATTCTAAAAAAATAAAAGGACAAAAATTCTCATGAGTCAAAAGCTTTAGAATTATTTATTCCAAAACTAAATTTGTAATTGCAGTGTGAATTAAAAAAATAACAAATATAACCCCATGTAATAGGTTAAAAACATTTGCGTCATGTTAAAAGATATTATAACCCCAGGCTTAGTTCATTGTTTTTTTTTTTTTTTTTTTTGGTTCAGAAGCAAATTATAATAGACAAATATGTATCTTTCCCCGACATAAATGGAGGTCAAATAAATAACAAATGAAGGTGACATTTCAACGTTTCCCCAACATAAAGGACACTTGGCTTCGAAAGTCACCCATCGGTCATCACCCTTCACTACCTGACGCTGACTCTCCACAACATTAATCTTCATTTTTCTTTTTTTGTCAATTTAAGATAAATTTTGTGTGCTATCAACATCTGACAGAGCATTATTATTGTTATATTTCACTAACAGTTTGATAAAAAAAAATAATAATAAAAAAAGGAAATCGTGTAATAACTAGGTAGGTTCATGTATTTGACGATTCTGCTTTTCCACTTTAGTTCACGGGAAAAAAGATTGTCCTGCAGTGCAGAACGTTCACATTGTCTCAAGCTAAACGGCAACGGATTTCCATAGTTGAAGATATAATTTCTTTCTTCTTTTAATCTTTAAATTCATTTTTTAATTCTTAAAATAATAATAATAATAATAATAAATCAATCTTGAATTGAAACGTGAGAGATGAGTAATCGCGTAGTATAAAATATAAATATTCTTAAAAGGGTATGTCAAGAATGGGATTCGAACCCATGCCCTTTCGGACCAGTACCTGAAACTGGCGCCTTAGACCAACTCGGCCATCTTGACTCTTGTTAAGCTCAATCACTAATACATATTACATACTTGTAGTCCTGAAGCTTGATAAGAAACTGCACTGCCTGCTTTTCCAAGGGGCAATTTTGTCAATCGGTCTAACTATATATTCGTGGATTAGAAAGAAAGAAAGAAAAGATTGAGAACTTGGAACCCGCAAAAGGTGCCGGAATTAAGGTCTTAATTTAGTGAGGAATGCGACAATAATCAACACAGGACAAAAGTTTGAATAGTCATACACATGTAATTAATTGGTGCTCAAATTAATTCTTAGAATCTCACAAAAAATCTTAATTCTGACGTGGATGTCGTCTTTTGTTAGAAGCTAAATTCAATCTCAGTGCAGAGAAATTGATTCAATTATTGTATTATGTAAGAAAAGACAGAAAGAAAAAGCAAGCACCTTCCATGGTGATTGCCGCTTTCTAGTTACAGGTGCTTTGATGTGCTAAAGTGCTTGTATTCATTAGCCTAATATGTATTTTCCTTCTCTCTCTAGCATGAAGGTGTTTTAATTGGAGGATTTTAATGGTGCTTGTATTCATTATCAATGATATACCATAATTTCTATCAATATAGTTACTTTTATCGGTTTTTATTAAAAAAACAAATGTTATTCTAAATAATAAAAAATATATATTGTTGCTAAGACACTGAGGTTTATGTCTGAAATAACTAGTAATATAGATACCAATCGAAAACAATAAATTAGATTTAGATAATAGATTATATATTTCTTAATTAGATTGATTTCAAAAACTAACTTTGAAAATTATCTAGATTATAATTTCAATTCAAGAGCCATTGTTTTAAATGTTTTTATTAAAATAATAATATTATTTTTTATTTGAAGCGAACTAATTCAAATCAAATTTAGTTGAATCATTAAAAACTTAATTAAATTAATCAAATGAATATATTATTCGATTCAATTAAAAATCTAATCTAAGTCATATATTAGGTCTTTCAAACCGGTCAAAGTTAAAAAACTAGTATTATTTTGAAATTTTCAATTCAATTAAGCATCCCTACCCAGTCATATATTAGGTCTTTCAAACCGGTCGAAGTTGAAAAACTAATTTTTTTTTTGAAATTTTGAATTCAATTAAGCATTCCCATTCAGTCATATATTAGGTCTTTCAAACCGACCGAAGTTGAAAAACTATTTTTTTTTTTGAAAATTTCAATTCAATTAAGCATCCCCACCCAAAAAAATCATATATATATTTTTCTCTGATCTTTCCATGTTTATTCATTTTGAAACTCATCCCCTCAGTTGTCTTTTTATTTGACCCCCCCTCTCAAGAAATCATAATTCCACCCCTCGTACGACTTTCTTGGAAGGATAGGACCCGAAATTCTGGCCACGCATACTCGACGTATAGACCCCACACGAGCTCCGATCACCATCGCCCTTCTATAAATTCTTGGACAGACTCCTGCCCTGATGCATCATTTCTTGGACATTGAAAGAAAAGAAAAGAAAAAATAGAAATAACAAAATTATTGAAGATGAAGAGGGCGTCTCTCCTCGTAACTATGGTGGTGGTGGTGGTAATGTTATTAGCTGAAGCAAAAGTGTCACAAGCGGTGACCTGCAACCCAGTTCAGTTGAGCCCATGCCTGCCGGCAATCTCGTCCTCTTCACCGCCATCAACTACCTGCTGCAGCAAATTGAAGGAGCAGAAGCCTTGTCTTTGTGGATATCTCAAGGATCCATCCCTCAAGCAGTTTGTCTCCTCTCCTGGTGCTAGAAAGGTTGCTAGTGCCTGTGGTGTTCCCTACCCTAGCTGCTAATTATAATTACATGTTCTTGCTAAATCAAATTAGCTGCTAATCAAATTAATATTTGCATGGGTAATTATGCATATATAGGAGTGTGTGAACTATGAAGATTGAGTGATGTTGTTCCATACCGCATGTTCTATGAAATAATGACGTGGATAGTAGCACATATATATCATCTAAAATAAATTATCAGTGGAGATAGATAAGATATGAAGATGGTCAAGCTGTTGTACTAGAAAATGTATCTGTTATATAAATAAATTATCTTGTGATGTATAAATATCGATTAATATCATTCCTCTTTACTTTCACTCTTTTTTTCTTTTTTTGTACTGTTCGATATCAAAGCTTGAACCCTTGGGTGGATGAATTGGCGATTCCCTCTTGTTCATGTTTTTCTTCATTTTCAATTTTATTTTTTTCTTTAGAAACGTTTTTTTAACATAAATATGACACCTTTTTTACAATATTTAGATATAAATAATAATAAAAAATTAAAGGGATCATAACTCTTTACGTACACAAATGATTAATTTTAATTTCAGCATATAAGAATACATAAATCACAAAAGAATAATCATAGCCTTGGTATTCAAAATGGAGAGTCTATATTGTGTCTCGGTATAATTACATGGACGAAAACCACTTGGTTGTAATAAGACAACAAATTCAGTGATTTTGATTCTCAACACACGAAGTAAAAGCAGTCTAAAATATTGCTCTGCGGAATGGGAGGGTGCTGATTAGCACGTTGGGAAATGAGAATTTTCATCAAATATATATCATTTAGGTTACGAATCCAGAGAAATATTGTGAAAAAAACAATCTTAACAATTTTCCTCG
Source organism: Populus davidiana (assembly GCA_030145905.1). Taxonomy (NCBI): domain Eukaryota; kingdom Viridiplantae; phylum Streptophyta; class Magnoliopsida; order Malpighiales; family Salicaceae; genus Populus; species Populus davidiana. Next base: position 3,516,318 of record CM057792.1, on the reverse strand, counting down.
TGTTGATCCTTTAATTTATTGTATATTTCCTTTCTTTATTTCACCAATATTCCATCGAATCTGTAGGATTAATCTGCTTGTGTCCAATTTTTTTAATCTTTTTTAGCCATTACCCGCTGCATCACATGGGTTTTTTTACTCGTTCCGTCGCAACAATAGCCTTTGGCGACCAAAATCTCGTGGCCAGAAACTGATTTTATCATGGGATTCTTCAATGATTTTCTTCACTCACGAAAGAAGAAAAGAATGCAACAGCCCACAGACATGATTAAGCCCATGTCCCCAACTAAAAAACAGATTAGGCCCTTGGATATAGAGGCCCATATACATGGTTTTGACCTCAACAGATTCTACCACTACCAGGCCCTTGAAGCAGGGCCTGTTTTATCCTTTTATAGTCTTTTTCTCTCGCATGGTAGGAGGTTAGAGAAACAACACTTACTTATATGCACATGTTATATTAAAAGAAATGTAGTTTAATTGATTAGAGTGTGGGTTTGTTGTTTAGAAATTATTAATTTGAGTGTTATAAATATCAAGATTAATAAAAACTTACTTGATTATTAACTTTAGAGTCACAAGGAATTAGTCGGGCTATCCGTAAACTAGTCCGGACACCCACAATTATCAAATAAAAAATAAAATAAAATGAAAGAATTAGAATTCTTTAATGCTACTGTGTGCCTAGATAGAATCATAGATTTACCATTTAGACTTCATATGAAAGCATGGGAAAATGGATTCAACAATCTAATCTATCAAGTAAATCTCTAAATATTTCTCAGCTAGTTTAGTTCACATTTCTTATTTTAATTCACTAATAAAAGCTTATTGTTTTCATTAAATAATTTGTTTGTTTCACCTAAAACATCAATCACATGTAATATGTTAGTTTAATTTCATAGGTTTTGATATATACAGTTTTTTTTTATTCGACAGTAAGAATGTACTTGGATTAGCTTGTATGTAAACTAAGACTAAATTCTTTCTTGAAAAATCTTAAAGATATACCCCTCATCGGCCTGATATATTTTTTTAAAACATTAATACATTTTCCTCTGTCAAGGAAGAGACCAAACATTTTTTTAACAATCCCCCACGACAACCTCTTTTTTCCTTGAAGAGAAGGATCATCAAGACCCAGATATTTGATGTGGTACTGTGAGAAGCTCTCTTAAATATTTTAATATTAGATTTTGTTTTAAATTAAGTTGTTTTTAACTGTCAAAGTATTTTAATTTGATTATTCTTTTATTATCTTGATTTGTTGCAGTTAAAAGAATTATCTTCTCTTGTCTCTAAAATATTTTTGTACTTTAAAAATTTATTTTCTTATAAAATAATTTTAGAATCTAAAATTAAGTTATGACAACACTCATATTAAAGTATGAAAAAAATTAAAAGATATATAAAAAAAAATATTAGAATTTTAAGTGGTAAAGGTTGTTTGTACTTTTCTCTTGAAAATGTATCTAAAAAATATATTTTTTTATTTTTTTAAATTTATTTTTAATATCAGCATATAAAAACGATAAAAAAACACAAAAAAAAACTTAATTTAAAGCTAAAAAACATAAAACATTTTTTAAAATATTGTTAAATTGTAATGCCAAACATCATCTTGTTTTTTGTATTTTTTAATGAGAGTACTTTTTTTATTTATTTATAGACAAAAGTAAACTTAAAAAATAAGTTACACTAATTTGGAACATAATTCATACTCTAATAGCTTTTGCTGTATAATAGTCTAACTATATAAGAAAACAATTTTAAAAAAACAAGCCGATTACTCGTATTTTTTTTTCCTAAATAACATACCACAAGTCTTCCATGAAAATCTTACTTGTGAGTTTTGTAATGCATATTAATGTGTTTTTTAGATTAAAATTTATCAAAATTATAGAAATACTAAAAATTTTACTATATATAAACAATGTTTGCCATCTCAAATTCTACTATGGGTTGATTGTTCACAATTTATTGTGGTCATCAAACTTTATATTTTCACAATTACATCCTTTTGGGGCCAAATTAAAGGATAATTGATTCAAATTTGTTGGACAAGGACAAGATTGAAAGAAGAAGGACCGATGTGAAAAAAACACTAAAAATAGATGGTGGGTACACAATTCTGGCGCAAAGTTCAATTTAATCCTCAAACTTTCTAAATCATATCCTTTTGGTCCCTAAATGTTTTAGCAATTCAATTTTAGTATAAAACTTTATTTTTTAAATTTTAAAAGGGAGAGAGATCGCTAAATTCCAACAGTGAAGAGAGAAAATCAACATTGACATCAATTTGAGCAGCTAAAATGATTGTTCATGGTGTCAATGAGTTTCATTTGGTAAGGAGAATTCTACTTAGGTGTTTTTTAAAACCTTAATAATACCTAAAAAACTAGATCTAAGTTTGGAAAAATTTTTATTTCAGGTTATTTAAGTTCATTTGTTTTGTTTATCAAGGTGTTTAGGGATTTGTTTTGGGTGTTTTAGGTAAAACAATATGATTAAAATGGATTGTACAACCACCATAATCGCTAGAATCTTGAGAAACCAAACGACGAGTCATTTGAAACTTTTTTTAAAAAACTATTAGGGTAGTCATCCGCCCCAATTACATTTTAAAAAAATAAGGTCCAATAGCTTCTGACATTTTTTCTTGTAATTTGGAAATTTTTTTAAAAAAAAAAATCCATGTATTTTTATGTGTTTTTTTAAATAATTTTTTAATTTATATTTAAATTAAGACCCCATCTTTGAATTTTTTTTATTTAGTCTTTTTAAATAGTGCGTTTTTAATTAGTTTTTGAAGAAATTATTGTAATTCATCTATATTGTTTTATGTTTTATATAATTGAACTTTATTTTAAAAAATAAAAAAATATTTATATTTGGATAATATTTCTAATAAGTGGAACAATGTTATGTTTGTGTTTATTTCTTCTATTATTTGATTTAATAAAAAATAACTTTAATAAATAGAATCATTGAATACAATCAGGTAAATGATCCATGTTGCGAGATCAAATATATATTAATCTACTTCTCATTCTTGAATTTTGAAGATACATATTTAGTTATCATTAATGATTCTTCTTTATTTATTGGCACAAATAATTTTCAATTTATTTAATTAGATGTATAGATAATATTTTTTTAATTTAAATTTAATGTATAAAAACACCTACATGTTTATTTTTTTTTGTTGAAAAAAATTGGTCGCAAAACACCGGAAAATAGCTAATTATAACAAAAACTAAAAGAGCTAAGTGTTCTTTTCACTGTTTGCCTAGACACAAATTACTGTTGATTGGAGCAATGTAATGACGGGATTGTCCTTCCCAAAAAAACCTTATAAGCATGCAATTGAGGATATGTTTGTCTTTTTCATGGGATCCATTTAGCATTGAAAGAATAATTGGAGATAAAATAGTCCGTTTAAGTTTTTTGAGCTATAGTATAAATACTGATTTGTCCTTCAAGGCATAAAATTTTAACTTTTGGGTTAAGGGCTTCTTTTGTTTTTTTTTTTTTAAAATAAACAGTTAAGATACAACCATGTTCCTGAGGGGGGGAATATGCATGTGTTAAGGGGTTTCTCTGTCTTTTTCTTTAATTGAATCAATTCAAATATGAAATTACCCTTGGGTTTCAACAAAAACAAGGCCATATGTAGGGGTGTTTTCATCGTTTCCATATGTTTTATTGTAAATATCATGTGATGTCAGGGGTAATTGAGTATTTATATGTATATAAATTATTATTTTTATTTGAGTGACGTGTGCTGCCCCAAAACGGAACCGAGCGATGCCTTATAAGGTGATGTTCGATGCGTCTCACCACCCTAGGTATGTGGCAATGCGCATGTGCTGAGGCTACCCACGGAGGAGCTCTTGCCAGGGTTTTTCCCTCTCTCCCCTCTCTCATCCTAGAAAATTATGCTGCCCATTGTAACAAAATAAGAAGATTTGACATGGTTGCTAAACCTAAGTTGTTTAGGTTTGACATGGTTGGTAGACCCAAGTGGCTTGGGTTTGATATTTTTTCATACCCAAGGTGCTTGGACTTGGCGTCAGCTATGTCTAAAGTGATTGGACTTGGCAGGTTGCCAATTCCAAAGTAAGTGAGTCTAACATATTTGGCAGACCCAAGTGCCTGGCTTACTAGGTCCGTAAGCGCCTAGCCTGATTATTTTTTAAAAAACAAAATTTAAGTGTTTTTTTAAAATAATTGATTATTTGTGTATATTTTTTCAAATAAATTTTTGGTTTATGTTTTAGTTAGATTGTGATTATTTTTAAATGATATTGGGTGTGTTTAGATTTTAGAGAGGTATGTATGATTCATCTGTGTTTTTTTTTTAATTTTATATAAATTAAATTTTTTTATAATATTTTTAATAAATGTAGCCTTGCATTGTTTTTTCTAATTATTATTCAATAAATTTTATATGTTATGTGCGACCATGTATTGTTTTTTTTTTTTTGTAATTATTGTTCAATAAATTTAATGTGTTATGTGCAACCATGCATTTTTTTTTTTAATAATTGTTCACTAAATTTTATGTGGGTCTAACATTGTTGCCACACCCAAGAAAAGTGGGTAACATCTTGCCACACCCAAGACATCTGAACTTGGTGCCAACCATGTCCAAAGTTATTGGACTTGGTAGGCTGACAAGTCCAAAGTAACGTGGATCTAACATTTTTACCTGATCCAAGTGCTTCACTTACCAAATCAACAAGTGCCTAGCCTGATTTGTTTTATATATATATATATATATATATTTATTTTTTTAAAAAAATCAAAATTTAAAAAATAATACATTATTTGTGTATATTTTTTCAAATAATTTTTTGGTTATGTTTTAATTAGATTGTTTTTGTTTTTAAATGATATTTTCAAAGTTTATTTCTTTAAAAATTAAATTTTCTTAAGTATTTTTAACTGATATCAAAAATATATTTTTTAAAAATATTATTATAATATATTTTTAAATAAATTTTTTTAAAAAAATAATCATAATCACAACTATAGATATCACTGAAAATTAATTATGTAATGCAATCAATTTATTCCTCATAAACAACTCCCACGAAATTAAAATAATTCTCCTCAATTTTCTATCTTTCCTTCCTTCTCTCAGATTTAAGACAAATTACCATAATAAAATTAAAACAATTCTCTTCAACTTTCTCCCTTTTCTTTTCTTGTTTCCCACAGATCCCAAACGATAGTGAGGCCATAAAGCTTGTCTACAGAATTTGTGTTCTTCTCAGAGACCGTAACAGTGACTCCATGTCAATCAAACAAACCAAGCGGAAATTATGGTTGTTTGTCAGTTATCATGTCAAAAGGAGGAAGGGGGCTTTGATACTTTCTATGTTAGTAATTTTAAATGGTTATAATTTAAAGTATTTTTTATGTAAAAATATATTAAAATAATATTTTTTTATTTTTAAAATTATTTTTTAATATTAATACATTAAAATAATTAAAAAATATTAATTTTAAATAAAAAAATAATTAAATTTTTTAAAAAAGATAGCCCGCCTTTTCAAACGTGGCTAAAACATCTTGAAATTACCTTACCATTTTAGCCTCTGCGTGCTTTTTATTCATACAAGTCTAGTTTTGCCTACAAGAAACACTCCATCAGATCTACACAAATCATCCCTAGAGACGTTGGAGAGTTTTCATAGACAAATCTTTATGTTTTCTTGATGCCAACAACTCTTTTTTCAGCTTAAGTTTGATTATGCAATGTTTCCATAGATCAACAAGTGTTTAAACATTTTCAAGGTTCAAACATTACCTGATTACCCGCTATCATTGCTTTAACCACTATTGTATTTCAAAAAATTATTACCCACAAATATTCAAATTAATTTTAACAACAAATAATTAGAGCTGAGTTCACTAAATTCAATTTTTCCTCATAGCTAAAGTTCAAATCTTTAATTTATTCAGTGAAGATACTAAAAAATTCAACAAAAACCCAAAAAATCCTACCTATGAAGCAAAAGGAGAAAATGAAGACAATCAAAGTTTAGTTTTGGAAAACCCATTTCTTATAGAGGTTGGAATTCTAGTATATGATTCATTAAAGGTGTTTGACACAATTTCTGCTTATGCATTTAGGTGTTTTTAGCTTAAAAAAATATTAAATTAATACTTTTTAGTGCTTTTTTATGGTTTTGATATGCTAATGTTTGAAAAAAAAATATTTTGATTATTTTTTAGCAATAAGTTATTTTGAAAAGTACCCTATATCGCAATCTCAAACACTTCAAAAATTAGTTTCTAAAAATACAAGTTTGAAATTATGGGTTAAAGTTGTAAAAAAGTTGCAAGAAAAATAATTGAAAAGAGAGTATTGAAAAAAAAAAAAAAAAACTCAAAACCTCAGTAGAGAAAGATGTCCCAAATCCCTAATGGAAAAATATCATGTTTTGCACATCTCAAGTCAAACAAGACGATGACATCTAACTTGTACAGAGGGCGTTATCAACAAAATTAACCCAATAATAAAATATATCCATAAATATACCAACATAGATTTTTCTTAGTATATACCAAAGGAATTACATAGGATATTACAATGGAATTTTTATATTTATTGGTGATTCCGCTTGTATTTTAATAATGTTTTTAAATACATAATTATTTGGATCAAATAATTGGACATTAAACAACAAAATTAAATCCAAGAATACATTTCATATTATTAATTTAACTATAAAATCAATTACAAAATTCTTTATACATTAAAAAGAAGATGGATCCTAGTCTTCTACATTCTTTAAGAAATTATGAATGTATTTCACAAAAACACTTCTTTGACAATTATTTTCAGGTAACTTGTATTTATTTTTTTATAATAAAATTTATTTGAACTTTCTATATAATTTATTCAAACAAACTAAATAATTACAAAAATAATTATGTTATATTCTATAAAATAAATTTAATTAATTCTTTATTTAATCTAAAAAAACTAAAAATTAAAACAAATTTATCTTTATCAATACTGATAATCATTCACTAATCAATGCACATAATCCTTCACTAATTAAATCCAATTAATTGGACGTTTACATTAGAGATTGTGGCTATTTCCAAAAGCAAAGGTGATGTTAATTGTTTAAAGCAAGGTTGTTAATTTCGTTCTGTTCCGCCCGGAATGGCCGAAACATTTCATATCAATTCAAAAAACGAAACAAAACGGAACAAATTTCATCTTATTTTAAATCTCGGCCCGTTCCGGATTTTTCGGTCAAATTCCGGCCGAAACGTTCCGGTTTCATTCCACATGTTCCGTTTCGGCCAAAAAACCATTGAATCAAATTGAATCTTGCTCAATTTCATTAATTAAACCACCCGATTATAAAAAGCTTTTTTTATTATTATTTTCAATAGCAATGATATTAATAATAATATTGAAATTTATTATTACTATTTTCATTAACAATGATATTAATTTTTTAAAATTAGTTTTATCACTAATATATATGGTTTATATTACTTTAAGTTAAAGATCTATTTAATCTTTACTATTTAAAAATATTTTAAATTTTAAAATTATATTTGTTTGGCATTATGTTTGTATTGCATAATTTATAATTAATTTATCTTGAATTTGAATTATGTTTGTGGAATATATATATATATATATATATATATATATATATGAACAATACAACCCCGAAATGGCACGCCGAAACACTCCAAAACTAAAACATTTCGTTCCAATTGAAAAAACAAAACAACTACTAAAACAGAATTTACAACCTTGATTTAAAGTGAGGATCACTGCTATAAATAGGGAATTCTTGTGCAACTTTTGATCTCTCGATGCGCAAGCCTTCGATTTGTACTTCCACGTCATTAATTATTTTGTGAACAAGACAATTTTATGGCCTCTACTTTTCAATTTATTCTCAAAAGATGATCATGATAATAGAAGTAAATTCATGAACCAAATTATATATACAGTTTGTAAATATATTTTTTTTGTTTCACCGAATGCATATATAAAGATTAAGGGTCTATTTATTTTTGCGTTTCAAATTTGTTTTTGAAAAAATTTGAAAAACTTTTATTTTTTATTAACTTTAAATTAATATATTTTTAGTATTTTCAAATTATTTTAATGTGCTGATATTAAAAATTATTTTAAAAAAATAAAAAAATATTATTAATATATATTTTAATATAAAAAATTATTTAAAAAGTAACACAAAAAAAATAGAGAAGTAAAATGAGAAGAGACGCCACTCGAGAATGGCTGTTTCTGTCCAAAGAATATATTCGGTGTAATCCATTTAAACAACAATAAAAAAACGTGATCATTTATTTTGTGAACATGTCATTTTTTTTCTCAATAATGACTGTTTCTTCAGATATATAACTTTCAACTTCTATAAGCATAGTAATTTATATTATCAGTGAATCTATACACAACAGGGACGCTTGCCATCTATCTAGTTTTTATAACTTAATAAAGTTGATGAAAAGTACACTTTGGTTGTTGTACAAACGATGTCGCTTCATAATGATTGCGGCGGATTGGTGAAAAAAAGCATGGATTGATCAATTTTCACAAAATAATCAATGACCTGGAAGTACAAATCAAAGGCATGCGCATCGTGGCATTAAAAGTGGGGAATGTTTTTTTTATTTTATTTACGTGGGTGTCCGGGTCAGCTTGCGCGCACCACGACTAATCCCACAGCTCACTGAACATCCTACAAACTTAATGAGCATGTAAGGCACCGCGGAGGTGAAATACATCCATGATGAGATTTGAATCTAGGATGCAGAGGAAGGGAACAAGTTCTTTTAACCGCTGGCCAAGACTTCAAGTGCAAAAGTAGAGAATTTTTAGTACACTCTAGTTGTTGTAAAAATCAAATGTTAAAAAATCATGAAACCTTAATTGTTGGAAAAAAAATATATATTTTTTATAAAAATATTAAAATAATATATTTTTTAATTTTGTAAAATTATTTTTAATATTAATGCATCAAAATATTTAAAAATATCAAAAAAAAATTAATTTAAAATAAAAAATAAAAAATAAAAAATATTAAAAAATTTAATATCCTGTGAATTATAGACTTGCTGTAAGTTAATCATGTCATGTCATCAATTTATTTCACATAAATAACTCTCATCAAATTAAAATAATTATTTTTAATTTTAAAATATATAATTTAACTTGTTAAATCTGAGTTTTTTTTTTCTAATTTGAGTAATATAAATTTTTGAACCATTAAAAACTTATAAAATGATTAAACAAAGCTAGCGAAAAATTATGGTTGTTTTACCGACTCTTGTCAGTTATCACGTCAAAAGGAGGGGCTTTGTTACTGTCTACGTTAGTAATCTTTTATTTGAAATTGTGATTATAGTTATAATTTAAAGATTTTTTTATTTAAAAATATATTAAAATAATATATATTTTTTTTATTTTTAAAAAATTAATTTTAAAATCAATATATTAAAATGATTAAAAAAATATTAATTAAAAAAAAAACAATCTAAATTTTTAAAAAACACAGCGTTTCCAAACGAGGCTAACACCTTGAAATTACCTTACCATTTTAACCTCTGCGTGCTTTTTATTCATAGAAGTCTAGTTTTGCCTACAAGAAACACTCCATTAGATCTACACGAATCTTTATGTTTTCTTGATGCCAACAACTCTTTTTTCAGCTTAAGTTTGATCATGCAATGTTTCCATAGATCAACAAGTGTTTAAACATTTTCTCTCCATCTTGTTTTTCAGCTTCAAAATATGGATTGGTGTTCTCTAAAAACAAACATATGTTAGGTGAAGTAAGGAGTTGGCAGTTTGATGGAACAGTAAAAGTAATTTTTTAATTTCACTATGATATATTAATAATCTAATGCAGTGATATAAATAAAAAATAATAAATTAATATATGTTCTTTTTAGATAATTTCCTAGCAACATTACTTTCCATAACAATTTGAATCAAATATTCTTGAATAATTTTTTATTGAATAATAATCTTAACTATAGTTTTAACTAAATAAATATTTTAACTCGCACAATTAAAACTATTTTTTAAAAAATTAATTATGTAAAATTATAACCACAAAACTCACACAAATACAGACAAAGTACATCTTTCTAATGATGCTGGCTTGTCTTGCCGAATAACCTCGCAGGAAAAAAACGATTTTTTATACAGTACTCTATGGTCATACCTATAATTCAACTATGGAAAAACCTGGTACGTGACAGTTGTTTTTATTTTTCAATTTTATAGTGCTAATTTTAACTTCTCCTTTGTTTGTACAACGCTGGCATAATCTCTAGCAAACTTTCAAACGTTGTTTGTTTGTTCGGAACAGCCATGATCAACAACTATTCACATTCTATCTTAAACTCCTGCTAAAAATAAGTATCACAGATCTTACATCCGTATTGAAAACAAATCAATGCCCATAGCACGTAGCCACCCCTCTAAAAAATGCAGCATAAAAGCCTCTTCTCTACCGGATATGATGTTTTTATTCGATGGTAAGAGGTATTTTTGAACTAGCTTATATACTAATCGATGATAAGTGGTGTAAGATGACGTTGAATTTTTTTTTGTTTATGTTATAAATTAATCATTCTCTTGAGAGAAGGTATTCAATTTCCAAACTTGTTCTGTTCTCTCTCTACATCCATCTCTCCTTTGTTAAGTGTCATGGCATCAACCAAGCCAGTAAATGTACTCGAGATCTGCCATGTTAGTCCGTCCTCTACCTCACCCGACTCAAGCACCGAACTATCTCTGCCTCTCATCTTCTCTGATATCTTCAACCTCAAATTCCCTCCAGTTCAAGGCATCCTTTTCTATAAACTCGCCGAGTTAAGCCCTACTTTCTTTAACTCCGTAATTCTTCCCAAGGTCAAGCACTCACTCTCTTTAACTCTTTCCCACTTCCGTCCTCTTGCCGGTAACCTCACTTGGCCTCCAAATTCCATCAAACCCATGATCACGTACAATACTCCAGATGATGGTATTAAACTTACAGTTGCCGAGTCCAGTGCAGACTTTGACCGTCTCTGTAGTGAAGTACATGATGCTATTGAGTCACATCCCTATGTGCCAAATGTATCGATATCTGATACTATAGCATCTACACTTGCTATTCAGATCACTTTATTTCCAAATAAAGGTTTTTGCATCGGCCACACCATTAACCATGCTGTTCTTGATGGAATGAGCGTATCCTTCTTCATGAATGCATGGGCTCGCATTTGCAGACAGTTAGTCGATGAAAATATGGAAAACCCTAGCTTGTTACCGGAAGAATTAACCCCGTTTTTCAACCGAACAGTTGTTCAGGATCCTGAAGGGCTAGACATGTGGTACTTGAATTTCTGGCTGGGAGTAAAACTTCCAGGTTCCGATGACAATACTAGAAGTTTGAAGCCTTTTCCATTTCCAGAAACTCCACCAAACCTGGTAAGAACAACGTTCGAACTCTCTCGTGAAGATATACAGCAGCTTCGGGAAATGGTAAAGTCTCAACTGGATAATTTTGGATCCAAAGAGGAAACAAGTCAAACAAAGCCAATATATTTGTCGACTTATGTGCTTGTATATGCATATACGTTGGTTTGCATGCTTGAAGCAAAAGGCTTAAATAGCAAGGATAAGATTAAAATGTTGATTACGGTAGACTGTAGAGCCCGTTTAAACCCTCCATTACCTAAGAATTATATTGGTAATTGTGTTAGCTCCTTTGATGTGGTTGTGGAAGGAGAAGATCTAATGAAAGAGAATGGGGTTGCGTATGTTGCGAAGAGGCTTGCTGAGATGATAAAAGGATTAGAGAATAGATCAGTTTTTGAGGGAGCAAAGGAGAGGTTACCATACAATGACTGGGAACCAGATATTCGACTGGTTCGAGCTGCTGGGACAAACCGATTTGGGATGTATGGGGCAGATTTTGGATGGGGGAAGCCAAGCAATGTGGAGGTTACGACCATAGATAGAGTGGATGCCTTTTCTATTATGGAGAGCAAAGACGAAAGTGGTGGAGTTGAACTTGGTTTAGTCTTGAAGGAGCATGAAATGAAACTATTCCGTTCTCTATTTGCCAGTGGCCTTCGAATGTAAACTGTAATCTTGTGCCTCTCTAAGACATGCCTCTACCTGTTTTTTCTTTTTATTATTATGTATGTTGTGCTGTAATTTCTTGGAGTTATTTATGTAATGTTCTTTGCTTGTGCGTGTGAAATTTTGATTATCTTTTGCTAAAGCTGCATTTATAATCATTAACTTTTTATAAATTCTCTTACAGTAGATTTTTTCCATAAATTCTCCCAATTATATATATATTACTGATGGATTCGTCAATAGGATTTTTATATCCATTGATGATTCCGTTGATATTTTAGTAATGTTTTTAAATATATAATTATTTGGATCAAATAATTAGAACAAAAAAATTAAATCTAAGAATACATTTCATATTATTAAATTTAGCAAATCAATTTCAAAAATCTTTATACATTAAAAAAAAATTGGAGCCTAGTCTTCTACATTCTTAAAAGACTGTTAATGTATTTCACAAAAATACTTCTTTGATAATTATTTTCAGGTAATATATATTTAACTTCTTATAATAAAACTTATTTGAACTTCTTATATGATTTATTCAAACAAACTAAATAATTACAAAAATAATTATGTTATATTCTATAAAATGAATTTGATTAATTCTTTATTTAGTCTAGAAAAATAAAAAAATTTAAAAAAATTTATCTTTATCAATATAAATAATTATTCACTAATCAATGCATTTATCCTTCACTAATTAAATCCAATTAATTGGACGTTTACATTAGAGATTGTGGCTATTTCCAAAAGCAAAGGTGACATTAATTGTTGAAAGTGATGGTCACTACTATATATAGGGAATTCTTGTACAACTTTTGATCTCTCGATGCGCAAGCCTTCGATTTGTACTTCCACGTCATTAATTATTTTGTGAACAAGACAATTAATTTATGGCCTCTACTTTTCAATTTATTCTCAACACATGATCATGATAATATCAACTAACCTGTCATTGAAATAAACGAACACAGAGAAAAAGTAAGTTCATGAACCAAATTATATATACAGTTTGTAAATATTGATTTGTTTTTGTTTTTGTTTTGAATGCACAGGTAAAGATTAAGAGCTGGTTTGTTTTTGTATTTTAAAAAAATTTTAAAAAAAAATTAATTTTTTTTTATTAATTTTAAATTAATATATTTTTATTGTTTTTAAATTATTTTAATGTGTTGATGTGAAAAATTATTTTTTTAAAATAAAAAAATATTATTAATATATATTTTAATATAAAAAATTATTTAAAAATCAACTTCAACCAAGAAAGACCAAAAGGTCAAAAAAAGAAAAGATACCACTCGGGAATGGTTGTTTCTGCCCAAAACATATATTCAGTGTAAACCATTTTGTTGTAACCCAATTTTGGATTCACAAAGATTTTCTTGAATGTTATTTTATTTCTATTATTATTTATGAAAATCCAAAAAATTTAAGAAAAAGTTTAAAATTTAAAAATATATTTTTCTCGAGTCAACCGCATCTTTCCATCAAAACCAAGTCCACCGGGTCAAACCATGTCGACCAGGGTAAAAAATGAGTTTTTGACTGTTTCAGGTTAAAACCGTCATTTCCGACCAAAACCGAGTTCACTAGGTCAATACGGGTCAAACCATGTCGTTCAGGGAAAAAATGAGTTTCGGGCTGTTTCGGGTCACAACCGTCATTTTGGACAAAACCGAGTTCACCGGGTCAATACGGGTCAAACCATGTCGACCAGGGTAAAAAATGAGTTTCGGGCTGTTTCGAGTCAAAATCGTCATTTCCAATCAAAACCGAGTTCACCGGGTCAATACGGGTCAAACCATGTCGACCATGATACAAAAATAATTATGTTATATTCTATAAAATGAATTTGATTAATTCTTTATTTAATCTCGAAAAATAAAAAATTTAAACAAATTTATCTTTATCAATATAAATAATTATTCACTAATCAATGCATTTATCCTTCACTAATTAAATCCAATTAATTGGACGTTTACATTAGAGATTGTGGCTATTTCCAAAAGCAAAGGTGATGTTAATTGTTGAAAGTGATGGTCACTACTATATATAGGGAATTCTTGTGCAACTTTTGATCTCTCGATGCGCAAGCCTTCGATTTGTACTTCCACGTCATTAATTATTTTGTGAACAAGACAATTAATTTATGGCCTCTACTTTTCAATTTATTCTCAACACATGATCATGATAATATCAACTAACCTGTCATTGAAATAAACGAACACAGAGAAAAAGTAAATTCATGAACCAAATTATATATACAGTTTGTAAATATTATTTTGTTTTACCGACTACATAAGTGAAGATTACGAGTTTATTTATTTTTGTGTTTCAAAAATCGTTTTTTTTAAAAATTGAAAATATTTTATTTTTTATTAATTTTAAATTAATATATTTTTAGTATTTTCAAATTATTTTGATGTACTGATATTAAAAATTATTTAAAAAAAAAAAAATTATTAACATTAAAAGTTATTCGAAAAATAACTATTAGAGAAATACCACTTCAAGAATGGCTGTTTCTGCCCAAAGCATATATTCACTGTAAACCATTTAATCAACAATAAAAAAAACGTGATCATATATTTTGTGAACATGTCATTTTTTTTCTCAATAATGATGGTTTCTTAGTTGTTTGGATGAGCAATTTAAATCCCAAACAACTAAGCAACACTCTTAACAATTGTTTGTTCTTGGATGTCTACAACGTAGGCACAATTTCTAACAAACGTTCAAACGTTGTTTGTTTGTTTTAGAGCAAAATTAATCAACCATTCAACAACTAACCAAACATTCTATCTTAAATATCAAAATCACAGATTTTACACATAACAGCCGACCCTCTAAAAATTGCAACATATAGGTTTAAAATGATGTCCAGTGATCGTTTTAAATGACTGTATCACTTTTCTGTACATGTAAGTATATGACGTTTTTATTTTATGATAAAGGGTATTTTTGAACTATCATATACATTGACAGAAAATAAGTCTCTTCCTTGAATATTTTAAAGATATACTTCCCATATTGGTCAAGTGTATTAAGAGATTTTTAATAAATTCTCTTAAATATTGATTATAAGATTTAAACCCAAGAGACTTAGAAATCTTAAGATTTGATAAAGCATAAGCCGATCTCTTAAGATCGTGTTTTCATTCTTAATTCAAGCAATCATGCGTTGTTTCTTATAATATGCTTTAACTTGGTATATGCATATGCTTTATCTATCTATTTCTTTATCATTTAATAAATGCTAATAAAATTTAAATGAAAAGAACTTAATTATCTTACAAATTTAAAACTCACATTACTTGCATCATTTAAAAAATTAAAAAAAAAATTAATGTCAATTGGCAAAAAGAGAAAAGCAATTAATTTAATGTGTCTATAAGATATAATTCTTAACAAAGATCGAATAATTTTGATGTATTTAATTTTAAGATTTTTGAATTATATGTCATGTAGTACAAGAGAATATAGAACTTGGCAAAATTAAATTATATTTAATTTAGCAAAATCCTACATTCATTTCTTTCAACAAATAACATGATAGTAGCTTTTATATTCTAAATTAATTTGACTAAATTCTAAATTTGTCAAATTCCGAACCATGAACACCCATACTTATGAGGGGGGGAGATAAGCGTTACAGGCCAGTTTGCACTTAACAAATTTTCAAACCAATAGAAATATTCTTAAAGAAAACATGCTATGTATATAATACTAATTATTATTGGATATATGAAGCTTCAATCACCCGACATATTGGTCTAAGAAAGGCATGGGAACATCACTCATATCCAATGAAAACCATGAAAAACCATTGCATGTTGAACAGAGAGGAACCAATAATGATAGCTTGAGGACTGAGAGAAGATATGAAATCAGGCCTCAGCTCAAGCCAATTGAAAATGTTCACATTATTTGCAAATGGACTCCAGAAACAAGTAGAGAAACAGAAAAGGATCAAAGAGAAAATCCAATAGGAGTTTTCCAAGTGCAAATTAGTGAGAAATGCCTTCACTTCTCAGCAAAATATTTTATGCCTTATTCTCACATAACAGTTGGTTTCTCTAAAGATGAACAAAATGCAACAAAGTCTAATAAAAAAAAATTAAAAACCCGTGACCTGATTTCTTATAGCATCACACCGGGAGATAGAAAAAACAAAGCTTGGACATAAATTCTTACCTTCTTCTTGCCAAGAACATTCTAGAATCTGGATCTCAATAGCAAGCAAAGCCAACTAAGAGAGTGGAGAGTGGAGACAATTAGATTCAGATCATCAGACTTTAGAGATGCTGCTGGTGAGTGGAGAGTGAAACTAATTTCTTAATATGTTGTGTCGCTGGGGATTTGGGGAAAGGGAAAAAGAGAAAGGGGAAAGGAAAAATCTGAAAAGGGAAAGGGTGGACCCAAGGGCGGAGCTAGGAAATGTTTTTATCTTGGGCTATAAACTGTTACTAATCCTTATTGTAAAGCTAAGTTAGAGCTTGAAAATTCTTGGTTTTGCACTCTTGTAACTCTCTATTTAAATTCCTTTTCAAAACTTAAGCTAAAACCCGATGTTATTGAGAAGAAGAAAATTAAAATTCCATGCTGCTTCTCAAGTATTAATAAAGATAAAAGAGTGGATTTTAATAAATAATAGAAGAAAAAATCTTTGTAAGGAGTGGGTTTTTACAAAAAAAAAAAAAAAAGGGAAAGTTTTTATTTTTATTTTAACAGATATGTTTGTAGGAGACAACGCGTTCTCCAAATTTTTTAGTCAAAATAACAAAAACACAACTAAAATTAACCCTATAAAAACATATAGGACTTAACGATAATATGATTTCTAAAGAAAAGGAACATACAAATTAAGAGCGTGTTTGGTAGTGTTGTAGCGGTTGCTTTTCAAATAACTTTTCGTGTCAAAATGCATGTCAATGATGTTTTTTCATTTTTTAAAAAAATATTTTTGATATCAGCACATCAAAACGATCCAAAAAGTACAAACCACACTCAATTTTAGCAAAAAAAAAAATTGAAATTTTACAAAACACAGGTTGAACCGCAGAGCCAAACGGGAAGCTCTTAGCATTAGCTGCACTTGCAATCCTAGGCCAAAGATCAGGACACTCCTTTCCAATTGGACCGGTAATTACTAAGCCTTCATTTCTCCTTTGGGGTTCACAATGACACTTTTCAATTTCCAATTACTTCCCCTTCTTTACAGTGGCCATTACCATATCATAAATGCAGGCAAAAACGCAAGCCGTTTAAGCGACCCTTAAGTCCCTTTACAGATATGATTGAGTTTTTTAATAATTTTTTTTTAACCTGGGCTATAGCCCACCTTAGCCTCCTGTGCTCCTCCGCCCTTGGGTGGACCATGGAGACATGGACTCAGTCAGCAATTGTTTTTCATTTCACGTGAAATTGTAAAATTAAAACGTGTTTCACGTTTTTTGACGAATTGACCTGATTTTACGCGAGTTTGATCGATTTTACTGGTTTTCAAGTTTTAAACTCAAATCTACATGTTTTATAACTTTTGACTTGTAAAATCGAATGATTTTAGAAGTCAAAACATATTTTTAATAACCTTGCTCAACATAATATGATAAAATCAAAACATATTTTTAATAACCTTGCTCAACATAATATGAACTAACAAGATCATCCATAAAAAGAAATCTAACAATCTTGTTGGAGCCCAACAAGAAAGCCCACTGAAAGTTTTAATCCAAGTCATTAGTGAACAAAATTATTGGATCGTTTAGATCCCAAGACCCACATCTTAATTTCTATTCAACTGAGGTTTCCATTAGAAATAATAAAAAGTTCCGTATGCCATGGCTTTTGAGGAAATTATTACGTTGACCTTGTCTATTTCACTAAACAAATTAACATAAAATATACAGCGTTTAAGATACAGATTAGATGGCAAGCACACGTGATGTCACGGGCTTCTGACATGTTTTGACATTATCATAGATTTGTATAAAAAAAAATTTCATATATGAAAAAAAATTGTTATAATTTATAATATATATTTTTTAATTACAAAGTTAAATTTTTAATCAATTTAATATTAAAAAAATAAAATCAACAAAGCTAATTCTAAAAAAAAATAAGTGAGGAAGTACTGTAGCAATTCACAATATTTTAAAAGAAAAAAACTATAAAACTAAATTCTCAACCAACTCAATATAAAAAAAAATCAACAAAAATAATTTAGAAAAAAACATAAAAAAAATGAAAAGAAAAAGAAAACAATTAAATAAAAAACAAAAAGCAAAACGCAAATTATAATTATATGTTCTTGCTAAATCAAATTAGCTGCTAATCAAATTAATATTTGCACGGGTAATTATGCATATATAGGAGTGTGTGAACTATGAAGAGTGAGTGATGTTGTTCCATACCGCATGTTCTATGAAATAATTACGTGGATGGTAACACATATATATCATCTAAAATCATTAAATTATCAGTGGAGATAGATAAGATATGAAGATGGTCAAGCTGTTGTACTAGAAAATGTATCTGATATATAAATAAATTATCTTGTGATGTATAAATATCGATTAATATCATTCCTCTTTACTTTCACTTTTTTTTTGTTTTTTTGTACTGTTCGATATCAAAGCTTGAACCCTTGGTTCACTCTTGTTCATGTTTTTCTTCATTTTCAATTTTATTTTTTTCTCTAGAAACGTTTTTTTAACATAAATATGATATTTTTTTACAATATTTAGATAGAAATAATAATAAAAAATTAAAGGGATCATAACTCTTTACGTACACAAATGATTAATTTTAATTTCAGCATATAAGAATACATAAATCACAAAAGACTAATCATAGCCTTCGTATTCAAAATGGAAAGTCTATATATATTGTGTCTCGGTATAATTACATGGACGAAAACCACTTGGTTGTAATAAGACAACAAATTCAGTGATTTTGATTCTCAACACACGAAGTAAAAGCAGTCTAAAATATTGCTCTGCGGAATGGAAGGCTGCTGATTAGCCCGTTGGGAAATGAGAATTTTCATCAAATATATATCATTTTAGGTTAGGAATCCAGAGAAATATTGTGAAAAAAACAATCTTAACAATTTTCCTCGTGTTGATTCTTTAATTTATTGTATATTTCCTTTCTTTATTTCACCAATATTCCATCGAATCTGTAGGATTAATCTGCTTGTGTCCAATTTTTTTAATCTTTTTTAGCCATTACCCGCTGCATCACATGGGTTTTTTTACTCGTTCCGTCGCAACAATAGCCTTTGGCGACCAAAATCTCGTGGCCAGAAACTGATTTTATCATGGGATTCTTCAATGATTTTCTTCACTCACGAAAGAAGAAAAGAATGCAACAGCCCACAGACATGATTAAGCCCATGTCCCCAACTAAAAAACAGATTAGGCCCTTGGATATAGAGGCCCATATACGTGGTTTTTACCTGAACAGATTCTACCACTACCAGGCCCATGAAGCAGGGCCTGTTTTATCCTTTCGTAGTCTTTTTCTCTCGCATGGTAGGAGGTTAGAGAAACAACACTTACTGATATGCACAAGTTATATTACAAGAAATGTAGTTTAATTGATTAGAGTGTGGGTTTGTTGTTTAGAAATTATTAATTTAAGTGTTATAAATATCAAGATTAATACAGACTTACTTGATTATTAACTTTAGAGTCACAAGAAATTAGTCGGGGTATTCGTAAACTAGTCTGGACATCTATAATTATCAAATAAAAAATAAAATAAAATGAAAGAATTAGAGTACTTTGATACTATTGTGTGCATATTACCTAGATAGTGTTGTAACCTATTTTTGGGTCCCAACATAAAATATATATATATATATATATATATATATATATAAACCCGAAACAGTGCCGTTTTGACAGCATTGTGGGTCTTCTTCTTCCCCTGCGCACGCAGCAAAGCAGGGGAAGAAGAATTGTTTTTCTTCTTCTATTCACCGCCACGTTCGCCTTCAATAAGACGCCGCCTCCCTTCAAAAAGACGCCGAAAAGGGACACCCACTTGCCCCGCTTTCCATGTATTAAGGCATGTATTAAGAGATAGTGGAGGGGCGGCCAACAGTGGTCGCCCCACCACGTCGGCCCCCCCTGTTTTTGCCTATAAAAACAGGGGAGGGGGAGTAGAAAAAGGGGAAGAAAAACCCGAGAGAGAGGACAAAAGAGGGGAGACCGAGAGAGAAGGAGGAAGAAGAGGAGAGAAAAAAAGCAGAGGAGAAGAGAAGAGAGAGAAGGGAATAGAAGAAAAAACCAAAAGAAGAAGAAGAAGCAGCAGTAGAGAAGAAAACGAAAAAAACAGAGGAGAGAGAGAAGCAAAACGCAGAGCCACCGCCGGCCACCCCACTGTCAGCGCCGCTTCCTATCGCCACCAGCAGCTCCGCCATCGACGACAGCCACAACAGGTCAGCCCTTAACCCCTTATCTCGTTTTACTGTTCATCTTCTTGCATGGAGAACGTGCACATTGCACGTTCTGCAAGTCAGAAATTAATTACCCCGTAACTGTGCATGTGCACACTAACTGGCTAATTAATTAGCTGGTTACTGTGCGCACAGTAACCAGCCCATGCATTTGGGCCAGGTTCGGCCCAACCCATGTATTTGGGCCTGACCCGGCCCATTTCAAAGAAAAAAAATCAAAAATATTTGTTTCAGTATTTTATAATTTTTCCGCTTAGTTTTTATGTCATTTTGATTAATATTGGGTGGTATTTTATGTTGTTAAAAATACAAAAATCTGATATTAAAATACCCGATTTTTGTCAAAAACTTCCAAAAATACAAAAAAATTGAAAGAAAAAAAAAATGTTTTTGTGCATAAGGCCAAGTGTCTCAAAGCTAAAAAATCATATTGTATTTTTCATACACCAAAAAACAATGTTTTAGCATGCATTTTGGCTTTAATAACCAGTTTATTAAAGTCAAGAGAATATTGGCCAAAATTTCAAAAACAACAAAAATTTTATTTTGTTTGTCTCTTAGTATCCTGGGTATGACATTACACGTAATGCATATTCCGGATATTTAATTTTTTTTGGACAATAGAACCTCGAGTATGACATTACATGTAATGCGTATTCCGAACAATAAGAAATCACAACACGACCTTAGATTTTATCAGACATTAAAACAATGCAGCCTACTTTAGGTAGGGCGTAGTTGGGGTGCTAATACCTTCCTTTTACGCAACCAGTCTCCTTACCCGATCTCTAAAGACCAGTTAGGGTTCCTAGTAACCAGAATACTAGGTGGCGACTCCCAGTCCATATTTTCACATATAGAGACAAGAATTCCTTATGTCTCCCTATTTGTCAGGAATAAATATTTCGATTTTTTCCTTGAGGGTGGACGATCGCCGCACCGCCGCACACGTGCGACGGATAGAATCATAGATTTACCATTTAGACTTCATATGAAAGCATGGGAAAATGGATTCAACAATCTAATCTATCAAGTAAATCTCTAAATATTTCTCAGCTAGTTTAGTTCACATTTCTTGTTTTAATTCAGCAATAAAAGCTTATTGTTTTCATTAAATAATTTGTTTGTTTCACCTACAACATCAATCACATGTAATATGTTAGTTTAATTTCATAGGTTTTGATATATGCATTTTTGTTTTTTGATGTAAGAATGTACTTGGATTAGCTTGTATGTAAATCAAGACTAAATTCTTTCTTGAAAAATCTTAAAGATATACCCCACATCGGCATGATATATTTTTTTAAAACATTAATACATTTTCCTCTGTCAAGGAAGAGACCAAACATTTTTTTAACAATCCCCCACGACAACCTCTTTTTTCCTTGAAGAGAAGGATCATCAAGACCCAGATATTTGATGTGGTACTGTGAGAAGCTCTCTTAAATATTTTAATATTAGATTTTGTTTTAAATTAAGTTGTTTTTAACTGTCAAAGTATTTTAATTTGATTATTCTTTTATTATCTTGATTTGTTGTAGTTAAAAGAATTATCTTCTCTTGTCTCTAAAATATTTTTGAATTTTTTTGTACTTTAAAAAATTATTTTCTTATAAAATAATTTTAGAATCTAAAATTAAGTTATGACAACACTCATATTAAAGTATGAAAAAAATTAAAAGATATATATAAAAAAAAATTAGAATTTTAAGTGGTAAAGGTTGTTTGTACTTTTCTCTTGAAAATGTATCTAAAAAATATTTTTTTTTATTTTTTAAATTTTATTTTTAATATCAGCATATCAAAACGATAAAAAAACACAAAAAGACTTAATTTAAAGCTAAAAAACATAAAACATTTTTAAAAATATTTTTAAATTGTAATGCCAAACATCATCTTGTTTTTTGTTTTTTTTAATGAGAGTACTTTTTTATTTATTTATAGACAAAAGTAAACTTAAAAAATAAATTACACTAATTTGGAACATAATTCATACTGTAATAGCTTTTGCTCTATAATAGTCTAACTATATAAGAAAACAATTTTAAAAAAACAAGCCGATTACTTGTTTTTTTTTTTCCTAAATAACATACCACAAGTCTTCCATGAAAATCTTACTTGTGAGTTTTGTAATGCATATTAATGTGTTTTTTAGATTAAAATTTATCAAAATTATAGAAAATACTAAAAATTTTACTATATATAAATAATGTTTGCCATCTCAAATTCTACTATGGGTTGATTGTTCACAATTTATTTTGGTCATCAAACTTTATATTTTCATAATTACATCCTTTTGGGGCCAAATTAAAGGATAATTGATTCAAATTTGTTGGACAAGGACAAGATTGAAAGAAGAAGGACCGATGTGAAAAAAACACTAAAAATAGATGGTGGGTACACAATTCTGCCGCAAAGTTCAATTTAATCCTCAAACTTTCTAAATCATATCCTTTTGGTCCCTAAATGTTTTAGCAATTCAATTTTAGTATAAAACTTTATTTTTTAAATTTTAAAAGGGAGAGAGATCGCTGAATTCCAACAGTGAAGAGAGAAAATCAACATTGACATCAATTTGAGTAGCTAAAATGATTGTTCATGGTGTCAATGAGTTTCATTTGGTAAGGAGAATTCTACTTAGGTGTTTTTTTAAACCTTAATAATACCTAAAAAACTAGATCTAAGTTTGGAAAAATTTTTATTTCAGGTTATTTAAGTTCATTTGTTTTGTTTATCAAGGTGTTTAGGGATTTGTTTTGGGTGTTTTAGGTAAAACAATATGATTAAAATGGATTGTACAACCACCATAATCGCTGGAATCTTGAGAAACCAAACGACGAGTCATTTGAAACTTTTTTTAAAAAAATATTAGGGTAGTCATCCGCCCCAATTACATTTTAAAAAAATAAGGTCCAATAGCTTCTGACCTTTTTTCTTGTAATTTGGAATTTTTTTAAAAAAAATCCATGTATTTTTATGTGTTTTTTTAAATAATTTTTTAATTTATATTTAAATTAAGACCCCATCTTTGAATTTTTTTTATTTAGTCTTTTTAAATAGTGCGTTTTTAATTATTTTTTGAAGAAATTATTGTAATTCATTTATATTGTTTTATGTTTTATATAATTGAACTTTATTTTAAAAAAATAAAAAAATATGTATATTTGGATAATATTTCTAATAAGTGGAACAATATTATGTTTGTGTTTATTTCTACTATTATTTGATTTAATAAAAAATAACTTTAATAAATAGAATCATTGAATACAATCAGGTAAATGATCCATGTTGCGAGATTAAATATATATTAATCTACTTCTCATTCTTGAATTTTGAAGATACATATTTAGTTATCATTAATGATTCTTATTTATTTATTGGCACAAATAATTTTCAATTTATTTAATTAGATGTATAGATAATATTTTTTTAATTTAAATTTAATGTATAAAAACACCTACATGTTTATTTTTTTTTTGTTGAAAAAAATTGGTCGCAAAACACCGGAAAAATAGCTAATTATAACAAAAACTAAAAGAGCTAAGTGTTCCTTTCACTGTTTGCCTAGACACAAATTACTGTTGATTGGAGCAATGTAATGACGGGATTGTCCTTCCCAAAAAAACCTTATAAGCATGCAATTGAGGATATGTTTGTCTTTTTCATGGGATCCATTTAGCATTGAAAGAATAATTGGAGATAAAATAGTCCGTTTAAGTTTTTTGAGCTATAGTATAAATACTGATTTGTCCTTCAAGGCATAAAATTTTAACTTTTGGGTTAAGGGCTTCTTTTGTCTTTTTTTTTTAAAATAAACAGTTAAGATACAACCATGTTCCTGAGGGGGGGAATATGCATGTGTTAAGGGGTTTCTCTATCTTTTTCTTTAATTGAATCAATTCAAATATGAAATTACCCTTGGGTTTCAACAAAAACAAGGCCATACATAGGGGTGTTTTCATCGTTTCCATATGTTTTATTGTAAATATCATGTGATGTCAGGGGTAATTGAGTATTTATATGTATATAAATTATTATTTTCATTTGAGTGACGTGTGTTGCCCCAAAACGGAACCGAGCGATGCCTTATAAGGCGATGTTCGATGTGTCTCACCACCCTAGGTATGTGGCAATGCGCATGTGCTGAGGCTACCCACGGAGGAGCTCTTGCCAGGGTTTTTCCCTCTCTCCCCTCTCTCATCCTAGAAAATTATGATGCCCATTGTAACAAAATAAGAAGATTTGACATGATTGCTAAACCTAAGTTGTTTAGGTTTGACATGGTTGGTAGACCCAAGTGGCTTGGGTTTGATATTTTTTCATACCCAAGGTGCTTGGACTTGGCGTCACCTATGTCTAAAGTGATTGGATTTGGCAGGTTGCCAATTCCAAAGTAAGGGAGTCTAACATATTTGGCAGACCCAAGTGCCTGGCTTACTAGGTCCGTAAGCGCCTAGCCTGATTATGTTTTAAAAAACAAAATTTAAGTGTTTTTTTAAAATAATTGATTATTTGTGTATATTTTTTCAAATAAATTTTTGGTTTATGTTTTAGTTAGATTGTGATTATTTTTAAATGATATTGGGTGTGTTTAGATTTTAGAGAGGTAGGTATGATTCATCTGTGTTTTTTTTTTTTTTATTTTATATAAATTAAATTTTTTTATAATATTTTTAATAAATGTAGCCTTGCATTGTTTTTTCTAATTATTATTCAATAAATTTTATATGTTATGTGCGACCATGCATTGTTTTTTTTTTTTTTTTGTAATTATTGTTCAATAAATTTAATGTGTTATGTGCAACCATGCATTTTTTTTTTTATAATTGCTCACTAAATTTTATGTGGGTCTAACATTGTTGTCACACCCAAGAAAAATGGGTAACATCTTGCCACACCCAAGACATCTGAACTTGGTACCAACCATGTCCAAAGTGATTGGACTTGGTGGGCTGACAAGTCCAAAGTAACGTGGATCTAATTTTTTTACCTGATCCAAGTGCTTGACTTACCAAATCAGCAAGTGCCTAGCCTGATTTGTTTTTTATATATATATATTTTTTTTTAAAATTTTTTTTTTAAAAAATAATGCATTATTTGTGTATATTTTTTCAAATAATTTTTTGGTTATGTTTTAATTAGATTGTTTTTGTTTTTAAATGATATTGAGTGTATTTAGTTCGTAGATAGGTAGACGTGATTTGTTTTTTAAAAAAGTATGGAGCGATCAATTTTCGAAATTTTTGTGTTTTAAAATATTTTTAAAAAGTTTATTTTTAAAAAAAAAATTTTTAAGTATTTTTAACTGATATCAAAAATATTTTTTTAAAAAATATTATTTTAGTATATTTTTAAATAAAAATTTTTTTAAAAATAATCATAATCACAACTATAGATATCACTGAAAATTAATTATGTAATGCAATCAATTTATTCCTCATAAACAACTCCCACGAAATTAAAATAATTCTCCTCAATTTTCTATCTTTCCTTCCTTCTCTCAGATTTAAGACAAATTACCATAATAAAATTAAAACAATTCTCTTCAACTTTCTCCCTTTTCTTTTCTTGTTTCCCACAGATCCCAAACGATAGTGAGGCCATAAAGCTTGTGTACAGAATTTGTGTTCTTCTCAGAGACCTTAACAGTGACTCCATGTCAATCAAACAAACCAAGCAGAAATTATGGTTGTTTGTCAGTTATCATGTCAAAAGGAGGAAGGGGGCTTTGATACTTTCTATGTTAGTAATTTTAAATGGTTATAATTTAAAGTATTTTTTATGTAGAAATATATTAAAATAATATTTTTTATTTTTAAAATTATTTTTAATATTAATACATTAAAATAATTAAAAAATACTAAAAAATATTAATTTTAAATAAAAAAATAATTTAAATTTTTTAAAAGATAGCCCGCCTTTTCAAACGTGGCTAAAACATCTTGAAATTACCTTACCATTTTAGCCTCTGCGTGCTTTTTATTCATACAAGTCTAGTTTTGCCTACAAGAAACACTCCATCAGATCTACACAAATCATCCCTAGAGACGTTGGAGAGTTTTCATAGACAAATCTTTATGTTTTCTTGATGCCAACAACTCTTTTTTCAGCTTAAGTTTGATTATGCAATGTTTCCATAGATCAACAAGTGTTTAAACATTTTCTTTCCATCTTATTTTTCAGCTTCAAAATATGGATTGGTGCTCTCTAAAAACAAACATATGTTAGGTGAAGTAAAGAGTTGGCAGTTTGATGGAACAGTAAAAGTAATTTTTTAATTTTACTATGATATATTAATGGTCTAATGCACAGTGATATAAGTAGAAAATAATAAATTAATATATGTTCTTTTTAGATAATTTACTAGCAACATTACTTTTAATAACAATTTTAATCAAATATTCTTGAACAATTTCTTATTTAACAATAATTTTAAGTATAGTTTTAACTAAATAAATATTTTAACTCGATAAAGCACAATTAAAACTAATTTTTTAAAATTAATTATGTAAAATTATAACCGCAAAACTCACAAATACAGACAAAGTACATCTTTCTAATGATGCTGGCTTGTCTTGCCGAATATCCTCGCAGGAAAAAAACGATCTTTTATACAGTAATCTATGGTCATACCCATAATTCAACTATGGAAAAACCTGGTACGTGACAGTTGTTTTTATTTTTCAATTTTATAGTGCTAATTTTAACATCTCCTTTGTTTGTACAACGTTGGCATAATCTCTAACAAACTTTCAAACGTTGTTTGTTTGTTCGGAACAGCCATGATCAACAACTATCCACATTCTATCTAAAACTCCTCCTAAAAATCAGTATCACAGATCTTACTTCCGTATTGAAAACAAATCAATGCCATAGCACGTAGCCACCCCTCTAAAAAATGCAGCATAAAAGCCTCTTCTCTACGGGATATATATGATGTTTTTATTCGATGATAAGCGGTATTTTTGAACTAGCTTATATACTAATCGATGATAAGTGGTGTAAGATGACGTTTAATTCTTTTTTGTGTATGTTATAAATTAATCATTCTCTTGAGAGAAGGTATTCAATTTCCAAACTAGTTCTGTTCTCTCTCTACATCCATCTCTCCTTTGTTAAGTGTCATGGCATCAACCAAGCCAGTAAATGTACTCGAGGTCTGCCATGTTAGTCCGTCCTCTACGACAATGGCTAGAACTGGTGCCTTTTCTATTATGGAGAGCAAAGACGAAAGTGGTGGAGTTGAACTTGGTTTAGTCTTGAAGGAGCATGAGATGAAACTATTCCGTTCTCTATTTACCAGTGGCCTTCGAATGTAAACTGTAATCTTGTGCCTCTCTAAGACATGCCTCTACCTGTTTTTTCTTTTTATTATTATGTATGTTGTGCTGTAATTTCTTGGAGTTTTGGAGTTATTTATGTAATGTTCTTTGCTTGTGCGTGTGAAATTTTGATTATCTTTTGCTAAAGCTACATTTATAATTAATAACTTTTTATAAATTCTCTTACAGTAGATTTTTTCCATAAATTCTACCAATTATATATATATATATATATATATATATATATATATTAGTGATGGATTTTTCAATAGGATTTTTATATCCTTGGTGATTCCGCTAATATTTTAATATTATTTTTAAATACATGATTATTTGGATCAAATAATTTGACATTAAACAACAAAGTTAAATTCAAAAACACATTTTATATTATTAATTTAACTATAATATCAATTACAAAAGTCTTTATACATTAAAAAGAAGTTGAAGCCTAGTCTTCTACATTCTTAAGAGATTGTTAATGTATTTCACAAAAACGTTTTTTTAACAATTATTTTCGGGTAACATATATTTATCTTCTTATAATATAACTTATTTAAACTTTCTATATAATTTATTCAAACAAACTAAATAATTACAAAAATAATTATGTTATATTCTATAAAATAAATTTGATTAATTCTTTATTTAATCTAGAGAAACTAAAAATTTAAATAAATTCATCTTTTTTAATACAGATAATCATTCACTAATCAACTCACATAATCCTTCACTAATTAAATCCAATTAATTGGACGTTTACACTAGAGATTGTGCCTATTTCCAAAAGCAAAGGTGATGTTAATTGTTGAAAGTGATGGTCACTACTATATATATAGGGAATTCTTGTGCAACTTTTGATCTCTCGATGCGCAAGCCTTCGATTTGTACTTCCACGTCATTAATTATTTTGTGAAGAAGACAATTTTATGGCCTCTACTTTTCAATTTATTCTCGAAAGATGATCATGATAATAGCAACTAACCTGTCATTGAAATAAACGAACACAGAGAAAAAGTAAATTCATGAACCAAATTATATATACAGTTTGTAAGTATTGTTTTTTTTTTGGTTACCAATTAAAGATTAAAGATCTTTTGTATTTATATGTTTCAAAAACTTTTTAAAAAAAAATTAAATTTTTTTTATTTTTTTATTAACTTTAAATTAATATGTTTTTAGTATTTTCAAATTATTTTGATGTCTTGATGTTAAAATTTATTTTTTTAAAAAAACAATTATTAACATATATTTTAACACGAAAAATTATTTGAAAAACAATAGCAACTAAAAAAAATAAAAATATAAAAAAAGAAGAAACACCACTCGAGAATGGTTGTTTCTGCCCAAAGCATATATTCAGTGTAAACCATTTAATCAACAATAAAAAAAAGATGATAATTTATTTTGTGAACATGTCATTTTTTTTTTCAATAATGACGGTTTCTTAGTTGTTTGGATGAGCAATTTAAATCCCAAACCATTAAGCAACACTCTTAACAATTGTTTGTTCTTGGATGTCTACAATGTTGGCATAATTTCTAACAAACGTTCAAACGTTGTTTGTTTGT
The DNA here is from genome assembly GCA_030145905.1 of Populus davidiana. NCBI lineage: Eukaryota > Viridiplantae > Streptophyta > Magnoliopsida > Malpighiales > Salicaceae > Populus > Populus davidiana. The sequence goes on along the minus strand of CM057792.1, from coordinate 3,486,816 downwards.
TTAGAGCAACATTAATCAACCATTCAACAGCTAACCAAACATTCTATCTTAAATATCAAAATCACAGATTTTACACATAACAGCCGACCCTCTAAAAAATGCAACATATAAGTTTAAAATGATATCCAGTGATCGTTTTAATTAATGACTGTATCACTTTTCTATACATGGAAGTATATGACGTTTTTATTTAATGATAAAGGGTATTTTTGAACTATCATATACATTGACAGAAAATAAATCTTTTCCTTGAATATTTTAAAGATATACTTCCCATATTGGTCAAGTGTATTAAGAGAAATTTAATAAATTCTCTTAAATATTGATTATAAGATTTAAACGCAAGAGACTTAGAAATCTTAAGATTTAATAAAGCGTAAGCCGATCTCTTAAGATCGTGTTTTCATTCTTAATTCAAGCAATCATGCGTTGTTCATATAATATGCTTTAACTTAGTATATATGTGCATATGCTTTATCTACCTATTTCTTTATCATTTAATAAATGCTAATAAAATTTAAATGAAAAGAACTTAATTATCTTACAAATTTAAAACTCACATTACTTGTATTATTTAAAATAATAATAATGTCAATTGGCAAAAAGAGAAAAGAAATTAATTTAATGTGTCTATGAAATATAATTCTTAACAAAGATTGAATAATTTTGATGTATTTAATTTTAAGATTTTTGAATTATATGCCATGTTGTACAAGAGCATATAGAACTTGGCAAAATTAAATTATATTTAATTTAGCAAAATCCTACATTCATTTCTTTCAACAAATAACATGATAGTAGCTTTTATATTCTAAATTAATTTGACTAAATTCCAAATTTTTCAAATTCCGAACTATGAACACCTGTACTTATAAGAGGAGGAAAAATAGGAAAAATAAGCGTTACGTACAAGCCAGTTTGCACTTAACAAATTTTCAAACCAATAGAAATATTCTAAAAGAAAACATGCAATGTATATAATACTAATTATTATTGGATGAAGCTTCAATCACCCAACATATTGGTCCAAGAAAGGCATGGGAACATCACTCATATCCAATGAAAACCATGAAAAACCATTGCATGTTGAACCGAGAGGGACCAATAATGATAGCTTGAGGACTGAGAGAAGACATGAAATCAGGCCTCAGCTCAGGCCTATTGAAATTTTCACATTATTTGCAAATGGACTCCAGAAACAAGTAGAGAAACAGAAAAGGATCAAAGAGAGAACCCAATAGGATTTTTCCAAGTACAAATCAGTGAGAAATGCCTTCACTTCTCAGCAAAATATTTTATGCCTTATTCTCACATAACAGTTGGTTGCTCTAAAGATGAACAAAATGCAACAAAGTCTAATAAAAAAAAATTAAAAACCCGTAACCTGATTTCTTATAGCATCACACTGGGGAATACCAGACAAAAAAAAAAACAAAGCTTGAAAATAAATTATTACCTTCTTCTTGCTAAGAATATTCTGGAATCTGGATCTCGATAGCAAGCAAAACCAGCTAAGAGAGTGGAGAGTGGAGACAATTAGACTCAGATCATCAGATTTTAGAGGCGCTGCTGGTGAGTGGAGAGTGAAACTGATTTCTTAATCTGATTTCTTAATATGTTGTGCCGCTGGCAATTTGGAAAAAGAGAAAAGGGAAAAGGAAAAAGGAAAAACCCAAAAAGAAGAATGGTGGATTGTGGAGACGTTGACTCAGGCAGCAGTTGTTTTTCATTTCACGTGAAATCGTGAAATTAGAACGTGTTTTATGTTTTTTACGAGTTGACCCAATTTTACACAAGTTTGACCTATTTTATTGGTTTTTGAGTTTTAAACCCGAATTTACATGTTTTACATCTTTTGACTTGTAAAATTATATAATTTTACAAGTCAAAACACATTTTTAATAACCTTGCTAAGCATAATATGAACTAACAAGATCATCCATAAAAAGAAATCTAACAATCTTGTTGGAGCCCAACAAGAAAGCCCACTAAAAGTTTTAATCCAAGTCATTAGTGAGCAAAATTATTGGATCGTTTAGATCCCAAGGCCCACATCTTAATTTCTATTCAACTGAGGTTTCCATTTGAAATAATAAAAAGTTCCGTATGCCATGGCTTTTGAGGAAATTATTTCGTTGACCTTGTCTTTTTCACTAAACAAATTAACATAAAATATACAACGTTTAAGATACAGACTAGATTGCATGCACGCTTGATACCACGTAATTGTAAAATGTTGACATTATCGTAGATTTGTAAAAAAATATTATAAAAAAAAGTCATATGAAAAATAATTGTTGCAATTCATAATATTTTTAAAGAAAAAACTACAAAGTTAAATTCTTAATCAATTTAATATTAAAAAAATAAAATCAACAAATTTAATTTTGAAAAAAATCATTAAAAAATAACAAAAAATAAAAATAAGCAGGGAAACACTGTAGAAATCTATAGCATTTCATGAGAAAATCTAAAGTTGTAATTCTCAATCAGCTCAATATTAAAAATAATAAAATCGATAAAGATAATTTAAAAAAAAATCATATAGGAAAACACTATAGTAATCCAAAGTATTTTAAAGAAAAAAAACTACGAAGCTATATTTTCAATCGGCTCAATATGAAATAAAAATAATAAAATCGATAAAGATAATTTTAAAAAAAAATCATATAGGAAAACACTATAGTAATCCAAAGTATTTTAAAGAAAAAAAACTATGAAGCTAAATTTTCAATCGGCTCAATATGAACAAAAAAATTGACAAAAACAATTCTAGAAAAAAAATCATAAAAAAAGAAAAAAAAACTATAAACTGAATTCTCAACCAGCTCAACGTTTAAAAAAATAAAATTAACAAAAATAATTTTGAAAAAAAAACAACACAAAAAAAAATGAAAAGAAGAAGAAGAAGATAATTTTGAAAAAAACAAAAAGCAAAACACAAATAAAAAAATAAAAAAAAACATATAGAAAAAGCTAAAGTTAAAATTAAAAAAACGGATTTGCCTTTTCACAAAGTAGCATAAAAATTACTAGAGTTTTTTTTTTTGCTAATTTCATTAAAAAAAAAGTTTCAAATCATGGCAAGTTTTTATTGAAAAATTGATATTTTAGATTATATATATAAATTAATCATGTTTTAGCTAGAGAAATTTGTGGAAAACATGTTATTTTCCCGACACAATTGTATCTCAACAATTTTTTGGAGAAAAAAAAAAACTCTTTCATGTTTTTCTCAACTTTTTTATGAAAATATTCAGCCTATATTGTATAAATGTTTTATATAAATTAAGTCGGTTTATGCACAATCAACAAAAAAAAAAAAATTGAATAACATTATTCATTGATTAAATAGAAACTTCCAGTGCAGAACAAACAATTAAGCTAGTGAAAACTAAGATTTTTGTGATATATTAAACCTCACTTAGAAGTTGACATAGAAAATTCACAACTCAAAACATAAACTGGATTAAATTTTAATTTAAACAAAAATTCCATTAAATCAATCAAACTTTTAATATTCTATTGATTTGGTCAAATTATATCAAGTCATTTTTAAATGTAATAATAATATTGTTATAAAATGATTAATCTAATTTGATGTAATAACATTAACCTAAAAATCTTGATGCATTTTCAGGTCACATACCAGATAAGATTTTAGAACCTGTTTGAGATTGTAATAGTGGTTGTTGTATAAAATGTTTTTTATTTAAAAATTTATTAAAATGATATTTTTTTTATTTTTAAAAAATTATTTTTAGAATTAGCATATCAAAACAATTTAAAAATAAAAAAAATATTTTTTTTAACAAAACAAATTTAAAATTTAAACAAACACGGTTTCTACCTTGGAAGTATAGGATTGCCGAGGGGCTAGAAGAATCCACAATGCAATTATGAAGTATATACTGTTGTCAATAAGTCAACAGAAACTTCTCTTAATCCCCCACCTAGAAAAAACAGCCCCAGCAGTTCGCTCCTTGAATCTTATTAATTTCATTGAGAGAAATACGAGGCCAAATGAACACTTACACCTACGCGTGTAAATTTACAGCATGCTTGGAATTGCAATAGTAATTATAGTTTAAAGTATTTTTTATTTAAATATATATTTAAATAATATTATTTTATTTTTTAAAAATTACTTTTAAAATCAGCATATCAAAATATTTATATATATATATATATTTTATTTATTTTTTAATTAATTTTTTAAAAAATTTAAAAAATACAATTTATATCACATTTCCAAACACATGTTATGTTGCGTTCATGTCTCCATCTGTTGATGGACTTCGGTGGTAAATATAGTGGAGATAACTTATTTCTCATCTCTAATGGTGCACAAAAATGAATGGTGAATTTGAAGTTCAAGTTTTGTAATGAATTACCATTATCTTCGAGATCTTTGAGAATCATTAGCCAGGAAGTAGACACTCTAAATATCAACACAATAACTCCACTCGGTAGCTTTAACTTACCGTTAGATTAGATGGTAAAATATAATTTAAAATTATTTTTAAATTTAAATTGATAATTTAAATTATTAGATTAAGTTAATTATTGATAAAATGCTCACAAATTTAAATATTATCATCCTCATTTTATTTAATAAAAAATTAAGGGTTTGCATTTGACAATGTCCATTAAATAATTATATAAATTATATTTTAGGGGTTGGTTTTTTGACAAAATACCATTTAATATAATTTACGCAAATGATCGTATAATTCAACCAAAAAATCCTCAATTACAAACTTATTCTCAAACTAATCTGCATTATGGTAGTAGTTGTTAGTTACAAATTAAGTTGGTAGTTGGGTGTGTCTAGAGGTTAGTAACAGCTAATTAGGCAGGCAATACCTGTTCGCCATGCAATCAAATTAATGACGAAAGGGAGCATCCATGATCCATAATTAATTTCTATTGAGATATGTACATGTTCTGGCATTTAAAAAATAATATAAATAATATCAAAGAATTATCTTAATTTAATAGTTTAAGCTATTAGATAAGGCCTTAATATATAATTTATATTATTTTGTAATACACCCTCTAAAGTAAAAAAGTTTTGAACTTGAAATTTGCACAGACTCACATTACCTTATGCTTAATTTTTATCAAATAAATGAGGATTATGAGATTCAAACTAGTGACCACTTGGTCATCAAGGCTCTGATATTATATCAAAGAATCATCTCAACCTAATAACTTAAACTATTAAATAAAATTTTAAGATATTATTTATATTATTTTTTAATATCGCAGGAGCTGCTCTATTTCAGCAGCATTAACAAACCTACACGGATTTTGCAGCACAAGTTGATTTGCTAGAGATTGCAATGATATTATTCGTGAAATTAAACCAATAAATTAAATCAATTTTGATAACCATGTTTTATTATTATTATTATTATTAACGTGGGTGTTCGGGCCAGCTTGCGCGCACCTCAACTAATCTCACGGGTCCTAAAGTTAACGACCATGTAAGCCTCCAGTGGCCATCATATAAGCAACCACAAGGCTCAAACCTAAAATCATAGAGGAAGCAAACCTCTTAGTTCCAAGCTCTTACCACTGGATCATCTCCTAAATGGTTTTGATAACCATGTCTTACCATTACCTGTCCATGTTTTTTTACCTCCAAAAAAAAAAAAAGAATAATGTGTTTTGGAGATAGACTTCATTTTGCAAAGAGATTAACACGTGCGGAGCAAAGATTTTTTTTTCTCTTGGCTATTAAATAAATATATAAATTTTTTAAGATTAATTTTTAAATCATGTTCATGAATTTTTAAAGTTAACAATAAAATTTTAATTCAAATATATCACCCAAAATATTAAAAAATAAATTTCAAAGTACATAAAATTAAAGTGAAAGTAAAAATATTAACCAGATTTTTATTTAATATATTTTAAAATCCTTATAAAATTTCAGCTCAATCTAATGGTCGGATTGAAAATTATACTCAATAACATAAAACTAGTCAAATTATGATTTTTCATTAAATTTCTGAATTTCTTCAGAAATTCTAAAATTTTAATCCAAACTAAAATATTATATTAGAAGGCTTAACATAAATTTTAAAATTTTTTTTGATAACTCAATCAAAAATTATAAATTTTTTTCACATAAAACTAATTAAAAAATATTAATAAAATCTTTATCTCAGCTATAACCCATCCAAGCCATTAAAATACCTCCGCCATTGTCGGCAACCCTCTTCCAATAAAATGAAATTTAGTCAGCTAAGCATTCAATATTCTCAAGTATTGCATCAGCATCTATCACTTCCTGATGCATTTATTTTCCTGAAATTGATGCTTTATCGTGGAGTAACTCGTTTCTCTGTCCTCTGAACTTTCCCTGAAGCAACCAAGCTCACTTTACTAACACACAACTCCATCTCTTCGCCATAATGAATTCCTTGGTTTTTTCGTTATCTCCTTTTCTTTCAGTTTCTGTTATTGTATTGTTGATATTCATTCGAATTCCTTTATCACTAAGCAACAACGACCTGTTCAGTGACTGTAGTAATCAGTTTGTGTGTGGCAATATTACCGCAGACTTTCCCTTTTGGGGAAGTGCCAGACCTTCTTCCTGTGGCATTCCTGAATTGGAACTCAAGTGTGAGAATAATATCACCAAGATGAATATTAACGAGGTTAGATACCGTGTTTTGGACATCAAACAGGACACTGAAATTCTCAGGATTGCAAGAGAGGACAGCTTCGTTGGATTGTGTCCGCCTCAATTTGTGAACAGCACGTTCGATCCGATGATGTTTGAGTCTGTTGCTGGTTACATGAATTTTACTTTTGTTTATGGTTGTCTGCCTTTTGCTTTAGATGGCCCTGCACTATTCACTTGCATAATAAATGGGGTTAATTATCAAAGTGGTTTTGTGCTACCAATGGCTAATGGTCCTGGGGCTTGTTACAGCAGTGTCTTTTTTCCAGCTCCTGTAATAGCTTTGCCATCAATTCTGGATTTGCCAGTTTTCAAACGATACTTGAAAGAAGGTTTTGAGGTAAGATGGAAGGTTGATAGCACAGCATGTAGAGAGTGCTTAAGGCCTACAGGAGTTTGTGGTTATGACAGTACTTCTAATGAAACAACTTGTTACCGGCCAAATCAATCTAGAGAATCAAATACGTATGCTCCAACCAGCTCAACACCCACTGCTGCTCCTGTTTCAGGTATGTACCTTAGCAATGGCTCGGATCAGTATATGAACTCAAGCGAATGCTAGATGCTTCACGTCTTAGTTCCTTTCCTGTTTTATTCATTTAAATTTTGTCTTAATTATACTTGGACAGAAGCAAACACTGATATGACCATCTTTTTCTTAGAACAACTTGTCTAGTGGACTAGCTAGGAGGCTCAAACTTCAGAAATAGACCATATAGCTTTCCAGTTACATAATGGTCATACCACAAGAAAATCGAGGCCAGTGGTGTAACTATGATACCAAGTAGTCATAGGAAGTTTTTATACCAGGTTCTGCATAAGATTAGGATGACAACGAAAATTGTATGATTTTTGTTTAATACTTGGTCATAGCTAAGAATTTTACTAAATCTTAACAAGGAAAAGCTAAAGACATCCAAGATAAACTCATCATATCAGTGACGCTCTCGCCAATGTTCGCATAACAAAGATGAACTTGACTGCTTTTAAGATTTGTTGCTCTTGTGTAGACTCTGTTCATGTGGTTACATATGAACCATGGAAACAAATTAAGGGCAACTGCACCTTTCCTCTTTCGCTGTTGTGTAAATTCAGTTCATCATATTCCGTTTCTGTATTGCTGAGCTGTTTAGATGTAGCAGAACAAACGTGATTATTAATTACAGGAAATTTACAAGCGGATCCAAAAATTGAGTTCATATCATAGACTCGATGGTCTTGCCGATAATCTCGTTTTTGGTTGTTAAATGTTTAGTGGTCTTTTTCCTTGTACAATGTAGTCTAATAACTCAAACTTAAAATCCAAACCCAAATTCTCACCTCTTGTTTCCGTTTGATCTTGCCTTTGTTGGCACATATGACAGTTATTCTGAAACATTGACAGCTTTTACTCTAGGAACTTGAACCTAGAATATCATAACATCACAGTATCTTTATTTTTATCTGCATACATTACTTTTATTCCTTGGTTTGTCTGCTATACTTTTTATTATGCGCATACCTGTCAGGACAGAGAATATCATAACATCCCAAGATCTTCGTTTTTATCTGCATACCTTACTTTAATTCCCTGTTTTGTCTGCTATACTGTTTGTTATGCTCATACTTGTCAGGACAGATCGCTCAGTCTCCCGGAAATTAGTTGGAGGAAAATTTATCTTTTTATTTATTGGTTTAGTCAACTTTGTAAACCAGAATGAATAAGAAAGTGTGTTTCGGTTTGAGTTTGCCGCAGGCCGTAGCACAGCAAGTACAAAGGGTATATCAGACCTGAAACTTGGAAAATTCTACAAGGCCACAGAATTTTCGATCAGGATACCAATTATACATTAAAAATTATTTTATCTTGCTAAGAAAATGACCTGCCTGTTTGGTTGGCTACCTAAATTTCAATTGATGCCACTCTTATCGCTCTAATGGAAGCGCTTCTCGTTGAAAATTTTCATTCCCCTTTGGTCAAATAATCACCACCAATTCTATTATAATAGTTGAGTGAGATAACTTCCATCTATTTTGTTTTTCCCCTTAACTCAATACTTGATGAACAGTCTTTCCTTTCAATCCTCTCTATGTGAAAATGCGACCACATCTCCTTCTGGCCATGTCTTGGTTTATCCTGTTCATAACCATAATCTTTGTATGTGGTTTCACACTTGTGTTTTCTGCTGATGATGAGCGGTATCTAATCTGCAGAAACTTGTTTGATTGCGGAAATATTAAGGGTATTGGTTATCCTTTCTCGGGATCCAATAGGCCTGATTACTGTGGCTATCCAGGGTTCGAGCTCAATTGAAGTAACCAAGTTCCGGAGATCACAATCACTCAATCGACATACAAAGTCCTTGCCATCAATAATCAGTCACGGACTCTTAACGTTGCTAGAACAGATTACAGAGAAAATCTCTGTCCTACTCTCCTTCTCAACACAACTTTGAATCCCAGTCTTTTTGAGTTACACAACGGATGATCATAACATAACAATCTACTATGGTTGCCCCGCTCAAGGTCCGCCAACTTCCTATCTCTTAACTCAGTTTTCATGCAGCATAAACACCACTGAGATGACGGGCTACTTTACAGCAACAGACGACTTCTCTTTCCTTGGTAACCTTGCTTCTAACTTAACCCGTTACCTGGAATCCTGCGACAACAGTCTTAAAGTTCAAGTACGTCAATCAGCTCTTGAGCCAATTATAGAAAATGCAACAGTAGCAAAGTTGCTTGGAGCTCTTAATCAAGGTTTTGGGCTGGTGTGGAATGCAAATGATACCTTATATGAGACATGCAATTCTTCTGGTGGTCAGTGTGGGTACGACCAGACAACTAAAGCATTCGCTTGCTATTGTGCCGATCAACCTCGAGATTTTAATTGGCTACCATCACCACCTAGTCAGTCAACAAGTACATCCTCTTTCCAGTTTCTTTCCTTGATGGCATAATGGGATAAATAGAGGTAGCTCAAAAGTAGGAGGATCTTTGGTAATAGAAACAGGCGTGAAACATTCCTTTGAGTAGAGGTAGAAGCCTAGCCAACTATTAGGATTTACTCGTCATCTCCACTAGTCCAGGTTTTTCGTTTAGTCCAGGTTCCTCCTTCAACTAGTCCAGGTTTCTTGTTTTCTGAACTGCAACTAGCCATCCTACTCTTCTAAGCAGTCAAGGAATAAATTCATCTTTGCAGATATTTGCAAGTTCTACCGCAGTTTTCAAGTCTGGTCAGGTTTTAGCTTGCCATATTTTCGTCTTTGGTACTTTATGAGTTTGATAGCTTTCAAGTAAATGCTCCAATGATTTCAAGAATTCGATGCTTGAATTACTTTCAAAGGCTCAAAATTAGGATTGTTTTCTTCAGTCTTGTGTTTACTCTGGCCCTTTAGAGCTCCACCGGGTGATTGTTTGAGCACACAAAAGAATTCTACACCTTGTTCATGGAATTTTAACTAAATCTCAGTTAATCTCTGAGAGTTTTTGTCCATGCCTAGTTCTTTAGTAGTTGAGTTTATTGCTTGGAAAAACTGAACAGTTCAATTACTCATGGTTTGTTTCCCCTGTTTCCCCTGTTTTTTCCATGTCTTTTTCGCCACTTTCTAAACCACTGTTATTAAACCTGGCATTGTGCATGGGTTGATCTGGGACCTAGCTGACCCGGATTTAGGGTAACTATGTGACTCTGTACTTTTCCCGGATAGAGTTTAGTACCTATGTTCTCAATTGTGAACCTGCTTCCTTTTAATGTTGTCTATAATCTGAATGAATTCCTGAATTATTTTTGTATTCAACAAATAAAAACTAAGATAGCCAATATCGTATATTAGAAGTTAGTCCAATTTATCGTGCTTATTAACCAAGTGCCTACAGCCTACTGAAAATTTGTTTCAATGTGATCATTAATGTTTCAACTGACGTTTCTCGCTTTCATTTTTTTCGCAGAGGAGACCTCTAACCCAGATTCACTTAAAATAGGTATAGTTCTGCTACACACACATTAAAAAAAGAAAAACAAAAAGCTGAGCAGTTTTTTTTCCTACTTCCAGGACTTAGCATAGCAGGTACTGTTGTCGTTGTCTTTTTGGGATGTTGGATCATGACCATTATACAACGGAAGAGAAGAAAAGCTGCACTCCTGAAAAGCAAAGACCTTCCTATAGCAGCTACTCCTTCAATCAAAGGCCTTGCTACTTCAACTAATCTCTCTCAAACCACCCCTTCTCTTACCCCCTCAAAGTCTGACATTGATAAGGGCAGTACCTACTATGGGGTGCGGGTGTTCAGCTACAACGAACTTGAGGAAGCCACTAATTGTTTTGATTCTTCAAAAGAACTTGGAGATGGAGGCTTTGGCACTGTTTACTATGGTTAGAAGATGAAATTATTTTATTTTGCAGTATAGTAACTTTGCATATATTAACTTCTTTGTTGACTCCTTTCTAAAGTTTTAACGTAATTGCTTGAATGATCAGGAGTCCTCAGGGATGGGCGTGTGGTAGCTGTCAAGCGCCTATATGAGAGCAACATGAGACGTGCTGAGCAGTTTATGAATGAAATTGAGATCCTGGCTCATTTGCGGCACAAGAACCTGGTGGAACTATATGGATGCACCTCCAGGCATAGCCGAGAGCTTCTACTTGTTTATGAATACATGCCTAATGGAACTGTCGCTGATCATCTTCATGGAAGACAGTCGAACTCTGGTTTGCTCACTTGGCCTGTTCGGTTGAGCATTGCTATAGAGACAGCCAGTGCACTTGCATACCTCCACGCTTCAGATGTCATACATCGTGATGTCAAAACCAATAACATTCTCCTAGACAACGACTTCCATGTGAAAGTGGCTGATTTTGGGTTGTCGAGATTGTTCCCAACTGATGTAACTCATGTATCGACTGCTCCTCAAGGGACGCCTGGATATGTTGATCCGGAGTATTATCAATGCTACCAACTGACGAACAAGAGCGACGTTTACAGCTTTGGAGTGGTCTTGATTGAGCTGATATCAGCTTTAGAAGCAGTGGACACCAATAGGCATCGGCATGATATTAATTTGTCCATCATGGCAGTGAAGAAAATCCAAAACCATGCTTTAAAAGAGTTGGTTGATCCATTTCTTGGATTTGACAAGGATTTCGGGGTGAGGAAGATGGTAACATCAGTTGCAGAATTAGCTTTCCGGTGTTTGCAACATGAGAGGGAAATGAGGCCTACTATGGAGGAAGTGTTGGAGATCCTGAGGAGAATTGAGAAAGAAAATTACGGAGCAGAAAAGGCAGATGTATTGGATATTCGTGAGGATGATGTTGGTCTACTGAAGCATCCTCCTCCTCCACTCCAACTTTCACCAGATTCTACGAGTGATCAATTTTGAGCAACCAGTTCTTCAACTGCCACACCGCATTCCTACTAGTTGTAGATATATCCTTATCTTTTGTGCTTAAAATATGTGAGTAGAAATTTCAAGTGTTGTACAATCAATGAGATTGAGTTTTACTATCTTCTCTTGGTTGGTATTGTTATGATGAAATAATCGCATGATTGATATGCTTGTGGACTGACATAGAACTATCTATTATGCGGGAATTCGTGATTTTCTATCAGAAGGTTAACAGAACTACATTTGTACCAAATCCTCTAAAGCTAAATAAAGCAATGTTGAAGAAGAAAAGGAATAAATCCATCAAGAGAATCAGAACACCATGCTGGAGCAAAATTTCTTCAGGTTGATTAATGTTCCGTACTTAGTGAGAGCTCTCTAAAACTTGTATTATTCCAATATAATGAAACTTTTCCTCTTCGCCTATAGATGTAAGCATAGCAGAGTCACGTAAAACACCATGAAGTAGATGTGTGATTCTTTTTCTTTAAGCTTGTTATGATTATTCTCTTTATCTAATTGTGGGATCGATCCTTAACACTCGCACTGCATGAAGTTCTGAAAACATTTTTTTCATGTTTCTGATCTTATGTTTTTAATGATAATGCCATTTATGGCTTCAAACACAGCTTTGAGACAAGAGAATAGGTTGAAGCAGATGGGTGCAGCGTTCTTACATTGAAAGGCTGAAGATGAAGCCACTAATTGTTGATATATCACTTTCCTGTTAATAAAACGATTTGCATTGACAGGAAACTTGGGTAATAAGTTACTGTCTTTCCTTCCTGTGTATTGAATGCCTTCTTCTGTTTCTTTCATATGATATACCTAGAAAGTGTCGTATTTATATTTATTATTGTTTGTTTCAAGCCATTGTCATTGATTTCCTATTTGTATTTATTATTGTTTGATTCTTTGTGTTGTCTCTTGATCCCTCGTAGTGTTCTAGACGGCATTTACCCCTACATTGTGGAATGCGATCTTGCTGCCAATATCTTTGCAGTCCAATCTACTCGTATATATACTAATTGATGTAACATATTAAGCTAGGGTTTCTTAATTTCTAAAATTTTATAGCCCTAAATTATAGAGAGAAAAAACTAGAATCTCTAAAGTTATAATCCTTAAGCTTAAGTGTAGAGAAAATTGCAGATAAACCTCTTATTTATTTTAAAAACACTTTGTTTCATAAATTATCTTATGAAAAAATAGCTTATAAGATTGTTTACATATAAGAATAATGTCTTAAATAGTACAATCTTAATTAAATCAAAAGCAGAAATAATTTCAAAACTAATAAGAAAAAAATAAAAATTATAAAACAGTAAATTTTAAGCCATATTTAAGCCTAAGATCCTAAACAATTGGCATGTTAATAATTATTATCTCTTTATAATTAGATTTTAGAATGATCTAATAAAATTTCAGTTTGGTCCAACTATAAAATAAAAACAATATATATACTTATTTTCATCAAATTATGCGTCAAACTTTTAAGAACACTTGACCTTTGGTAGTTTTCTCTATATATGTGCCTAAAAAATTAGATTAGGTTCCATTTAGATTTTTTTTTAATTTGGTTGATATTTTTTTTTATCAGCATTTGACCTTTTTTTTTTATCCTAGATGAATTTTTAAAACTATTTATCATAGATTTTATCATATAATTTATCAATCCTTCAAAGTATGCATAGTGAAGTGTATAATTTTATTTTAATTGTATTATCAACTAGGATATAAAGATTTATATTGAACACTAAAAATGAATATTAATCGAAGTCTTCCTATACTTCCTTTTTTTACTATTTAATTGATTTCTTCATAAAATTTATCATGCTTGTTGATATGTTCATGAATAAACCTATTTAAAACTTATTCTTAACAAGACATATTATTAATTCATTTTACATTTTAGTGTTATTGTTAAAATATATAAAAACATGAATATTTAACTTAAAGGTCAACAATTAGCTTTGATGAATATAACAATATTATTTCAAATTTGTGTAACTAATGCTATTTAATTTTTTATTTTTTATTGTTTTTTTTTTTTTGCGGGGTTGAAATGAAGGGAAACCATGGAGAAATCTTTTGTAGAATTTAATGTTTTTGGTTGAAATAATAGAGAATTATTTAGCAATCTATTATAAACACGATTTTAATGTTTTTTTTGTTAAATATAATGATATTGTGCAATAGTAAGATTGTGATTTTTTCAAGAAAGTTATTACGATTGTGATTTTTTTTTTTTGTTATTTTTAGCTTCCAAAGATACTTCAATCATTAAAATTATTATAATAACAAACCTATAAATAAATAAAAAAATCTAGTTGACTTTTATAAAAAGAAGAAAGTATTAACTAAATTACATCAAGATTTAGAAGTATTAACTAATTCTTTTCTAAAATATTGCATGAGAGTGATATATGGTATGTTAAGTAATTTTAAATTATATATAGTTTATCTTTAACCAAGATATTGTAAAATCACCCTCGATACCTCAAACTGATTTACTGCATACCTAAATCAGTGGTCAGTCTTCTTTCCAGACTTCGATTTCAAGTACAAATCACGGTCCCACCAAGGAAGAAGAAGAGAATCAATGACTTGAAACTCTTTACGAAGTCTTGGTAAACCATGGAACAGGATGGATGGCACAACGTAGTCCAGGGGTTAACACAGAAAAATGATGCCGTTTCCCATTAGCATAGCTCTTAAACCAGTTTCCTATTACTTTCTCGGCATACTTTTCCTGCTACACGGCAGGCTATCCCAAAATTTCCAAATACCTGTCCGTAGGAAATTTCTGCCTCAATTTCCACCAGAGTCAACCCATTGCCATGACCCAGTCAAGAGTCATGTACTATCTAACCCCTCTTCCATTAGGCATTTCAGTACACCCAGAACAACCACCACCATCACCCCCTTCTAATTCCTCCACCAATGCACCCCCTCACCACCGCTGCTGCCACCTCCTTCCTTTCCACCCTCTTATTGTTCCTCCACTTAACGGCATCATTTCCTTCGAGTGACATGAGTAATCTTTCAAACTGCAACCAAACATTCTCTTGTGGTGAGGTCACAGACATCACCTACCCTTTCACGGGTGGCCAACGTCCATTCCACTGCGGCCCGCCGGAGTTCCGGCTCACATGTGGTTGGGACAACGTGACCACCCTCACAGCTAACTCACTGACTTACCGAGTCACTTGGGTTGACCAAACCAGGCACACCTTAAGGCTCTCACGTTCAGACTTCCACGATAAGTACCGTCCATGCACATACCTATCCACCAGCACCACTTTTGATAACGATTTCTTCAGTCTTGGCTCCAACAATGAAAACCTTACTTTGTTTTATGGGTGCGAGAACTTAAGTGACCCTGTCGAGGAAAAATTTAAATTCTCATGTGGCAAGCCAGGAGATTCAGAAGAAGGGTTTTTCATAATTGATGATCCTGTTTCTGGTCCTCCTTTTAAGGACAAGTGTTGGACTAGTTTTCAAGTGCCATTTCTCCAGAGTCGGGCACAACAACTTCAGGCTACAGGGTCATCATTACTTGTTGAGGTTTTGAAAGAAGGGTTTGATGTCAGTTATAGGAATCCTTACAGTGCTGATTGTCAGAAATGTCGCAAGCATTCTGGTAGGCAATGTGGGTTTGATGGGAAACCTATTTGCATCTGTAATGATCAGCTCTGTCCTGGTAAGTTAAAATCGATATTAATTTTTACTAGCCAAAATCTTCTAGTTTCATTCAATGTTCATGTAAGCGGTTCAATGTTCAAAATTATGCTTCTTTGCTTGAGTCTGTGTTCAATTCTATGGGGTTATCATTTGACCTCAACAATATGATCCATTTCTTCTTCATCAGATGTTAAATAGTTCTCGTTTAAGCTCTGCTACATTGTTTTGCAATAATTAATGCTTATTTCTCTAGTGGTTGCGGTCAGTGATTTTTTTCTAAGCAAACTGCTATTTTTTTTTCCCTCATGGATGTAGATCTTGACATGGAAGTCACGGTGATTTCTAAATTATAATATTGAGATATTGTAAAAAATTGCGATGCTCCTGTTTTTAACACTTCAAGACCATAGAAGAGTGCAAGTGTCGTCGAACATCTTTATCAAAAGAAGATGATTCGAGTGTTGTTTTCATTGTCTCTACTACCACATCAGAACTTCGTTCTGTTAAAAAAAAATTAAAAGAAATCGAGGCAAAAGACACTAAAAATTTAGTAGTGTAAAAAGAAGTCAGACAAACCGGAATCAACAATTCCTAAAGTTAAGATTAAACCAATTGATATCAAAGAGAAATTAACGTTGTTGATGTCTCATCCAAACAAAAAATATTCATGTTGAATCAATCTTGTAAAATTACCAATATGATCGGACAGCTTTATATGACCTTGATTTTATGGTTCTAGAGAAGTTTTGTCTAGATTCAGAGTTTTTTCATGGAAATATCTTCTTGAAATAAGATTTAAGATATTTGAAATAATTTTATATTCAAAATATCTATTTTTTTAAATAAAAGAGTTTAATTAGTTTAAAAATTCTAATGTGAGTTAGATTTTATATTAGCCATGTGATTTTCAATAAAAAAAAATCATTTTACAATGAGGATTTTAGTTCTAGAATTAGTATAAATATGAAAGTTCTTTTTTTTTTCATAAAATAAAATCTTATAAATTATTGACTTTTCAACAGATATCATAGGTTTCTTTATAATTTTCTACTGTAATTTAATTTTAAGGCTTCAAAACTCTAATTTATTTCTTTATAATTTAGAAATGTAATTTTTTAATGATTGACAAACTCCAACGCTATACACTATGTGTCAGGTAGAAATGTAAAAAGTTAACAAGAACAGGACACAGTATTAAAGAAAGAATTGTAAAGCTGCCATGGAATGGTTAGCTTAAGTTTACAACAATATAGATTAAGACATTAAGGAGTTCAGAAAATAAAGACATTACCTAATATATCACACTTAATCTCAGAATTAATTCCTGAACTTTATTAAATTTTATGTCTGCTGAGAATGATTCTATTATTTGTTTGTTACTAATTAACCATAACATCTTCCACTGGTTGTCGTCGTCACCATCATCATGACTCAACACATTCCACTTCTTTGTCTTTAGGGTAATTTCATCTTTTTTTATTATAGTTGCTGATCACCCATGAAAGTTGTAAAATTTTCTTATATCAGAAACGTACTTGATGTTCATGTTACAGGAACAGGATCTTCAAGGTTTGGTAAGGGTCTTAAGATTGCTACAGGTGAATATAAGAATAAGAATCCAATATTTTCATTTGATGACGATGACGTCGATGATAATGATTATGATTATTTTCTTTTACAGCCATATCAGCAGCTATGGCAGCGATAATTGCTTTTTCTATAATTGCAATTTGTTTCAGTGGAAGAGAAGGCTCATTTAGTGGCAATATAGCAATGACCTTCAAGCTGAAGAGTTCACAGAATGTTGACAGGTTTGAAACATTTATGATGGACTATCATTGTCTCACCCCAAGGCGTTATTCATGTTCAGACATTAAGAAAATCACCAACTCATTCACCAATAAACTAGGTGAGGGGGGCTTTGGTAATGTATACAAAGGAAAGTTAACGGACGGTCGACTTGTGGCCGTAAAAGTCCTGAAAGAATCCAAAGGTGATGGAGAAGAGTTCATAAATGAAGTTGCTAGCATTAGCACAACTTCCCACGTGAATATAGTTACACTTTTGGGTTTCTGCTATGAGAAGACTAAAAGAGCTTTGATCTACGAATTCATGACCAATGGTTCTTTAGACAAGTTCATATCTTTTGAAGGAACCCCAGATACAAATTTTGGTTTACAATGGGAAAGGTTTTATGAAATTGCAGTTGGTATTGCTAGAGGTCTCGAGTACTTGCATAGAGGTTGTAACACTCGAATTGTGCATTTTGACATAAAGCCTCACAACATTCTTCTCGATGAAGATTTTTGTCCAAAGATCTCTGATTTTGGTCTGGCAAAGCTATGCAAGAGTAAAGAGAGTAAGGTTTCAATGACAGGCGCAAGAGGGACTGTCGGTTACATAGCACCTGAAGTGTTCTGCAGAAATTTTGGAGGAGTATCTTACAAGTCTGATGTGTATAGCTATGGAATGATGGTTCTAGAAATGGCCGGAGAAAGAAAAAAAAATTATACTGGATCTTCGGAAACCAGTGAAATGTATTTCCTTGATTGGTTTTACAAGTATCTTGAACCGGGAGAGATTACATTACTTCATGAGGGTATATCAGAAGAGGAAGAAGAGATTATAAAAAAAATGATTTTAATAGGTTTGTGGTGCATCCAAACAATTCCATCAGATAGACCATCAATGACAAAGGTGGTAGAGATGTTTGAAGGTAGTCTTCACTCTTTGCAAATTCCACTAAAACCTTTACTTTCTTCACCTAAAAGGTCTGCTCCAGATCACTCTTCCACTATACCATCAATGCCAAGTGTGTCGTCACAGGGGGGTGGAGTGAACAAATTGTTAGTTGATGAAAGTGACTTGGAACTAGAGATTTCAACACTTTGTGAAGCCTAATAAAGATATAAAAAACCTTATTTCATGTCCTTCATCTAAGAGCTGCTTTCAGGCTAAATGGTTCCTTGATGTAGCTCACCGGTGGATACTCGTACAGGATTGGTAAGAGACATTGTCGTCTCTCTCCATCTCTTTTTTTCACCACTGATGCATACCAATTATAATATGTACTTCATGTTCAATCTGCTGAAAGTGTAGAACGTTATGTTCCTGCTTCCCCTTACTGTTTATGATTTCAAAAGTTAGACAATAAGTGAGGTTCAACTTTATCATGCCTATGGTTAATGTCATCTGTCCTGCATTGCAACTTTCTTGGTGGACTTTCATATTTTTCTTACTCTGTTTATTTGAGAAATATATTTTCTGGATTGGTTTTATAAGCATCTTGAACCAAGAGAGCTAACAAGACCTCAAGAGAGTATGATAGAAGATGAAGAAGAGACTGTAAGGAAGTCCACTATGGGACGAGGAAAAGATGAGAAGATGATCTTTGTGGGTTTGTGGCGCATTCAAACAAATCCTTCAGATAGAGCATCAACGACAGGATATGTGGATAATGTATGTTAATTGCAAGCACGCAGCACTGATAGGAAACACCATCCTCTCTGCCTCTAGTTTTTGTCAATGGTAATATGTGTTAATTATGATTTGTACTTGATGCTCAGAACTGTAGAATTAATCTATCATCCGTCAGTATTAAACAAGTTCAAAATTTAGAAGAAAAAATTGCAGGTTAAGGTATATCATAACTTGTGGTTAATTGATATCTTAGGGAGATGATGATTCCTTGTGTCAATTTCAGACGCATCTTCGCTACCTATCTACTCTGTATTTGCTAGGGTAAGGGTCTTATTGGATCACTACTGAGCTCCCATAGTCTCCTTCATGTGTTTTAAAGCTCTTCCTGTTATTTTGGTAAGGTCCAGGAGTGCTTCTTTCTTTCATGTTGAAGGCATTTTGACCATTTTAAATATGGCAGAATATGAAATTGCTTACTCAGCAGAGCTTGACTATGAGTTTATTTGAAATGCTTTCAACATTCCTTATCACCAATCAACTTAACTCATGTTCGTATGTAGGAATCTTAGGAGCACCCTCTTCTTAAAGCTCATATAAGTTTTTCAACGTTCTATGATCCCCCTAGTTCTGAAAATCCCCTCCTTCAGATTTCTGCTAATTGGACTCAAATAATTCTAACCATTAAAAATTAAGGATCAAAATGAAATTTTATAAGTAATTCTGGGGCATCTATGAGTTTTACCCATCAATTCATTATTATCTTGTGTAATTGAGGAGCTTGTGTATAATTCTTTAAAAAAAATCAGATAAGAAGGAAATACTTATCTAGATATATGTTTGATTAAGAAAAAGAGATGTTAATCAAAGAGGTAATTATAGGCTAGCAACTAGAATTCCAGAAGTTCTTTCTAGTTATAAGAAGAAGAAGAAGAAAAAGCAAGGAATGATGGGAAACCAGTGCTTGTGAGTTGTCGTACGTGGATGCGTAGTGTTGAGGGTTCCAGGAGTCACTATCTAGTTATTTAGTTTAGGATTGCTAGGAAACCCGGTTATATTGGTTTTATCATAAATTCAAGGGTAAGTGACTGGTTGTGGTTAGAGAAGGTATTAACACACTTTACCTAAGGTAAGCTGCTTTGTGTGGTTTTGATGGGTTTTAAAAGTTTTTATGGGTTCCTAACCTACAATCAATTTATGGATTAAGATGAAGGCAAATGGGTTTTCTACCACTCGTGTGTCGTAGTGAGAAATACTTTCAATTAAAATAAGTAAATGTTTAGTATAATTTTGAGAATTTTCTAGTTAATTTCTAATATTTAAATACCAATCTAGTTGTAGGTCCAACATTTATACCAGAATATTTACCATTAATTCTCATGAATTAAAATTTTATCGGTTATAAAAATATTGATTAAATTCTCATGAATTCAATAAATTGATTTATTAAATCCAAAATGTAAGCAATATATATATTATTTTTGTATGTAAATACTAAAACACCAAGTATTTTATTTTTTAAAGCAAAATATGATTTTTTATATTTTTGAGAGACTTGATCATTTGCAAATTAAATAAAGATTGTATTTTTCAAAGAGAGATTTTTTGTTGTTGTTTTTGTGGAAGGAAAACGATCCATTTAATACCAAAAAAGCACCTCACGTGTAGGTCAAAATTCTAAACATTAAATATGTGAGGGTAGAAAAAGTGAGGAAATCAAAATTGATTCAAAAATTGTCTTCCAAACATTAAGAAAATATCACCAACTGATGAAGGATGTATTTGGCAAGACAAAAATAAAATATTTTTTATCAAGACTATTTTGACCGCAATATCAATCCAAAACAAATTATTGTTTACCGACTCAAAACTAAACAACACCAAACATCCACACATATTTTATTAATGTCACAAACTTATATTCAAATTCCATGCTAATTCAAATAAATTAACATCAATCCAAGCATAAATCATGCATCAATATTTAACATCTTCAAACCCAAACCCAAAAAAAAAACCTATAATTCAACACAATTAATCAAGTTATATCGAGATCCAAACACAAATCAAACCATGTTAACAATCTAAATATTATACAAAATAATAAGCTTTTTACTCCAAAATTTCACAATTTATCGCAATTTTGTCTAAAAATTGTGAGTTCATGAATCAACCTTCCGGGATGATTGGAATGTCCAGGGTATAATTCAATGGACACTGGAAGGCCGTTGGGACAATGGCGGCGCATGGATTTATGCACTACCACTAGAGAAGCGTGGAGTCACTCTCTGGTGACCCGAACAAATAGAGACCCACTAGATCGGGTAGATCATCAACCCCCTATTTTTCTTTTTCTTTTTTGCCAACAGTGAGGCAAACAGAGGTCTAAGGAGGGGGATCCAACCACATTAAGCTTTGGCTCCCTTCTCCGCTCTCTTCTCTTTACATGATTGCTTTCCTCTCCTGGTCCTATTGTGGATGCGATCGGCAGCGTGCAGAGAGGAGGATATATAAAAGGAAAGAGAGAGATCCTAAACAACTCTAGAGAATGAAGCATCCATGGAAGAGGAAGCGTGGAGAAATTCTGCTCACTTCATAAGAGTTCTTCTTTCTATTATTTTTCTCTTCATTATGTTTAAATTTAGTGAGTTTTTTGTTTGTTTAGATTAATAATGAATTAATTTTCTTATTATAGGGCTAGGATATAATCTTTGAATTCATGACATGAGTTGAATGTTGTTGAATTACATATATTTTCTTGATTTCAATTTGATGATTTTGGTTTTCATCCTTGTAATTTATTGGCTATGAATTGCATATTTAAGGTGTTCAATGAAGTAACGAAAGTTAAAGTTCAATATCGATTCATGAATTCATCAAACCTTGGTAGTATAGTTTAGAAGTAAATACACATTATTATGACTTATATTCAGGAGTTCCACAAAAATTAATGAGTTTATATTAATTTCTATGATAACGAAAGTAGACATAAGATTAATATAGATATAATTGTTATATCTTGAAAAAGGATATCATATACAAAAGGAAATTCAGTCATTGCAATTAGCAAAATATTAGTCCAAGAAACTATATTTAAACTCATGGAAGGAATTCTTTTTGATGAAACCCTGCACCTTAGAAACCTTTGTCTTTGATTCTAATGCTCTGTTTGTTTCAAGGAAAATGAATTCCTGGAATTCGTTTTCCTTACCTTCCCATGTTTGGTAACAATATGGAAAAGTAAGTCAATGGAAACTTAATTCCGGTCAACATAAAATAGCTGCTTTATCAAAGGAAAGTTTTTTCCATCTGATAAAGAAAGGAAAACACTTTCCTTTTTTTATTACACCCATTTTCAAAAATCACGATCTCTCTCTTTCTCTTCAAAAATGATTGGAAGCAGGAACAATTACATAAGCATTTCTCTGGACAATTGAAGCATTTCACTTGAACAATATTTCAGGTATTTTTTTTCTCTGTTATTTTCTTTATGTTTTTATCTTCTTTCGTAGATCTGTAAAATTTATTCCATAAATCCATTTCTCTATTCTTGATAAATCTGCTACCTATCATATGTTTTCCATAACATTTTCATAACACAGCTAAAATTCATCAAGCAAGCCACAAAAAACATAATTTTT
Organism: Populus davidiana; assembly: GCA_030145905.1. Lineage (NCBI taxonomy): Eukaryota > Viridiplantae > Streptophyta > Magnoliopsida > Malpighiales > Salicaceae > Populus > Populus davidiana. The sequence goes on along the minus strand of CM057792.1, from coordinate 3,464,012 downwards.
CCATGACAGTTTTCTTCTTCATCACTCATATTTAGCATTTTTATTCTGAACAAACAAACCAAATCAAGTGCACAAAATCAAGTGTAGAGAAAGGCACTTGAAAATCCCCAAACTGTGTTAATCAATCTTCCCCAGCAAAAAGCATCCCCTCCCTGTTACCTCATCCACGGATCCAGCCACCATATCCCGGGTGGAAGCTCTCTCTCTCTTTTTTAACAGTAGCCGGGGGAGAGAGGGAGGAGAACTGGGAAGGAGGAGCCATGTTGCCCCTTGAATCTTTGATCTTTGTCCAGCTTCTTTGTCTTGAATATTTGCTTCTTTGTGCACAAATGGCGAGAGAAACAGAGAGGGAACACGGGGAAACCGATAGGGAATAGGGGCATGAGAGAAACCGAGAGGGAGAGGGAACAGGGGGAATCAACCGAGAGGGAAAGGGTGAGGGAACAGGGAATAGGGGAATGGGAGAGGGGAATCGACCGAGAGGGAGAGGGCAGGGAATAGGGAACAAGGGAATCGACCGAGAGGGAGAGGGAGAGGGAACAGGGAACAGGTAACAGGGGAATGGGAGAGGGGAATGGAATTATAAGCTTTTAATTATACTTGTGAAGTCAGGGGAAGGAAATTTGAAGGCTGCGTGTTTGTATAAGTGAAAATGTGAAATGAAAGAGATGATGAGAGTTTACCAGAGAATGTGAGCTCCCATTTTTTTCCATGTGTTTGTGCGAGAGTTAATGAGCAGGGTTTAAATAAGCTTAAAGCTTGTTGTTCTTTTTTTATAACTTGGTGATTTATATATCTCTATATTCATATGAATGATATAAATCTACTTGTTGTTATGTAATCATGTGAAATGACTACCTTAATTATATATGGTCATATTATTATTGTGAATAATTACACCATTACCATGTGCAATAGGATGTTTAAATACATGTTACATTAATAAGGAGAATTATAACATAATAATAAATATTGTTTGTCAGCTTCTTTTAGCATAATTTATTGTATTGATTGTGGAAGTATTTTATGTGTTTTTTTTAATATTCATTTCTCCACATTTTTAGGTTTTGTTATAAAAAAACTTCACTTTCATGTTATGGATAGTAAGATAATTCATGCAGCATGTATGGGAGCAGCTATAACTGTGATAGCTACAGGGGTAGCTATTGAACAAGAAAGAAATAGAATTTATATACCAAGAGAACCACGTATAAATGCAATTGCCCAACGAGAATTTTATATTGACAATATTTTGAATCAAGGTGATAGACATTGCGTTAAACAAATTCCTATGAAACCTGTTGTCTTATATAGATTGTGTGATATTCTCACAAGTCATGACCTATTACGATCAACTCAAAATGTGTCTATTAGGGAGCAAGTAATTGTGTTCTTATAAATTGTAGGCCAAAACCAAAGATTTCGTGTTATTAGTGGTATATACTATAGGTCTGTTGAAACTATCCATCGTTACTTTAGAATTGTTTTAAAAGCAGTTCTTAAGTTATACAAACACCTTATTAAAGATCCAGAGGATATAGTTCCAGCTAAGATAATGAATAATCAAAGATTCTATCCTTATTTTAAGGTATGAAAACAATACCAATATTTTTATATACTAATTAATTACATCTAAAAGAAAAGGTTATAAATTATTTTTTCATGTTTATATAGGATTGTGTGGGAGCAATTGATGGTACACATGTTCCTGCAAATGTTCCTGTTGAGATTCAAGGAAAGTTTCGAGGTTGAAATGAAGAAACAACACAAAATGTTTTAGCAGCTATAACTTTTGATTTGAAGTTTATATATGTTTTAGTTGGTTGAGAAGGAAGTGCCCATGATTCACGGGTTTTAGGTGATGCATTATCAAGACCTAATGGTCTAAAAATTCCAGAAGGTATATAATAAAGTATGTATTATATGCAATAAACATATAAAATGTCTTGTTACATAAAGATAGTAATATGTTTTTGTTTTTTAATTTGTAGGGAAATATTATCTCGGTGATGCTGGTTACGGTATTCGAAAAGGAATCATTTCTCCTTTTCGTGGAGTTCGATATCACTTGAATGATTTTACAGAACGTTCACCAAAAAATGAAAAGGAGCTATTTAATCTTCGACACTCTTCATTGAGAACCGTTATTGAGCGAGGATTTGGTATTTTGAAGAGTCGTTTTAGATCAATTGATGGAAAATCTTTTTGGTCTTATGAAACACAAATAGATGTTGTGCTTGCATGTTGTATTATTCATAATCACATAATGGAAGTAGATCCTTATGACTTTCTTATGGACAAAATATGTTCGGAAAGTGAACCACTTAGACAAACAATCAACTTAAGTCAACGGGAGGAAAGGGAAGAGAATAAGGAGTGGATAACAAAAAGAGAAATGATTGCATCAACCATGTGGAATGACTATAACACTAAAAGAAACTAGTAATTGAGTGTTAATTATATGTGTTTGTTTTTATTATATCTTGCTTGAGTTTGTATTATCTTTGTTTTATATATGGAGTAGATGTTGACTTCATTCTAGTTTCTCTTTTAATTATTAATTGTAGTTTTTATATGAAATTTATTAAATCTAAATATTGTATGATTTTATTTTGTATAGATTTATAATTTCCTTTTTGTAAAAATGAGTTCCACGCAGAATGAAAAATGCAAGAGCAAGCACTTCACATGGTCTAAGCCAATGTCTCACATGTTGCTTGAGATGTTAGCTGAGGAGACACTTAAAGGAGGCAAACCTTCTTCGACCTTTAAAGCAGAATCTTTTGTTAAGGTGGCTACAGAAATCAGTCAAAAGTTCAACGTCCAATGCGAGCCTAAGCATGTGGACAATCATCTCAAGACTATGAAAAAAGAATGGGGAATAATAACCAAACTTAAAAATAAAAGTGGCTTTGGCTGGGATGATTTTTTTAAGATGATTACAGTTTTGAAAGATGTATATGATGAAGAAGTAAAGGTATGATAAATATTATACTCTTTGTAATGTTTATATTTACTTTTGTTTCTAAAATGCTATACAATGAACTAAAAAATTGCATATTCTAAACTTTATAAACAGGCATACCCCAATCATGACAAGTTTCTCAACAAAAAACTTGATATGTACAAGGCAATGGCAATTGTTGTTGGAAAAGACATGGCAACCAGAAATTATGCAAAATCATATGTTGATGTCAACTTGGAAGAGAACACTGAAGAGCATTCAATTTCAAATGAAAATGAAGGTGAATATGAAGAAATTTATAAGGGAAAAGAAACATCTTCCTCTAGTACACAAAAGAGGCAACATAGGAAGAGAAATCGTATCCATGAAGATGATGGTATTGAAAAGTTATCTAAACAGATTAGAGATGTAGTATTTGCAATTCAAAGCCTCAGAAAAAATCAACTTGATGTTAATGCGCTGTATACGGAAGTGATGAAAATTGAAAGCTTTGATGAGATCACTCTTGGGGATGCATTTGATCATTTGGTCCAAAATGAAATGTTGGCAAAAGCATTTATGACAAAAAATGCTAATTTGAGGAAAATTTAGGTTCAGAATTTTATGAACCAACACTACTAGAAGCCTGCTTGCTAAGATAGTTTGACTATATTCAAAATTTAAGTTCAGACTATGTTTGTTATTTGATGAGTATTTTACTTGTTTAATTTGGTCTAGCATGTTTATGTTTGTAATTTGAACTAATATGTATGTATATGACATCAAAACTTAATATTTATGCATGACTATATTTGATGTTAGATATTTATATTTATTTCTTGATGTTTATTTGATATATATTAAAGGGATATTAAAGGGATAATTGCCTTTACCCATAAAAAAAATATTTATCCAAAATACCCATCAAATTATTTTTGTATGTATTTATCTTTTAAAAAATTCTTCATACCAAAAAAAAAAAACCCCAAATATATAACTCTTACCATAAACTAATTTGGCTTTCTTCATATGAAAAAAAAACTTATTTTAAGCTTTTAAAATTAAAAAAATATATATATATTAATAGGTTTTACTTGATAAATATTTCACATGCTTATTTCTCTATAATATGATATGACATATATAGTTATATTTTATAAAATAAGTTATGTATGAATATAGAATATAATAAAAAAAATTCATCATTATACTTTTTAGATTTTATTTTTTTATTGTATGTGATTAAATATTTTATATATATTAGAAAAAACTTGAAAAAAAAATTAATTCATTAATAAATTATTTTCCAGTTCATTTTCCATAACATAAACAAACACTGGAAAGTGTTTTCCAGTTCATTTTTCATAACACTGTCAAACATCAGAAAATACTTTTCCGGAATTCACTTTCCCCGGAATTTACTTTCCAAAAAGAAACAACTTTCCTGCAAACAAACGGACCCTAAATTAAACCAAAAGAAATTTGCATTCCATTATTCAAATTTGAAATCTTCTTAAATAATACAGAAAATTGATGAATTAGTACTTAAACCACATCCTTCTGGATACAATACTTGAATTACCCTATTCTATATGTCACAATCCATACATTTATTGTAAAACTCTAGGGACGCATCAAAGTGTAGTAAGAACGATATTGAATATTCTTGTACTAGATTATGAAGGTTTAATAAGCAGAAATTAGAGTATAACCAATGATTGATGATTTTAAAGTTGTTTTGCTTTTAGAATAGCTTATATATAACATATGTTTGGATTGCCTTGTTAATTTTGCAATTAGACAAGTTATATAGATGTTTTTTAAAAAAACTTGTCGTTTATATTCGTTACAGTCTCACTAACAACTAAAACGGTCAATCAGTTTAAATTGGTTAAGTCAATCAATTGACTAATTCTTGCAAAATTCTCATGTATGCATTATTGATAAATATAGATCAACCGATTCATTTGGTTATACCAAACGGTCGACTAGTTCATGTATAATTCCAATTATGATAGATTAACCTAGGTGAATTCTTAGAATTGTCTATCTTAGATTTTATCATATGATTTATCAATTTTTTAAAGTATGCATGATGAAGTGTGTGTGAGTTCATTTTAATTGTGTTATCAAGTAGAATATAAACATTTACATTGAGCACTTAAAATGAATACTAATCTAAGTCTTCATTTGCTTTCTTTTTTGAAAGCTTGATTGATTTTTTCATAAAATCAATCATGCTTGTTTTTATACTCTTGAATAAAAATATTTAAAACTTATTCTCACCAAGGCCTATTATTAAAATATTTTCATTTTATTGTTATAATTAAAATATATAAAAATATGAATATTTGATTTAAAGGTCAACAATTAGCTTTTAATGAATATGATGATATTCATTCAAATTTATGTAACTAATGCTATTTAATTTTTTATTTTTGTTGGATTGAAATGAAGGAGAACTATGGGGAAATCGATAGTAAAATTTGATTTTTTTGGTTGGCTTGAAATGATCAAGAATTGTTTAGCAATTAGTTATAAACATGATTTTAGTGGGCTTCTTAAAATGTAATGATTTTTGGTTGGCTTGAAAATTTTCAAATACCTGTCAGTTGGAAATTTCTGCTTCAATTTCCACCAGAGCCAACCCTTTGCCATGACCCAGTCAAGAGTCATGTACTATCCAACCCCTCTTCCATTAGGCCATTACCACACTACCCTATTTCCTTGCAGCATTTCAGTACACCCAGAACACCCACCACCGCCGCTGCCACCTCCTTCCTTTCCACCCTCTTATTGTTCCTCCACTTAACGGCATCATCTCCTTCGAATGACACGGGTAATCTTTCAAACTGCTACCAAACATTCTCTTGTGGTGCCCTCACAGACATCACCTACCCTTTCACGGGTGGCCAACGTCCACCCCACTGCGGCCCACCGGAGTTCCAGCTCACATGTTTTGATAACTCAATGACCACCCTCACAGCTAACTCACTGCCTCACCGAGTCACTTGGGTTGACCAAACCAGCCAAACCTTAAGGCTCTCACCTTTACACTTCTACGGTGACAATCCATGCACATACCCATTCACTAGCAGCACTTTTGATAACGTTTTCTTCAGTCTTGGCTCCAACCATAAAAACCTTACTTTGTTTTGTGGGTGCGAGAACTTAGGTGACTCTATCCATAAAAAAATTTAAGAGTTCCACTGCTTCATTTGATAATACCAAACGGTCGACCGATTCACGCATAATCCCAATTATAATAGATTAACCTAGGTGAATTTTTAAAATTATCTACCTTATATTTTATCATATGATTTATTAATCCTTGAAAGTATGCATAGTAAAGTATATGAGTTCATTTTAATTATGCTATCAAGTAAGATGTAAAGATTTATATTAAGCAATTAGAATGAATAGCAATCTAAGTCTTCTTTTGCTTCCTGCTTTGACGCCTTGATTTATTTGTTCATGAAATCCATGATGCTTGTTGATATATTCTTAAATAAATATATTTAAAACTTATTCTCAATGAGACATATTAATAGCTCATTATTTTATTTTATTATTATTATTATTAAAATATATAAAGATATAAATATTTGATTTAAAGGTCATGAACAATTAGCTTATGATGAAAACAACGATATTATTTAAAATTTGTGTAATTAATGCGATTCAATTTTTTTATTTTTGTTGGGTTGAAATGGAGGGGAACTATGGAGAAATATTTTGTATAATTTGATGTTTTTGGTATATAAATCAACTTCAATTTGATGTTTCAAATTTTGTTGTTTACATGTTTTTTTTTTTTATGCTTGAACAATAAGTTATAGACATGATTTTTGTGGGTTTTTTAAAATGTAATGACTTGATGCAACAGTAAGATTGTGATTTTTTCAAGAAAGTTGTCAATGGTAAATTTTTTTTTTTTTCAATGGCTCTTTAATCATCAAAATTATTATAATGGCAAACATGTAAATAATAACAAAATTTTGTTGATTTTTATTTTGGTGCCAAAATAAAGAACGTGAAGTGTATTGAAGTTATTAAAGCTCCTGAGGGAAAAAGTAATTTACTAAACTTTGAAGAAAAAGTGAAAAACGAAAAGTAATTATCCTTTTTTTCTATATATAAAGCTAATTATTAGTATTTGTGTTCAACCTTATTTCTAATTAAGAAAGATACAAAAACAGTAATATAATTCTTAAGAAATAGGTTGATTTCATTCATTTATAAATTTATCTACCGTAATACCATATATAATATAAGACTTTACTTTCACTATTAAAATTATAAAAATGGTTAAAAAGAAGTCAGATAAAGCAAATGATTCAAATTTAAAAAGCAATTAAATCACATCAAGATTTAGAAGTATTAACTAATTCTTTTCTAAAATATTCCATGAGAGTGATGTATGGTATTTTAAGTAATTTTAAATTATATAATAAAAGAAAATAGGAAGAAGAGAATCAATTACTTGAAATTCTTTACGAAGTCTTGGTAAACCATGGAACAGGATGGATGGTACAACGTGGTCCTGCTATCCCAGAAAAATGATGCCATTTCCCATTAGCATACTTTTCCTGCTATCCCAACATTTTCAAATACCTGTCTATAGGAAATTTCTGCTTCAATTTCCTCTTGACTGACTTAAACAACTTTTCAGCCAACGTACCAGAGCCACCCAACCGATTGCCATAACCCAGTCAGGAGTCATGTACTATCTAACCCCTCTTCCATTAGGCCATTACCACACTACCCTCTTTCCTTGCAGCATTCCACACCCAGAACAACCACCACCATCACGCCCTTCTAATTCCTCCACCAATGCACCCCCTCGCCACCGCTGCTGCCACCTCCTTCCTTTCCACCCTCTTATTGTTCCTCCACTTAACGGCATCATTTCCTTCGAGTGACATGAGTAATCTTTCAAACTGCGACCAAACATTCTCTTGTGGTCACGTCACAGACATCACCTACCCTTTCACGGGTGGCCAACGTCCATTCTACTGCGGCCCACCGGAGTTCTGGCTCAAATGTGATGGTGACTCATTGACCACCCTCATAGTTAAATCACTGCCTTACCGAGTCACTCGGGTTCACCAAACCAGCCAAACCTTAAGGCTCTCACCTTTAGACTTCAACGGTGACAATCCATGCACATACCCATCCACTAGCACCAATTTTGATAACGGTATCTTCAGTCTTGGCCCCAACCATGAAAACCTTACTTTGTTTTCTGGGTGCAAGAACTTAAGTGACTCTGTCGAGGAAAAATTTAAGTTTCCATGTGGCATGCGAGAAGATTCAGAAGAAGGGTTTTTCAAGGTTGGTGATCATCCTTCTACGGGCAGGTGTCGGACTAGTTTTCAAGTGCCATTTCTCCGGAGTTGGGAACAAAAACTTCAGGCTGAAGGGTCATCATTACTTGGTGAGGTTTTGAAAGAAGGGTTTGATGTCAGTTATAGGAATCCTTACAGTGCTGATTGTCAGAATTGTTCCAAGCATTCTGGTAGCCAATGTGGGTTTTATGGTAAAGAACCTATTTGCATCTGTAATGATCAGCTCTGTCCTGGTCCTGGTAAGTTAAAAATCGATATTAATTTTGACCAGCCAAAATCTTCTAGTTTCCTTACGAGTTTGGTAGCTTTCAAGAAATGCTAGTAGGCCTTCTTGTGGTAATTGATATGGAGGGTTTTTTTAATCAAATTATGCAAGGCTTCAATGATTTCAAGAATTAATGCTTGAATTGCTTGGAAAGGGTTAGAAATTGATTTTTTCTTGAAAATATATTAAAATAATTTTATTTTTAAATTAGTGTATAAAAACAATTTAAAAATAAAATAAAAAACATGTATTTAAACAACTTATTAGTTATTTATGATGACATGTAACCAACCCACCTTAATATTTAAAAGACATAAGGCCCCATTCATGCGAATCAAACAAAAGATCAGAAATAAATAAGATATTCCCTCATGACTAATAGTCTAATGAAACATCAAACTCATGATATATGTGAAGAAACAAATAATATGTTCGAATATATTAGATAATTTTACAATGAGGATTTTAGTTCTAGAATTAGTATAAATAGCGAAGTTCTTTTTTTTTTTTCATAAGAGAAAATCTTATAAATTATTTACTTTTCAACAGATATCATAGGTTTCTTCATGATTTTCTACTGTAATTTAATTTTAAGGCTTGAAAACTCTAATTTATTTCTTTATAATTTAGAAATGTATTTTTTTAATGATTGACAAACTCCAACGCTATACACCATGTGTCAGGTAGAAATGTAAAAAGTTACCAAGAATAGGACAAACAGTATTCAAGAAAGAATTGTAAAGCTGCCATGGAATGGTTAGCTTAAGTTTACAACAATATAGATTAAGACATTAAGGAGTTCAGAAAATAAAGACATTACCTAATATATCACACTTAATCTCAGAATTAATTCCTGAACTTTATTAAATTTTATGTCTGCTGAGAATGATTCTATTATTTTTTTTTATTTCTAATTAACCACAACATCTTCCATTGGTTGTCGTCATCACCATCATCATGAGTCAGCACATTCCTCTTCTTTGTCTTTAGGGTAATTCCATTTTTTTATTATAGTTGCTGATCACCAATGAAAGTTGTAAAATTTTCTTATATCAGAAACTTACTTGATGTTCATGTTACAGGAACAGGATCTTCAAGTTTTGGTAAGGGTCTTAAGATTGCTACAGGTGAATATAAGAATAAGAATCCAATATTTTCATTTGATGACGATGACGTCGATGATAATGATTATGATCATTTTCTTTTACAGCCATATCAGCAGCTATGGCAGCGATAATTGCTTTTTCTATAATTGCAATTTGTTTCAGTGGAAGAGAAGGCTCATTTAGTGGCAATATAGCAATGACCTTCAAGCTGAAGAATTCACAGAATGTTGACAGGTTTGAAACATTTATGATGGACTATCATTGTCTCGCCCCAAGACGTTATTCATATTCAGACATTAAGAAAATCACCAACTCATTCACCAATAAACTAGGTGAGGGGGGATTTGGTAATGTATACAAAGGAAAGTTAACGGACGGTCGACTTGTGGCCGTAAAAGTCCTGAAAGAATCCAAAGGTGATGGAGAAGAGTTCATGAATGAAGTTGCGAGCATTAGCAGAACTTCCCACGTGAATATAGTTACACTTTTGGGTTTCTGCTATGAGAAGACTAAAAGAGCTTTGATCTACGAATTCATAACCAAGGGATCTTTAGACAAGTTCATATCTTATGAAGGAACCCCGGATACAAATTTTGGTTTACAATGGGAAAGGTTTTATGAAATTGCAGTTGGTATTGCTAGAGGCCTCGAGTACTTACATAGAGGTTGTAACACTCGAATTGTGCATTTTGACATAAAGCCTCACAACATTCTTCTCGATGAAGATTTTTGTCCAAAGATCTCTGATTTTGGTCTGGCAAAGCTATGCAAGAGTAAAGAGAGTAAGGTTTCAATGACAGGCGCAAGAGGGACTGTCGGTTACATAGCACCTGAAGTGTTCTGCAGAAATTTTGGAGGAGTATCTTACAAGTCTGATGTGTATAGCTATGGAATGATGGTTCTAGAAATGGTCGAAGAAAGAAAAAAAAATTATACTGGATCTTCGAAAACCAGTGAAATGTATTTCCCTGATTGGTTTTACAAGTATCTTGAACCGGGAGAGATTACATTACTTCATGGGGGTATATCAGAAGAGGACGAAGAGATTATAAAAAAGATGATTTTAGTAGGTTTGTGGTGCATCCAAACCATTCCATCAGATAGACCATCAATGACAAAGGTGGTAGAGATGTTTGAAGGTAGTCTTCACTCTTTGCAAATTCCACTTAAACCTGTACTTTCTTCACCTAAAAGGTCTGCTCAAGATCACTCTTCCACTATATCATCACTGCCAAGTGTGTTGTCACAAGGGGGTGGAGTGAACAAATTGTCAGCTGATGAAAGTAACTCGTAACTGGAGATTTCAATACTTTGTGTAGCCTGATGAAGATATAAAAAACCTTATTTCATGTCCTTCATCTAAGAGCTGCTGGAGACACTGTCGTCTCTCTCCATCTCTTTTTTTCACCACTGATGTATACCAATTATAATATGTTCTTCATGTTCAATCTGCTGAAAGTATAGAATGTTATGCTCCTACTTGCCTCTTATTGTTTATGATTTCAAGAGTTAGACAATAAATAAGTTTCAGCTTTATCATACTTATGGTTAATGTCATATGTCCTGCATTACAACTTTCTTAGTGGACTTTCATATTTTTCTTACTCTATTTATTTGAGAAATATATTTTCCAACTTGGTTTTACAAGTATGACAGAAGATGAAAAAGAGATTGTAAGGAAGTCCACTATAGGATGAGGAAAAGATATGAAGATGATCTCAGTGAGTTTGTGTCGCATTCAAACAAATCCGTCAGATAGAGCATCAACGACAGGATATGTGGATAATATATGTTAATTACAAGCTCGCAGCACTAATAGGAGACACCATCCTCACTGCCTCTGGTTTTTGTTAAAGGTAATATGTGTTAATTATGATTTGTACTTGATGCTCAGAACTGTAGAATTAGTCTGTCATCCGTCACTGTTAAACAAGTTCAAAATTTAGAGAAATAACTTGTGGTTAATTGATATCTTAGGGAGATGATGATTCCTTGTGCCAATTTCAGACGCATCTTTACTACCCATCTACTCTGCATTTTGCTGGGGTAAGGGTCTTATTGGATCACTATTGAGCTCTCATACTAACTTTCATGTCCTGTAAAGCTCTTTATGTTGTTTTGGTATGGTCCAGGAGTGCTTCTTTCTTTCATGTTAAAGGCATTTTGACCATTTTAAATGTGGCAGAATATGAAACTGCCTGCTCAGCAAAGCTTGACTATGAGTTTATTTGAAATGCTTTCAACATTCCCTATCACCAATCAATAGAACTATGTTCGTATGTAGGAACTTCTCAAGGCTTATATAAGTTTGTCAACGTTCTATGATCCCCCAAGTTCTGAAAATCCCTTCCTTCAGATTTCTGCTAACTGGACTGAAATAATTCTAACAATTAAAAATTAAGGACCAAATTGAAATTGTATACGTAATTTAGGGACATGTATGAGTTTTACCCATCAATTCATTATTATCTTGTGTAGTTGAGGAGCTTGTGTATAATTCTATATAAAAAAAAATCAGAAAAGAAGGAAATACTTATCTAGATATATGTTTGATTAAGAAAAAGAGATGTTAATTAAAGAGGTAATTATAGGCTAACAACTAGAATTCCATAAGTTTTGTGTAGCCATAAGGGGAAAAAAAAGAAAAGCAAGGAACGATGGGAAACCAGTGCTTGTGAGTTGTCACACATGGACGCACGGTGTTGAGGGTCGAGGAAGTCACTACCTAGTTATTTGGTTCAGAATCGCTAGGAAACCTGATTATACTGGTTTTATCAGAGATTCAAAGGCAAGTGACTGCTTTTGGCTAGAGAAGGTATTAGCTCCCCTAACATACTCTACCTAATATAAGCTACTTTGTGTGGTTTTCATGGGTTCCTAACTGATAGTCAATCTATGGTTTAGGATGAAGGCGGATGGGTTTTCTACAACTTGTGCAGCGTAGAAAACCTTTAAAATAAGTAAATATTTAGAATAATTTTGAGAATTTTCTAGTTAATTTCTAATATTTAAATATCAACATTGTAGGTCCAACATTTATACCAAAATATTTACCATTAATTCTCATGAATTAAAATTTTATCAGTTATATAAATATTAACTAAATTCTCATGAATTCAATAAACTGATTTATTAAATCCAATATGTATATATGGAAATACTAAAACACCAAGTATTTTAATTTTTTAAGCAAGATATGATTTTTGTATTTTTGAGAGACTTGGCTTGCAAATTAAATAAATATTGTATTTTTCAAAGAGAGATTTTCATGGAAGGAAAACAATCCATTTAATACCGAAAAATTATCTCGTGTACAGTTCACGATTTTAAATATTAAATATGTGAGGATAAAAAAACTAGAAAAATTAAAATTGATTGAAAAATTGTCTTCCAGACATTAAGAAAATATTACCAACTAACGAATGATGTATTTGGCAAGATGCAAATAAAAATAAATTTTATAAGAACTATTTTAATCGTGATATCAATTCAAAATAAATTATCATTTACTACTCAAAACTAAACAATGTTAAACATCCACACAGATTTTATTGATGTCACAAACTTATATTCAAATTTCATGTTAATTGAAATAAATCAACATCAATCCAAGCATAAATCATGCATCAATATTTAACATCCTCAAACACAAATCCAAAAAAATAAACTTATAATTCAACGCAAATAATCAAGTTATATCGAGAGCCAAACACGAACCAAACCAAATTAACAGTCTAAATATAATACAAAATAATAAGTTTTTTGCTCCAAAATTTCACAATTTATCGCAATTTTGTCCAAAAGTCGTTTGAGTTCATAAATCAACCTTCAAGGATGATTGAAATGTCCAGGGTATAATGCAATGGACACTGGAAGACCACTGGGACAATAGCAGCGCGTGGATTTATACACTGCCACTAGAGAAGCGTGGAGTCACTCTCTAGTGACTCGAACAGATAAAGACCCACTAGATCAGATAAATCATCAACCCTTTATTTTTCTTTTTCTTTTTTGCCAACGGTGAGGCAAACAAAGGTCTAAGGAGGGAGATCCGACCACATTAAGTTTTGGTTCCCTTCTCCTCTTTGTCCTCTTTACTTGGCTGCTTTCCTCTCCTGGTCCTATCGTGGATGCGATCGGCGGCGCTCAGAAGGGAGGATATATAAGAGGAGAGAGAGAGATCTTAAACAACTCAAAAGAAGGAAGCATACATGGAAGAGGAAGCGTGGAGAAATTATGCGCACTTCATAAAAGTTCTTCTTTCTATTCTTTTTCTCTTCATTATGTTTAAATTTAATAAGTTTTTTTATTTGTTTAGATTAAGAATGAACTAATTTTCTTATTCTAGGGCTAGGATGTAATCTTTGAATTCATGACATGAGTTGAATGTTGTTGAATTGCATATATTTTCTTGATTTCAATTTGATGATTTTAGTTTTCATCCTTGTAATTTATTGGCTATAAATTGCATATTTAAGGTGTTCAATGAAGTAACAAAAGTTAAAGTTCAATATTAGTTCGTGAATTCATCAAACCTTGGTAGTATAGTTTAGAAGTAAATAAACATTACCATGACTTATATTCAAGAGTTCCACAAAACTTAATGAATTTATATTAATTTCTATGATAACGAAAGTAGACATAAGATTAATATAGATATAATTGTTATATCTTGAAAGAAGACGATATCATATACAAAAGGGAATTCAGTCATTGCAATTAGCAAAAGATTAGTCCAAGAAACTATATTTAAACTCATGGAAGGAATTCTTTTGAAGAAACCTTACACCCTAAAAACCTTTGTTTTTTTATTTTAAATTAAACAAAAAGAAATTTACATTTCATTATACAAATTTGAGATCTTCTAATTAATATAGGAAATTGATAAACTAGCACTTAAACCATATCCTTATGGATATGATACTCGAATTACCCTATCCTATATGTCACAATCCATACGTTTATGGTAAAAATCTAGGGATGCATCAAAGTGTAGTGAGAAAGATATTAAATATTCTTATACTAGATTATGAAGGTTTAATAAGCACAAATTAGAGTATAATCAATGATTGATGATTTTAAAGTTGTTTTACTCTTAGAATAGCTTGTATATAACATATGTTTGGATTCCCTTGTTAATTTTACAATTAGACAAGGTATATATATGTTTTTAAGAAAAACTTGTCGTTTATAATCGTTACAGTCTCACTAACAACTAAAACGGTCAATCGATTTAAATTGGTGAAGTCAATCTGTTGATTAATTCTTGCAAAATTCTCATGTATCCATCACTGATAAATATAGATCAACCAATTTATTTGGTCATACCAAACGGTCGACTAGTTCATGTAGAATTTCAATTATGATACATTAATCTAGGTGAATTCTTAGAATTGTCTATCTTAGATTTTATCATATGATTTATCATTCCTTTAAAGCATGTATGGTGAAGTGTGTGAGTTCATTTTAATTGTGCTATCAAGTAGGATATAAAAATTTACATTAAACACTTAAAATGAATACTAATCTAAGTCTTCGTTTGCTTTTTTCTTTGAATGCTCGATTGATTTCTTCACGAAATCCATCATGCTTGTTTTTATACTCTTAAATAAAAATGTTTAAAATTTATTCTCACCGAGATATATTATTAACCTTTTTTTATTTTATTGTTATAATTAAAATATATAAAAATATGAATATTTGATTTAAAAATCAACAATTAGTTTTTAATGAATATGACGATATTCTTTTAAATTTATGTAACTAATGCTATTTAATTTTTTATTTTTGTTGGGTTAAAATGAAGGATAACTATGGGGAAATCGTTAGTAGAATTTGGTTTTTTTTTTGTTGGCTTGAAATGATAAAGAATTGTTTAGCAATTAGTTATAAACATGATTTTAGTGGGTTTCTTAAAATGTAATGATTTTTTGCAACAGTAAGATTGTGGTTTTTTTGTTATTTTTAGTTTTCAACGGCACTTTAATTATTAAAATTATTATAATAGCAAATATATAAATAATGACAAAAGTTTGTTGACTTTTATTTTGATGCCAAAATAAATGATGTAACGTGTATTGAAGTTATTAAAGCTCGAGAAAGAAATAATGAGTTCCCCAATTTTTCCTTCCTCTACACTGTTAATGGACGAAGAAGTTATGATCTTTGAAACTAGAAAGACTAAGTTATCATATCGCTAAAACTACAGGGACTAAATTACTATTTATCAGATTATCTTTAACCAGGATATTGCAAAATCACCCTCGATTCCTCAAACGGTTTCAAAGCAAGATTGATAAAAGTAAATAGGAAGAAGAGAATCAATGACTTGAAACTCTTTACGAAGTCTTGGTAAACCATGGAACAGGATGGATGGTACAACGTGGTCCAGGGGTTGTAAACCATGGAACAGGATGGATGGTACAACGTGGTCCAGGGGTTATAACAGAAAAATGGTGCCGTCGTCCATTAGCATAGCTCTTAAACCAGTTTCCTATTACTTTCTCGGCATACTTTTCCTGCTACACGGCAGGCTATCCCAAAATTTCCAAATACCTGTCTGTAGGAAATTTCTGCCGCAATTTCCACCAGAGTCAACCCATTGCCATGACCCAGTCAAGAGTCATGTACTATCTAACCCCTCTTCCATTAGGCCATTAACACACTACCCTATTTTCTTGCAGCATTTCAGTACACCCAGAACAACCACCACCATCACCCCCTTCTAATTCCTCCACCAATGCACCCCCTCACCACCGCTGCTGCCACCTCCTTCCTTTCCACCCTCTTATTGTTCCTCCACTTAACGGCATCATTTCCTTCGAGTGACATGAGTAATCTTTCAAACTGCAACCAAACATTCTCTTGTGGTGAGGTCACAGACATCACCTACCCTTTCACGGGTGGCCAACGTCCATTCCACTGCGGCCCGCCGGAGTTCCGGCTCACATGTGGTTGGGACAACGTGACCACCCTCACAGCTAACTCACTGACTTACCGAGTCACTTGGGTTGACCAAACCAGGCACACCTTAAGGCTCTCACGTTCAGACTTCCACGATAAGTACCGTCCATGCACACACCTATCCACCAGCACCACTTTTGATAACGATTTCTTCAGTCTTGGCTCCAACAATGAAAACCTTACTTTGTTTTATGGGTGCGAGAACTTAAGTGACCCTGTCGAGGAAAAATTTAAATTCTCATGTGGCAAGCCAGGAGATTCAGAAGAAGGGTTTTTCATAATTGATGATCCTGTTTCTGGTCCTCCTTTTAAGGACAAGTGTTGGACTAGTTTTCAAGTGCCATTTCTCCAGAGTCGGGCACAACAACTTCAGGCTACAGGGTCATCATTACTTGTTGAGGTTTTGAAAGAAGGGTTTGATGTCAGTTATAGGAATCCTTACAGTGCTGATTGTCAGAAATGTCGCAAGCATTCTGGTAGGCAATGTGGGTTTGATGGGAAACCTATTTGCATCTGTAATGATCAGCTCTGTCCTGGTAAGTTAAAATCGATATTAATTTTTACTAGCCAATCTTCTACGAGTTTGGTAGCTTTCAAGAAATGCTAGGACTTCTTTAGGTAATTGATATGGAGGGTTTTTTTTATCAAATTATGCAAAGCTTCAATGATTTCAAGAATTAATGCTTGAATTGCTTGCAAGGCTCACAAGTCCAGTAGCTTTATGTACTGGTAGTGAATAATAAAATATAGCATTCATTCAATGTTCATGTTAAGAGGTTCAATGTTCAAAATTATGCTTCTTTGCTTGAGTCTGTGTTCAATTCTATGGGGTTATCATTTGACCTCAACAATATGATCCATTTCTTCTTCATCAGATGTTAAATAGTTATCGTTTAAGCTCTGCTAAATTTTTTTGCAATAATTAATGCTTATTTCTCTAGTGGATGCGGTCAGTGATAGGAAAAAGTTGCGCTATTCAATTACTCAAAAGGGTTTTCCCCTGCTTTTCTCTGTTTTGACCCACCATTTTTGCTTGTTTCTCCATGGATAACCTGCATCCTTTACTGTGGCCGTTGTTTAGGTCCATAGCATGTGTGTCCATAATCTGACTGAATTCCTGAATTAGTTTGTATTTAACAAATAATAATTAAGATAATCACAATCATATTTTAGAAGTTTCTTGCTATCTGATCTTGCTAACAAGTCCCAAATTTGTTTCAAACTTTTTATTCATGCTTCAACTGATGCTTCTCGCTCTCGTGAATTTTGCAGAGAAGTCTAACCGAAAACGACTTATAATAGGTACAACTCTGCTACATTACTGTATTAAATCAGCACTGAAAAGAAAAGCTGAGCAGTTTCGTTTTTATCATTTCCAGGAGTCAGCTTGGCAAGTGGAGCACTTGTTATCTTTGTGGGATGCTGGATCATGGTTGTCAAACAAATGAAGAAAAGAAAATCTGCCCTAGTGCAAAGCGAAGGCCTTCCTGCAGTTACACCTACTTCAAGCAACGGCCTTGCTACTTCAATTAATTTCTTTCGAGCTACTCCTTCTCTTGCCAACTTGAAGTCTGACCTTGATAAGGGCAGCACCTATCTTGGAGTCAGGGTGTTCAGCTACAACGAACTCGAGGAAGCCACTAATTGTTTTGATTCTTCAAAAGAACTTGGAGATGGAGGCTTTGGCACTGTTTACTATGGTTAGAAGATGAAATTATTTTATTTTGCAGTATAGTAACTTTGCATGTATTAACTTCTTTGTTGACTCCTTTCTAAAGTTTTAACGTAATTCCTTGAATGATCAGGAGTACTCAGGGATGGGCGTGTGGTAGCTGTCAAGCGCCTATATGAGAGCAACATGAGACGTGCTGAGCAGTTTATGAATGAAATTGAGATCCTGGCTCAATTGCGGCACAAGTACCTGGTGGAACTCTATGGATGCACCTCAAGGCATAGCCGAGAGCTTCTACTTGTTTATGAATACATGCCTAATGGAACTGTCGCTGATCATCTTCATGGAAGACAGTCGAACTCTGGTTTGCTCACTTGGCCTGTGAGGTTGAGCATTGCTATAGAGACAGCCAGTGCACTCGCATACCTCCACGCTTCAGATGTCATACATCGTGATGTCAAAACCAATAACATTCTCCTAGACAACGACTTCCATGTGAAAGTGGCTGATTTTGGTTTGTCGAGATTGTTCCCAACTGATGTTACTCATGTATCGACTGCTCCTCAAGGGACGCCTGGATATGTTGATCCGGAGTATTATCAATGCTACCAACTGACGAACAAGAGCGACGTTTACAGCTATGGTGTGGTCTTGATTGAGCTGATATCAGCTTTAGAAGCAGTGGACATCACTAGGCATAGGCATGATATTAATTTGTCCAACATGGCAGTGAACAAAATCCAAAACGATGCTTTAAATGAGTTGGTTGATCCATTTCTTGGATTCGATAAGGATTTCGTGGTAAGGGAGATGGTATCATCAGTTGCAGAATTAGCTTTCTTGTGTTTGCAACATGAGAGGGAAATGAGGCCAACTATGGAAGAAGTTTTGGAGGTATTAAGGGGAATTGAGAAGAAAATTATGGAGCAGGGAAAGGAGGCGTCCACGACAGATCAATTCTGGGCTAGCAGTTCTTCAACTGTAACACCTCATTCCTACTAGCAGTTGATATTCTCTAGTCCTATTTACTAAGAAACTTTCAAATGTCCTACAAATACCCGATATGACAAT
Source organism: Populus davidiana (assembly GCA_030145905.1). Classification (NCBI taxonomy): domain Eukaryota; kingdom Viridiplantae; phylum Streptophyta; class Magnoliopsida; order Malpighiales; family Salicaceae; genus Populus; species Populus davidiana. Next base: position 3,444,643 of record CM057792.1, on the reverse strand, counting down.
GGTTTTGGGGTTTATTAATTATCCTTTCTTTGTATGGTGTTGATTTGTTGTTAATATGCAAAAAATGTGACGAATGCCACTGTAGAGGCTTCTAAGGGAATGCGCATTTTGAATATAGCCGTCTGTTGCTCTTTTGCATGGGGTGAATCATGACTGGCTGCTTTGATTATTATCAAATGTTTAAATGTTTTCAAGTAAATCATCAAGAACAATCTGACCTAGTTCCTGCTAGCTAGGATGGCTGGCTGTTCCAGTTCAGTATAGCCGGTCTAGTGAGGCGTTTGCTAGCCGTTGACTCCAGCAAAATTGGAGACTTGGTATTTTGTTTTGTTTTTTAAATACAACCGTGTAACCGCGCTGAGAACTCTCTTCTCAACTTTTTTTTTTTTTTTGTGACTTTCTCTGTCAACTATTAGGACTAAAATATAACAAAAAAAAAATTAGGATCAAAACGTAATAACTTAAAAAGATAAGGATAAAAAATAAAATTAAAATAAAACTTGAGAGATTAAATAGAACCTTTTTGCGCTTTTATGACAAGTCCTTTTGTTTCTTCCTTTATCTTAATCTTGGATTTTTTATCTCTCAATTTAGTTTTAAAAGGAAAAATAAAACTTTATTTTATAAAATTTATCATTAATTTAATGTTGCAACATTTGACAACACATTAGATTAGTGAAGGAAAACATATTATTTAAGCACATAAAACATGGAGACATAACTTCAAACGATGCAATTGAAAAAAAATAAAGAGTAGTGATCAAATTGTAAAAACACCAAACTTGAGGGACTAGATTGTAAAAAAGGCAAAAAAAAATGCATAGTCATTAATAGTTTTTGTAGGAGCGTGAACGGTTTTCTTAGGCAAAAAATAAACACCTAGGATTTCTCTCTTCTACTTAAAAAAAAAAAAAGTTGAAGGGTGATTTACCATGTACATACAACTCACTATTCACAACAATAGTATAATTGCAATTTTACTATTTTTAAAAAAACCACATGACTTTGTATTGAAGGTATTTTGATCTTTTTAAATGGATTATTAGTCATTTGTAATATAACTATCTTTTCATATATTTATAACATAGTAAAATAATATAATTACTCTCTAGGCCAAATTTTTAAAACTTGCTAACAGGTGTGTTTTTGTCTTTACATTTGTAAAAATATAGCTAAATGACATGCCTGCCCTTGGTATGAAAAAAAATCAAACCATGCATCTAGGGGTTTTTGATCTTTTCACACTTTTTTTTTTTGTTAATTCCATGACCACCGAGGGCAATTTCACCTTTCAAGGTCAATTAATTAATTTCTTAACTCAAAAAGTTATGGAGGCATGTGGGAGGCACCCATTCACTTTGGGGTGGCACGTGCAATGCTTATCCTGATAGAAAAAAAATACTTTTTTTGTTGTGTCTTTGAATACGTTATCGTGTTCTCTTTTTAATGGTAGTGGAGTGTTTTATTGCTGGTAGGTCTTTTTTTTCTTATTTTTTCTCCTTTCAAAATTGCAGGTTAGTCCTTTTTTTATATATATTTCAACTTCAGTCCTTATTTTTTTTATCTCTAGTTTTTGTTATTGGCTCTTTTATAGAAGTCTTTATTGTTTTCGATTTCGTCATTCAATCCCACTTTGTGATATATTATTTTTTTGATGTGGTACTTATACTTTTGATTTCTAATTTTTTCCTCTGATCTTTTTATAAAAAATTTACTGGTTTTCAGTTTCATCCTTCATTCCAAATTTATGGTATATTATTTTTTTCAATTTGGTCCTAATTCTTTTAATTCTGTTATTCTTTTGTTAAAGTTATTTGTGTTTTCAATTCAACCCTAAAATCAAAAATTTATGGTTGCCCTCTAATTTTATTTTTATTTCTATTCTCACCCACATTCTTTTAATAGCAATTTTTTTTATTTGACGTCCTTTTGTGTAATGTTTTTTTCAAATTTATATTTTTAACGTTTAATTTGTTGGAAATTGGACTTTGTGGTTTTCCATGTATGTTGCTTTCAGACTTATTATCCAATTCAAGAGTTTGAAAAGTTAGCAAGAGTTGACGTTCTTTTTTTTTCTTATTTTATCGCTTAATGTTAGTTTTTACTTAAAACAAATTTGGCTTTGTGGTTTTCTTCAATTTTGTTTTCTGTCAGTTTATCTCAACCTCATGATTCCATGCGAGTTTGGCAAGTTAACCATTTTAGCATGCCTTTTAATTTTTAGGTTACATGTGTATCATGTTAATTCAGGTTGAATAACACTATTTTTTTTTTCTTGTTTTATCATTCCATGTTTAATTGGCTGAAAACTAAACAACATTGTTTTTTCACACTTAAAATAAAGGTTTTATTTTCACAAGTTATTGATGTTGCTTTTTTTAAAAAAAAAAAAACATAGGTTTTCTATCATTGCCTTTCTTTCATCTGATTCAAATAATTAAAAAAAAAATATTTCATAAGTTGAAACTATTACTCAAGTCATTGATTTAAAAAAAAAAAAATAGGCTTGCAACACCTAAATATTTACGGAAAAATATAACACGGACTCGCGGTGTAGCATACATCATGTTTAGCTGTAGACTAATTTTAGTGATGTAAGGTAATATTGCGCGTTAGATCCAAGTCCTATCTTGTTTAATCGTGTGATGTGATATAGAGTTTAACAAGCATGGTGAATTACATGTGATATTGCTAGATGGTTTGGCACCACATTAGAAAAAAAAAATGTCTGCCTCACCATGGCCAAACATGTTTTGTGTATCACCTTGCAATATATTATTTTATTTATTTATTTTGGTTCAATGTTTTAATAAACAATCTCGTGTACATCTATATCCAATAGAAAAGCTATGGAAAATAAGAAATTTCCGTCATATACGAAAATTGGAAGGAATTTATAAGATCAAGTAATTGAACAATTACCTTGTACAGAGAGATCTTCTTTTCAAAAAATTGTCTCCAAATCCCCTTTTTCATGATCTCCCTCTACCTCATTTTGCATAATTGATCCTGTTCTATAGCCGATGCAGGTTTAGAGACCAGTATCCTAGCAAATCTAAAAAGAAAAAGGTCATGATTATTAAAAATTATATTAATTCAATAGCTTAAACTATTAGATAAAATTCCAGAATATAATTTATATTATTTTCTAACACACCTTCTCAAGTGAAAACTCTTAAAAATAAAATTTGCACAGACTCATATTACATTATGCTTAATTTTTATCAAATAATTAAAATTGATGAAATTCAAACTTGTAATCTCTTGATCATTAAGACTCTGATACTATATCAAAGAACCATTTCAATTTAATAATTTAAATTGTTAAGTAAAGTTACGAAATATAATTTATATTATTTTTTAACAATGCATACATTATTAAAAAAAATTAGAAACAGAATCATACTTCATGTGCTGTCCATTATTATTATAATTACTATTTTTAATTTTACCTTCATGGATTTTTAACTCTTCGCTGCCAAAGATAGATTATCACTTTTAACTGTCGAAGAATATCAGAAAACAGACAAGAAGAAGAAAATAAAAGAGAAATAACGTAGAAAAGTAGAGAGAAGAAAAGGGACTCTAGGAAGAAGACTCGTTGCTGTCACTTCTTCGAAGAGTTATTTCTGCAAATAATATATACTTAGCCAATAAATAACAAACATGATTCATTCATTATTATTTAATTCCTAGATTAGATTTAACACTAAATTCGCAGTCCTATTAAAAACAAATTATTATTTTGATGAAAACTATTAAGGGAGGACAAAAGCTGCCGTTCATCTCCCTTCCCCTCTACAAAAGACAACCACGACATTATTTATTAATCTGATATACTTTGGACTTGACCAACATTAGATTAGATCATACAAAGTAGCAGCATTACATGCAATTTTCCATGGCCTCGAGCTCTCTTAATCCCATCATCATTAGCCATAGCTGAAACAAAAACACAATTCCATCTCTCACACTCTACTCCTTGGACTCATTCACTGGCATCAATTCCTATATACCGAAACCTCCCCTTCTCCTCCACTTGTCATCACATAACAAACACTACCACCCACCCTTCAAATCCAGATAAACAACAGCATACAATTTAAGAGATTTTTAGATCATATTAAGTATTCTTCTTCGTCTTCAAGAGCGGCAAACAGGATAAACCCGAAGAAAACCCAGATGGGTTAAATGAATTAGATCTCAAGATTGTATAGAGAGAGAGAGAGAAAGTGGGGTCTTCTTGTTTTTGTTGATTAATGGCGACGCTGCATAAATTCAAGCTACTAGCTACACAATGTGCAGTGACAGCAACACCAACGCAAAGTCCAACAACAAGTCCCGTCTTCCACATCCGCCGCCGGAGGAAGACTCTTCGGATGCTACTTTCAAAGAACTCCGATGTTCGCCGGAGGATTCCACGGCGAGAAGATGAATCGGAAGTAGAGGAAGATCCGTTGCCCGAGAAGAGGGTGAGGAGGAAATTGAAGGATTTGTTTGTGTCCTCGCCGCCTTTTGAGGAGAAGGAGAGGAGGAGTGGTGAGCGTGGTGGCGGTGAGGAGGTGGGGTTGATTAGTGGTGGTGCAGCGGCGGTGAGGAGAGGTGGTGTCGGTGGCGGCGCGTTGAGACCGGTTGCGGCGTCGTTGAGATATAGATTGTTAAGGAGAGCCTGGAGACCTGTATTAGTTACCATCCCTGAGTAGTAAATTGTTTCTGAAAATTTGTACGGATAAATGGAATATTTTTGTTTCTTCTATTCTTAAATTTTGTTAAGTATTTTTTTTTACTTGAGAAATTATATATATGATGCTTGTACGTAGAAATTGATTCTCAAATAAAATTATCTGTGTTTTTTTTTCAGAATTTTTTTTTTTAAAAGGATAGTATTAAACATTTCTAGAGAAATTTACAACAATTGATAATTGTAACAAGTATTCAAATAATTGGACGTAATTTAGATTTATTCAGGTTGTCAATCTTTCACAATTGAATTAAAAAAAAAAAACAAAACAAAACAAAAGATTAAGAGAGAAGATATTTATAATTACATTTAAATAATCTATGATATCAAAACTTGGTTGTCTTTCCCTTGCTACCAAACTTGCATTTTTTTTTAAAAAGAAGCAAAATGTAAGTTTGGTAGCAAGGGAAAGACATTTACAGGGCGTATGTTACCATAACCGGCGCATTTTATCACAGAGTGCCAGGAAGAAGACGGCAGGGAGAAGGGTCAAGGGGATGCTTTATGAGAGAAATGAAGATTCTAAAGAATGGATTGATTTGTCAAATAGTTTTTGTATACAAGGTGGGGTAGGGGCATTGAAGATGCTATAGATCATGTAGACAAATTGAAGACAGAGATATGATGGAGTCTAATAATTTTTAGTATAAAGTCCCTCTCAATCGCAGCTTCCATGTGTTGATGATGCTGAGAAAGGGATTGTATTTAATTATATCAAGAAATTGTTTGATGGTGCGAGGGCTCTATATGTGCTCGTATACTAGCTCTCAATTATTTGTTGACCCATGATGAAAATATGGATCATACATGCATGGTGGGGGTCCTTATTTAGTGTAAATTTATGCTTGGGGGGTTAAATGATGATGTTTAAACACAAAGTTTAAGCATAATCATGTTTGGAGCTTGAGGGGTAACATGCCTAATTCAAATTTGATGCAATTCAGCTTTTTAAGACCCAACAAGCTTTGTCCATTTTCAGGGTCTTCAGCAGCATAAATATATCTATGTGATTTTCAATAATAGTTTTCTTTTCTTAAAATAAAAAACAAATAATAGGAAGCAATGCGAAAATCCTATTTGTTTACACGGTTATGTTGTGTAAAAAATAACATTATTTTGATAAATTTTTTAATAAAAAAAAATTTAAAAAGTAATTATTATTATAATATCAAACACCATCGAAGTGTTTTATTTTTTTGAATAATAAACAATATCAGGCTTAACATAATGCATTTTCGAAGAGCTAGCTCCTGCATGCGGGTGTCCAGCGAGAATAGAGCAAAAAACCTGAGCTCAATTCATAGAAGGGGGAGAAAAGAGGACAAGCCTGGACACTCTTGGTTGAAGTTTGAAGTATGTTCATTCTTTTTGGCAACAGCCTCCTGTATTTAAGGCACTTTGGGGACACTAAGGATCCACTATGCCCCAAAGTGATCATAACAGCTTGCTTCCCTAATCAAGTTGGTTAATGTCTTTGCTTGTTATGTATTCAAATCAAAGGTAATATGATTAAGTTATTTAGGACCAATCCAGCAAGCACAGGAACTACAAATTAACGATTGTTCCTCTTTTTTTTCTTTTTTCTTTTTTCTTTTTTTTGGGTCCCGGCAAAGGCCAAATGCTCATGCAGCCGGCCTCCAAGCAGCCACAAAACTGGCGGAGGAGAGTTCCGAATAACCTCTTCCACCGGACTTTGAGCTCCGATCGATCTTAGCAATGGTAATAAGAAGATGTATTACCTTTCCTGAGAGTATGAATAAGGTATGTTTGGCAGTGTGGTAGCAGTTGATTTTTAAATAATTTTTCGTATTGAAATACATGTCAATGATATTTTTTTATTTTTTAAAAATTAATTTTAATATCAGCACATCAAAATGATCCAAAATATACAAACCATATTAAATTAAAAAAAAAATAATTTTGAATTTTTTAAGAACACGGATAAATATGCAATCTATGAGCAAAAAGAGTTCTTATATCCATCCTTTAGGATCACATGACAACAAGGTTGATAGAATTTGGCAGCTTCCAGGATGGCTCTCACCGTCTCTTGGGAATCTATTTCTGCAGTAAATTATCAGTAGGACTTGTTTAAGATCGCCTGCTTCATATTAAAATCCTCTCAACCATTTTGATTGATACTTTTTATACTTATTTTTCTTTTCATTTTAATATTAACAAAACACTTGAGTGGAGGGTGTGGTTAAATATAGTAGCCACGATACAAAATATTATATATTGAAATATTTATTTTTAATTTTATCTTTAAATATCTTAATTTTATTTAGTTTTAATATTAAATTATTTTTAATTTCATCTTTTAATATTAAGTTGTTTGAGAATTGAGCTTTATAATTTTTATAATTTGATTTTTATGAAGTTATCCTGATCTGGATTTAGTTTTTTTATTTTATTTCAACCCTTGACATCATATCTGCTTGCGGAGTTTCATAATTTTTTTATAATTATTTTTTATGAATTTATCTCGATCTCATTGTTTATGTCAAGGGTTTAACAAGTTAGTTTGTGTTTACCAGGTTTTTTAAATCCTTTTTTATTTTATTATTCAACATTGGATTATATATATTCTTTTTATAATGTTATCACGATTTTATAACTAGGGTTGGGAATCTAGTAGTTTAACCCGAGTTGACTCAAATAATTTTTTACCTTTTATTAGTTTAATGTTTTTTATTCAAATTTATCATTCAATATTGAATTGATCAGGAATTGACTTTTATAGTTTATTTTGACTCTTTTTTTCTATAGATAGGAATACCACAATCTTATAACTTGGATTATAAATTTAACAAGTTAACTCGAGTCAATATAATATATCGTCGTCTCAATATTTAATAAAAAAATATTATTTAATAATTCATCATATCAATAATTAAAAAAATATTCAATATGCATTTTATTTTAAATTCATATATTTTTTTTATTAAAAAACACCTTAATAATGTTTGGATTTTTTTTCACATTAAAAAACATTAATCCAACTCCGAGCACAGAGTTGATGAATAATCTTGTATTTACTACTGGGTGTTTGGATTGAGGATTCATTGTCAAATTGAGCAACAAAATTCTCCTTTTTCAGCCATTAAATCACTCCAAAAAAATAAAATTACAGAAACCATTTTTTCACCCTTGCAAATAACATTTCATCAAATGAAAAACCATTTTCAAACTCAAAACAAACATATAAGAAATTTGGGTTTTAGCTTATTGATTCAAAATTAAAAATCTTAAAAATTGAAAATTTACGATGATGGCTTGGTTCAAAATTGGTATGCATAAACTTGTGGTCGTACAACTTTTTTTTTTTAAGATGATGTTGCTATTAATAATGGCCAAGATTTTAGTTTATTTGAGAGTGTGATTGCGGTTGTTTTTTAAAGTAATTTTTATTTTAAAATGCATTAAAATGATGCTTTTTTATTTTTTAAAAAATATTTTTGTTATCAACGCATCAAAATGATATGAAAACACCAAAAAATTATTAATTTGAAGTAAAAAAATATTAAAATTTTATTTTTTTTCAAAAAACACTTTTGAAACACAAAAATAAATAGGGCTTAGTCGATAGGATCTTAATCAAAAGACTTAATAATTCATGTATTAAAATTAAAAGAACAAAAAATTACACAAGATGTCAATTAAGATTAAAACAATTGACAGTTTAAGAGGAAGTTATAAGATTAAACTTTTAAGACCTGCATAGATAAGTAATTAGTTTTGATGTGTCAAAACTATTCCAAAAATACTTAACAAGTCAAGCAGATTTTGGGTTGGCTTTGTTTATGTTTTTGCGTTACAATATATACTTAAATTATTTTTTATTTAAAAATATATTAAAATAATTTTTCGAGTGTTTTTTTAATGATTTTATTAATGTCAAAAATAAAAATAAAATCTAAAATAATATTATTTTAATATATTTTTAATTAAAATATACTTTTAAAAAATATTATGTAATATCAATATAATTATTTTTTAATTAAAAAATATTATTCTAAGAAATAGTCAATATTAAACTCGCTTGAAGCATAATTACTCTTTCCATATTTATGTTATGTTACTATCAATATAATGTTCATCTATATTTTAGTTAGTTAGAACAAGTTGTTAAATTATTTCATATTAACATTGACTATTTCTTAGATTTCTCCCATAATTTATCTTCTAACTTTAGTGAATAGCATTTTGGTCTCTCTTAACGAACAAAAGAGGTGTTTAATAGTGTGTAAAACTTATTTTTTAAAGTGTTTTTTTATTTATAAATATATTAAAATAATATTTTTTTTATTTTTTAAAATTATTTTTGACATTAAAAAATAAATTTAAAGTAAATAAATTTTTTTAAAAAAATAAAACACTTTTAAAATACAAAATAAAATCAAAGCTTTAAAGCCCACCATTGACAAATCCATAATCTTCTTCCTAGGCAAAGGCTTTGCCAATTTGCAGTTAGTTAAAGTGTTAAACTAAAGCCCAAAAAGAGAAAACAGAAAGCTAATTTGAAGTTCATTATCCCATCGTGAATAAATTCTCCGGAATGGTAATAAAATCCGTGTGGGATAAAGTGTTAAAATCCAGTTTGTTTTTTATTTTAAAAATAGTTTTTTAAATAATTAAATTTTTTATTTTAAATTAATTTTTTAATATTTTTAAATTATTTTGATATATTAATATTAAAAATAATTTAAAAAATAAAAAAAATATTATTTTAATACATTTTTAAACAATAAAACATTTTAAAGCAATCCCTATAACACCTTCAATCACTCCAAAACCAACAATAATTTAAAATAGAGGTAATTATTTTCGATTCGGATTAGTTTTTTATAAAAAAAAATAATCAAACTAAATTTACAAAAAAAATAAATATCGAAGCCGATTAAAACTGACAGGTTCGGTTCGGTTTTTTAGAATAAAAACTGATTCAAACCAGTTTAACTCGATTTTTACGGTTTGACTCGGTTTTTTCTGATTTTTTTTGTTTAGGTTTAGTTTGGTTGGCTTATAAAACCGGAACTGAATATAATCGTTTGGTTTTTTTTAAAATTCTAATATATTTAATTAGGTATTTTTCACGATTTAGTTTTTTTAATTATTTTTTTTAATTTAATTATTTTTTTCAGTTTTTTGTCACCACTAATTCAAAGCTCGTATAACTGCATGATAAAAATTTATATACAGTAGTCAAAATACATCAATAATAAGTTAATAGCTTATTAATACGATGGACCTAGACTCTTTCTATAATAATGGTCTACTTTTTCCAGGAGTTGATTGACATGAGAGTTACAGCTTCACCCCTCCAATAGGATGGATAGCTTATCTAGTTTGGATTCCATTTAAATTGAAATCTTTGAAAAAAACCATTTGGATTACAGTGATTGATTCACTATGTATTCAGTCATTGGATAATGTAAATAGGATCTTTTTTCCTTTTCTTATTAAGTAACAAAAACTAAATAAATAAACTATTCTTTTTTAAATCTTAATCATCTGAGGTTTTAACAATAATTATTAATCCCGACACATCTTAATAGATTGACTCTAAAGAATTAAAACTCAACGTGATTTGGATTGAGTTTTAGTTAAATTTGATAAAATTTTAATTAAGTTAAATATATTCAATATAATCAGTTTTTTAATAACACTTAATGAATTCAACCTAAATCTAGAAATATTCTATAAATATGTTTAGAATTATAATTACGGTTGTTTTTTAAAATGTTTTTTACTTGAAAAATACATCAAAATAATATTTTTTTTTTATTTTTAAAAATATTTATAATATTAGTATATCAAAATAATTTAAAAATATTAAAAAATATATTAATTTAAAACAAAATATATAAAAAATTATTTCTTAAAAATAATACTTTCAGAATATAAAAATAAACAGCGTCTAATGGAATTTGTGTCACTAGTGGCATCCTCCTCTCTTGTGATGTGGAAATAAATCTCGTCCGAAATCAGAATGATGATGAACATTCCACGACATTAAATTTTACCAAAAAAAATAAAAATAAACCCTATATTGGCTTTATATATTAAAAAATGTGATAATCACGCGCTTATGTTTAGCGCGTGAGATTCCTTTTTTCTTCTCTTTAAACTTTAAACGACATGTCCTCTTTTGTCCCCACAGTTCCACTACAAGAAGAGAAAGTCTCAACAGTGTGCTCACAGCCACATGTGCCTTGTAAGTACGTCATTACAGGACCCCGGGCGTTATATAAAATTATAAACAGAACAACCCCCGCACAGATTGACACGTAGCAAATCAGAGTACACATCAGCTTTTTCCAAGAATTTTTTATTTTATTTTTTATTGTTCTAATAGTCTGGTGTTAAAAATAAATTAGTGATGGAATCCTAATTGTTTTTTATGGAGACCCTTTTGGCATCCCCAAATTTTATCCTTTAATATTTTTATTATTTTTAAAAATATTAATTTTTATAATTTATTTTTATAAAATTATCACAATCTCAAACAAACACCTCAAAATTTAATTGATGTTTAATTTTACAAACACCTATTTTTGTTATAATATCATTAAGTAAAAAATAGTTAAAATAAAGTTGTCATACCAAATGAAGTTCATGATTTGGATTGCAGATTTGATGGGTTAATCCATGAAACCCGGAGCAATACAATATATCGTTGTCTCAATATTATATATAAAAAATATCATTTGAGCTTTATTTTAAAGCCAAACTATATTTTTTTTACATGTCATTCAAGTTGTATTTAGATCCACCAAGTTGATTGGATCACATCAAAGTAACTTCCACACATGTTAACTTTAAATCCAAGTGGGGCAAGGAGTTGAATCGAGAGGTTTTAAGGTTGATTGTTGTTGATGAAGGTTGAAGAGTAAGTCGTTGTTGAAGATTGAAAATGAGAGTGTTGTAGAAGACTGAAGAGGAAAGCATTGTTGATGAAGAGTGAATAGTCTGAAGATTGAAGAGCGCTGCCATTGTTGATGAAGAGAAAGTCGTGAGTCGTTGATAATAGGGAAGACGAAGTCGTGAGGCGTAAGTCGATGTTTGACAGGCGTGAGGCCGTGAGTTGTTAATAGAGAAAGAGATTAGATTTAAGAATTTAGAATTTTAGGGATTTAGATTTTGTTTGTTCTCCATGTGTGTGTCTGAAATCATGTTATTACACTATTTTATTTAATTTTAATGATTTTATCGGATTTCAACTTGATTTCAGTTATTTTTAAGTTTTTTGAACAAATTTACACACTAAGCATATTTATGTTTTTTGAAGCCAAATTTCAATTTTAACAACCTTGGTGCTATCTATATACTATACTGTGCTTTCATGTACAAAATAAAGCTCCCGTCCTTCCCTTCTTAATAATAAGTCGCCGTCAGGCGACAATTCCAACTGAACCATCCCTCCCTCCCTCCCTCCCACTCTCTCTCTCTCTCTCTCCAACACAACTGAAATCTATAACTCCAAACATTTCCATAAAATCGAAGATTCCTTCTTCCAACTTTATCACCACACTCCCTACACCCTACGCGCCACTCTCCCTCATCTCACGCGCCCCACCACTCTGATAATTTACTAAGATCTGAAGAAGGCTTTTTATTTTTTTCGAATTCAAAGCATCTAATGATAGGGAAGATAACAACAACATGGGTGGAGTCACTTCAACAATTGCCGCGAAGTTCGCTTTCTTTCCACCAAACCCGCCTTCTTACACGGTGGTAACTGATGAGTCTCTCTCCGCTGTGTCAGGTGGTTTTACTACTAGACTGTGTATACCGGAGGTGCCGAGGAAGGATGAGGTGGATTTTTTGAAGTTGAGGACTCGGCGTGGAAATGAAATCGTGGCTGTTCATATAAAGCATCCTAGAGCTTCAGCTACTTTGTTATATTCTCATGGAAATGCAGCTGATTTGGGTCAAATGTTTGAGCTTTTTGTTGAATTGAGCAATCGCCTTCGCATTAATCTTATGGGGTTAGATCCTTTCCTTTTGAAGTATTACTTTTCTTTTTTTAATGTTATTATTATTTTGTTTGGTTTAGTTCTTTAAGTTGTATTAATTGACAGTATTGGAACTTTATGAGTGTTGGTTTGGTGGGCTGATGCATTTTTGGTGGTATCTTTCTTGGATTTATTGCTTTAGTATAATTAATTCATCAAGCATATGGGAGAGGCTTTCCATTTGTAGTTTTAGTGTTGATGGAGAAAAGACCTGGTCTATAATGTCTGTGGTTGAGTTTGATGGGAGACTCTATAGTAGTGAACTTTGTAGTTTGTTTGCATGGGGAGGAAGTAATGTATGCCTCTGGTGAGGGGCACTTCTGTAGAACTGGTTTTGAAAGTGAACTCTAATGGTGGAAAGAGAGGTTTAGTTGTGGTTTCCCCCCCTACAAGTCTGCAATTACCATTTTGAATATTATCCATTTATTAGGACTTGAGAGAGTCTGTTGAAGATTACATATGAATTTTAGTGTGGATGGAAGTTTACTAAGTTAAGGTTGGGGCAATTGCAAATCCTGATGTGAATTGGATTAGTCTTTCATTTAGATACACCTTTTTCTGTCTTCTCTGGAATCTATTGATACAAAATTACTGCTCTTTCTAGCATATCTGAAACAGAATGACTTTCATGGCAATAAGAATGGTCTTTAAAGGTAGATTTTGGGTTTTAACTTGGCATGGTTTAATCTCAGAAGGACCACTGGAACGGTTTTTACCTTTTAGGATAGGCCTTATGGAAGCAATGCAGAAGATATGGTATTTACTTTCCAGCACTACCTCATATCATGTTAACTTGTTCCCGTTGTAATATAATGGAGAAATATAGGCATATAAGAACCTAATAGTTGTCTTAAAAAACCAGAAAGAATGCAAAAAAAGAAAAAAAAAATGATTAATATTCATATTCTTGAAAAAATTTGTTGCTTTTCTACTTGGTGTTTTTTTTTATTATTATTACTGTAGTTTGCTTCAGGGTTGATTTCTAATCTTGTATTACTGTTTCATTTTCCCAGATACGATTACTCAGGCTATGGGCAATCAAGCGGAAAGGTTTAACCAGCTTTCCCTATTCCTTGTTTCTAATTATCGGAAGAAATTTGTATGCCTGCTCTTAACTTTAGCAAATTTACATGCCCTTTGACATCTATTTCTCATGCATGCTTAGATATCCTCGTTGTTAAGTTTGCTTTGTTGGTATAATTATATCTTTGTTTCAGAGCATAGATATTCAAATTCAGAAAATGAAACATAAGTTCTCCTTATGCATTTTGATTTGCATATTTTTCAGGCTGCTTCCATAAATCAAGAATTTTATGGCAGTATAGATGTGTATCAAATGCAACCATCGTATAACTTAAGTTTCTCAAACATTTAGCATTGTTTGTTTGTAATATATGGCATTGCTCTCAACATTTGTCACCTTTCATTTGAAACAGCCAACTGAATGTAATACATATGCGGACATAGACGCGGCATATAAATGCCTCAAGGAGCAGTATGGGGTTAAAGATGATCAACTAATATTGTATGGTCAGTCTGTTGGTAGTGGTCCCACAGTTGATCTTTCTTCACGTTTACCAAATTTGAGAGGTGTGGTTCTGCATAGCCCAATATTGTCTGGGATGAGGGTATTGTACCCAGTCAAAAGGACTTACTGGTTCGACATTTACAAGGTAATTTTTGGGGTGTTGATCCCATTAAACATCTGTTTGATTCTCTGTGCGATCACTTATGTTACTTTCTCTTTTCAGAACATTGACAAAATTGGTATGGTGACCTGTCCTGTTCTCGTAATTCATGTAAGTATTATTTCCCCTCTTCAATTTTTTCTCTTTTTTTGAGTTGTTTATAATCTCTCTTTGGGACATAATTTAATGCATTGCATGAGTTGGCAACTAGTGTGAAGAAGCAGGTCTTTTGGTTTTGATGTTGTTCTTGTGCTAGATTACAAAATTCTAGACCATCATTGAAAAAAAATAGTAGCTGCAAAACCTTCAAAGATATGAATAAAGGAAATTTTTTAGTTTCACGGGTTTAACAAAAGCTTTCAACAGGATTCAACTCTGGTTGCAGTCATAACTCATGAACCAAAATTCTAGCATTCCAGAAAAAATTGAAGGAAAATATTTTCTTAATAGCCATCATGAGCCTGTATTCAGTGTCAACATAAATCAATTTGGTCCTTAACAAATGAGCATTTCATGTGGCATTTATTGTCTGATGTAATTAATAAAAAAGGCAAAGACAAAGTAAAATAACAGAACGAGGATCTCTTTAAACCTCAATTTTCAATTCATCATGGGCTAAGGGTGTAAAGGTGGCCCAACTAGCATCTATGGATATGTAGTTTGCAATAAACTACTTTGGCTTTTGGGTAAATCATGTCCTTGCTTAAACTAGATAGTGTTGTATAGACAAGTCCAACATAGATTTTATTGTTGCTTCTATCAGTCAGAAGAACAAAACAAAAGGTTGATATTTGCTGACCCTCCATTCAATAGCTTAAATTTTCTTTTTAACGTTCATTTTGCAGTTATTTGTATGTACATTCCATTGTTCTGACATAGTTTGTAGTCAGAGAGATTTATGTCTCATCACCCCAAAATCATGTTTATGGAAGTTGGAGATAAAATCATTATGCCAACATGTTTTTATGGATATAAGAGATTTTTATTTATTTATTTGCAAATTCAGGGGACATCAGATGAAGTTGTTGATTGCTCTCATGGGAAACAACTTTGGGAGCTTTGCAAAGAGAAATACGAACCATTGTGGATCAATGGAGGTGGGCATTGCAATCTTGAGCTATATCCAGAATTTATCAAACATCTGAAGAAGTTTGTTTTGACCATAGGCAAATTGAAAACAGCTACAAATGGTTCTAAGAAAACAACAGAGTCTGAAAATCAGAACAAACAATCTGAGAGTGGAAGCTCAGACACTTTTGAATTGGGTGATCTTCCTGTAATCTCTAGAAATAGTTTAGATAGTAGGCTTGAGAAGTCAAAGAAGCCAAATAAACCTGAAAAGTCTCGGATGAGCACTGATCGTGTTGATAGATTTAGAAGAAGAAAAGGATTGGTCTGGTAATTATTTATACCAAGGGCTTCTTAAATAAAATGCATGCATTAGTTGGCTCGAGAAGGTAATTTATTTTTCACTTCAGCTTTTGTAACATGCATTGAGTCCAGTACAAATTATCAGATTGAGTGTAATTTTCCACATAAATATTACATCTGTATGTATGCTCAGAGCATGAGTCAAATTAAGCGAAATCTTGTATTTCAACTATGCTGTGGAATCAGCTGTTGTTCATTTGAAGATGAAAATGATGTGTTCCCAATGATCATGTGTTGCAATTTTTCCATCTGAACCCCGTTTCTCGTACTCTGTAGATTTGAGAACGGTATTGTACTGAAAAAGAATCATGCCCAATTTGCTCCAACACCTGCAGATTGTCACTGTAGCCTCTTCCCATCGCTGAAAATGCGACACCATCTCTTTCCTACCATGTCTTGGCTCATAATATTTCTGATAATAATCTTCGTCAAAGCTCCATCATCTGCCTTTGCCAATGACGGTGAGCGATATCTGAGCTGCACGGCTCATTTGACTGTGGAAATATTGAAGGTATCAACTATCCTTTCTGGGGATCCATCATGTATGATTACTGTGGCTATCCAGGGTTCTAGCTTGATTACCGCAGACAAGATCCGGGGATCACAATCAAGCTATTGTCTTGTTGTTATACATTGAAATTCATCAGAGGGTTATGAAGCTTGGGTCATGAAATGACACATGATTGCAGACCATATTTAATAAAATCCAGATTTACATAGGTCACAGGTCACTTCAAAGTTCAAACACGTAATAATATACTAAGTTAATAGATTTGAGCAGTTTTGGTCAATCTATGTTCTCCTATCAAGGATTTCCAGAGCGCAATTGTAATAAGATCAAGAATAACTCTATGAAAGTAAATTGTATTTGAAATCAATTTCTTTGTTCTTAAATCTCAGTTATCTCTTATCATCAACATTTAAGTGTTATAATTTCAATTTGTTTATAAGTTTGGAATTGTTAGTTAAATGTCAAATTTCATTAAGTGATTAACTCTTAGTATTTAAATTTAAGGTTCAAAGTTTTCTTATTTAAGGTAGTCATAAGAGAAACCTAAACAAGTGATGACGACCGCAGTGAGTGCCATATATTTTTTTTCTTTGAAATAATGGCACCAAAAATATCAAACTTTCTAGAAAACCTTAAAAAAAAAAAAAAGTTTTGGTAGAAGTCTATGTTGAAAAAGGAAATTGAGAGTCAATCTTTCAAAAGGCAGGGAAAGGAAATTAAGGGGAAGAACACAAATTTATGAGTAATGAAGAGAGATATATAATATTTGAAGCATAGGGTGGAAGAAGCTAATAAAATACTTGAACAGAGATATATAATTTGTTTTTAAAAAAATAAAGAAAAATATAAACTAAAAATAAATATGATTGAGGATTATTACAATGCGGTCATGACAATGAATAAAAAATTAACTCATGTCATTTTAGAGTCAAATGTCAAGAGAAAAAAAATATTGAGAGAAGTTTACAATATGAGGTAGGAAAGTTGCAAAACTTAAGTAGAGAATTGATACAATCCAGAAAAGATCAAATTCAGATTTTTATATAAAATATGTAACTATCCAGTTTTATGACAACAATTATAATTCTCAATCCTAATAGACAAAACATGAAGTTTGAGCAATTTATGATATAATGTTTAATATATTGACACAAAAATAATATGAAGCAGACGTGATTAGACCTGACATTGAAAACCAAAGCAAATGATATCCAATTGACCCCAAACTTAATATGTGATGCGTTAGGGCCCCAGTAATAAGTGTATCAAATTTAAGCTAATTCTGAGTTGATTTGGTCCAATTCCGAGTAATAAGAATCCTATAAAGAAATGATAGAAGCTATATAAGATGTCAATTCAAAATTAGATGCCAGAATAAGGAAGATTATTTTTTAGTGGTATTTAAGTAATTGAGTTGTACAAAAAAGATGAAAAACCTGAAAAGCCCCTTGAACTAAGGGTCATTTAATAATTACACTATAAACACAAAAAATAAATAAATTCAATTAACCCCTTTCTTTAATGTAATTACTAATATGTCTCATTAGAAAGACCTTCCTTCCCCTATACTCAAGCCTGCTCACCAAGCATAAAATCAGACATTCACCATGCGATTCAACAGTATGATCTCTTTGAGAATAGAGTATAATAATTAAAAACAAAAAATGACGTTTCTTTAAAACAAAGCAAAATACAGGACATAATTCCATACGTGGCATGGCAACTGGATAAGGAGGCTGTGTTGTGGAGATGTACAGCCAATGGCCAGTCCAGTCTAAAAAGCATTTCGGTTGTGATGCATTGGTTTATCCAAACCATATAGAATTATTGTATTTCAAGCACATGCATGCATGCCCACGGCTGCACCATAAAAGTTGCTGCTGAAGATCTGTTTGGCACCACTGTTGGTTGCCCTTTAATGACAAATCTTCCATGAAAGACAAACACCCCTAGATTTTTGAATATCGCTTGTTGCTTTCTTCAAGAAAAAGAAAACTAGCTTGGTTCCAAAGACTACCTACTTTGTGGCCACCAAACAGCAACATCATACAGAGCCGCGTTAACAAAGACACACTATAGAGCTTGTGGCTAAATTGCAGGTTAAGCAAGCAGAAAACATCCTTGAGTTCTCAAACATTGTCCCCATTTGAGCCTACAGAAACAACAAATCATAAAAAAGAAAAAATAAATATATGCAAAGGCCACATGCAGTCCAACCAAAACGCAAGTCTTCCCAGCAAAGTACAGGGAATTGCACGAGCAGCTTTGCGAAGACAAGCAAGGGCGTCACCGCACCTTCTGCGCTCTCTGGCAGGAATCATCCTCTGGCTCACGAAGGGTTCCCAGCATCCAATCCATCCATATAGTATAATGGCCGTAATTGTGCTTGTATGTGGTATGGTGAATGGTGTGGTACCCAGCACCCATCACGGGCCATAGGTTGGCATGGATGCAATCATGGATGTTTGCTGTCCATATAGCCTCCATGAATAAGAGGGCTACGTGCGATCTAAAATGGGTTGGCACAAGAAACAGAGCTATAACATGTGGTACAGCTTGTAGAATCCCGTCAATTGGGTGAAATGCCAAACCTGAAATAGGCCAATAACTTCCAATAAGTGATCCTTGTAAAGGTAAACAATTAAAGATGACTTGGTTCAAAAAGCAATGCCTAAATGCAAAGGTCAGAGTTTAACGAGTTTTTGACAATTTTTTCACTGAATTCCTCGAAAGCACCACATTGAATTCTAAAATTCAGAAATACCAAGTCACGGAACGTACAAGAAAAAACCCCACTAAGTAAGCGAATGTGTAAGATAAAAGTCCCATAAACGTAGTGTCTTCCTCTAATGTAGAGGCCACCCGATGTTGCTGCAATTATCAACAAAGTTTCTTCAAATTCATCAATAGTTCCGCAGTCTTACACTCTTCTATTTGTGGGTGGCTTCTACATTTAAACTGCTGTTTTGGAACTTACATCCAACATTCATTAACAAGATCATACAATGTGGATTCGTGTCCCACACATTGAGTGACTTGGTCAAACAAGGTGAGCTTTATTGGGATCTGGTATTAACAAATTCTGGAATTCAGTGTGGTGTTTTTTTTAAAGTTGCCACAGGTTAAGTGCATTTCGAAACGTGAATAGAGCAAAAGAAATAAAGGTAAGCAGTCAACATTAGCAGAAAACAAGCTTGTATTATAAGCTAATCCAGCTCTCTTGGTAATTGGATAAACTTTCAACATTTTCAGCCAAGAAGCTACAACAATTTTCACTGCAAATTCTACGTATGCCCTTCCCTGTATGCCTTTTCCAAAAACACTGCACTTCATCCACAATTTTTTTCACTTATTCTTCTATTATTACACAAGTCATACCGAATATGTCCACATAGTTGGTACCAATGGACCATATCAGGTCACCTTCTGGCCAGATATGGATTGCTTATTGTCGAAATTCAGCAACAAAGAAGGCAGTTCTATAACAGTCACCTTTCTTCTTCTTTTTAACTTGTAACAAAGTAATGTGACAGTAATTTGCAAGGGAAGGCATTCCTTCGTTGTCACTACCAAATTTCAACAGTGACAAATGATATCCAGAACAAGGTTCACCGGCTGTCCCTCAGATCTGGTCAAGGTCTTACCGGTTATGCCATGTTTGGTAACACTTGTAAACTGGCAAGGAACCACTTGGGAAATGACATGAGATATTGCACGAGGAGGTCAGATTTGGGTAAAGGAATTTTAAGGCATTGTAGAATTTGCCTAATAACAAATTAAAAAGACAACTGAGTCCAGTATTTCACAATCACCAATTAATGGTCTACCACTTTATGGTAAAAGACAACTTCCACAATTATATATAGTGTACATTCTACGTGGAAAGCAAGGCCTGATGACTATATTTCCCTGCCATCAGCAAGCTTCTTAATCAAAATGGAGCCAAAAGTTTATATTTGTTGCACTAATAATGCTATAAATGCTCAACTGACTAATCACAGCATAAACAACGAACATAATAGAGTTGGATTAAGAACATACCAGCAAATGGAGATAGAGTGTTCTGTTTGTTGTAGATATGATGGGTTGCATGAAGATACTTGTATAGAGGTTTTATATCATGCAATTCTCTGTGCATCCAGTAAATCCCAAACTCCACAATAACAAGATATATAAGAAAATAAATGATGTAGGCAAACCAACCAATTTCAGATATGCTAGAGAAACACTTTGTCCAGCCATTTTCAATCATGTACTCAGAAACTGTTGGAAGAAGAGTGTACCATGGCATAGCCTTCATACAAACATATATTTGTAAGAGCATGGCTCTGTTTGAAGGTATGGTATCTGCAAGAGATCAAAAAAAGGTGTAATCTTAGGCCTGACAAGTAAACTGGCAAATCACCATCTCAAGTGAATGATACTAGAGTCTAAATGAAATTCAAACACTACCTTACATAAGAAAACTCCACCAATAAATCAATCAGCAACTTTTAAAAGTCATGCTTGCTGATTGAAATGGTGGAGCAATCTTATTAAATAGGCATATACGCATGATGTGAGAAAATAAGAAAAAAAGTTGTAATTTCTCAGCAAATAGGAACAGAGAAAAAAAAACATAAAAAGCGGTAACTTCTCTACACATCACAACTTATGTTGTCATAATCATGAAGTAATGTTATGTTACATGGCATTCGGGCTTCAGTACATCACTTGGCTTTTTGAAACTCGAAAAAAAAAACATTAAAAAAAGGAAGTAATTGCAGTGGATATCACTTGCAGAAAAAGAGAACGCATTCTACATATTTCCAGGAGAGTTGAAAGTGGTAAGCATGGGGGGCGAGAAAAAGGTATAGCATGTTATTGTAGTTACAAGCAATGTAAGCAAGAAATTGACAAAAAGGAAGAGAATTCTCAAATTCAATGATTACAGATTTGGAGGTGGGAAAAAAGGAAGAAAATCCAAAGTAGCACAGAAAATCAATAATTAGAAAGAAGAATGGCATTAACCAACTCAGATATAAACATTAACTCATAATTGAGAGCCAGTCAAAATCCACATAAAAAGTTTAGAATGAGAACAAATGATGCCATAATCAAACTTGACTGCAAAGCAGATACTATACATA
Source organism: Populus davidiana (assembly GCA_030145905.1). Classification (NCBI taxonomy): domain Eukaryota; kingdom Viridiplantae; phylum Streptophyta; class Magnoliopsida; order Malpighiales; family Salicaceae; genus Populus; species Populus davidiana. Next base: position 3,423,125 of record CM057792.1, on the reverse strand, counting down.
AGCACGTATGCGAATATTAATGTCATGAATATGGACCGTAAGCAGACAAAATATTCAAACTTTACAACTAGACATGCACTTGAGAGTTGACAAAATGAACACTAACAGAATGAATGGTTCAATTAAACACCAACACATCAGAGCTGCCAGCCACAAATCTATCATCTCATATTCAACATGAAAGACTTCAGAAGTAAAAAATAGAAAGAAAAAAAAAAAGAAAAATGAAAAGGAAAGACCCAGATTGTAAATCAATAACTAGATCAATCTCAAAAGAAGAGTTTTTGAAACATTTCTGTTAATTCACAAGAAACACTAAGCAAACAAACTCAGATTTCAAATTAACATCTATACCAGATCAAAGTACTAAAAAAAAAAAAAACAAACTCGAGAAAAAGTTATGAACCCAAAAGTCAACAAAAAAAAAACCCAGATTAAAAAATTCAAGAACCGAACAGAACCAATCTCAAATCAAGAAAAACATAATTAAAAAAAAAATGTGTTCTACCTTTAGGGACATAAACGTTGCGTTTCAAGTAATAAATATAGAAGCACCAGAGGAAACCAGAGATGAAGTAAAGGAGAGTTCCAGCAATGTAGTTACGAAGCCAAGTCTGCAAGAAATGAGGCAGAGTGACCCACCAACTGGACGGTAACAAATGACCCAAAACAATGCTGTTGAACATTGATGTCTCGACCAAGAATTCCTGCAAGTACTTGTCTCCCTCCATTGTTATTGTCTTTCTGATTCTTGGTCTTTCAGATTCACCGACGACACGACGCCAGCGACGATATCATAGAGAGAGAGAGAGAGAGAGAGAGAGGTACGGAGATTGAGGTGTAATCCGGTGGGCGAGAGATATTTAGCAGTCTGATAAAACAAGGAACTAAAACTGTGTGGTGTTGCGTGGTGTTGTAAACTTGTACTTTAGACTTCGGAGTTAGGAAGCATAGTATTTTATCTGCACTTTTAGCGGACTGTCGTATATGCACACTCTTTTATATATTTATTTATTGATTTAGATTTGTGTGGTGAAGTGGTGATCCATCGTATTTGCTGCTGCCTTTTTTTTTTTTTTTCTCTCTTTCATTCATGGTCGTTACTAAGGTTCTAAGGTTGTCTTTGGTATTGCGGTAACTTTTGTGGTTGTGGTTTAAAAAAAGTTGTTTTATAAAAAGTATTTTTAGTTGAGATTCGTTTGAAAAAATAAGTGTTTGGTTAAAACTGTGGTTGAAATTGAGGTTGAAGAAAAAGTAGTTTAATGTGTTTGGTTAATAAAAATGTTTTTCAAATTGAGGTTATAAAATAATTAAAAAATATATATATATATATATATATTTATATTAATGATTTTTAATTTAAATATTGTAAATTTAACTACTGTTATTACATCATGAAATAAATAATATTGATATCAAATATTTTTTATTATTCCATTACACTATGTGCAATGTCATCACATGCGAAATCTATCCAATAAGGACTATATTTTTCATGGTTTCTTAAGCGCGTAACAACAAAAACTGAATCTTTTGTCACGTCATCCAGCGATCTCCTTTTAATTTTTTAAATAGAACACAATTAAAATAAAAATAAAAACTGAATTTCTTTTTATGTAGTGTTATTAAATAATATTAAATACTAGTTTTTCAAGTAAAACACATTTTTTAAAAAACATTTACAATTTTATTATGTACAAAATTCATTCGACAAGAACTACAAAAAAAATAATTTTTTGAGCGTGCAATAAAATTAAGTAAAATATTATCAGGAATAAAATTGAGATTACAATACGAGTAAATTTAATTCACCTTAAATTAATTTTTTTAAAAAATAATATTGTGTCATGTTCACATGAACAATGCGAGTAAAATCAATTAATTGCATTAATTTTTCAAGAAAAAAAAACTAAACTTATTGCAATGTTTTCAAAAAAAAAAAAAACACTAAAACTGTAACAGTGCGAGTGAATTAATTCACTCGCACTGTTGCAACAGTGGAGCATGGCTCCACTGTTTTGCTTTTCTACTCTACGAGAAGCAGCAGTTTGCTGCTTCTCCAAAACATGTGGTGCAGCTCAGAATTTGATGGGTCCCACCATCAAAAAGCAATTTATTTTGGTTAACCAAACAGCATTTAGTGTGGTTGCGGGTGAACCTCACCCGCAACCACACTCCCAAACAGCCACTAACACCTTCTCTAGGGTAAAATCTCGCTTTCTGGATTTATTTTAATTTATAACTAAATTTGAATTGGATTAATAATTTATAATAATTTTTATATTAAAGTAAAATAATAATTAAATTTAATTATATTATATTATTTAAAATACTTATATAAATGAATTGAATTATTAATCTTAACTATTTTGCTTTTAATTTAGAAATCATTAGATGATTAACCAATGCTATGTTATGGGTCAAGTTAAATTTTTCTTGAACGTAAAAAAAATATTTAAATGTTGTTAATGTTTTTTTTTCCTAGCAAAACATAAATCGTGTGATGATTTATCCAATATAACCCGGTTGATTTTACTGGTCCAAAAATAACTCATACAACCTATAAAAACAAATTTTGACTAAACATTATTTTAAGATGATATTTTTTCTTACTTTCAAATAACAATCTATTAGATTGATCTTAGACAACCCGAGTTAATATGTCAAATTCATTACCTGAGTTATAAAACTATGATAACCCTATAAAAAGCAAATCAAAATAAATTATTAAACCTAATTCTCAATCAACCTAGCATTAAATGATGAAATTGAAAAAAAATCAATTAAAAAATAACATAAAAAAATAACTTGAGTTAACATGTTAAACTTGCAACCTAGGTCATAAAACTGAAATAACTCAATGAAAAGCAAATCAAAACAAATTACAAATTTTAATCCTTAATCGACTCAATATTGAAGGATGAGATTAAAAAAAAAACATAAAAACAACCTGAGTTAATCCATCAAACCCATAACCTGAGTCATTAAACCGAAATAACCTAATAGGGAAAAAAATAACTTGATTTAACCTGGGTTAACCTTTTAAATCCACGACTTTGATCTTGAGACTGGGATAACATTATAAAGAGAAAAAAAAAATTATAAAGCTAGATTCTTAATCATTTCTATCAGACTTAATGTTGAACGATGAAATTTATAAAAACTTTAATTAAAAAAATAACATAAAAAATAAGTCAAGTTAACCCGAGTTAGCTGTTAAGCACTATTACCGAGTCATAAAACTAGGATAACCTAATAAAAAATAAACAAAAATAAATCGTGAAGTCCAATTTCCAATTAAACACAATATTAATTGATGAAATTAGAAAATAAATAAATAAATAAAAAGAAGAACAATGAGTCAATTAGATTAACCCGCGACCCGGATCATGAGACATGGGCAACCTAATAAAAAGTAAGTCCAATGTTGAAGGACTTGTGACCCAGGTAATCAGACTAATATAACCTCTTAGAAAGAAAATAAAAAATGACTTGATTTAACCAGGGTTAAAATGTCAAACTCGTGACCTTGATCTTAAAATAAGATATTCTCATAAAAAACAAATCAAAATAGATTATGAAGCTCAATTCCCAACAAATCCAATGTTGAATGATAAATGTTTTTTTAAAAAATTAAATAAAAGACACAAAAAACAACCTGAATTAGCTTGGGTTAATCATTTAAGCATTTTTCTTGTGTCACGAGATCGAGATAATCTAATGAAAAGTAAACAAAACAAACCATAAAACTTAATTCTCAATCAAATCAATATTAAAAGATGAAATTGGAAGTAAAAAAAAAAACTAATTAAGAAAAGGAAAACAAATCTGAGTCAATTGGATTAAATCGTCAAACCTGATATCCGTGTCATGAGAATATGATAACTAAATAAATAAAAAATATAATATTAAAAAAATAAAATTAAACAAAAAAATTAATTGAAAAAAAAAACAAAGCAAAGAAAAAAAGAAAAGTAAAGCATGTAAGGAGAGGTACAGCAAAACCAACTTCTCTTTTGGTTTATAGTTAATTTATGTTATAGAAGTCATTTTTTATGCTCCAAAAACCCTTATATTTATTTAAGATGATATAAAATATAGGCATTTTAAAGAAGATATAAATAGACATATCCCATGCAAATTGTTTATTAAAATATTTGCTGAAAAATATAAAAATATAAATTAAAAGAAATCTATCAAATTTTTTCATTGGAATGTTGAGAAAAAAATCTAGAAATATACCAATAAAAATTATAATATTTTAACCAAATCAAACTTAAATTAAACATGTATCAAACCATAAGCAAGTCAAATCATCAAATAGATAAGTCAATAATTAACATAATTTTGACAATGTTAATAATTTAAAAAAATACCATTATTCTTAATTCTAATAATTCAAAAGATATCATCATTTAAATCATGCAATTAAAAGTTTCAATTTCAAAATAAGTTTTGAAATTATGTTAATAAATTCTTGACAATTACATAAATATTAATTTTTATTTTCATGGATAACTTGGACTCGTCAAAATAATATATGATCAGCTCTTTTTTTAAACCATTCAAAATGTAGCTCTTTATATATATATATAACAACCGAACACTTGGAAGTATTAAGAGAAAAACCACAAATCTTGAAAAAAAAAAAACCCCAGGATGACATTAACTACCAACAAATCCATAAACAATTAATCATTGTGAAATACCAAGCAAAAATCTAGTAGAAAGTATTTTAACCATGACAACATAACATGACATTGGAAAATTCTTGTTCATATCTCTCCGACAAGCTTGGACCAGGCTACTATGTTTCACATCTCTTGAACACTCAAACCTGCAGGCAAATAACGAACAAGATGCAATTAAGGAAAGTGTACCTGTCATCAATATCTTGCAATAGCAGAAATAATGATGCTAAAATCATTAGATAAAATTATTAACTAAAGTAAATACATATTTAATTGAATTCTAATTATACCTCAAAAGATAAAATTATTTTTTTACTGGTGATCTAATTTTTAGCAAAGTAACATTGTAGCCTCCAATCTTTTTCTTTTTCTTCTTCTTTATTAACGTGGGGTGTCCAAGTCAGCTTGCGTGTGTCTCAACTAATCCTCACGACTCTGAAATTAACGACCTAGTAAGTCTCTAGTGGCTATCAATATTAGTAATTTCAAGGCTCGAACTTGAGAACATAGGTTGAGCAAACCTTTTTATCCTAAATTCTTACCATTGAACCATCTATTAGATGGTTTGTAGCCTCCAATCTTTGTTTGAAGGCAATGTTGCTTTTTATTCTTTTTTGTTTTTATTTACACGAGTTGTATTCAATCATGATATGAAATATAAATCTAACACCGCGCTTGTATATTTTAATCATATAATCTTTGTTTTTATTTACATAAGGATCTAAATGCTAGTTCCAAGATATTAACACCCGCTTGTATATTTTAATCATACATATTAGGCAATAATTAAGACAAGGATATGTTAATCAAGATAGATTAACACATCAAACTATGAACGAGTATCAAATAACTAAATCTTTATTAAACACAAAACAACTATGCCAACATAATTATCACACAAAGAAATTTAAACATTAAGAATAGAACTAGAAAAATACTAAGATTAGCATCTCTAAATATACTAAATACTCCAACCATAATACTAATTATGAAAGTTAAACAAAAAGAAAATATAGCTTTTAATACCTCTAGTTTGTTTCAATCTCTTCCTCGGTATCATTACTACCATTCCTTTCACTACACAAATATAGTTTTGATAAATCAAATATATTTTTATCATAAAGTATTTTTATTTCATTTCATATTATTTTCATGCTTATTCTTTAGTTTAGAAACCTTATCTTAATTTTAGTTGACTCTTAACACATCAAATTGAACATAATTCTCAATATAACTCAATAATATATTCATATCGGTTTAGTATTACAGTCACATTATTCTCAAATCATATCATATCATTTGAAAGAACTTGAACTTTTTAGGATTGTAATGATTGTTCTTGATTCGTTTCTCATTAATTCTTTTCGTTGTTGTTCAAATAAAAAGTGCATTGTCATTTAGAGTAAAACGACATCACTTCTTTTGAAAGTGTAAACGATGAAGTTTTGATAAAATCTAAGTTCTTTTTTGAAAAACAAATCTGCTATGATTTATAGTAAGGTTCCAATTTTTTTAAAAATGAATTTAAGTACTCGTTTCAACTCATCTTGACCTTACATTCTTATTGAGTTGATTTTAGGTAGAATCATGCTCAATTTAGTAAGACTTAGTGCAATGACCATTTTCATATATAAAGTAACGACTAGTTACTTGAAACCTCCATAAACAACCTCCATTCTTTTTGTATTTTATATGCAAGAAAGACAAGGAAACATTTATATATTCATTACATCTTTCTTGAGAACTTAATTGGTTGAAATCTTTCATATATTGTTATTAGACATAACTTTGATTGCCCTTAAGATGGGTATAATCATTTGAGTACCTTTTTTTTTTTTTTTTTGTCTCATTGGGACATTTATTGTTGAGGTGAGAGTGGTAATAGTTCAACACTTAGATTAAGGGTAAATCAAAGGTTGTAAAAGAATTGTTTTTCATATGTAGAAATGTATAGTAGATTGAGAAATCTCAAGTGGTTCATAAAGACTAGATGTAGGCATGAGAAAATCAAGGTAAATTTCTATATATGATATCTTTGTACTCACATTCTTTATTTTGTTGTCTTGTGCTTATCACTTGCAAAATTCATTATCTCTGCATATTGCTTATATATTGTTTGTTATTTGTCCTTAAGTTTTTATCTATAAGTTATATTTATTTCATAAGTATTATTAATTGTTTATATATTTGATAACACTTTACATACTGATTCAGAAACGAGCAAACTCGATTAATAAAATAATTTAAAAATATTACAAGTTTGTCATTATAATTGATTTAATGTCCACAATATCCATATAATTGAATCTAAAAAAACAAATCATTGAACTATACCTATTTTTTGTCGATAACCTCCCTTCATCACCAATCACTTATCTCCCTGATACGAACCTAAAAAGTAAGAACCCATGAACCCATAAGGAAGAAAAAACAAATTATTAAAAGCTAAAATAAGATTTAAAAATAGCAAAAAAAACTCAAGACAATGATTACTTGATTCAATGCATCACTTGAATCAAGGCATCAAAGTGATTAGAGCGAGGACCCTAACCCAATCATTATAAGGAATTGTGAACTGGAAGTATAAGGTAGAACATCATAAAGACAATTGATCTTTGATAATTTCAAGTCAATTTAATAAAGAACCAACAAGTATGATCAATACTCACAAAAGCACACAAAATATTATTTTGAAATCAAATTTTGTTAAAACAAAAAATCTAAATACAAGCTAAATAACCCTATTTATAATATGTAAAAATTCTTAAACAATTTTGGAAAAATAATAAAAGAGTATTAATACAAATAGAAAAAAGAATTTTAAACCAACTAGGAAACTAATGTAAATCCTACACAATAGCTTCCGGTCTTTATCGAAGACCTTTCTAATTTTTAATCACCATGAAAATTTAACCATACAGAAAAAAGAAAGCCTTTAAAATTTTCTAAAAATATTTCAACTCAATCCAATAGTCAAATCAAAAGTTATGCTTGTTAGTGTACAACTATTTATTAGCAAAAATAAGCCCAAAATTATCTATAATGTCCATGAATAATAAGAATTATTCTTGCTTTAAACATCATTGTGAAATAAGAATTGTTGCCTAATTGATCTTCTTGAAAAGTAAAGAATCCTTACAAAATAATGATTTCACATATAATTAAATCCTTATCTTATAAGAATCCATAAATCAAATGGAAAACAATTATTTTTTGAATTTCCTTGTTTGATAATAAATTTCAATTCTGATTTCAGACATGTCATTGTCTCTTTCATTGATGATGTACTAAGCTTACCAAAAATAAATGAAAAACTTGAAATGTTTAGTTTCCAACACAACTATAATTGCTGCAATATTACGCATATAGCTTAAGATATGACTCAAATAGTACACAAAAGTCTAGTCTCATAGATTTGTAAGTTCTTAACCCAAACATTCAAAATCAGCTCAATCAATTTCTCTTTGATCCTCTAAGCATCCTACATTGTAATAGGGCTAATTGGTAACTCTAATGGATCCTTTAGTGATACTCATTGATTCACATCATTCCTCTTCTCCTCAAAGGATTCGTCCTTGAATAAATAATAGGAATATCATCAATGTGTAATACATCTTGATAATCCTCCAATAAATAAATAAAAATATTTTACATTGAGTTGTTAGTATAACAAAAGTCTTTACAACACTTTCTCGCATGAAAAGATCTCATACTTCTTTGCTTTTCTCTTAACACTCTTTATTTTTCTTCACAAATGGCCCATCTATTTTTTCTTTTCACTTAACCAAATCACTATTTTCCTTCATCTTTAGGCTCTTCAACAAATTATCATATTGTTTAAGAGGATCATTTGAAAGACCTATTATGTTATGGTCATTAATTAGTACAACTTGTATGTGCTAAAAAACCATCAAGTTTCCATTACTCAAAAACATATTAATTGTTGTCAATTTACTTGAAATCTCACTTTGAAAAGCTTTAGCAAAATAATTTTTGTCTTTTACATAGTCGTTCATGTATTTTTCTACCCAATCAACTTTGGCAACAGTGCTAATGACTTGTGCATTAGAAGTGTCAGCAATACAAATATGCTTTTAAAAAATCATTTTCTTTCAATGCATCAATTAAGGTAGCAACAATGTTTTTCCTTGTATCATCACCTTATAGACCTTTCAAAACACGAATTGACATAGAATCTTTTATATCCTATTGATCGACCTTTTATTTAGTGTTATCTTTTCTAAGATATGAATATAGTGGATTTTCACTCCTTAAAGCATCCAACTCAAATGAATCAACTTCTGAATTCTTTAAAAGTGTAATACCACTTAAATGTTTTGCATCTTTTCAACGTTGGTATGTAGCTTCCCATTCATCCATTAGTTTATTTGTTTTCTTTATAAGCATTGTAAGTTATTCATCCTTGTGCTTGGTGAATCTCATACAAGTTTCTTTTATCATCAACATTCATAGATTAGAGCCTTAATTTTTCTTGCTTCCTTACATTAGGAATCATTTGGGATTGTGGCAAATTAGTAATTATAGTTTTGGTCTTATCCATTTGATTTTGTATTTTATCAAATGCCACATTCATTTGCTTAAATCCTTGCTATACATAAAATGAAGATGTTCTTGTCTTTTTTATAGGAAGATCCATATTTTTAAAACATCATCAAATCTAAAACTTTAAGTTAGTAATAAAAAAATAATACTCACACACTTCCTCACATGTTTACACTCAATATTATATCACTTTGTGCTTCACTCAATTTTAGATTTTCATGATGATATGCTCTCTTTTTTTCTTTTCTTTTTTACCTCTTTTGCTTTTCTTTTTAGTTCTTTAAGAAACCAATCATAAACAGATAAAGAAAACAACAACATAACATCTACCTCAAATTTTTAGACTAAAAAAATTATGTATAAAAAAAAAAACTGAAAACAACAACTAAAACAAGTTATGAATATGAAAACAATAATGAAGTAAAAACAACAACAACAATAAATAAGTTACGAATACGAAAATGATAAAGAAATCAAGAATTAATGTAATAGAGACTCTAAAAGACCCAAAACTATCAATAGACTAATAATTTAACTAAAACAAATGGTAGAAAAAAATGGTCGACACAAACTAACATAAAAAAAAGAACTAATTTTGCAATTCAAATTCACGTAATCTACGTGCTTTCAAATAACCTTAAAATTAATTATCAAAACTTAGAAACCAAATACCCTAAGAATTATTAGATTATGGTGTATTTCCCTTAAGTTTCGATCTCTAATTGTTGTAACTTCTAATTTACAGCAAAACTTCAACTTCATAATTTCAAGGGTAATTTCATGTGTTCAAGGGTAATTTTAACTTCATATCTTATTCTTTATCTCTAATTGCTGCTACTTAATTTGATAGTAATGAAATTCAAATAATTTCTTTTTGTACTACATCACTGAAATTTTTAGATTGAAGAAAACACTAAACTAACGTAGAAGCATAAAGGAAAAGAGATATAACCTGATTTTAAAGTCTAAATTTGATACTAATTGATACGAACTCAAAGGTTAAGAACCTTAGAACCCACATGTAAGAAAAAACAAATCTTGAAAAACTAAAATTAGATTTAAAGATAGAAAAAAAAAACTTGACACAATGATTACCTCAACCAAGGCACCAGAGTTATTGGAATGAAGACTCCAATCCAACAATTATAAAAGATCACAAACTAGAAATATAAGACAAAACACCACAAGGATAGTTGATCTTTGATAAATTCAAATCAGTTCAATGAAGAAAATATTATTCTAAAATTAGAGTTTGTAAAAAAAAAAAAAATACAAGCTAAATAACCCTATTTATAATAGATAAAAACATTCTAAAAAATTATGAAAAATTAATAACAAAGTATTAATCCAAATAAAAAAAAAAGAATCATAAACCAACTAAAAAACTAGTGTAAATCCCATATAAGAGCTTTGGTATTTATTGTAAAGCCTTTTCAATTACCAATCGCCATGAAATTTTAACCCTATAGATTACAAGGCCTTTAAAATCTTGTGGAATTTTTATTTTTTTTATCTCAATCCAATGTTTAAATTGAAAGTTATATTTGTTAGTATAAAACTTCCCATTAGAAAAAAATAAGTCCAAAATCGCTTTTAATGTCCTTGAGTAATAAGGATTGCTCCTGCATAAGAAATCATTGAAAATTGCCTAATTTTTCTTCTTATATAGTACGGAATCCTTGCAAAATAATGATTTCACATATAATTAAATCACTCCCTTGTATGAATACACAAATCAAATAATAAAAAACAATTCTTTTTCTAAATTTCCTTATTTGATGGCAGATTTTAGTTCTATTTAAAACATGTTATTCTCTCTCATCTAAACGAGTTACTAAGCCTATAAAATATGAATGAAAAACTTGAGATGTCCAGTTTGCAGCCTAATAAAAATTACAGCAAAATTCCATACGTAGCTTTATACATGCCCAAAATAGTGCATATAGATCTAGTCTAGCAGATTTGCAACTTATTGATCCAAAAATCCAAAATCAACTCAATCAATTATTTTTAGATCCTCTTAGTTTCAGACTTTTTAATAGATAAATTATTTGATGATGCTCGTTGATTCACGTCACTCTCTCTTCTCTCCCTGACCATACACGTCACCAAAAACCTTTCATTCAATCTCTCTTCTTGATCATAACTCCTATCAATAAAAAAAAATAAAAAATAATAAGTTTCAATCAATTCAAAGATCAGCCATAGAATATATCTAAAAATTATTCCAAAATATTTCTCTCTAGGAACTGCAAACATGAGGATTTTATAGCAAATGATAGTGCCACAAAATCAATATGGAGCTTTTATAAACGCATAAAGAACCCACAATCCAAGTTCAAAGTAAATCTTGAAAAATCTATGATTGTATGAATGATACCCACATATTTCTTGTTAGAATTTGATTGAAAGGTCATCGAACAACATCCATATCTCTAAAAGAAACAAGTCCTCCAATTATAGAGGTCCACGAAACCAAATGTTGAACATGTATTTTTTTCAAACACCTTGCGTACGTCCATAGTCTGTGCACCATAAATGAAATAAAGATCCATTATTATACAAAAGCATATCCCTTGAAAACCAAATTTTAATAGCAAGGTCATGGACTTGTTTCGTGTGCAAGAAGAATGAGAAACTAAAGATCAATTTAGAAAATATCGCAAGTATAAGAAGTTTATCTTATAACAAGATATATAACAAAATCACAAATTTTTTGTTTGTACTGTTGAATGAGAAATTGAATACCAATTTAGACAATTGCAATTTCATTTGAACAATACCCTTTCAGTAGTTGATTCGATTCCCCTGACCTTAGTGTAAGAATAACATTTCATTCATTCATTTTCCAACTAGAACATTTTCAACTGCTCCATCAAAATAGGCATATCTACTTGTGCTTGGCATTTCATTAATGTAACTCTCCAGGTGTGAAGCAACACCACCAATCGCGCCAATGACAAAGTAAGAGAGAAAGAAAACAACCCGATCCAAGGACAAAGAAAACAACTAAATTTATGAAGAAGGAATTAGATGTTTTAAAGAGAGAAAAGAGATGAATAGATAGGTTAAAGGGAGAGGAGAAAGACGCATATGCAGAATAAAGAGGGAAAAGGGAAAAGAAAGGAAAAGGGCAAAAAGGGTAGAAAAACAAGTTAGGGATTTTTTTTTTTCAAGTTTTGAATTTAGTGTTAGTTGATATGTAAAGTGGGATTTTTAAAAATACATGGATAAAGTGTTAGTTGATATGTAAAGTATTATCTAAAAAAAAAATCCAGGAAGCAAGTTTAAATCTAGTATGTTTAGCAGTGTAGTAATAGTTGCTTTATAAATAATTTTTTATGTTAAAATACATGTTAATAGTATTTTTTTATTTTTTTAAAATTATTTTTAACATTAGCTTATCAAAACAATCTAAAACATATAAATTATATTAAATTTTAAAAAAAAATTAAAATTTTTAAAAATATAATTTACACCATATTTCCAAATAATATCTTAAGTTGCGGTGCGTGATGTCCCGAGAGTTATGGCTAAATGTTTTAATGATTCAGAGCCATGGAGGTCAAGATCAGATACTCATCAGATATCTTTGGATTCCTTTAAAGATACCACAGAAAGTGCCAACAATTCAATTTGGTTTTGACAGACAGTAAAATTATAAAATATCTCATTGCACAATGCATGTAGTGATATTTCTCTTTTCTAGAAAAGGACATTGTGGAGTCATAACCATGATTATAATGGTAGAACTTGCTGAGCTGTTATAGAGATTTAAAACCCTACTGCCCATTTGTGATGTTGAAGCTCACGTGCCGGCCATGTACATGGAAACAAATATATATCTCGGTGCCGGCCTAGTCATTATTAGTGAAGATTGGGAAACTGGACAAGTCCTTTTCAACGCATTTGTTTTTCCACGCATAGCTGAGCTGAGATGGAGGTGCATGTACGTGCTCGGAGTTTTCTCTTAATTTGGTGCTTTGCACACAGCAAAGGGCACCACCATCCATTTCAATCCACTTAAAAAGCGTGATGATATGAAATGATTTATACCTACTTGTGCCTTGATGAGAACGCCCCAGCTTGAAAGTGAATGAAATTGAAGATATTTCCTACTGTTTAATTTCTTTCATGGGTTGATTTCAAGCTGGAAAAGGATATCTCATTTGTTAAATAATAATATAAATTATATCTTGAAATCTCATCTAACCGCTTAAGCTATTAGATTGAGATGGTTCTTTAACATGATATCAGAGCCTTGATGACCAAGTAGTTACGAATTCAAATTTCAACATATCCATTTATTTGATAAAAATTAAGCACAAGGTAAAATAGAACTGTGCAAGTTTCAAGCCCAAAGAGATTTCACTTGAGGGGGTGTGTTAGAGAATAATATAAATCATATCCTGGAATCTCAACTAACAACTTAAATTATTGAGTTGAGATGGTTCTTTGACAGCACTTCACAGCCGCTGAGAGAAATAATTAGCATTTCGACAAGAATGTCAAGGATCAAAAACATGCAGCAAAGGAGCGATCCTTAACAAAGGCTCTAGTGTTTGAGGTAAGAACTTTCTGGCAAAGAGATAACACATTGAGGTTGTGTTACCATTGTAAACGCATTCGGAACCATGCCGAATTTGATTCAAGAATTCGTCTGTAATATCACCCCACTGGAACTTCCCTGGATGAGGACCGCCCCATGACCAATCCACCCAAGTGATGCTCCGATTCGAATTTAATTCAGGATAGAGTATGTTCACCAATGTTGGAAGATAATGTTCATCCATGTAACATGGCGGGTGACAATGCTCTTGAAAGACTTGGTAATATTTTTGATCGGAAATAATGTGAACCGCAGTGTCTCGGTGCACCTCAAACCATTGTGATCCTTTTCGCCAATCGGTAATGTTTATTGCAGGCCACATTCTAGGGTTGTACCGACCACGACCTGGTTTTCTTGGATCGTCAAATGAGCCTAGGAAGCTTGTATTTGAGTTCATGAGGTGGTCGTATGTTGTCTTGAAATTGAACAGTGGAATACAAGATTCAGAGAGCAAGACAAATCTTTGGTTGGAGGAGTCAAGAAGGGCATTCGCTAACAAGCGTCTCTCGGCATCTATCATTGTTCCAGTCCCCCAGTAGACTGCCTGCAACACAAAATATAAACAAAGTTTAGAATAATGCTACATAAAAGAAAAACATATCTAACAAATAAACTAAAAAAAACTATAGTTTTTCTCCAGCTGCTTTACTGTTTATAAAAACATTGAAGCTTCTCCTCTTTTTGTATTTTCATTCTTTTTTTTTTAATTTTATCCTCAAATTTTTTTTTAATTTAACTCTTTTATGACCTCATACTATGCGATAATGTTTTAGATTATAGTAGAAAAACAAAATTAAAAGATAGAGGACTATCATATAAAACACGAAGAAATGCGGGGTCCATTTCAAAATTTTTAGAATTCTCGTTTTGGTCCAAAAGCTTATTGTATTTTTTTTAATTTCATCTTCAAAACTTTTTTATTTAATTCTTTTATGGTCTAATGCTATACGATAATGTTTTAGATTATAGTAGAAAAATAAAATTAAAAAATAGAGGATTGTCATATAAAACACAAAGAAAATACATGGTCGATCTCAAAGTTTTTAGAATTCTCATTTTGATCCAAAAGTTTATTTTATTTTTTTTAGTCCCTAGATTCGAGATAAAAGAGAGAGAGTCGCTGTAAAATGGTAGAGAAGAAAAAAATTATCGATTGGCCATTTTCGAAAATAAATATAGTTTATCTTGGTATAAAGGTTTCATTTGACAAAAAGAGTTTAATGATAATGGTCTTTTTCTATAAGCATCTAGAAAAAATAGATCGGGTCAGTTTAGATTCAATTAATTGGTTCTTGTTTCTTAAGTGATTTTGAGGTATTGTTTTGAAATTGATAAGTAATTTATTAATGTTTTTATGGTATTTTTAAAGTGTTTTCAAGTAAAAACCACTTAAAATTTAGGTTTTTGAAGAAATAAAAACACATAAATGTTTTTATAAAACAAATAAGTCATGGTTAAATACTTGTATGCCCGTATGTCTTTGATTTTAAAACAAAGGTTGACTTTTATTTTAACTTTTAAATAGCATTAATAACATTTTCTCGGTTTATCAATTAATTTTTTTTTTATATTTAATATTCTCTAATTTTTTAATTTTTAATTCATGTTTATTAAATATTAGTTATTTTTTAATTATTTTATAATGTTTCAAAGAGTTTTTTCTTTCTTTTATATTTGATATTAATAGGACTTATTTTCATGATGTGTTTATCAAAATAAAAATAATTTATTCTTGGTAAAATAACCTCTAAGATAATAAAAAATAAAAATGTATAAATTAAATAGGAAATAAAAAAATAAAAATAACCTCTAAGATTTCAATGTCAATGCATTTGCAAGATCCAAGAGGATAAAGAAAAATCCACCATAATTGATAGGTCTTAATTTGTGGGGCCTACGCCATTGGAGGTGTAATCATGAAGAGTTGGATTGGTGGTAAAGAAAATGTTTTTCCTTTTTTCATTTTCAGAATTTAAATTTTGGAATCAATATTCGCAGATATTTTTTTTTAAATATATATATATATATATATATATATATATATATATATATATATAAATCCAATGTAAGATATGCATCTTTAAGATTGGCCAATAAATTAGAAGTTAGTCTCTTAATATGCAAATTAATCCAGAAATAGTTTTTAGTGAAACCCAAAAAAAAACACATTTAGCACTGAATAATGGTATGTATAAGGAAGAAATTTGAAAGAATATACAAGAAATAATGTGCCTATAAAAAGTTGTAGACTTCTTGAGTTCAAGCCTAGCATGATAAGTTTCGGCTGTGGATTTGGATTGATAATTTTATTTTACTATTATTTTTTTATTTAAAAGATTTTATCATAGTATTACAAAATACGAATTTAGAATTACAAGATACGAATTCATTCTAAACAAAGGGAAGACTTGAATATCGTAAATTAATAATAAAAAGAAAAAATTAAAACAAATTTCAAGAAAGTAAAAAATATATATATATATATATAGTAGTATAATTAGGATTTGATGCATAGTTGCGCATCCCAATACTAACCTACATCTAAAAAGAACCGATTAAGTTCAATTCTACTCAAAAAGGTCTTGGATTTATGAAAACTTTCCAACCTATAACCTTGCATATGCCTAAACAAATTCACCTAGCTAGTTTGGTACTTGTATAATTAATTACCAAAAAGAGAAAAGGAAGGAATGAAGGAAGAAGAAGAGAACTTTCATACAATATTGATTCACGGAGTAAGGGATTTCATGTCGAAGTTGCCATGTTTTTGAAAGAAGCTAACCTGGCTAGGAATTCTTCTACCATTGAAGACAGAACTTCGAGGCCATGAATCATTGTAAGAAGGATGTGGGTGAACATAAATGGAGTAGAGTCCTTCATGTCCTTCAAAGAACTTCTCCCACAGGAGAGACAACGGAAGCGGCCCATTTGTCAAGAACATAAAAGCCACTTTTGGAGCAAGTCTGTGAGCAGATTCTTGAACCATCGGGACCTTGGATGCTCGCCTCAGCAACTCCTCGTCACTCATATTGTGCATCGAGAGGAGTTCCTGTTCTTTCATGAAAATATGCGTTCCTTTTATTGTTTCTACCAGCAATGACTCTGATGGTAATGGTGAAAACACAGGGATGGGAGTGGCCTGTAAAGTGAAAGGGAAGCTCCTGAGATACAGACAAAGTACCATTCCAAGTGAGAAGCCGAAAACGAAGAACATGAAATGGAAGACATGGGCTAGTTGTGAATGGAGCTTGAAAGGGATCAAAATCGATAGGGCTCGTAGATATTGCTCGTTAGCCATTGCTACTGATATTGCAGGAAATTAGAGGAGAAGATTCTCAATTTAAATTGCAAGAACTAGCTGGACGTTGATGAAAACACTTGGAACGCAAGTAGTGGTGGCTAGAATGAGTTGCTGCAGCTCGCTTCTCCCGTAGTAATAGACCAGCACCATTTTTATTTTTTTTTCACTTCTTCCCAGGAAGTCTAATTCCATGACCTAACAAGAAATTAATGGAAAAATTGCGATTTGGTCGTGGTCCATAATCATAGACAACGCAATAGCCAGCAGAACTATTTTGACAAGACCAGAGAGGCATGACACTGAAGCTTGCCCCTCGCTTAAATTTAGGCAAGCAACCACATCTGTACTCAATCTTTGCTTGAGCACTGGATTCTCTTGTCCTCTTACACCACTTGCTCCTCCCCCAAGAAACTCAGTTCCTGTTTCAAGGAGGCAAATTGTTAGGTCTTGGCCTACCATCGATCCTAGATAATACATGGCCAGCAACACACTTTGACTAATCTAGAGAAATCTGACGCTAAATCATTGCTTGAATTTAGGTAGCAACCACAATCGTAATATTGTATTCTAGATGCGTGTTTAGCATCGTTATCTAAAAAGTCTTTTCTGAAAGTGTTTTTTTTTTTTCAATATATTAAACGATTTTTATGTGTGTGTGTATCAGTTTATTAGAATCAGAAGAAAATATTAATTTAATTTTCTTAAGAAAAATATACTTTTATAAAAATATATAAAAATAAAAATTACTGCACTGATAGTCACACCAGAGATTGCTTCGTTAGGCTTTTACCTAAACTTCATTTAGGATTCGTGCCCAATGACAGCACATGGCCTTGCCAAGACCATAATTATTAAACTCTACTTAACTTCAGTAATACTAGACATTTTACGCTATCAATAAAAAACTAAGACATTCAGACCTTTTCAACGGTTTTTCACACAGATAAATTTACTAAATATAAATTAAAAAAAACTGAATGCAACATGTTGATATTAAAATAGATAATTTTGATGACCAGAATCAATATAAATGTAGATTTTATCTCGCTAATATTGGTATCTGACAAGTCCCTCTCTCTTCATATCAAATAAGAGTTTTTAACAAAAAAAAATTAAATAAACACACACAAATATTAATTAAAATATAAAATATAAAATTATTCTTAAAAGAAAAGTCATATTAAACAGTAAATCGAAAGTGTTTTATGATTGTATGAATAGTATCAATCTACAGTAAATTATTCATATTTTTTTTTGTGTATTCTATAATATAACGATCTAGAAAGCTTGTAATTTGAAATATAATTTAAGTTAAATTTGTAGGTTAAATCAATTAGGATATGGCTTTAATCAAAACTTAATTGACTCTTAATTCGGTAGAGATAAAAAGTTGAACTTAAAAAAAGAAAAACAAATTACTTTGGATAGTATTTGAACCCTAATTTACTTTTACCAACTCACTAAAATTAATTTACCGAAATTTATAATTATGCTCTGGATCATGCTATTCAAAATTTATTGAAATTTTACTTGCAACTTGATGAATAGTCAATTGATTGATTGTGAGATAGGGCATGCACTGCAAATGTGTACAGGGATCATGTATATAATTTGCTCCTGTTTGTCACAGTCAAAAACTGTGCATAATAACAAATACCATGTTGATGCATGTGACCTACAAAGTCAAATTTAAGGTATGTTTGATATTATATTGTTGGGTGTTCTTTAACATTATTAAAAAATAATTAAAAATATTAATTTGATTTTCTTAGATTAAAAACAATTTAAAAAATATTTTGAAAAAATAAAAATTACCTAAAATTTTCACAATAATTTTAGAGGGTGTTTGAAAATACAGTTAGATTATGTTTTTGAAATAAAATTAAATTTTTTTATCTTAAATTAATTTTTTTATGGTATTAAATTGTTTTGATATATTGATATTAAAAATAAATTTTATAAAACAAAATTATTATTTTAATATATCTTTAAACAAAAACAATTTTAAATAGTAATATTTAAAGCTGTACTAAACACCCCTTGAATGTCCAGGGAGCCATCGGGACATTACTCGGTTCAGAAGAGATAGCAGCTGGAGCTTGAAGTCAACATCTTCATTAAAAGACATGAAATTTTACCAATGGAAAGATCAATGATTGCTTGTGTAGTCAAGTTTGAATTTCGAGAATGAAGATTTTTGAGGAGGGGATGTTTATTTATTTATTTTTGTTTTGGAGGATGCTTAAGTTTTTTTTTATTATTAATATAAGTATTTGGATTAACTTGTGTGTATATTAATTAATTCTACGGGTCTTGAAATTAACGATTATGTAAATCTTTAGTAGCCCTAAGATTTGTGAAACTTAAATTAATAATTTTTAAAAAATAAATTTATAACTTAACCAATTTAGAGCATGTTTGGTAGTGTGGTAGTGATTGCTTTTCAAATAGCTTTTCGTGTCGAAATACATGACAATGATGTTTTTTTATTTTTTAAAAATCATTTTTGACATCAGCACATCAAAACGATTCAAAAAGTACAAACCGAACTCAATTTTAATAAAAAACAAAAATAAATTCAAATTCGAACGAAACGCAGATCCAACCGCACTACCAAACGGTCCCTTAACTACATTTATTATTTATTATGCTGGTGATGATAGGGAGACATCACGTTAGATTTTTAGCTTATTTTAGTACATGCTATTCTTTTTTCCCTTAAAAGACTATAATTTTAAAATAATGTATTCATCTCAAAATTGACCATTCACAGGTCTGGTTAGCCAAATGAGCTTCCTCTTCAAAGAAACTACTAAGAACATCCATTTCCACTGAATTTCTTAACTTTAAATTTGAGAAATTAATATGAGATAGACATTTTACAATGAATAACATTATTTAAATATTAGATTTGGAATTTGCACTTGAAATCAATTCTTAAAAGTATTTGAACAAGAAGAAAATCACATTTTACTAATTTTATTTTATTCAACAATTCAGTTAAACGGCAAAGAATGCATATGTTTTTATTTATTTAGATTAATAAAAGTTTTAGAAGTTTGTCCACGATTGGCTTTACTAATTTTGCATCTGTTTTTATTATTATTATTAAAATCCATCAAAATTATGCATTTAAGAAGTAAAAAAGGCACGACTTTTGCCTTTTGCGCCGTTTTGGCCAAACCAAAAGAAATTAAAGGCTTTAAAACGCACCGTTTAACACTTTGATCTTCAAGAAAAGAAAGCAAGAAGAGACCATCAAAGCAAAAGAGAAGAAAAATAGGTGACAATGAATCAGAATAGCATCAAACCCTTCTTTGCAACCCAATTTCAGGCTCAAACGTATCACTAAAGACCAGCTTTTCAAGCTATAAGTATGTATGATCATCAATAACCTCTCCATTTATAACATACTTGTGTGTATTATTTAACAAAATTCTAAAAGGTGTAGTGAATTCATTGTATTATTAACAAAATTTATTGTAAATTGCTATAGTGAATTCATCTTGTGCCTCTCAATGAAAAAGTTAGAAGGCCAGGATATGAGGTATTTTGATCCTTTATGTTGACTCATTGGTCATCAAAAAATTAAACAGAAATATTATTGTCTTAATTTGTAAACTATTTTGTACAATAAAAATATTCTTCTACCCCCAAGATCAATGAAATGTAATCTTGCTAACCAATGGTTTTTTTTACTTTGCACAAACTTTAAATTAAGTAAAATATTTCTTTGCCGTTAGATAAGACAAAATAGATTGTATGCATTCAAGGGTGTTTTGATACTCTCTCACATGGATTTATTTATTATTTCTAGGGTTATGGGGGACTTTTTAGTAATTTAATATTAAATTCAAAAAAAATATTGGCGAGTGCTATACACACACACTCATGTACTGGTGGCATCCATGTATTTTTGACAGTGCGTGCGGCGCTACTATTTGTTAGAAAATTGTCTTTCATTGTGTCATTAGAAGCGCCACCACATACTATTCCTCCTAGTGTGGTGTGTGTTGATGATGGACCGATAGTGTGTCGTTGTTAGTCGTTTCTTGTTTCTTCTTCATACTTTTCTCTCCTTTCAGTTAAAGTACATGTTTGTCTTTTTTTCCTTTTATTTTTCAATTTCAATTCTTATTTTTGTCCTTGACCCTTTTAAAAAAGTTTTTATGTTTTCAATTTGGTCCTTAAATTACAATTTGTCATATATTATTTTTTCTAATTCGGTCCTTATTCTTTTGATTTGTCATTTTTACCCGTGGATATTTTGTTAAAGTTTTATTAGTATTCAATTTCATCCTTCAATCAAAGTTTATGTTGTTTTTTTTTTTTTATCAATTTAGCCCCTATTATTTTGATTTTTTCCCTTTTGTTAATTGTTTTTTTCTTTTCGATTTAAGCCTTCAATTTAATTTTATAAATGCCCTCAAATTTAGTTTTTATTTTGTTTTCCACCCTTATTTTTTTAATTAGATTTTTTTATCTGGTTGATTTTTTTTCTCAGTTAGATCCTTCAGTGTATAGATTATGCTCCTGAGGAAGGTATATACTCCTTATTGAATCTCAGGTGTTTAAGTGTGGATCTCAAATTTAAAGTGTGTTGTTTTTTACTTTATACAAGTAGGTTTTGTTTTCTACAAAACACAATTATTTTAAAAAAAATATTTCTAATATATTCGGCCATACATACCTTCTTTTGTATTTTATTTTATTTACTCTGTTACATCTGTTTTTTTATTTGTATTATATTTTATTAATTTTAATGAACAAATTTGGTGGACACAAACGGATAAATGTTTTATTTTGTGAGATCTCTTAAGTTTCACTTTTAGCTTTTTGTTCACACTTTTTTTTATTTATTTACATAAATGATTATTAGATGTTGGATAAACTTTTTGATTTACACTTATAATTTTTATTATAAACAAAATATCAAAATAGTCTATATACTCAAGTTTTTTTATAGAAAAAACAAATTATGACCTGCTACATAGCACAGATCAAATCAAATTTTTAATTGCCCTCTAATTTTATTTTTCGCCCTTATTTTTTTAGATCCTTGACTAATTTTAATAATTAATTTTTACTTGATTTTATCTTTTGATATTTGATTTGTTGAAGATTTGGCTTCATACGATCTTATCACTCTATATTTGTTTTTTTTATATTGGTTTTATAATTATCTTTAATTTATTTTCTATAAGTTTATCTTGTTCTCATAATCCAGGTCATGGGTTTTGCATACCATTGTGTAATTAATGTTTGTGTTTGGTTTTTCAAGATGTTATGCTAATTCATCTAGAATTTTTTTTGAGTTTTATACAAATGAGGTTTATTTTTCAAAATATAAAAATATTTATTTTTAAATAATATTGCTAATGTGTTTGGCCTTGCATAATATTTTTTTAGGGCATGAGTTTATTTAGTCAGTTTCATTTATGTTTATCTTTCATGAATTTTTTAAGTTGTAGATTTATCTTTTATTAATTTTAATAAACAACTTTATTTTCTTTATTTTCAGTTCTAAGTTTGAGAGAGAATCATTGAATTATGATTGAAGAGAGAAAATCTTGGCTTACACCGATTCCAACCATGGAATAAGTCGATCTTAATATCAACAAGTTTTATTTGATGATAAGAGCTACGCTGAGGTGCTTTTAAACATTTTTTTTTTCGTATAAGATGGAAGATTTGAGCTTGAGAAGCTTTTTGAAGTAGAGTTAATTTTGAATTTTTTTTTTTGGAAGATTTAAGGCCATAAATGGATTTATAAAGGTCTCTAAGGTGTTTTCTATGTGTTTTTTTTTTTTTTTGTTAAAATAGATTGAAATAAGTTTTCTGAGCATAAAATACCCCTCTTTGGCCTAACCCAAGACCCTTCAATTGCTAGGGCTACAAATGACATGTCTTTTGTGTTTATTTTTAATAAACGATTAACGACACATCACCCGCCCTTTAATATACAAAAATTAAGATGCGTGGCACATGGACCTGGCCTCTTTTTTATAAGCCAAGCATCGAGACCCATACACGCACCTAGCCTTTTGTTTTTTTTTGTTTTTTTTTTTATATTTTCCTACAATTTACACTTTGGCCCATTCAAATAGATTGGCTACATAGTAATTTGAATTTTATTTTATTAAATTCCATTGAAATTCCATTTTTTTTATCATAGCCTTTTTTATATATTAGCGATCTCTCTTTTTTATATTGCGTCATAATTTGTTTTTTAGATTTTATTTGATCGCTATATGTTTTTTTAGTAGATATTTGTTAATCTATTTTTATGAAAATTTATTATTTTCTTATAAACCAAGCATTTTTGTTTTTCTTACTGTCCTCCGCAATGGTTTTTACTCCAGATAAGAAAAAAAGACTCACATTAAAAACATTTCTTGGTTTTATAAAAAAAATATGTTGTCAATGGCTATATCTGTTTTTTTTACACAAAAAAAATTTATCTGACCATTATGAAGCGCGGGCCAATATACTAGTCATTGTTCTATTTCTTGTTAAATCCTTAATCTTAAGATAGGTTGCAATTATGCCATTGAATTCAACATGAGTACAACCAAGCTCCTTCACCTATTCTTTTTCCTGTCTATTATCAAAGAAAATTAAGGGCCACCAATAAAATATCGTGGAGCAAGACTCATTACATTGTGGATTGCTATAAGATTTTTTGCCCTTAACAGTACAAGCTATTGAAGCACAAATTGGAAGGCAAAATGATCTTTTCACGAGTTCAATTGGCATTATCGAATTGAATAAAGATAAATATGTCTCTTTACTTTCTTTCTTTCTTTTTTTGGACAATGAAATTACTAGTAAAGAATAGGGATAATATATGTAAAATATATTTTAAAGTAGAAAATAGTGTCATGTGCAACATAGTGAGTGGGAGGAGCCCGTGCCTTTCTTATGCGGCGATGTTAGGAGCAACGCACCAAGATCTTAGCGATGGTGACGCTTGTATCGGTGGTGAACCGATGATATGGATCTAGTGAAATTATTTCTTCTCCTCTCCCTTTTCTCTCTCTTCTCCTTCGTAAAATACATGAGTTTCCTTTCATTTTTTTATACAAATGATCCTTATTCTTTTGATTGTTATTTATTTGTTTTTTATTTTTTATAGATTATTTTTTTTATTCAATTTCATTTTTCATCATTTGGTTTCATTTAATTTTTATATGAAATTTGGTCTTTTTTCTTTTATTTGCTATTTATTTATTGTTTATCCTTTTCCTAATTGAATTTTTTTTTCAATTTCATCCCTTTCTTTTTTTTATCATTTTTCTTATTGAATTTTGTTTTCAATTTCATCCTTCATCATTTGATTTTGATTTATTTATATGTCAATCTTACCTCTTTGTTATTGCTATTTGTTTTGTTTTTTATATTCTTTTTTTATTCTTTTTTTTTCAATTTCATCCCTTATTATTTTGTGATTGAAAATTGACTTCATTGATTTTTAGGGTTTATTTTCTATGGAATTAATTTCAGGCTCATAACCAAAGTTACGAGTTTTGAATATTAAAATGAGTTAACTTCGGTGTTTTTTTTAGATTTTTTTTTATTAAAATTGATATCTTTCCAATCTTATCCTTCAACACTTAATTTATTAGGAATTGGTCTTCATGTTTTTTTTTGCTTTTCTTTGATAGGGTTATCGCAATCCTATACCTACGATCACAAGGCCAACAAATTAACCTAGGATGAGTAGAATTTTATTTTTTAGTTGCTTTGTTAAAAAAGAAACTGATTTTTTATTAGTTTCACTATTTAACATTAGATTGTTTGATATTTGAGATTTATTAGTTTATTCAAATTGCTATTGACAGGGTACCCTGATATTATAACCAGGTTATAAGTTTGACATACTAACGTAGATAATCTCAAATCATTTTTTTTACCTTTTTTTCTATCTGTTTTTTTGTTAGTTACTTTATTGTCATTATATATTTTTATTCATATTATTAAGAATATACAAGCTTATTAAAATCAGTCAAGTTAATGACTTCTTTTTTTTTCAGCTTATTTAGAAATGCTTATTGCATAAAGTTGATCACCTATTTAGTATAATCAAAGAAGGTGGAAAAGAGAGCCAACATATTGACATTATTGGTTGTTATCGTACTTGTCCCAGGGTTTTACCCTGCCTAAGATCCTATTCATATTTTTTTCAAAGCAACCCAAAAAAATATTTTGTTTTTTTAAATAAAACGATGTTATTATAGATAAAAAAAAATTAAAACAAAATATTTTAATGGAGTTGACCTGGTCAGGTTAGTTAGCTCTAAAGTGTTCAGTTCAACGGCATTAAGGAATACAAGTTTGATCTTATAAAATTAAATAAATAAATAAAAGTTAGACGCTGTAATACAACTACAAGCCCCCCCCAGTATTTTTTTATGTTGGTGTTCATGTAAATTCTGTAATATCAGAGATATCTCAGTTTCAGAATATTGTCAATGGACTAATGATATGGCCAATAAAGCAACCAAACAAGTCCTTATCGTTCTCTTGACCATTTAAGAGCTTAACTTACAGGAACATGAATCATTTTCGGTTTCAGATTTGAGCTTTTTGCCAAAGCTCAGAAGCTTAACTTAATTTTTTTAATCACTCGGCGGAAAACTCATGTAGAATTTTATTCAACAATCACACGGGAAACAAAATCTTTGGGATATTCAACATTCAGTTTTGATGGCCTGCTTGTTCGTGCGTTCGTTCACTAAGCTGGTTATAACAGAGATTTGGCATTTGAAAATGCCGGACAATAAGCAAGCCCAGTGTATGTTCCGCAAGAACAATGAACCCTCTGGGTATTAAAACCACCATCTATCCTAAGGCATTTATGTCCATGAGGTGCAGTGACATGTTACCTTGTGTCCTTGCGACAAGAATCCTGATCCGATCAAATTGTCGGGTTAAGAGCTCGCTCTATTTCCTCCAACGAGCGTCCCTTTGTTTCCACAACATTAGCTGCTATGTACAAGACAGCAGAGAGACAGATGCCGGAAAATCCTAAATACACGGAGCTGATCCCAAACTTGTTCACGAAGCTCAAGAAATACAGGCCGATGACAAAATTTGCAGCCTGTTACCATAGAAAACCAAATCATTATTAGCATGTAATCAAGTAATCAACCAACCAAACATTCTCCAAAAAAAAAAAGATACAAGTAAATTAAAAGTAAGTTCCATTCACATTTACACACTCAAAAACACGTAACAAATATATGAACACAAATGTGTGAGCTATATGCCCACAAAACAATATGAACACAAATGTGTGAGCTATATGCCCACAAAACTCCACATAACAGAGGCCATTCCCTTGGTTTTATATCTAAATCAACAAGCTGACTATGACCTCCCCTACAGGCATGCACGCGCATTCATATATCTACAAAATAAACTATTCAAAGTAGCATAAGAAATGATGATTTGTTTTTCAGACACTTTCTTCTAATTCCAGTCAATTGCTTATTTATATGTTTGTGTCAGTGTTTAAACTTTATTGCATAGCAGTTTTTGAAGGTGGTGATCAGAGGCAAAATGCAAATCATTCCAAACTAGCACCACTGATATCTACGGTTAGGAAACTATAGTTTACAAATGTTCTTCTTTCATGACTTACCCAGTGCATGCCCAAGGATAAAGCAACTGCTTTCGCTCTAATTCTGGAGGCAAATATCTCTGGAAGAAGAAGAGCTGGCACAGGACCAGCACCAAGTGAAAACGACAACACATAGCTGTATCAAGAGATGAGAAGTCCGATTCAGATTTCATATCCAATTGGATAAAAATAACAGACATCAGAAAAAGGAGAAGCTCAATTAAATCTCATAAGGAAATAATCCTCCCCAATTGCTCAGAAACAAGAAGGCAGAAGAAAAGAGCTTGACTTATCTCACAATGAAAATAATTGACTTACCAAACTGTCCCTAGAACTGCAAGGGTTCCAGAATATGGTGCCAGGGCCTTCCAAGTGAAGGACAAGGAAAGCAGCAGCATTGAGGCAGCCTTCATGACAAAACACGCAAAAAAGGAATTGTATTAGATACAAAATTATCCTAGTCCTACATATTTGGAATATTTTTCTTTGGGAATAAAAATGTTTGTAAAGAAGATGCAGAAAAGCTAAATTATGTCATGTTCTCTCAAGAAGTTACAAAATGGACTTGTGGAGGGATCCTGGCAACGGTGGGTTGACATTATGTAACCAAATTCTATGCCATGTGTGCTCGAAGAAGAAAAGGTTGCCAGACTTGAAATACTAATATTATCTAACTTGGTGCAAATCAATAATGCCTAAGTAACCATCAGCTCATCAAAATGTCTGATAAAGCCATTCATCAGTCAGCCAAAACAAAGAGAGAGCTCATGACTCGAGAATCCATCAAGGCATCTGTAAAATCATTTCAGGTCAAAATACTGGATGAAAACAAAGAAGTGAGGCTTATGGCATCACTAGTCTGTCGCCTATGTGAGATGATAGATCACAAACTAATACTTAAGGATTGGAAAATCCTTCTTATTTTCAGCATATCAAGCAGGTATGAGCAGACCAGCCCTTGTCAAGATAATTTTCAGGTAGAGATTGGTCCTTATCTCCTTCTTTTAGTTTTTCTGTGTTTTCTTAATTCAATAATTCCCAGTTAGGTATTGAACCAATAGGATTACAAGTCAGTTTTGTAAAAACAATTAGTAGTTAATGACATAAAATACAGTTCAGCAGTGAAAGTTGAGGGAGAGAAAAGGATAATCTGAACCCAAAATGAAAATTCAGGAGGTAGTTTAAAAGGCTCTAAGCTCTGTTCTTGATGACCATAAAAAAGTACCAGAAAATTATGTTTATCTGATTAAAAGAATGAATGGTTTGAAACTACAAGTAACCCTACCATTCCAAAAAAGCTTGTGATTAGAAGACTCTTCCTTCCTTGTCTGTCCATTAAGGAAGATGCAATAGTTGTGCCTGGAAGAAGCCAGCCAAATTAAAACATGGTGGTTGCAAATTGTAAAGTTATACATGCACCTGATTCAGAAAGAAAGATAACAAAAATTTACCAAAGACGTTTGATGCCCCAACAAGAGCACTAGCAGAAACATCTGATGCAATACCAGCACTACGAAACACAGCAGTTGAATAATACACCACAGCATTTATCCCAGCCATCTGTTGGAAAAAGAAAAGTGCTACACCAACGCTCACAACTGCATAAATAAAAATGTTAGTAAAACAAATCGTTTACCCTGACAAATCAAAAGTTATTAGTTATACACATACTATAATACCAAGAGGTTGAAGTAACAATAAGCTATAGAAGATTATCTTAGGATGGTGTTTCAACTTGTGACAAAAACTATTTTCCAAGGCATAATCACTAAACGTGCTAAGACATGAGTTTTTAATGCAGGAATGCAAGGTGATAACCCAGACTTTTATCCCATTCATTGTTTAAGCAATATTGGCTTGGATGGTTGTGGGAAGTACAATCTTTGATTTTCCTCAGAGAGCCTATTAACATTTATGCAGTAAAGCCTGTATTAGTAGATTTAATGAAGAGGTCAACAACTAATTAAAATGCAGAGGTATAGTCACGGGTATGTTCAGAAAATTTTGAGACATTTTTTTAAAGTGGCAAAAGTTTCAGCAAACCAAACAAAGATTATATCGTCTGATTTAGACTGTTGCTTGCAAATCCAATAACCAAAGTTCTACATCTTTCATCTGAAACCAAGTACCTTTCCAATAGCGGCTGCTAAATAGATCAAACCATCCAGCTTCTGGCTCAGCAGAACCTTGACTACCCACAGTTAAGTCGGTCATGACATCAGCAACTCTTTCTTTTCCATTAAGTGTCTTTATGGACTTTTCAGCTTCAGAAAATTTTCCTTGCTGCAAGATAAATAAGTTTATCAATATCTTCTTAATGAATGATTAATTTAGATTAAAAACATATACAATTACAGCTACATCACAACATAAATAAATATACAATGGCCTCAATGACATGAGATTAAATACAACTAAACCTGAAAAAGCCACCGTGGACTTTCTGGAGAAAATGCCATTCCCAAAGCCAATAGAACAGCAGGGACAGCTGAAATGCCGAACATTGTCCTCCACCTGAAGGAAGTGTGTAAATAGTCTCGAGTAAATGACTAAGAAAGGAAAGATTATTCATGAAAAAGATGATTTCCAGTAAAGAGCTTTTTAATAGCCATTCAAGAAAAAATGAACATCAAAACTTTAACTTGGTGCCACTCGATTTATTTGCATTGATCAATTGTGCAAAAATCATGTGTTGTTTTGACATAACAACTTCAATTTTGCCAAAAGTGTATTAGGTAGATGAACTATTCTATCTGGAATGCTAATGAGATGAAAGTTTATGGTTACAATTTCTGGCAATAACACAAGAGCACTGATTTCGATTGGTTACAATGTATTCCTCAATGCTACACAAAAGTGAAGCAAAGATTTAAGACTTTCTGACAAGGTTCCATCCAGATTTATGCATACTTGAATGCTCTTAAAAAGAGTCTGAGCAAACTCGATGTGCAATTGGCCATTGCTAGAATGGCTAGTTGGAGTTAGCTAAGACAACATCATAATATAAAACTTAAGGAAATTGTAACCTTTATAATGTGTTCACTTGAAATCTTTGCAATGTTAAATTTCCAGGATCAAGGAATTTTCAATGCAAATCATGAGGGCATTTGGTTTTTGCTGAAAGCATTCTTGAGCTCTTTACTTGTGATAGAAATGCTCAGTTATGTTTTTTTTTTTTTTTTCCATTAGGAAAAATGCCCTAGTATCTCACATCATTTGCAGAATCTATTCCTTTTCATTTCAGTTAATTTCACCCAAAGACAAAATAAAAGAAATGGTGTTACACAGAATATTTGTGTGCACATGTAAAAGGCATACTCAGACAAAATGTGATTAATTTCTCTCTAAATTTGGATGCAG
This sequence comes from Populus davidiana, assembly GCA_030145905.1. Taxonomy (NCBI): domain Eukaryota; kingdom Viridiplantae; phylum Streptophyta; class Magnoliopsida; order Malpighiales; family Salicaceae; genus Populus; species Populus davidiana. The sequence goes on along the minus strand of CM057792.1, from coordinate 3,392,979 downwards.
TTATCTAATCGTATTTGCCTAGATCAAAGTTTAATAACTGATGAAAATATTATTTAATAAATAAATACAAGTGGGAATATGCAAAAGATATTCCAACCTCAACTCTCAGAGGAACTATCTTAAACAACATAGATGAGAAAACCCAATCCAGGATTGGGCTGCCAGGAGTTGTAAGATAAAAATAACAATTAAAAAAAGTTAAGCATGGGCAGCTCCTGATTTTAACATTCTTTCATTGCTCTTTTCAGCTGCACAAAGCATTAGTAACAACACTTTCCAGGACCTTGCCATCCTTGCACGGACAAACTAGCTAGAAGGTCCATTAAATTGCCACTGTTGGTAACATAAATCAAACGATAACACACTGCCCTGTCATGCTACCCTCTTGTATTCCCATAGAGCTTTTGCTACAACCATATTAAAATCCTGTCTCGCATGAGGGCTGACCTCATTAATATTTACACAACCCCATATACTAGTTCTGTTCTCCTATTTTAAAAGCATTTTGAAACCCGTCATCTTGCTGGAACTTGTATTTGCTTAAGATTCAGAAAGCCAAACACTTTCTAAACATATGATTTCCTTAAATTAACAACTTGATTTTTGAGCCATTTAGTTATTGAAGAGAAACAAGGATAAAATGCATTGACTGATCAAACTTTCCTAATGCAAAAGTATTGTCACTCTCCAAATTCCAGAGACAGATTTTATCCAGGCCACATGTCATGCCAATCAGAGAATTTGAAATGTCAAATTCAAAATCGATGCATTATCTCTCCTCTCCTTAACTAAATCATGTTCCACTTGGCAACCACATGTATGGTTAGTCCTAAAAACTAGACAATTGATGAGCATCTCTAAACAAAGAAACCAAAAAACTTGATAGATAATTATTTACTGCTTCAATTTAGCACCAGTATGACATATCGATACAGCTAAAGTTTCGTTGCTCCATCTTCGAAGTCTGTCATCAATAGCTTCCACTCATACAATCCAAAACTTTTCTTGTGGACATGGAAGAAAAGATTCTTGAAGCAGCATTACCAGAAGCATTGTTGCTTACATCGTCAAGCAAGTAATTACCATATGGTTTATTTAAAATGCTTATTTCTTTCTTCATGTTGATTAAGCATAGCAATCACAAACACAGCCACTAAAGAAAGCATATAAAACATACCATATAGGATTTCCTGCCAATGGTAATCCAGCCACCAAAGCCAAAAGGATCCCAATACATATAAAAAGTTGGTTTATAGATCCCAGTGCACCACGGATTTCAGTTGGTGAGATCTGACAAAAAAATAAGCACCACCAGATTAGCTCTTGAAAAACCATACACACTCGCAGTGGCCTTATTAAAATGAGATAAGTAACAACCTCAGATATGTAAAGTGGCACGATAGCAGAAGAAATGCCAATTCCTATACCAGCAAGAAGACGCCCAATTATCATAGTTTGTACGCTCTGGGCAGTAGCACTGGAATTTTTTTAAAAACATAAGCTTTTGCAAAAGCATGATAAAAAAAATAAAAAAAAAAAAAGCCAAAAACACAAGATAAAGGGAAAACCAAAGCAATGCTCCAATTGTAAGTGGAATTGCATCCAACTGAAATGTCCTTGTTCTTCCAAACTTATCAGCCAATGATCCTCCAGTAAATGAACCAACAGTAGCACCAGCAAGCAGTGTGCTAACAACCCATCCTGCTCAATCATTTGAATGCTGAGATTATAAACTACCCAGCAATGCCAATTAAATTAACAAAAACACTATACAGTCTAATAAAAATATAAACATACTAAAGAACCAAATAGATCTCTGTTTATACTAGTTAGGCAAATGACATTCTCTGTTTCATTAAATTAAAACTACAGTAATCAGCACATTCTCTGTTTTCCTGAATTAAACTCAAGTAATCAACACATTCTACCGGCAAATTACCAACAAACAAAATTTCCATTGATGAATTAACAAACAATTCCTTGCCTTGTAAGGCCGTGTTTTCGACAATCCCAAGATCCTTAGCAAGATACTCAAGAGAACCATTCACCACCCTGAATCATCATCATCATCATCCAAAACCAATAAATAAAAAACCAATGCAATTGAAAAAAGAAAGAAAAAGAAAACTAATAACAAGCAATTACCCTAAATGATAACCAAACAAAGTAGCCCCTAAACAAGCAACTCCAACAAAAGGAAAAACCGTTCCGGTCGAAGCTTTCCCCTGCTGCTGCTGCGGCGGTACAGCATAATTAACGTCCTCCACCGATTTTATTGGCCTACCTTCTTCCATATCTCCCTCTCCTCCTCCTCCTAAAAGTTTTCAAATCAAAATCAAACACGCAACTTCACGAATAAATAAAGAAAAATGAACCGTACGAACCGGAAGCGAGAGCTTTGACGATGGGGCGGGAGCGGAAGAGAGAGGAGCGAGTGAGTTCGGTTCCCATAGAGGAGAACGAATCGAGACGCAATCCGAAACAAGAGGTGCTGTGAGGCATGCAAGAAGTAGAAGATAGTAGTTGACAGTTTGTGTTGCTGAAATCAATGGAGGATGAGAGTTGCTTCTGCTTCCGACCTTTTTGAGCTCTGGAAAAGCAAACTGCTAGGCTTGTAGAATTGCTGTTAACGCTACCTTTGACGACGACTCCTCCATACATTACCGCTGCTTGCATCTTAATTAATTAATTCTGATTTTGAAAATTCAATCACACAAAAGTCAATAAATAAACACACTAAAAAGCCAATAAAAAAACAATAAAAAGGAGCAGAAGCTGCAAATGCAGAGAGATAGAGAGAGACACTTTAAGGCTATGATATGATCACTGATGAGTGAAGACCACTGAAGCTTGCTTCTTCTTCTTCTTTTTTCTCTGTATAGATGAATATAGGAGAGAGGAGGGCTTTGGAAATTCCGTTATTTGCTTAGTACGGAGAACAAGGTTGGTGAAGATTCGATTCTCTTTCTTCCTTTTTTTTTTCTCCATTAATTTTTTTTTTCACAAATTCAAAGGAATATCATATCATTATTCACAAAATTAATCCAAATTAGATTCAAATCAATTCACTTCACTTCATTTAAATCATAATTATTAAGACATTTTGAAAATCAGATAAAATTATTAGTGTATTATTCAAACTTCCATTAACATATTTAAAAATTGTTGATGCGGTGCTCATGATAGATGATATGATATTATAGGAAAAAACCGCAGTGCCATACACAAATAAAATTTTAAATTTACTACACGAATAGAGTTAATAATTTTTATAAATATATTTGGAATTCAATAAATAGCCATAATCGTTTTTTTTTCACAGGCAAGTAACCAACCATTTACCCTTTGTAAAAAAAAATATAAATGACAGTGATTAAAAATGTATCAGATATCGGAAAGAGGATGACGACGAGTGGATTTTGGATCAGATTTTTGGGCAGCGTTGGAGGGGTCGCAGGTGGGTCCAGGTGTTTGCACGTGAGGACACGCAGGTACTTGCGTTTTCTGTTCCCTCCTGTCACTCCATTTATAGCATGGCTAGATATTTTACTTTTTTTTTCTTAACCAAAAACAAATTATATATAAAGTTTTTCAATATATTTTTGTATTTAAAAAAATTCTAAATAAAAATCAAAAAAATTATACATCTTGCTAAATAAATTAAAAATTATATGTGTAAATAAAAAAAAATCATAAATAATGATTCAAAATAAAAAAATCAAGAGACAGGTACAGATCAATATATTTAATTTCATAAGATGTGATATTTACGCGGTTATGTTTGCTAAATTTATTAATTAAAATAATTTTTTTATTCAATCAAACAATAATAAAAATAAGCACACATATTAAATTGATTAAATAAAAAAAATATGTAACGCTACACATATTAAAAATATTATTTTAAAAAAAATTATTTTGTTTTCAAAAATAAAATTCATCCATACAAAAAATAAAAAATATATATTAATAGAAAAATCTCCTAGAAAATTAAATCCATAATTAAAAAATAATTTTCATTTCAAATAGGCTTTCTAAATAACATAAAAGAGAGAAGAGATATTAATCTAAATAAAAATAAGATTAAGATTAAGATTAATTTAAAAAAATAGAAACAAAAAATAAAAGTGAACAGTGTCGTCCACAGTAAAACTTGTGAGGTGAACCCGAACCATAAACTTAATTAGGTTTAATATATTTTTTCCCCTTAAATTTATAGCAAACCTAAAAAATATAAACAATTTTTTCCATGGTAAAACATGAGGGAGTGAACAGTGCGGCTGCACAGTGTTCACCTCACACATTTTCCCCTTAAATTTATAGCAAGATCTTTTACAAAAAAAATTAACTAGTGTGGTCCAAAGTAAAACGTGAGGGGGTGAACAATGCATCTACACAGTATTCACCACACATGCTTTAGTTTATTTAGGGTGAATTCGAACCATGAACTCAATCGGGTTTAATATTTTTTTTCCTCTTAAATTTATAGCAAACCTAAAAAAAAGTGAACAATCTTGTCTACGGTAAAACATGAGGGGTGAACAGTACAGTTGCATAGTGTTCACCTCACACATTTTCCCTTTATATTTATAGAGGGGAAAAAAAACAGTGAATAGTGCATTCACTGTAAAACATAAGGGGATGAACAATACGGCTACACAATTTTCATCCCACACACTTTAAATTATATATATAGGGAAAATGGGAAAAACATTGCGGACTTGCACAATGTTTTTCCCCACGATTTAGATTATAGGTAATATGGAGTGATCTTGAAGTTATTTTTAAAATTATTTTTTTATTTTTAAAATTAGTATATGAAAACTGATTAGTACTTAAAAGTGCAGTTTTATCAAGGTTTTATATCATCATTTTGCACTTGAAGTATCAATAACTCCTTAACTAAAGCATGTTTTATAATAACACATCTAATAATATAAGATGCCTTTAATTTATGGTAAATGCTCATCTTAAATGCAGGCCTATCACATAAATGAAAGGATTGATTGATGAGTTTAAGTACTGAAATTAAAAGGATAAAGAGAGGGCCAAACTTAGAAAAGAGATGTTGGTGCAGTTCAAACTGAAACACTGTTTAGTAATTGGGTCAAATCTGGAGCTGTAGATATCGAATTTAGATCTTCTTTATATGGATGGAAAGGTAAAACATAGGCCTTCAACTTTCATGTGAAGTTCAAGATTTCAAAAGGCTCTTTTCAAGTTTAAATTATAGCAATAACGGAGAAGTCTGAATATGTCCTGCAACCGAGACACTATTCAGTATTCAGCCCATATCTCAAGTTCTAGAAGTCTAAATGACCTCAATTGTTTTTTTTCTTGAAAGATAAGACAATTTCCTAGAACTTTCATGGTATAGTTCGTTCCAATTCTGATGTTAGCAATAACGTTTTGTTCAGACAAGAAGATAAGGATTTTCACCAAGTTTAGAATTAGCCACCCACTCAACAATTAGTCATCAAATCAATAGTTCTAAATTTTGGCCTATAAAATGAGGCATTTTCCATGCATGTAGGAGCTTGGTTGTTCAGATTAAGAACTTGCTCTTGCTCTCTCTCTTTATATTTTTTTTTGTAATTCTTAAGTTTTGCTTTCATTAATATCTTGTTTATGCTTTTCATTTCATTTCCTTTACTTAGTTAACTTGTATCTTATTTATGTTCTTATTTTGTTTATTTATGTTTCTCTTCTTCTTTATGTTTAGCTAAGTTTATTATGTCAATGTGAAAAGGTTACACTAATGGTGTAAGAATAAGTATAGTGTAAACTCAACATAGACCTTAATGTTTAATATTAACATGTCTTATCTTTTTATCTTACTAATTCTTAATACCTTGCTTGTTAAATGGTTAATCTAGATTTGTTTTGTATAATTCCTGACAATATTTAAAAGTTTGGTGTTACTTAAATAAGATAATTAATATGATCATATTAGCAATTTATAATGAGCTATTAATGACAAATCATCCGACTGGAACCTCCTTTGTGTGTGGTTTCCAGTTGAATAATAAGAGTTTATATTATACTTGTTTGAAATACCATTAGTAGATCCTCTAACCTTGACATTTGTTTTTATCATTATATAATCCTTACATTAATTTTTCATCTCAAAGTTCTCATCAACTTCTTCTTCTTCTTCTTCTTCTTCTTTATTATTATTGTTGTTGTTGTTGTTGTTGTTGTTGCTGCTGTTTATAATTTATACAATTAACCTCCATGTAGTTCGACCTCGGTTCTACCTGATTATTTATTACTTTGACACTCTTACACTTGAAAGAAGACATCAATCTTTTGGTCATGTCAAAATCTATCTAAAAACACTCTATTAAAAGAATATTAATTTGAAGATAAAAAAATTAAAAATTTTCAAAAATGTTGTTGAATTATAATGCCAAAAAAGTCTTTTAATGTTCTACTATATCATTAGCATACGCTATGTTACAGGCCAAATTAATTTTTTCTTGAACATAAAAAAATATTTAGAAGTTGTTGGTTTTTTTTCTAGAGAAAAAAAAAACTCTATTAAAAAAATACTCTATTCTTGAACATAAAAACACTCTATTAAAATAATATTAATTTGAAGATAAAAAAAATAAAAATTTTCAAAAATGTTGTTGAATTATAATGCCAAAAAAGTCTTTTAATGTTCTACTATATCATTAACATACGCTATGTTGCAGGCCAAATTAATTTTTTCTTGAACATAAAAAAATATTTAGAAGTTGTTGGTTTTTTTTTCTAGTGAAAAAAAAACAAATCGCATGGGAGTTGACCTGGTTGACTTTACTGGTAAAGAAAACTCAGATGGCCTGTAAAAACATAGTTTAATATTCCACGATGACATTTTTTTAATATTAAGATAACAACATATTGGATTGACTAGGGTTAACACATGTTAACATGCCAAATCTACGATCCGAGTTATGAAACTATGATAATCCTATAAAAAGCAAATCAAAACAAATTATGAAGTCAATATTGAAGGATAAAATTGAAAAGATACAAATTTAAAAAAAAACTAAAAAAAGACCCGAGTTAACATGTCAAAATCGTAATCTAGGTCATAAAACCAAGATAACCTCATAGAAAAAAAAAATCAAAACGAATAATAAAGTTCAAATCCTAATTAGTCCAATGTTAAAGAATAAGATTAAAAAAACAATTAAAAAACAACACAATTTAATCCACCAAACTCATGACCTGAGTCATGAGATCAAGATAGCTTTATAGAAAGAAAAAAAATTGAATTGATTTAACCCTAATTAACCTGTTAAATTCACGACTCTAGTCGTAAGATTAAGATAACCCTATAAAGAACAAATTAAAAAACATTATGACGCTTGATTTTCGATTGACATTGTTGGAACCAATATTGAGCGATAAAATTTATAAAAAATAAAATTAAACAGATTACATAAAAATAAGTCAAGTCAACCTGGGTTAATCCGTAAGCACTATTCCCGATTCATGAGACCAAGACAACCTAATGTAAAGCAAACCGAAACAAAATCATGAAACTTAATTATCAATCAAACACAATATTAATTTATGAAATTGGAAAAATAAAAGTCAGTTAAAAAAAGAGAAAAAATGAGTCAACTAAATTAATTCGTCAAACCTGCGACACGAGTCATGAAACGGGGACAACCCAGTGAAAAGCAAATTCAATGTTAAAGGACACGTGACCCGAGTTATGAGACCGAAATAACCTCTTAGAAATAAAACAACTCAATTTAACTAGGGTTAAAATATCAAAAACCGCGAACCTGATCAGGATACCAAGATATCCCCATATCAAGTAAATCAAAATAGGTTATGAAGCTCAATTCTCAATTAACACAATATTGAATGATAAAATTAAAAAAAAAGATTCAATTAAAAAAAAGGATAAAAAAAAAAAACAGCTCGAGTCAATCTGAGTTAACTCGTTAAGCACTATTCCTAGGCTAAAATAACCTAATGGAAAGCAAACAAAATAAATCATAAAGCTTAATTACCAATCAATTCAATACTAAAAAATAAAATTAAGGGGAAAGTTAATTAAGAAAAAGAAAAAACAATGAGTTAACCAGGTTAACCTATGATTCGTATCATGATTGTGAGATAACCTAATACAACATGAAATTAATATTAAATGATAAAATTATACACTTTACATCTTATATCAAACCAAAAATTCAAACAAAATGCATTGTTGAGAATGTAAATTATTATTGAACAAATAAAGTACATGATATTTATAAAAATATGGAGGGAAAGTGAAATTTAGATCAAACTATATGAGGAATTTTGTAATTATCCTTTTTTATTATTACTAGATCCTTGGTAAATGCTACTCTACGGGTAAGATCAATTTTTAAAAAAAAACATGCAAAAGAAACATTCAGATATTGCTAATATTTTTCTAATAAAAAAACTCTTAAACTCTGCAGAGGTTGATATAATGTGACTTGACCGACTTAATAGATTTAGGTTGATCTGATATGACTTGATAGATTCAAAAAGAACTTAAACAACCAGTAAAAACATAACTTGACCCATAAAGATTTAAGAAAATATCTATTTCCTGGACTACTTCCTAGAATAAGATATTCACTATAGAGCTTGAAAAATCACGGGGCCTTAAAAATTCATTTTCTCACTTACTTTCACCTAAAATAACCATAAAACCTCCACAAATCATACCTTAAAATCATTGAAAAAACAAAAATTAATCAAATAAAAAAATCTAAATGAATACCAATTTTTCTTTTTAGGCATATTCATAAAAAAAAAAAAAAAAACTATCATCATAAAATTGTCTCTTGTCAAATGAAACATTTTGATACCTAAATCAACTATTTTTGTTGTTAGAATATGGTCAATTTTTCTCTTCTTTATTGTTTTTCGGTAACTTTCTATTTTTCCTCTCTCAAATCATGAACTGAAAAATAAAAATAAAATAAACTTTTAAATCCAAATGAAATTCTAAAAATTTTAAGATTGATCATGCATTTTCTCTATATTTTACATTATGGTCTTCTCAATTTTAATTATTATTTTTTATTATAATTTAAAATTTTATCTTAAAATTAGACGATTTAAAAAAATTAAATCAAAAATAAAAAAGTGTTTGGGGATGAAGTGTTTTTGTTTTTTTTTTTTATAAAAAAAAAAACCTTTGTTTACTGCAATCGCATGTCATGTCAGATGTGAGATGTGGCCGTGGACTGGACATATATGAGTTACTAAGCTGGGCTTCGCAGAATTACAAGAAGAAATGTTGGGTTCTACTCAGGAATACTCTCCTGCATTGGATTCAAATTTTTGTCCCGGCCCAAATTAAGGAACAATAAAATATATTTTTCTTATTTATGGCCGGCCTATTTGCCTATTTGGACATAAAGATGACGACTCAACTAATATATATATATATATATATATATATATATATATTTCCCGTATTTCAAGAATATCCATCACTTTATATTCAATATGTACTACTCATAATATAAAAAATATTTTAATTAATTTTCAAAAATAAAAATTAAATATAAAAATTAAAAATAATAAAAATTTTAATATATAATTATTAATCAATATACATATTGAATAATAGGTATTTTGATATATTATATTTTTCATGAATGAATTAATTAGTTTACATACTAAGGTTATATTTATTTATGAGGTGTAAAATATTATATTTTTATAAACTAAATATAATCGATATCAAGTGTAGGTTTGAGATTGTGGTGTATAGTAGTTTTCAAAATAGGTTTTTACTTGAAAATACATCAAAATATTTTTTTTATATATTTTTTTTATTTTTGATATTAGCACATTAAAAACATCAAAAAATATTAAAATTATATTTATTTACAAGACGTGACTCACCTTGTAAACAAACCCATTCTAACATAGAACCACATTTTAGAGAGAAACCACAGTTTTTATAAGCTCGTTTGAAAGTGTAATAATAGTTATTTTTTAAAGTATTTTTATTTTTTTAAATTACTTTAAACATTAATATATTGAAACGATATATCTTAACTTCAAGTAAGAAAAAAAATAATTTTTTAAAAATACTGGTTTAACACAAAGGCATGACACCATGATAAATTAGCAATTGATTGAGACTCCCACAAGGAATAGAGGGTGGGTGTCCAGTTATTAGGCATTCGGGCAATGGCAATATCCTGAGAAAGTTGAGATTAAGAAAAAAAAACAAGAAGCAATCTTTGATATGTAAATATCCAATTAAATTCATATAACTATTTTCACTTACTTTTGCAAACATTGTCAACAATGGATCGGTCTTGATTTATGGATTCGAGGCCGAATTAGCTAATTCATTGAATCACTACCATGCCGGCAACAATTTATGTATTCATTTTAGAACTATATATAAATGCAATGAATATCTTATATTTTCAACATATGAAATTTAAGAAATGCTAACTTATTGTATTATTTGTGGCAAATAAAATTTAAGTATAGGTTTATTGTAAATAAATTGTATAAAAAAATAAAAGCAAAAAGTGATAAAACTTTCGTCGGTGTTTGGATGGGAGGTAGCTTGTGTTTTTTTGAGTAAAATACATGTTTTTTTAGCTTTTGAATATATAGTTTCTGTTTAAAAAGTGATGTAGCTTAAAAAAAACTCACCACACTTTCAAGTCAAACATATTGAATCCATATTATTAAAATTGACATGATGACTCATTGACTTGACCTCTAATCTAAACCAGGTGTTATATATATTTTTAAATAAATTTAACTTGACGTGACCTTATTAAAACCCTGTTAATTTTTTTTTTTAAATAAAATGGTATAGTAATTTTTTTTTAAAAAAATTAAAATAATATTATTTTAAAAGTAATCTTTATTAACCCAAGTTACCTTATGAATCATCCATAATTAAAGTCTATCAAGTCTTTAAAAGTCCTCGCCAATTTAACAGTCCATTATGGTTTTCTTGGGTAACGTTTCTTACCCTGACTTTTACTAAACCAAAATGGTTAATAATTACATGGTTCATCAGTACTAGATTCTGTCAATTAGTTGGGTTTGGTTTGGAAATCATTACATTGTTGATAATAATTATTTTCTTAAAATAATTTTTATTATAAATATATTTAAATAATATATTTTTTAATTTTTAAAAATTATTTTAAAACTAAAAAATTTAAAATTTTTTCAAATCATGATTTTAACGAAATGCAGGATTAAAAGGATTTTTGAAAGTATGGTTATAGTTGTTTTTCAAAGTGTTTTTTACTTGGAAAACATTAAAATAATATTTTTATTATTTTTAAAAAATTATTTTTGATATCAACGCATTAAAATAATCTAAAAACATAAAAAAATATTAATTTGAAATAAAAAAATAAAAAAATTAATTTTTTTAAAAATTATTTTTGAAACACAAAAACAAGTCAGTTTTATATTGGTATTGGTAGTAGTCAGTAATTTTTTTTTTTTTAATCTCAGAACTGTTTACAATACTGCTGTGCCTTGGCTTTTGTAGAAATGTTAGCAGTAGGAATAACTGAGAACTCAGAACGATGTAATTAGTCGTTGGAAAGTTCTTGTACGAATGACATACACTTCAAACCTTGTTAACCTATAGTTCCCTTCTGTCCTAACAACTTAGACTATAAGCATGTCACAACCATTGCATCTACCTTAATTATATATTCTTTGGAGACAAGTGCTCCCAAATTTCAAACCCTAGTTTCCAAACCCTAGCTCTTAGCTTCTCTAATAAGATAACAAATCCCCAATCAATCAGGACGTGTGATCAATAGATAGACATAAATGCAGTTATATTATTAAGTTACTTATTATTATTATTATTTTAATCATGGGCGCCATCGAAGTGTTTCTTGGTGGTAAAAAAAATATTATTATTAATTATTGTGTATATAATTTTCTTGCTTAGTCCATCTGTGGGCACAACCTTTATGGTTCTAGAATCCTTCATCTTGGATCCTAATTTTACCTACTATTTATGTACACATGTTCAAGCAAGCAACAGCAACAATCAACAATCAACAAACTGCATTAACTGAGATACAGAGATTAATTAATGATTTATAATAATTCTGAAGAACTTTTAATACATAAAGAAGATTTTAAATTTGTATTGGTATGTCACTAGATCATTTCCTGCACTGCGCTGAAAGTAAGATTAAATTCTTTTAATATAAAAAAATATTCATGTGTTATTAATGTGTTTTTGAATAAAAATAAAAAATTAAATTATATGAGAATTAATCTTACATAACCTGCTTGACTTGATAGATTTAAAGACAACACGAATGACCGATAAAAATACAATTTGACTTTAGAAAAATCAAGACGATATTTTTTTATATATAAATATTGAAACGATAACATATTAAATATACTTTGATCAACTCGGTTTAACAAATCAAATCTGTTATAAAAAAATATTAAACCCAATCATTATTCAAACAAATATTATAAGATGAAATTTAAAATAAACTAAAAATAAGACAAAAAACTACAATCAACCGACCTAACTCATGATCCGGGTCATAAGACTGTGATGATAACATAGAAAGAAAATAAAAAAAATTATAAATTAAAATTCTCAATCAACATAATTTTGAAGGATTAAATTGAAATAAAATGAAAAAATGATAAAAAAGTCAACCCGGGTTAACTTACTAAAATTGAATTATAAATTAAGATGACCCCATAGAAAGGAATTCAAAAAACATATAAAGTCTGATTCTTAATAAACTCAATGTTAAAAGATGAAATTAAAAAAAAAACTAATTAAAAAATGACTCGAGTCAACACAGCTAACTCGTAAAATTCATGATTTGGACTATGAAACCAAGATAAGTCCATATAAAGTAAATCAAAACAAACTAAGAAACTCTATTCTTAATAAACTCAATAATAAATGATAAAATAAAAAAAATCCTAAAAAATTTAAAGATAAAATTAAAAGAGCTTCACTTTTTATTATTCATTACTACAATGGTAAATCAAGCCCTTTTAATATATGTTCATGTCACATTCCATAGCAAACAAAAATGTTTTGCAGGAACCAATAACTTGCAGGTGGGAGATACATGTTATGTAACTTGGGAAATCTTCATATGTTTTAGAAATCTTCATATGCTTTTGTGGTTAAAAAGAGTTTTTGATAATTTTATTGTAAATTATTTTTTTATATTTTTAGATTATTTTGATATGTTGATGTAAAAAAATAATTTTTAAATATATTTATATAAAAATATTTTAAAATATAACTGATATTAAAATTATAAATAGTACTTACAGATATGTTTAGGTTCAATCTAGTGCTACAAGAAAAGCCAAACAATGACATATTTTGCTGATTAGGTGGGAGACATATACCATCACGAGAAAAATCGAAGACCTTTCCAAGTAACAGTTGATAATGAAGCAGGTGAATTATTCAGTGCTTTAGCTCAACACAAAATTGTCAAAGACTATTATTTATTGTAACATCCAGTTATATTTTTTGTGTATAAGTTAATTGGACGAATGTTTTATACGGTAAAAATCATAAATTTTTTCATGGTATATAAAAAATCTTTGGTGATCTTGATGCATGTCAATACTCAATCAAAACTGTTGTTGGATTAAGATCCCATTCCCATTTATCAATTACAGCGGTATGTGGTACTGTTATGATAGTTATTTTTTAAAATATTTTTTATTTAAAATTTTATTAAAATAATATTTTTAATTTTTTAAAAAAATATTTTTAATATCATCACACCAAAATAATTTAAAAACATAAAAAAATTAATTTTAAATAATTTTTTTAATTTAAAGATAAAAATATGTAAAAACAAAAACATTGTTATAAATAGGACAAACATATAATGATAAATACTCATAGTGTAAAAAATAAAAAAATAATATTTTTTTCCAAAAAAAGTATAAAGAAAAAAAAAACTAAAAAATATAACAAAAAAATGAAGATAAGAAAAAAAATATGATAAATATGCCAAGTATAAAATGATAACAATATCAATTATAAAAAGAGAAAAAAATATAAAATTTACATCTGTTACAGTAAACAATTAGCAAAATTTATAATTATACTATATTTACAAGAAAATACCATTTCTTTTTAATATAATAATAATAATAATATTTTTTTCGTAAATCTATAAAAGCCCGTGGAGTTAAAAGATGGCGATGTAAAAAAAAAAAAGAACTTGCTGATAGGGTTGTGAGTAGTGCATTGAAAATTTTTCAAGGGGCATGCTCATTAGTCATGACTTATTGCATATAATACTAGCAATTAATTATCTCTTCAAACGACGTACATCCAATCAGCTAGCCAAGGCAGTAGGCACATCAGACGAATGCTAATGGCGATGACTTATTGCATATATAATACTAGTAATTATCTCTTTGAACGACGTCCATCCTATCAGCTAGCTTGGCAGTAGGCACACCAGACAAATGCTATGGCGATGGCTTGTTGCGTATATACTATTTATTAATTATCTCTTTAAACCTTGGACATCGATCCTTCAAGCTAGCCAGGCAGTAGGCACATCAGAAAAATACTATGTGCTGAAAAGACACGAAAGGAGAGTTTATTAGGAGCAACCATACCATTAATTATATAGCTACGGAGAATTAACTAAATTAAAAAAAAAACTAATTTCATTGTGAATCAAATTCACTATTTATATATACTTCAAAACATTAATTTAATAAATATACTTTTAATTTAAATACAAATATAAAGATAAACTAACTTAAAATTACGCAATTTAAATTTCAAATACAAGTAAAAAAATAGAAGTTTAACTGATATGACATGATTGATTCAATAAATTAAAAAATAACTTGAATGACTCGTAAAAATATAGTTTGACAAAAAAAATTTCAAGATGACATATTGTTTTTTTTTTAATATTAAGACGATAACATTAGATTAATCTAGGTTAACCTTCCAAGTTTTTTACCTCGATCATGAGACCTTAATAACCCCAAAATCAAAATAAATTATAAAACTCAATTATTAATAAATTTATTGTTGAATGTTAAAATTAAAAAAACATTCAATATAAAAAAGACAAAAAAATAGCATTTCAAAACAAAATTATGATAATGTCATTGATAGTCCCTCAAGGTTTTCTAAACTCCAATTACCCTTATATTTCAACTTAAGATATATAACTATGTTAGGAGACTCATCATAATATTTTAACCTGATCCAACTGTCAGATTAAGCGATGTGATTGATACTGTAAAACTAGATAATATTTAAAAAAAAAAATAAAGCAAAAAACATTATATAAAGCAAATAAATAGAACATTCTGGTTGGGATTTGGGTAGAATTTACAAAACGGGCCAAGATTCTAAGCAATATGAAATTTGTTCTATTTTTTAAATTGAAACAAGATATATTGGCCTTTATTATAAATTGACAACCTTGCTTTAAAGGCAAAACCAACAAAACTCTCACCTGAGAGATTTTTTTTTAATCATTTTACATTGGTTTTATTATAAATGTCAAGTGCATCCAGGGGCATTGCTGTAAAATATATGTATTGAATATAATTTTAAAAAACTTCTTGGAGCGTGCGTAGCACGCGTCAGTGTATGGAAGGCCCCCACACAATTTGAGTGGCATGTAAGGGGTCGTTCGACCACCAAACATCGCCTTTTAGCATATAGTTTGAAAGGTCTTGATACCTCTGACGTAATGGAAGAGTGCGTGCCTATAACACGAATCTGGTTTGGCGTTGAAAACCTTTTTTTTCATTTTTCTCTCTCCCTACCCTCGAATTTCACTCTAACCCCTTCAAAAAACTAGATCAAACCTTGCAATTTATTTTCCCTTCATATTTGGTCCATGTCCTTTTAATTACTATTTTTTAATTTTCAATAAGCCATAAAATTACAAATATTTTTTAATTTCACCCCTTTTTAATTTTTAATCTTTCAGATTTGGTCTCCATTCTTTTGATTACTATTTTTTTTTAATTTTTAATAAGCTATAAAATTACAATTGTTTTCCAATTTCACCCTCCATTTATTTTTCTTTATCTTTCAAATTTGGTTTCTATTTTTTTTATTGCTATTTATTTTGTTTGGGATTATTTTTAAGATTGTTTTTTTTTTTCTTACAATTTTATCCTCCATAGGTTTTTTTTCTTTCAAATTTGATTTTCATTCATTTTATTTCTATTTTTTTTATTTGGCAAGTTTTTTAAATTGATTTTTTTTTCACAATTTCATCATTCAAATTTAAATTGGTTGGGAATTAAAGTTTTTAATTGAATCTGGTTCAAGGATTTCATGGTTTGTAAGTTTTAGATATTAGACTGGCTTTAGAAGGTGTGCTCGGGCTGACTTGGGTTTTTTTTCCTTTTTAAAATATTGTTAAAAAGATTAGTCTCGGGTTCATAATTAATTAGTTTCAAAGGTTAACGTAGGTTGTTTTTTGCTTGTGTGGTCCTCTTTTAAGTTTATTTATTTCACTTTCATCTTTCAAAATTTAATTTATTTAAAAGTGATATTCTTACCTTTTTTTCCTTTCCTTTCTTTCAGGTTATCTTGATGTTGTGCCTATGATAATAAGGTTTATGGAATAACTCAAGTTAACTAAGATTTTTCTTTGTTGCTATGGGGTTAATCTCAGGTCTAGTATCAAGGTTGCCGGTTTCAAAGGTTAATGCACATTGATTTTTTTTTTTATCTTTTTTAAAATTAAATTATTTTAGTTTCAACCTTTAACATTTAATTTATTGGAAATTGGTCTTTGTACATTTTTTTTCATTTCCTTTCTATTGAGTTATCCCAGTTATTTTGTTTACAACTTCATTCTTAATTGATTTCTTTCATGTAAAATTTGATGCTTATTATTTTTATTGTTGTCTTTTTTTTTCTTTGGTAGATTTTCTAAATTGATATTTTTTTTTTCATAATTTCATCATTTAAAATTAAATTGGTTAAAATTAAGTTTCTTGATTGAACGTAATTTAAGGATTTCATGATTTCCATAGTCATGTAGTTTGCAGGTTAACCCGAGTTGACTCATATTTCTTTCTATTGCTTTTTTGTTTTTTTGTTTTTGTCCTTCAACATTAAATTGTTTGATAATTATACTTCACAATAATATTCAATTTGCTTTCAAATTTGTTCATCTTAGTATCATGATTATGTTAAATATTTTGCATCTTAACCCAAATAAGCTTGGATCAAAACCAATTATTCAAAATTTTAAAGACTTAATAAAATATTATAAAAATTCTCTTTCGTACCCAAATTATACCTTCAATATTTAATTTTATTGGTACATTAAATTCATTCATTTAATAATAATAAAAATTGGACACAAAAAAAGGGTTTTTGTACCCAAATTTTTTGGATTATTGT
The DNA here is from genome assembly GCA_030145905.1 of Populus davidiana. Taxonomy (NCBI): domain Eukaryota; kingdom Viridiplantae; phylum Streptophyta; class Magnoliopsida; order Malpighiales; family Salicaceae; genus Populus; species Populus davidiana. The sequence goes on along the minus strand of CM057792.1, from coordinate 3,375,569 downwards.
CTCTATCAGATTTTAAATTGAAAATCGACATCGAACTATTTTTCAAGTCTCCTTTGAATTAAATTTTCGAATCTAAAAGATAATGGCGGTAGCAATCCCCATAACCAAGTAGACTAAGGTAGCGTTATTATTAATTTTATCTTGAGACAGTACTGGTCTGTGATAAGAAAAAGATATATCCAATCCTAGAATATTTTAAATTCAAATGTTATTATTAATCTTTGTAAGATGATAAATCTACATCTAAGAAGTCATATATTTACAAGAATATATTAAATTTCGGCCTCAACTGAGCTTGCATTTATTGGTACGAGAAGCATAATATTTCTTGTGAAAGGATACCAAAGAACATCGAGATCACATGCGTGCATCACATAAGTTAAGGTTTTTTTGACTAGATGAAGATTATATTTGCTATAATCTATCGAAAAGATGACGGGAGACTCGTTACTTTTAAGCGAATAAATGGCGTGGTGAGTACCAACAAGAAATAATATAAGGTCAAATTATTTGCACACTCATTTTTGTAAAAAGAAATCAAAATGGGTGTCTGCTTTTTTGGTGTAAGATCACAAGTCCTAGCTCCTTGAGTAACATATATAGCTGCAAAAACCCGGAAAATGCAGTCAACAAAAGGAGAGTGAAGCTAAGCCGGCTCTTGATCTCATCACTCTGATTGTCTTATACAAGCTGTCCACATGCATTTGTGCTTCTTTCAAGCTTGATTAGTCTGAAATTATGCAATAATATCCCATAATCAATCATGGCAGCTTCAATCCAAAAAAAGAAGAAAGAAAGAAAGAAATCATGGTAGTTAGTAAGATACGGGAGATCTTCTCCGAATAAACAAAGCTTAGATCTCAACGTCAATCAAGCAAACATCCAGAATTTAAGGCCTGCATAATTTATCATGGTGGTCCCTTAATCATTCACACTCGAGCAATCATACATGGGAACCTGTCTTCCTGTTTGACAATCAAACCCTCCATTCCAAGACAAAGTCTTCCTCTCCAACAAATCATGTTAGGTTTCATTTTTCTAATCTAACCCCTTTACATCATGTGAAGTGTTTGAACTTTCGATGATTCAAAACTACTTTAAGTATAAATCCATTCTGTTCTGTATGATCAGCAGAATACACATGAGCAACATGGTTTTCTTAGTATTTACACATGCTTTTTTCCATACATTAAGAGGTGGTGTTGGATTTGTATGTATCCAGTCTAGCATGGTTAATTAAATTAATACCCTAATCATTTTTTATATATTGGGATCAGGTACATGGTCGTTTGTCGATCAGACGACTGATGCTGCACTTCAGGGCAAGCTATATTAATAATCTATTTAGGGTTAGGTCCTAGTTTTCTTCTTGCTCTGGGGATTTTCTTGAATAGCTAGCTCTTGCTTTCTCCTCCTCTTGTCCTACCGATTTTCGCAACCAACTAGATCTCCCTTTCTTTTCATGTCTCAACTTCTCGATCAAATTCTTTTTCTACAGATTACATGATGAAAGTGGTACTATATATACTGTTTTTTAGCCTTTTATTTATCCTTTATAAGTAGTACTAACTCACATGTGTACGCACCTCACCTAGGATCACTGGTTTCCATCCTTCAAATTCTTCTGTCGGCAGCCCCCCTCTTTTTCTCTCATGGATTTTGGTTGTCATGCAAAATCTAATACTATCTCCAGCAACAACACAACCCTAAAACTCTTTGGCTTCGACATTTCGGAGAACAACAACCCTACAGTGCCTTTAGATTCAAGTAAATCTCCATCTGGATCACTGGAATCAGAGACTAATTTCCAATCTTCCGAAGGTAGAAAATATGAGTGTCAATACTGTTGTCGTGAGTTTGCAAACTCTCAAGCCTTGGGCGGTCACCAGAATGCTCACAAGAAAGAAAGACGGCTTTTGAAACGTGCTCAAATGCAAGCCACCCGCAGCTTGGCTGCAGCTTCATATGTTACCATACCAAATTCTATGTTCTCAACGTTTTCACCACCGCCACCTCACTTCCTTGATCCAGCGGTGGTTCCGATGGCGGCGGCGATGCAAGAGCATGCCCATTCCTCTCCCTGGTTTTACACGTCCTATGCGGGACGCATGCCGCGTGGCGGCCCGTATCTTAAGGGGCCTGCTTCTTTTCACGGAAGGTGTCTGGACGGAAAGAGTTTGGTTGGCAGTGAGGTTGGGCTTCATTCTAAAGTTTTTCCGATGAGTGGATTCACTAGAGAAGACGTTGACCATCATAAGGGATTAGGTTTGGATTTGCATCTATAGTAGTAGTCGTGGACAAGACACGCATCTAGTTTGAGCCTCTCTTGTAATGAATTTGTGTTGTGTTATCCTAAAAAACATGGAAAAAAAAAAGCCTTGTACATTTTCCAACTTTCAGAATTGCTACAGTTCTTCACATTTCTTCTGGCAGTGTGTGCGAATTTAACACTTTCATATATATATATTGGTAGCCGTTATTAAACATGAATGGTATTTGGCATTTGGGATTGATAAAGTCTCAAGATTAATTTGCTGAAACAAAAAACTAGTATATATATATAACAATGAATATGTGTAGACAAGTCTCAAATTTTTGAGAAATTGTTAGTTTTCCCCTTCTCCTTTACTCAGCAAGCAACCTCCTAGGGGCTATGGCTCATGGGATGATGGTTGAGCAGAAGCAATTTTCTGAAACGGTGACTAACAAGGGATGGATCAGATCTACAACGTGCAATTGGAGGGCAGGAGGGGATGGGGGTGGTTCAGGCATGATAAATAAGGTAGGATCCTTGAAACTTGATGTATAATTCTAGGAGTTTTTTTTTTTTTTTTAAGAAAATAGTTTATAGAAATTATCTTTTTGATTTTTCTATATTTTGTTTTATAAAAAAAATTGATTGACATAAAATATTTTATTATTAACCTTTAAATTTAATTTATCTATTAAAAATATTTTTAATTCTTTAAAAAACTATAAAAACTTTTATCCACTCACAATATCACCCAATTATTTCAGCCCTATTTTTTTTACTCTCATTATCCACTCCATTTTCATTACTATTTTTGCTCTATTTTCATTACTATTTTTGCGACAATTTTTATATTGATATTACGCTATCACCATTACAACCATCTCTTATATCACTACTATTATTATTATCATTACAACTATCTTTAAGGCCATCACCACCATCTTATAATCAGAAACACCTCACTATCATAACCCTCACCTTTATAATTATTATTGTCCTCACCAATACTAACCCTCACCACAATACATTACCATTATTTTACTATTATTTATTTATACATTATATAATCTATATATTCCAAACGTTCCTTTGATGGACAAGTCTAGATTAGGCTCGAGGACCGTGGACCGGTTAGGAATTGTGCTATATGATGGAATCACTTTTTATTTTTATAAAAAATACTGTAAAAATTTATAATATAAAAAATAATATTTTAATAATAATAATATTGTTTAAAAAATTTATTAATTATTTTATTAATAATATTAATTATAATAAAAATAATAATATTTATAACACAAATAATTCTATATTTGATATGAATATTTAGAATTATAATAAAAATAATAATATTTATAACAAAAATAATTATATTAAGAATTCTAAGGATGATTATAACATAAATAATAATATTTTTGATATGAACATTTTGACTTATAAAAAAAATAATAATATTTATAACACATATTATTATATTAAGAAAACCAAAGAATATTTATAACACAAATTATTTGGGTTGTGGCGAGGAACCAAGTGAATTGGGTCCTGCGCAAGACCCATTACCATTGGGTCCTGCTCTGGACCCATTGCCATTTGATCCTGTGCTGGACCAATTGTATTGGGTCTAGCGCATGACCCATTCCCATTGCGTCCTAGCACATGACCCAAGTGAATTGAATCCTGACACAGATGCACAGGTAGGGCAGGCCAAAAGTCAGGACTCGTCGTGTGGCGCGCGGGTCTGGTTGTGAGCCTTGGTACACCAGCCCCAGCACCATGTGATGTTCGGGTCTAATCCAGCACAAGGGCAGGCAACCTAGGCGCCAGGTGTCCCATGTTGGGACGCAAGCTAGCTCCCGCCCAGGGTAAGGGCAAGACAGCCCCAACACCATGTGATGCTCTGGTTTGACCCAGCACAAGAGCATGCAGCCTAGGAACTAGGTGTCCTTGAGATTGGCTCACGTCCAGGGCAAGCTAGCGCCATGTGGCGTGCGGGTCTGACCTAGTGCAAGGGCAGACAACCCAAGTGCCATAAATATTATTATTATTTATTATAATTTAAGGTATTAATATTAAAAATACTATTATTTGTGTTATAAATATTAATATTTATACTATAGTTCAAAGCATAAATATCAAAAAAATTATTATTTGCAGTAAAAATATTTTTAATTTTATTATAATTGAAAGTATTAATATTTATTTTTATTGTAGTTCAAAGTATTAATATAAAAAATATTATTATTTTTGGTACAAAGATTATTATTTTTATAATCATTGAAAGTATTAATACTAAAAATAGTGTTATTTGCGGTATACATATTTTTTTTATTGTTATAATTGAAAGTATTAATATTAAAAATAATATTATTTGTGCTCTGAATATTATGATTTTTATTATAATTCAAAGTATTAATATCAACAATACTATTATTTGGGGTATAAATATTATCATTTTTATTACAATTGAACAAATAATATTTAGAACACAAATTATAATATGTTTGATATTAATAATTTTATCTATAATAAAATTAATAATATTTATAAGGAAAATAATTATATTTAGAAACCTAAGACCCAATAGCCCTAGGTCCTGATGCAGGATCCATTAGCCCTAGGAGCAGGGCAAGCCAGCCCTAGCGCCACATGGCACTCGGGTCTGACCTAGCATAAGGGCAGCCAACCCAAGCACTAGGTGTCCCCATGTTGGGGCGCGGGATTGGCTTCCGCCCAGGGCAAGGGAAGCCAACCCCAGCGCCATGTGGAGCTCGGGTCTGACCCAGCGCAAGGGCAGGTACTCTAAGCGCCAAGTGTCCCAACAAGGAGGCGCGGGCCTGGCTCCTGCCCAGGACAAGGGCAAGGGCAAGCCAGCCCCAGCACGACGTGGCGCTCGGGTCTAACCCACCACAAGGGCATGAAGCCCAAACGCCATAAATATTATTATTTTTATTATAATTTAAGGAATTAATATTAAAAATACTATTATTTGTTTTTTAAATATTAATATTTCTATTATAGTTCAAAGCATTAACATAAAAAATATTATTGTTTGTGGTATAATATTATTATTTGTGGTACAAATATTTTTATTTTTATTATAATTGAAAGTATTAATATTTATTTTTAGTATTAATATAAAAAATATTATTATTTGTGGTACAAAGAATATTAATTTTATTATCATTGAAAGTATTAATACTAAAAATAGTATTATTTGTGGTATAAATATTATTATTTGCAGCATAAATATTTTTTTATTGTTATAATTGAAAATATTAATATGAAAAATAATATTATTTGTGTTCTGAATATTATGATTTTTATTATAATTCAAAGTATTAATATCAACAATACTATTATTTGGGGTATAAATATTATCATTTTTATTATAATTAATATGAAATAATATTTAGAACACAAATAATAATATGTTTGATATTAATACTTCCAACTATAATAAAAATAATAATATTTATAAGGGAAATAATTATATTTAGAAAATCCTAAACCTAATAGCCCTGGGTCCTGACAAAGAAGCCATGAAAATTGGGTTCTAATACAGGACCAATTAACCCTGGGCATAGGGCAAGCTAGACCCGGCACCATATCAGGTTTGACCCAGCACATAGGCAGGGCAGCCTAAGCACTAGGCATCACCACGTGGCACGCGGGTCTGCCCAACACAAAGACAAGCAGCCTAAGCGTCAGGTGTCTTCACATGGTGGCGCAGGCTTGGCTAACGCCAGGGCAAGGGCTAGCCAACCCTAGTGCCACGTGGTGCTCAGGTTTGACCTAGCGCAAGGGCAGGTCAGCCTAAGCACCATGTAGTCTCACATGGGGGTGCAGGCTTGGCTCACGCCAAGGGCAAGGGCTAGCCAACCCTAGTGCCACGTGGTGCTCAGGTTTGACATAGCGCAAGGCAACCCCGTCAAAACTTGAAGTGAACATTTTCTCTCCAATCATCCTTTCAATGTCGAATGCATCCCAATAAAAAGACAACCCCACCCCTTTCCGGCTGCCCTTGCAACTCTTTGTGGCAAGCATTGGACTGTTATTACACTGCTCTAATCCACCGTGCTTTGAGTCTAGGTAAATAGTAAAAGAGGCACTGTGAGATTGGCATGCGCTAAGACCTCATATTTCAGGATGGTAATGTGTAGTTCCTCCATTTTATATAGTTTTCAATTTGGTCCCTCGTACTACCTCCTAACCTTTAATTGCTGAGTAATAATAGTTCAAGAATTCAAACCAATTAATCTTAGCTTAACAATTTTCAATAATTAAACAATTATGTGTTTTCACTCCTCCCTTAGAGTTACCGTCTTGTGAGAGCAATAGATAAGAGAATAATCGCAAAAATCAATGTGGGAATAGCATTCAAATTTGAGACTCTCTTGTTGAAAAAAGAAAATCAAGGATGAGAATATAAGAAAAGCTAGAATATAGTTGTGAAATCTGCTTGAAAATGGTGCGAATAAAGATTTCAGGATAATATATTATTGATGAATATTGTTAAGAAAAGTAATAAATGTAGGAGTTAGTTTAATTTCTTTTGTTTTCAAATTTCTAAAAATAGAAATAGAGAATTTGTTTCTGTTTGCTATTTTTTTGCGAAAAATAAAAATTAACAAAAAACAATTATAATTTCTGAAACCTATTTTGTTTGGTTCTAAACAATTCAGATAATTCGGATTTTTATATTTTTTAAATAGAAAAAAAAATTGAAAAAAGAGAGAGGAAATTATACCAACCGATCCCAAGAGTCCAAGGCTTCAGTATAATTTATTCAGACTGGTTTTTACTTTCATTATAATTTAAATAATAGTATTTATATTTAATGCTTATGTTATTTACGTCTTCAAGAGATAATAAAATATATACGAAACAAATAAATAAAACACAAATTTTTAGTTATACATTCCATATTTGCATAAACCATCATGTTTTTTTTTTTTTAAAATAAGAAACTAATATTTCGAAAAAGATCTTACTCATATATTGCATCCTTAACCAAAACCCAAGAAACCAACAGTGGCATCTCCCCTTTTTGTGGTAAAGGTATATTTGTAAGTTGTAACTGTAAGAATGCAGTAATAACAATTTACGTCAAGAATGGAGTGGTTATGATAACATGGTTGTCTTTAGGGTGAGATTTTTTTTTTGTTAGTCCTGTCTTGTTTTTCAAACTATTTTTTACATAAAAAAATATTAAATTGTTGGTGTTTTTTATGTTTTTTAATAGTTTTAATATATTAATATTAAAAATAAAAAATAATATAAAAATAATATTTTTTTAATATATTTTAAATTAAAAATATTTTTAAAAAATATTATACAATATGTTACTAAAATAATAAGTAGATGAATAAAAAACCCGGGCACAACAATCACTACCATCAATTCTTTCCATACCTTTCAACCTCCAAATCGAGCCTACTGTGAAAGAATCATTAGTCAAACTCCTCTAATACATTATCTTTCACTAACATATTGTTTAGAGGTGAATAATTCCCTATTACTATAATTATTTGTACATTTAGCAAATAAGTAAACCACTCACATCTCAATTGTTTGTTCTCCCCTCACCATGTTTGAGATTGTGACCTTCCTTGAATCCTTTGGAATTTCCTTCCTTACATGATTGATAAGTGATCCATAACTATCAAGCCAGTTGTCCCTCCAAAACTTAACACATACACTATCACTTATACTCCAACATACTTCCTAGTAACTTGATTCCAGAAAACACTTATTGTCTTCCATAAACTTGAATATCTTTGCTTAGCATTAACCTAAAGAACTCTCTCATTAGATTTGATATGTTTTTCCCTCAATACTTTCATCCAAAGACTATAACTCTCATACATCACTCCCTAAGCTAGCTTTATCATAAAAGACATATTCATTTTATGCATATTTTTTAACCCTAACCCACCTTTAATTTTAGGTTTGCACATAGTCTTCTAGTTCACAAAGTACACTTTACATTTACCTGCTTTTGATCCCTAAATACATTTCCTACATATCTTTTCTATATCGTAGAAAATTCCTTTTGGCAATAGTGTTGATTGCATTGTATAGAGAGGAATAGTTGCTAGAACATACTTACAAAGAGTAATACTTTTTACTAGAGAGAGACAGTTTGCTTTCCAACCTACTAGCTTCTTCTGCACCTTTTCAATCAAGTAGTAGTATGTCTACTTAATGATTCGTTGGTGAATAATAGGTACACCCAAGTACTTTCCCAGATTGTCAATTCTTTGAAAGCCACTATTTCTGGTTATATTTATAACAATTGTTGTTGATACATTCTTTGAGAAGTAAACCCTTGTCTTGCTATTGTTTACCTTTTGACCTGAAGCTTTACAGAAAGTGTTAAGGCAAGCCATTATATTCTCCATTTGTTCCTCACTTGCTTTAGCAAATAACAACATGTCATTTGCAAAACACATGTGAGAAATATCAATCTCATTTCTATTAATTTCGAAAGGTTTCTAAGAGTGATCTGCAACCTCCTTTCGAATTAATTAGGATAATTTATCCAAGTAGAGCATCAAAATATATGGAGACAATAGGTCTTCTTGTCTACTTTCCTTGAAAGGTTTGAAACTATATGAAGGACATCCATTCCACATCACACTCAAAGTAGATGACTCAATACAAGCCATTATTAGGTCCACCATCCTTCTAGGTAATCCTGTTTCCAAGATAGTTTCTTTTATAAAGTCTTCATAAGCCTTCTTAAGGTCCACCTTTATGGTCATCAAGCCTACCCTGCATCTTTCTCATAGAATGCATTATTTCATGGGCAATAATTTATATTATTAGTAATATGTCTCCTATGGATAAAACTGCTTTGATAAACATCAATTATATGAGACAATAGAGACTTCAGTCTATTAACCAAAATCTTACTCACAATTTTAAAGGTTACATTGCACAGTCCAATTGGACAAAACTAATGCATGTATTCAGTAATACCAATTAAGATTGATTCATCACTGCCACATCAGTTCTTCCTTAAGAAATATCTTTAATGAAATTAAACATTGCTAACCCCACCATTCTTTATTGATCATGATAAGGGAATGGTTTATAACCATATGGTTCTAGAGCCTTGTAAGGCTTCATGTCAAATATAGCCTTCTTGATTTCTTCATTAGAGACTGAAATAGATAACATCTTAAGTTGGTCCTGTAAAATCTCAGGAAACTTTCCATACAACATCCTTCTTTGCTCCCCTCCTTCTCTCTACTAAATAGCCTTTTATCCCACCACCATATTCCTCAAACTATCATCCTTTCACACCCACATATTGTCCTCATCCTTCAGTGCTTTAATTCTGTTTATATGTCTCCTAATCATCTTCTACATATGAAAATATTTAGTATTGCAATCCTCATAGGATATCTATTGGTATCTAGATTTTTAATACCAATGAATTTTCTTTTGTCTAAGAATGCTATAATACTCCCTTACCAATTTATTCTCTAAATTCTAAAGAACTCTATTATTTCTCCCTATTATAGCTTTTTAAATCCTATCAAACTTGTTCAACACCCTCCTTTTACATATGAAAATGTTGCCAAACACCAAATTACTCCAATCCTTCAGCTGCGTACTCATTTCATCTAGGGCTGGAACAAACCCCGTATCAGTCTGTCACTTACTCTAAATAAAATCCCCAAACTCCTCATGTTTTACCTACGCAGTTTCAAACATAAAAGGTCTATTCTGCCTTTGAACACTTTGACCATCACCACCAACACTACTAATATTGGATGATGATCCAATTTAAATCTAAGCAGAACCTTAATAAGAAGCATCTTGAAACTTTAGACGTCATTGCATATTCCCAAAACCCTTATTCTCAAACACCTTACCAAAACCACTAATTTCTTGACCTCTTCAAGTAAATTTCGACCTACAACACCCAAATCAATCAAATCACATGCCTGCATCCATCTCTCAAACCTAAAACAATGCCTAACATCAATAACGACCCCTTTTACCTTCTTTTCAATAGATAAAATTTAATTATAGTCCCTTAATAACAACCAGGGAATATAAAACCCACTAGCTATCTTTTTAATTTCCTCAAAATATTGTTTTTTCAAAACCTCATTTGAATTAACATTGTTGCTACCCAATTTTTGACCCATGTTTTGATATATTTTCAAAAAATCCAAAAATAGAGAAAAACAATGAAAATTCAAAAAATATGTTTTTTTTATATTTTCGTCCTTTTAGCATTTTCAACGTCGTCTAAAAAAAAATAGAATTTAAATTTTTTAAAAAAGATTTTCAAACGCGTTCGACTTTTCACGCGTCATTTTTAAAAAACATTGATTTTCCTCGTTGAGTCGACGGTGATATTGCTCGTTTTCAAAAAAAAATACAAAAAAATAAGAAAAATCAAAATTTACAAAAAAAAAGAAGTTGAGGGGACCAAGTTGAAAAGCTTGGCAACATTTTTTGCCTATAAATACTGGTCTTTAACTCACACAAAAGGGGGGGGGGAAGGGCAATTTTGAAACATCACAAAAAAAATCCAAACCCTAAAAAATCCAAACACAGCCGCCCCACCTTTGGCCTTGGATTTTTTGGAAACCAGCCCTCTCGGCCAACAGAAAACGAAACCGTCCGCCCCCCACTGATTTTTTATTTTTTTTTTCACCAGCCGCCGGCCAAAGCCTCATCTCCTTCACCCATCTCTTGAACCCACACGCCCGACCATCTTCCCTCTCCCCGCTCACGACCTCTTTTCCTCACAAACCCACAATATAGCCCCGGAGCCGCCCCCTGAATCTTCAACCGGACAACCCCATTGCTGCCTCTCACCAGCCAAAGAAACCCCCTCCCCTTTCAGCCGCACAGACCACCCGGAGCCACCGTCCCTCTCCTCTCTCAGCCGACCCATCGGCCTCCACCAAGCCATACAACAGCAACGCCGTCCACACCAGAGGTCTAGAGGCCGGCAGATCTATCCTCAACAGAAACGACCCCGCCGCTCCTTCGTCCTTTGCTTTTTCAGACCGAACCAACGGCCTAAATGAGATCTTAACGTTGCCGCCCCTTTCCACAGAGCCTGTCGACCGCTAGGCACAAATCCCCCGGCCTCAGATTCAGTCGCCGAGCCAGAGAAGAGAAGCAGATCCAAAACGGCGAAGAAAGAAAGAACAAAAAAACAGATCCGAAAAAACAAAGAAATAAGAGCTTAAAATCGACTGTTTGTGCGTGTGTTTTGTTGTAGATGATGTGGTTTCTTACCGGCTGTGAGAAAGGAAAACAGAGAAGAAGCAAATGTGAACCCACGCGCCGCCGCTGTCGAAGCACTGATTTCTGCCCCAGCAACCTTCCCGCACTGTTCCTGAGCATTGTTCCTGCGGATTCCAGAAAATTTAGGATGTTTTAGGGGCTATTTTGTAATTTTAATTGGTTTGATGTAATTTTTTATTTTAGTATTGAATTTTTATTTGTATTTTGTAAATATGGATGTAAAAGAAAAGAAAAGAAAAAAAGAAAAGAAACAAAAATAGTGGAAGTGTATGTGTGTTGGGTTTGTATTTTGTTTTATTTATTTGTATATATTTTTTTAATGATAAAATTGCAAATATATTAAAGAAGAATTTAATATGTTGATAGGATCTCGGTTAAGAATTATTAACTTATACGTAAGTGATATTTCTAATTTCCGATGAAAAGACAATTATTAAAACTTCTTTAACACATCAAATTCGCGAAGCAGCTTACCTCAGGTAGGGTGCGTTAGGGGTGCTAATACCTTCCCTAACCACAACCAGTCCTTTACCCGCGAATCTCTAACAAGACCAGTACATTCGGTTTCCTAGTAGCCCGCAATCAATTACTAGGTGGCGACTCCCACGAACCAATTCAAGCAACGAACACAACATACGAGACTTAAATCGCCAGCCGATGCCGCGCGCTGATTTTTTTTTTGGGGTGCGACAAACATAAACAACTATAAAAACCCAACAATCCTTTTCCTCTCATTCACAACAACATGAATAAGATTTCGAGAAGACTTCACAATATCTAGCTCCACTTTATTTTTATTCCACATCAACCAAATCCCTCTCAATCTCCCCTAAGCTTATACCCTAAAACTTACATTAAACCCTAGTTTCTCTGCTATTTTATCAAATACTACCCCACTCACTTTAGGCTCAATTATTTTCATTACATCAACCTTACAACTTCTCCTCAAATCATTAACAATTGAACAAAACCTATCTTTTCATGCCCCTCTACAATTCCAATATAGAAAATTCATAATAATAAAATGTAGAAAAATTACTAGAATCATCATACTCATTTATTTTGGAGTTGGTATAGAGGTACCCATTTGCTTATTCTCCTTTATCGTCACCCTCGCACCCTACACTGCTTCAACATCATCTTTAATTAAATTATTTTTCCCAACCGTTATTCCTACTTAATAACTTGATTCAGGAGGTCTTGGTTCTTGAAACACCTCACTCCTTTGGATTTGAATAGACCTCTCCCTTATAAGCATCTCATCAACCATCGATAAGGACATGATAATTGCAGATCAATCTTCATCATTAACCATAACCTATTTATTTTTATGTTGTTGATGAAATTTTCTATTACTTTTGTTATCCCTAGTATTATTTACTAAGGAGAGAATATCATTACTCAAGCCCACCTCATTAATCCTTAGGCTAGCCTCTTTCTTCTTAATAACCCCCTTTGACCCATGTAGCACAACCATTTTATTACCTAATTAACTACCCAAGCCTTTTTTAGGCCCATTTCTATTCTTGAAGTCCACCTCCTCATTTGTATCTTTTCTTACAATCACCTCATCTGAATATTTTTTCTATTATTATTATCAATAATAAAAATATCTTCTTCATTATTTCCTACACCTGGCTCCTTCAATACATTAAATCCCATAATTTTAGAATTTCCTTACTCATCAAACTCGTTTTGCAAATAGTCCAATTATTTATGGGATTTTTATTAAGGCTGTTATTACTTGTCATGACTAGTGATTTCTTAACATTGCTTAGTCATCTCCATGCAGCCATCACCCATTGCCCAAATTATTCTTCCACCTCTAGTCTAGTAACTCAACCATCTTTTTGCTCCATACCCTGTATCATATCATAATCATCTTTGCTCTCATTCTTAGTGATTGTCTCCTCCCTACTCTCCTAATGATTTTGACGTGTATAGGGGCATGTTTCTTTATTATGATCATATTAGCCACAATGGAAACAAATTAAATGAAGCTCTTCATACATAATGTCTAATTTTTCTACGCAATTTGAATTTAGCTAACAATGGCCTCGTCATATCCACCTCTACATAAATTCTAGTATAGTTACCCCTCGTGCTAAAAGATGTAGTACAATCCACTTTTAAAATCTTCCTTATATGATCACCAATTCTCCACACTCCTAAATACATTCTAAATCTGGCAATCTGACCCATACTACAACCTTTTTAATAATCACTCCATATGGAACAAAGTTTGAATGCAATGTTTGTACTATCAAATAATGATAAGAGACCATGCAGAGTCCTCCAAAAAGCACATATTCTTTATCTTCAGACTCTGAGAATTTAGCCAAAAAAAACTTTGTTTCCAAGATCTACTAAGCTATAATCTCCTTGGATCCTCAACATCGTTCTAAGCCTTTTCATGAGATACGTGTATCCCACTTTATGTCCCATGATCTTGATGATCGAAGTCTGTTTCCAAGGTTCCCTTATTCATCTCTTTTCCTCTGCAGACAATTTGAATACCGGTTGGCAGTCATCTTCATCCCCATCCTTTGATTTGTATTCATTCATATATGTCCCTCCCTTCCTTTAGATTGTCCAAATAAGATGACCTATTAAATAATATTTATAGCTAAACCCACTCCTTCTCTCCCCGTCAGCTCCTTTGTATGATGTTTCTTCCATTCGTTGCTTTCCCATATCCACTTTGATTTTCTTATTGGAACGTGCCAACAAATCTGCCTCTTCAAAATTTGGCTCTGTTGCTGTCTCGCTAGAGAGCATCTCACTAAGTTACTTTGCATTGAAATTGAAGGGTTTTGTTTAATATGTTTGATTTTTACTATATTGTAAGCCAAGTCAACTCTAGCAGCTTAAGAATGAATATTTCATTAATTCTCTTATAATTAGTACCAATGAACTGTCATAAGAATCAGAGAAATAAGTTCCTGGTCTCCCCTTTTAAGTTTTATAAAGGAGATTTATGCTTTATATTTTAGTATCAATAAAGGCTGGTTTCTAATTTAGTTGCTTTGCCTTCAAATATGGTAGGAATTAACATGGGAAACACAGAAGATTACCCTTCTTATGTCACCTTTATCTTCTTGTTCTCTTCATTACCACAGGCTACGAGGTTTATGAAACCACATTAAACATTCCAATTTCTTACATCATCGGCAAGGAAGGGTACCTTCCACTCTCGAACACCCCACCCTACCTCCAAGTTCCAACCCTATAGACATAATAAGCCATACGAAAACAAATGAAAAATATCTTCAACTTATCATCAATGAGGAGTATAGGAACTTGTTACAGAGAACATGCCATCAAAGTATCTGATTCGTATTGCTCAGGCCCTTCAAACCATGCCTACCTCTCCCCAAACTTTACCTCTTCGATCCAAGATATTGTTTCCTGTATATACAAAGTGAAACTCTCCACGCAAAAGCACCTCTTGATCACCCTCACTTGGTGGAACAAATTGATATTCGAAGGCCTTAACATAAATATTGATGACAGCATTTCCTCTTCTTCAAGAAACAGTGCTGGTTCCGTCCACCAGCTTCAAGAAATTAAAGGCACCAGTACATTTCAATCTTGTAATTCAAAGATTGAAATCTTTTTGGGGTCTTTCTGCTGCTTGTTTAGATGTAGGACCTGAGCCCTCAGAGGGTTTTACGTTGTCGTTTTGGTGGATTCAGAATTGGGTCTACTCGAGATATTGATAATGAAGAAATCAGCACAAAATGTTTGAAGAAAAAATCATCACCATTGAGACAGACCCTCATTGGCTTCTCGAAGTGAGCATTGTTCAGGTAAGACTACGTATTCAACCAAGGCACTATCAGTGATACAGGGGCAACTCATGACATTTTAATCAAGTGTAGTGGAGATTAAGAAGATGGATCAAAGAATCATGTATTGTCTGTGTGGATTGATGACAAGAAGACTTTTCAAGTGAAGAGATTAAGGGTGGAATTTTAGAGGGAATCAGACAATTTTTTTGGATGGTTTAATGGTGGATATGATGTGGGATTTGCATCAGTGGTTCTTTAAGGAACAATCTGGGTGTGCTGTTTTTGTGTATAGGACTAGAAGTGGCTTGGATAGCAGTTTATGGCTGGAGGAGGACGATAAGAATGAGTAGAAGAGCCGAGACAGACCCGAGTTCTCCTTGTTGATTTCTGCCAGTAAGAACCCTGGGTGATTCTTTGAATTTCTCTTTGTTTTTCTTTTTTTTTTTAATTTATTGGAAATTTCAGCAAACTTTCAATCACATGGAGACAGTCATTTACAATATTATGATTGATTACCTGTATCTATCTATATTGTAAGATTATAGGATGCAAAATGACCTAATAATAATTTGTTTTTTTTTAAAAAAAAAGATTATTTTTTTTACTAGTGTTGGTGTCCGTGTCAGCTTGCGCGTACCTCAACTAATTCAATGAGCTCTGAAGTTAATGATCATGTAAGTTTCCAGTGGCCCTGAAATTTGTGAGACTCGAACTAGTAATTTCTCGAAAGCAAATCTAAAACCTAATTAATTAAGCTATATTTAAAAATTTTAAAAAAAAACAGTTTTATGTTGTAATTTTTTTACTACATGTCGTTGATTGCTATTTGGATCCATTACATGGATGATAAAGGCATTTATAAAAATCTATACTCAAAATTAAATAAATAAATAATAATAATAATAATAATAGTAATAGTAAAAGAACTGGTGGTGATGATAATTAATCAATCATCTCTTAACATTTGGTTAAGTGATGGGATTAATATTCTCCTCTTACCTATTAAATTTTTAATTTTTTTGTGAAAAAAACTAAATGTGTTAGCTTCCATAGTCATATACACCAATATACAGCCCATTCATAATGAAAAAAAAAAAAAATTCTGTACTTAAGACAGCTAAAGATACAATTTTGTTCCATAACTTTTCCTCTCTCTTTGTTTTTCCATATTTAGTCCATCATTTTTAGACATTATGTTCAAATCATAAGGTTTTTTTTTTTTTTTTCATCCCATGTTTAGAGAGAAGAAAAACTTTTGTTGAGCACTTTCCGATGAAAAACATAATGTGCGTGACTATTCTATAAGAATAAAACATATATATATATATATATTAATTTTGAAAATTACTTTCTCGAATTAATTATTCATTTTTTTATATAATCACATAAAAATAATTAAGATTTTACTTATTAATTTATTGAATAATTCATAAATCATAATAAGTTTTTATATGAAAAAACAGGCCTCCAATAAAATTTTTTGATATTTGTCATCAAAATATAAATAAATAACAAAAGAGGTTTTGACTATAAAAATACATTTTTCTTCCAAAATTTAAATGATTTGAATCTTTATGAATGCTTTTTTAATTGTTTTAATTTTTTATTCAAAAAAACTATGTTGTTGATAAAAAAAACGAAAGTCATGGCTTTGTCAAATAAACAAATGCAAAAATAAGAGAGAATTTTAACTGAAAATATATATTTTCACTCTAGAATTTAAATCATTAAAATTATCTATAGTATTTTTTAATAATCATGACATTAAATAAAATAATTTTAAAAATAACTTCATGTTAGAAAGAAAACTAGCATTGTACTACGACTATGTTTGTTTCCCGGAAAGCGGTTTCTGAAAAATCACTTTCCAAACTTTCTTATTTTGTTTGTCATTAAAAAAATTGGTCAACGGAAAACACTTTCTAGTCAAAGAAAAATTTGGTTTGGTTTCTAGAAAAGTGTTTTCCTGGAAAATTTCAGGGGAAAACATCTTTTGGAAGTTGTGAAAAATTTAGAAATGTCATATTATTTGCTGATTATATCAAATTTGATCCTCAAACTTTTGATTGTTATATATATTTTGTTTTGGATATTTATTTTTCAATTTCATCTCTTAAAAATTAATTTTTATATTAACTTTGGTCCTCATTTTTATAATTGTTATTTGCTTTTCTCTTATTATTTTTTTATTGAAATTTTTTATCTATCAAATTTGATCATCATTCTTTTGATTGTTACTTATTTTATGTGAAATAATTTATGAATTAATTATTATTATTTTAATTTCTTCATCTTTTATTTTTTTTTATTTTTTAGATTTGATGTCTATTATTTTGATTATTATTTATTTTATTTGAGATAATTTATGAAATTATATTTTTTTTCAATTTCATTATCATTCAACTTTTTAATTTGTAAGATTTGTTTCTCATTATTTTAATAAACTTGAGAAAAATAAAACATTAATAAGTTATTTTCCAGCTCATTTTTCATGATATAACCAAACACTGAAAAATGTTTTCCAACTTATTTTCCATTACACTACCAAACTTTGAAAAATAATTCACTTTCCCGAAATTCACTTTCTTGGAATTCACTTTCTAAAAGAAAACTACTTTCCAGCAAACAAACGGGGCCTACATAAAGTGAACTTTTTTTCTAACTTCTCCATTTGGACTCACTAAGGGTGTTTTATAATATGGTGCACTAGTATGTGTATGGTAATGTGATGCATAATATATTTTAAAAGTATTTTTAAATTGGAAATTTATTAAAATAATAATTTTTTAGATTTTTTATTTTTGATATTAGCATATCAAAATCATCAAAAAATACTTAAAAATATATTAAAATAATATTTTTACAAACAAAATAATTTAAAAAACAAATGGTTTGTCATCACAAATGAATCACCTAAGTTAACATGTTTTCAGAAAATTCTCCCTTTTTTCATTAATAGTTCTTGAAATATATTATCAATGAAAAACAATTATTGAAACAAATATACTTAGAAAAAAATAATATTGTCTTAGAAAAAGATAAGCCTATTTTTCATTGTGAAAAAGATATGCCTAGAAAAAATATATATATGCACAAATTTTGATATGATATTTTATTTTTTACAAGTTAAGGACATTCTTATATTTATATAATTGATGTTTTTAAAACAATCTTAAAAATAAATCTCTATATCAACATGATAAATTCAAAAAAATTTAATAAAATTTTCTTCAAAAACAAATTCTAAAATTAAAAAAAAAAAACCTAAAAGAGGAGGGTTGTGCATCATGGATTGTGAGGAAAAACATTGTGGATTTGCATAGTGTTTCAAGGGTTGTACACTTTGGTGTGCTAAATTGTGAGAAAAAACATTACGAATTCACACAATGTTTTAACCCCTTTGCCCTTCTCAACAAAAAAGAAATTGTCTTCCTAGCAAGGTTAAAATTATATTTTTCAGGAGGCACAAATATCATTTGTAAATTGATTGGGGATAATTTAATAGGTTTATCTTTTTTGTATAGTTAAATTACATAGATACCCCATAAATGCACAAAAAAATAGAATGAAAGAGGGATTTTGCACAGTTTTTCTTTTCTTAAAATATTTCAATTACTTCATTGTCTTTCAAGTCATAAACAATTAACGGACAAGTCAAAGGGTTTTTTAGGATTTTTCATCATTGCTTTTTTGGTTATACTCCCTTTTGGATTATGAGCAAATTAGTATTTCATAAATTTAAATAATGATAAAAAAGAGAAAGATGTTGGTGTATTTTGTGCACGCGCCAATGAGTGGACGCCACACGCGCTTTTAGGCGGCACATGCAGCGTCATAAGGTAACCAAGATTTCTCAATCGTCATGTCTTTCGAAGTGTCCAATGGAAGCATACTATTAGGGCGACACGTTTTGCTTAGTTCTTGGCGGTTCAGTGGTGGTTAGGTTTTTGTATTCTCCCCTCTCTTTTTTCTCTTATCTTCTTGAAAACCATACCAAGTAAGCCAAAAATCAGGGTTGTCCTCCCATTTTGTTTTTCTTTCTTTTTATTGGTCTTTATCTCTTTTGGATTTTTTTTTCAATTTCATCCATTTTCATTTTGATTTTGTCTAGTTTTTATATCAAATATGGTACTCATTCTTTTTATTATTATTTTTTATTTATTCTTTTCTTGATTTTTCTTTCAATTTTATCTTTTAATATTTTATTTCATTTTTTTTGTCTAGATTAGATTCCTATTCTTTTAATTGCTTTTTTTTTATATGTTTCTTATTATTTTTTCTTTTAATTTTTCCCTCAATATTTTATTGCATTTGTTTTTTTATCCAATTTTGGTCCTCATTCTTGCAATTGCTCTTCTTTTTTTTTCAACTTAGTCCCTCATTATTTTCTCAATCGTCATGTCTTTCGAAGTGTCCAATGGAAGCATACTATTAGGGCGACACGTTTTGCTTAGTTCTTGGCGGTTCAGTGGTGGTTAGGTTTTTGTATTCTCCCCTCTCTTTTTCTCTTATCTTCTTGAAAACCATACCAAGTAAGCCAAAAATCAGGGTTGTCCTCCCATTTTGTTTTTCTTTCTTTTTATTGGTCTTTATCTCTTTTGGATTTTTTTTTCAATTTCATCCATTTTCATTTTGATTTTGTCTAGTTTTTATATCAAATATGGTACTCATTCTTTTTATTATTATTTTTTATTTATTCTTTTCTTGATTTTTCTTTCAATTTTATCTTTTAATATTTTATTTCATTTTTTTTGTCTAGATTAGATTCCTATTCTTTTAATTGCTTTTTTTTTTATCTGTTTCTTATTATTTTTTCTTTTAATTTTTCCCTCAATATTTTATTGCATTTGTTTTTTTATCCAATTTTGGTCCTCATTCTTGCAATTGCTCTTCTTCTTTTTTCAACTTAGTCCCTCATTATTTTCTTTCATTAGTTTTTTATACCAGATTTAGTTCTTATTATGTTGATTACTATTTGTTTTATTTTTTATTTTTTGATGGTTAAGAATTTTGTTTAACATGTTCTTTACAATGGCGAAAGTTTTTGTTATGTATAAAAACTTCTTTCTTGATGCAGCATTGCTCGTAAACTGGTATCCTACTAATAAACCAATAAAACATAGTGAAAAAAACACTTCTTCAAAGAGCCCAAACTTCATTTCAGAGCCCATATATTAAAAGCCCTAAACTACAGGTGCCCATTTAGAGCTACAGCCCAAAATCCCTCATATTTATCCTCGACATGATTATTATCTGGTTTCTATATCCAAAAATATCAATCAACGAGCCTACAGGCTACCCTGCAACTTCTAAAACCAGCGAAGACTCGACGTCTATGCTTCAGCTAAGCTCTTTAATTTACTGGGTCTCTATCTTCCTCTAAGCAACTAAGTTTTTCTCTGAATTCAAGTATCAAAACACATAAAGGGTTTGTTCTTTTCTTCTTTACTAAGCTTACCTTTTGAGTTTCAAATATGGATTGACTTATCTTTTTCACTGATTCTTTTTAACTTACCATGTTGTAACTCTCTCTCTGTAATGCGTTTGTCTTTTCTGAAGTTAATGGATATGGGTTTTCTTTTTGGAACTGTAGTTTGTGAAAAGTTCAATCCTTTTTAGTGTTTAAGTTGCTTGAATTATAGTTATTTAGCTCACAAAATTCTGTGATTATTATGATATTTGTGGCCATTTTCTTTGGTTCTTGCCTAACGGTAGATGTTTCTTACTAATTTAAAGAGCTCATTAGCACTTAATGGTAGTCGTGGTTGGTTACAATGTTGGGTTTTCAATAAATTTTTCCATTAAAGCTTTTATTTGATTCTGTGAAAATGTTGGAAGAAAGGAGGTTTAAAGTTTGGAATTTGGAAGCAGAAACCTCTAGTTAAATCTAGCCTAGTGCAATAAAACTTGTTTTTCTTATATTTGATAGCATTATTCTTTCTTTGTGAATGGTTATTTATAATCTATTTGGTTTGTTTATACCCGGTATTTAAGTTCTGCTTATTTTATGTGTAGGTCAATGTTGTATGCAATATCTACCCCTAGAACCTGCATTTCCTGTCCAAGAAGTTCTCGTTTTCATCGAAGGAATTTAGTTTCGGTCAGGCTTTGTGTACGTGCTTCATTGCCCGATAATGGCAATGGAGTTAAAGTGGAGTATACACCCTGGCTAATTGTTGGATTGGGTAACCCTGGAACTAAGTACCACGGCACTAGGCACAATGTAATTAAAGTCGCATATGAATTTGATGGCTTCAATAGTGTTTTTTTTATTATTTTAATGATTTTGCAACTTTATCTTTGTCAGGTTGGATTTGAAATGATTGATCGAATTGCCCAAGTGGAAGGTGTTTTGATGAACACAATACAATCGAAGGCTTTGATTGGAATAGGTTGTTAAGTAAAAAATCTCACTGCTAACTTCCTTCCAAGTTTATGCATTTTCTACTTTCTTTCTTTGTATATGGGTGATGGTTTATTCAGATTCTTTCTGTTATCAGTACAGGTTGCATCGGAGAGGTGCCGATTCTCTTGGCAAAACCACAGGCATATATGAATTTTAGTGGGGAATCAGTTAGTTCCATGATTCTATTTTGTTGTCATAAAATTTTACTTTTGATTTGCATGTTTCACTGAATTTATTGACAGGCACTTGGATGTGATGTAAACATGTGCTTTGCGTCCCTGAAGACAGCTGATTTTTCAACTAACCTATTTTTCTTTTCAATGTTTTCAAGGTTGGACCACTTGCTGCTCATTATAAAATACCTCTTCGTCATATTTTACTGGTATGCATTTTTATTCCTCACTTCCATTTAAAAGAATTTTGTTAGTTTTATTTACTCGCAATTTACTCTATACTGACATTACGGTCCTGGATTTGAACATGTAGATCTATGATGAGATGAACTTACCAAATGGCATTCTGAGGGTTCAGCCAAAAGGTGGACATGGCCATCACAATGGGTATGTTTTACTGTTACGATGTTGGCATTGTTTGACAGCACCTATCATCCCACTAATCCTCCTTGACCCACAAGTTCTTAAACCACTTTCTTTTTTGCCAAGTATTAACTTATCTTGATTTTACCACAACTCATTATTAACTGAGATCTTTATTTGCTAAGTCATAATGTAATAAATTTACAGAAGAGGAAAGTTGTTTGCTAATGATTTGCTTGTTAACTTTTCTCATTCTCCTGTAAGAAGATTTATGGGTCACTTTTCCTTGCTTAATTTAAAGCTCAAGCTACTGCACTAGGCATATCTATTGATCACCTGCCAGCCTCTGAACACAGAATTACAATTTGTTTCAAGGAGTAGAAAGAAAATAACTATTCCTTGGACCAAGTACAAAGCATCTAAAACCCAGTGTAGGTTAAATGAATTTAATGAGCAGCATGCATTTCATACCTGTATAAAGAAGGGATTTTCTGCTCCTTGGTTAGCTTGTTATAGAGATGAATAGGAGGTTCATCAAACATAATGTATTTACATATATCTTTTAAGAGATGAGGAAACCTTCGTTTTGTAATTCTATAGGAGCAAATCAATTAGTTGATAGCTAATTCATGGATAGTTACTGCATCTGCATGTATTATGGGGGTTGGGGTAGCAATTGGTTCCCATTCTGGAGTCTTTTTCCTAAATTATCTATGTTGTTTAACCTCCTCAGATGAAATTCCTGGGAGAGCATTATCAATTAATCAAATATTTTGGCCTCATATTAATGCACCTCTTGTAATTTAAAGAACTCTCTTTTCTGAATTAAACCAAGAAATACAAAAAACATTTATTTGTGATCCCTTGTTGCAGAGTAAAGAGTGTGATGGACCATTTGGATGGTTGTCGAGAATTTCCTCGATTGTGTATAGGCAAGTAGTTTTCTCGTAGCTCATCTTTTCAGAACATTTTATGTGCTGAAGAGCCATTTTTGTCTTTGTTTATAGAACGCAAAAAGTTCCATTTTTTGCAGGCATTGGAAATCCACCTGGCACAATGGACATGAAAGCTTTTCTCCTGCAGAAGTTTAGCCCAACAGAGCGAGAACAGGTATGTCATTGTTTGATTCTAGCGCAAAGGTTCTTCCTCGTGCTTCATGGTGAAAGGTATTTGATACTAAAAAGTTCAGGCATTTGGTCACTCCCTATTCCTTTCATGTTTAAGACACCGGGCTTCACACCTTGTGCAAAATCATTCTTTAACATACTATATTGACTCGATCCTTGTATTAGTAATATACATGTATTTCAGCTATTCCAGTAAGTATGGTGTGTCTGGCTTTAAGGTTGCCAGTAGTGAAATCATTGATCTTACATTTATTGTCAAATGCTTTATGGCTCTGTCTATGTCTGCGCAATTGTTCAGTACTCACGTCTTCTGCTTGAATGACTGTTGTATAGACTTCGTGCCTATTGCTCTATATTTATATGGGTGCATTTGTATTTTTCTCAAAACTGCTGCAACGTTTTGACTGTTAATCTCTACTGGACAGATTGATGCATCATTGGAACAAGGGGTTGAGGCTATGAGGACCTTGATACTTGGTGGGTTCACCAACAAAATTACTAGATTCAATCTGGGGCAAAAGTACAAGTATCACAAAGTTTGAATCCAAGAAAAAGGCATAGCTGAAAGAGAGGCAAAAACCATCTCAGTAAAGTTGAGAGCTTCTGACATTTGAGCCAAAAGATGTAGCTTCTTGTAAGGTTCCTTGCAGTAATTAATGTACGGATGCTTAACCATTTATTGTCGATGTCATCCTCGGCTCCTTCTGGCCAGCAGTGTCTGCATCTCATGTTAATTGAGGTCATATGACTGAGATAAATTTCATTGTCATGTTATTTTGTTACGCAATTTCATATAAGCAGTCATGTTATGGGATGATTGTTTTCGGATCTTAAGCTCAAGGATGCCAAAGTCCCACCAACTCAAACCAAACCAAAATGATCTACAAGTTTTCTGGTTATTCTGTTTTTTTGTCATTTGTCTTTCAGGTTTTAGATGTTGTTTAGCACTATTATTGATTAGAGCTAGGGGTGTTCACGGTCCGGTTCGTTCCGGTTTTAACATAAAAATTCAACCGAACCGGAAAATACCATTTTTTGTTAATATAACCCGAACCGAACCGAAAACCGGTTCAAACCGAACCGGTTTTGTTCGGTTCGGGTCGGTTTTTTAGCCTTAGAAACCAGAAAAACCGAAACTAATTAAATAAAAGAAAACTTTTGGGGAAAAGGAAAGGGGGAGGGTGAGTGGGCTGGAAAGGTTTTGGGGAAAAGGGAATGGGGAGGGTGAGTGGGGTGAAAAGGTTTTGGGGAAAAGGGAAGGGGGATGGTGAGTGGGCTGGAAAGGTTTTGGAAGGGGGATGGTGAGGGGGGGGCCGGCGGCTGGCAAAGTTTTGTAGGGTTAGGGTATTTATTATTTAGGTTTAGGAATATTTTGTTTTGGATTCAATTAAACCGATTCAGTTTAGTCCGGTTTAATCGGTTTAAGCTTTTTAAAACCGGAACCAAACCGGACCGGGTGGTTTTTTTAAAATTTTTAATCGGTTTATTCGGTTTTTTTATCGGTTCGGTTTTTTCGGTTAATTTTTTCTCGGTTTTCTCGGTTTAATCGGTTGATCGGTTTTTTTGAACACCCCTAATTAGAGCTTGTCATAGGCTAGTCATTGCATAAATCTTTGCTTGATTGCTGAAACCTGATGACAAGCTACTAATTTGGCTGGATCTGGTGTTACACGCATGTTTTATGCAAAGCTATCTTGGATAAATTGGGCAGTTAGCACCTAAAATATAATTAAATGTTAAAATAGCATAGGTTAAAAAAGTTTTGGTAAAATAGAATAGTTCGAAGATGTTGCGGTTCAAGAAAGCAACATCTCATACATGTTGTGTTCTAGAACCGTGACAACTGATGTCGCGATTCACAACCATGACATTATTGAAATGTCGCATTTCTGAACCGCGATATTATTGAAAAGCTGTGGTATGCAACTGTTTTGAGAAATGATTGGACATTTGATAAAATAGTTAGATTGTAGTAGACATGTAAAATGAATATAAAATAATTCAATAATATAATATTCAAGTAATTTTAAAATATATAAACATAATTCATCTATCTATCTATGTCTATTGGATGATTTAGACTCATTAGTAGCACGATCGAATACAACTCCTATTCCTATATGAGTAGCCTTGTCCTCTCTCATGACACCATTAAGAGTTAGCCTCTCACTGAAGGTTTTAAATCAAGTGTGGCAAACATTTAACCACTTGAACGCTATGGTGTGAATTTTGCTTTCTTTGTTAGTATGATGAAGATAAGATGCGTTCTCTAGACCTTCCCATAACAAAAAGCCAACTTAACATTAATAAAACATTAATTTTAAATTAAAAGATAAGTACATAAAACTCAATGGTTAATATATATTAATCATAAAAAGATTTTATTCCTCACGTGATGTGAATTCGCTAGGCATATTGTTCGTACTGCATATATTCAGGTGGAGGAATTTGCTTGGAATCTGGAGTAATGATTTGTTGTGTTATATTCATGTATCAAAACATATACTCCTCATCAGTAATCACAAGAAGCATCTCTGTAAATATCTCATTCATTTATGCATCTCACTATGATGCATATGCACTATACCAACCCAATCAATCGTAATCATCATTTTTACCCCTACAAGTAATGGCGTGCAAAACATCACTTGTATTGATATCAACTGGAATGTGTTTTCTATAGTTGAATTGTTGCATTACCTGATCTAGGCAATGTAGCTCGACCGTCTTAAAACATATTAGTGGGACCACTATTGTCTATATATCTATCCTGCTGGTGCAATGGCCAATCTTTCTTCCAAGTCTTCCAAATGACTTGCAAATTATAAGTTAAATAAATATGCACTATACCAGTACAATCAATTGTAATCATCATTTTTACCCCTACAAGTAATGGCGTGCAAAACATCACTTATATTGATATCATCTGGAATGTGTTTTCTATAGCTGAACTATCACATTACCTGATCTAGGCAATGTAGCTCGACCATCTTAAAACATATTAATGGGACCACTATTGTCTATATATCTATCCTACTGGTGCAATGGCCAATCTTTCTTCCAAGGCTTCCAAATAACTTGCAAATTATAAGTTAAATAAATATCAAAAACAATAATTCGATATAGTTAATTATTTTATTTAACAAATAGTTCAAAAAATACATGGATATCTTGTTGTATATCAAGCTCACTCCAATAAAGTGCTAGCACATATGGTGGATTATTTTCAAAAACTCGTCCAACACACCACCTTGCATTAAAAACATGTTAGTTTAATTGTATTTATCAAAGTTTCAAAAACACAATATAAATGTATATAATTGCAAAATAACATCGCAATATCTGCATCGTAGTAAGAGATGAAGTGTAACCCTCATAGCTTGGACTGTCATATCCGATAATTTTAATTCATCTTGTATACTTACCACCATCATTGAAAGATTATTTATTACAAAGGTTGATAAAGCACTATTAATAAAATTTGCATCAAGTTGATAGTGGTCTTTTTAGAAAAAAGTCCAAACACATGTGTGACCCTTTTAACTTTGCTATCTCAAATGAATATGATCTTTTATGATATCCCTCATGCAAATACCACTTATAATTTGGTGTTTGCATACATTGTAATTGAACAAATATTGAGTTCGATCATTGGACTCGGTACTCAACCAAGTGTGTAATGTGCCACCATTTAACAACATTAACTAATTTATTTTTACAATTAAATGTATGACCAACCACCAATGTAGACTCTCTTGGCATATATTTATGACTAAGTACTCAATCATGCAACCAAGTGTGTAATGGGCCATCGTTTAACAACATTAACCAATTTATTTTTACTATTAAATGGATGACCAACCACCAATTCAGACTCTCCTAGCATATATTTATGACTAAGTACTCAATCATGTGAAACAACAAAACTAAACCTAGAAACAACTCTAAATTGATGAACATGAGGAGTAATTTCATCATGAACATCATTATTAACATCAACATGAACATCATCTTTATTGTCACTAGGCTCATAATAGTCAAATATATGTTGATAAAAAAAAAATTCAAACATAGTATCATCTATACTTTACAGCAAATCATCCAACAATAAACTATCTTTACCTTTATTAATTGAATTTGAAAGACCAGCAGAAATTGAGACACATACAAATTCCGGTCAACTACTTACATATAATATCATTACATTCAAACAATTTTGAATGAAAGAATCAATCGTTGTTTTAAAACTATCATTACACACAATTAGTACATGATAATATTGTTGTTCACCATTTTAACACCTCTAAGTTATTTCTACATCAATATCATTATAATTTCACCTAAGTCCATGACAAACGATTTCATTCATTTCCACATACGACATGCCTAAATTACCAGTTAACAACAAACTACTCTTGCCATTGTATGTGATACTATTGTTCACTTTAGGAACAATATTGCCACCACAATGACATACGTAAATATGTTATTAGATATTTTTGTAAAAAAAAAAAAATCAAATTCTAGTCAATTTAATATAATTTTAACTAAATTGCATTATCTCAGCTCTAATTGCAAAAATTCATAGCAAATTCAATCAAATTCCCAAAGTTTAACGTTAAAGCAAACTTAACAAAAAATTAAACATAATTTATGATATCAATTGATATTTTTTCATGCTCAATTACATTAATTCAAACACAAATTCATATCAAATTAATTTAATTCCAAGAAAATACGAAATTTATCAACTTATCAACAATTCAATAAAACATGTAATTCATCATAATTCAACCACATTTATGCTCTATTGTATGAAAGTGTATGCACATTTAACTACATTAGTAGCCGATTCCAACAATATACATATAATTTATAATTTGCAACTTAACCTAAATTAAACGCAATACATAATAAATTGAAATAATTAATTCAATTTATTTTCATGTTCAACTATATCAAATAAACTTTAATTAAATGTATTTTTAATTAATTTATCATTAATCAACAAACCTTAAATTCAACTTAAACAAGTATTTGATTTCAACCAAACCAAATACAAATTAATAGTAATGTAGTATGTTTATCTACTTATAGGACTACAAGAATAGCTAGGGTAGTAAAGGAAGGTGGTGGCAGTAAAGGGAATTATGGATTTTCAACACAAAAACATTAAAGGATGCTTAGATACTAGAATGAGTTTGATTTTTAGTTGATTTAAGGGCAAAATCTATGTGTTTAACATGTTTTTTAGGAGAGAAGTGAGGCCGACAATTGTTTTTTCCATGAGAGAGACAACGTTGTGTGTTCAATATGCTTTTTGATCTATTTAAATTTTAATTAATGTCGCGTTTGTAAAGTGTGATATCTTAAGCTTTTGCGTTTCAGAAGCACAATATTTAGTAGTTGTCGTGCTTCAAAAGCGTGTCAAGGTTAACCTATGTTTTTTCATTAAATTTTTTTTAAACGGTGTTATTCCTCGAAATTTTAAAGTTTTTGTGCTAATTTGAAAAAAAAAAAACCATATTTGGTTGGTTTAACCAGGTATAATTTGGTTGAAGATACAAGCGTTTTTTAGATGATATTTTTGAAATGAAATTTTATACGTGCAATTGTCAAAAACTATCTTAAAATAATAATCAAAGGAACTAGTCCAATCATGTTTTTATTTTCCTTTTATTGTCGCAGGCTGTCTGCCATATGTAAAGCCTTGAAATAGCCGTCTTACCATTGGTGATGGTATCTTTTACTTCGTCAACAAAGGGACACAAAAGAAGTAAAAGAAAACCTTTCATTTTCACCTTAGAAAGGGACACAAATATTGTGTACCCAAATCAAATGATCACAAATGTATGGCTCTTGATCCATCACAAAACACCAATCAAAACCATCACAAAGAATCAATCAAGAATCCATGGTGATTCAACACCTTTACCCTTAACGCTGTAATGGTAAACTATTATAGCAAGACCAAAAGGATTTCTCTGTCTCCATTTTTTGACCGTTGCAAAATCAAATTCTTAAGCAACACGAAAACCTGAAGCTACCCAGAACAATTAAAGAAACATAACAAAAACAGAGAGGGAACCATCAACAATGGCAGAAACTAACTGCTATCTGAACCAATCCCATCATCAAAACCCTAGTGTTCATTCTCTCTTTCAAGCCATTGATCACATCTCTCTAATTCTTTCTCAAAACTCAGCAGATTCTGATCAACCGGTGCCTTTAGAACTGACCACTGAGAGTTATATCATGGAAAGAGGGCCAACATACAGAGAGTATGCAGAGTTAAGAGAGAAAAAACTAAGAATGACGATGTTAAAGCGACAGGAATATGAAGAGACTGATTTTAAACAAACTCCACCAAAGAAACAAGTGAAGTTTCATGGAAATTTGGGGAATTCAAGAAAAGGGTCCTCTATCTTGGCTCAATCGGTGCCACATTTCTCTGCTACTTTGAGGAAAGAAAACCGGAAGCCACGGCAAGATCTGACTCCTCCATCAAAGAATGTGTCAAAAACTAATAATGGGTTTCTATCGAATTCGAGGGGGAGTAAGTCTGCAAATGCTGGGGAGAAAAGGAATGGTGGGTTGTTAATGGCAAGGAAGAGTTATGCAAGTGTTGAAGAATTAAAAGGATTGTCTTTGGCTGCTGCAAATGCTATTAATGGTGATAACAGAGGAAACAGAGGAGGTAGAGGAGTTGGTGTTGGTGTTGGCAAGAATGTTTTGGGATATAGAAAACTTTGATATTGATCCATCTACGGTGGTTTCTTAATTCATTCTGAAATTTGTTGATCTCTTAACTGGGTTTTTGTTTAGTTCGATTTGATTTTATCAGAATTTTCTCACTACTACTGCTATTTCTGTAAGTTCTATCCTTTGATTGTTTGTTGATTAGGTCTCGGGGATTGTTAAGCTCTGGATGTAATCATGCTTCACATATGATTGTAGTATTACTGGAGAAACTTTTGTCTCTCTTGGGATAAAATTCAATCTTATTTGCATTGCAAACTTGTGTCGTGCTGCGGATCTTTTCTTTCATTTCTGTTTTATAATAGAACCATGAAGGAGAAAACACTGATTTAGATAGTGTCTGGTTATTGATCGTGGACATAAAAATCAGAAACGAGATAAAAATATATTTGGTTGAAAAAATAGTGAAATATAAATAAATTTATTTTTGGAATAGTTTTATAGTGAATTTTAAAAATATGTTTTGTTGAAAAAATAGAGACACAAATAAATTTATTTTTGTAACAGTTTTAAAGTGAAATTTTTACACTTTCAGAACAAGATGTATAAAAAAAACATGGTTTTAAAAACAATATATATATTTTTTTAATATTCTTATAAAAAACTTTAATTAAAAAATTATCTAACTAAAACATATAATGATAAAAATAATTATTATCATATTTTTAAAACCTAACTCGATGATCGATCTAGGGTAAAGCCTAAGTTAATGATTGCGGCCCAAATCATTAGTCTGGTTAACCCGAGTCAGTCTATAAATAAAAATAATTATTATTATAATTTTAAAATCTGATTATGAATTAATTCAAGTAAGGTTTCGGTCACAAGTGAGGTTGATCATTGACTCAGATCAATGTAAGGATAAAAATGGTTATTACTTATTATTATACTTTTAAAACCATACTCGGGGGTCAACCTGAAATAAGACCCAAGTCATGTGTCATAAGAGGCAACTCAAGTTGACCCGAGTCAAAATAAAATAAAATTTATTATCAAAGTTGTTAAAAATGCTTTTTTGACACGACAAGGAATATGCAATATAAACTCAGATCGTAAACTCAAATCGTAAAATCATAAATAAAATATTTTAACAATTCCAGTAAAGTAATAAATAATAATATAATACAATTAAAATAAAAATTTAATAAACAATGCAAATATTCAAACTCTTTAAAATACGTAATTTAAATAAAAAACACTTACCAATTTACCATCTCGAAGTCAAGCTTTGCAGGTGCACCCTGTAATTCAAGGTAGTTGTTATGATGTTTTCTGCATATGGAGATTTTAACTCCTTCCCCAGACGAGTGAGAGAAGGCTGCCAGAGAACGGGTGTTGAACTAATTGATGTTCCAAATGGTAGAAAGGAATGCTGCTGACAAGGCTATTTTGGTCGATATGTTTCTCTTTGCTCTTGACAACCCCGCCACCTTCCTCCATCATGCTTATCTCTGGGGATGTGGATTTTTCTCCGGCACTTCACAAACTTGGTCAACTTGGTCACAGAGTCTCCCATCTGGTCTGAATGAAGTTTCAGTAGGACGTCGTGCTTCTTATGGTGAGTATTATTCTGCTCTAGCCTGGGTACAACCTCGAGCAGTTCAAGTTTGAGTTGCAGGAGATTCTAGTGAGCTAGTTTTGTTGGATTTTCTTGGGTTGTTTTGAGGCAATATACCAGCAACGATACAAGAAACCATTGGAGTATCAAAGTCTTGGTGTGGATCAGCTAGAGCAGCTTTTTGACAAGGTGAGAGATGTCGTGGTCTTGCATGAAGAACCAGCAAGCAAGAAGAATTCCTGGCAAGCAAGGGGAAAGGGGAAAGAGGGTGGGTGGAGTGTCGGGCGGGAGGAAAGACCGAAAGGGGTCAGCATTCAGCAGCAATGCTGAGTCAGTAGCCTTGGTCAGTGCAGATTGCCAGATTTTTCAATTTTCACGTGAAATCGGTCTGGTTTTACCGATTTTTACAATATAAACTGATTTTGAGTGAGTTTGACCGGGTTTGACTGATTTTACTGGTTTTTGAAATTTTAACCCAATTTTACACGTTTTATATGTTGACTCGTAAAATCATATGATTTTACGAGTCAAATCGCGTTTTTGAGAAGATTGTTCATTATTATCATAGTTTTAAAACTTGATTCAGGGGTCAATTCGGGGTAAGGCCTAAATCACAGATTACGAAGGTCAACACAGGTTGACCTTGGTCAATGTAAAAATAAAAATTGTTGTTATCATATTTTTAAAACCTGACTTGGGGTTGACTGAGGCAAGACCCAGGTCACGAGTCAGGAAGGTCAACACAAGTTGACTTGAATTAACGCATGGATAAAGCGGTTATTATCATAATTTTAAACCTTGACTTGGAAGTTGACTCAAGACAAGGTTCAGGTCACAAGTCGGGAGAGTCAACCCGGCTGACCTAATTTTTTTAAAATAGTCAAAGTAACCTTGTTTTGATCCTTTTTATTTTTTTCAAAAAATTCAACGGGGTTTTTATCCATATTTTATCCTAGGTTAACCTGGGTTTTTAATCGAGTCAAGTCGAGTCAATTATTCCTCTATTTTTTCTTAAACTCAAATTAGTTCAGGCCTCGGGTCAACCCAGCAAGTCAGTCCTAGTTTTATAACTAAGGTTATTATAATACTATTAATTTCAACATGCAATATAAAAGAAAAATATATCTAATTATTTTTTTAAATATGTAAGTTTGAAAAAAAAATACATATTAAGGGTAAAATAGACTTTTTCATATTTTATTTGTTGTGTTCACCATAACCAAACATGATACAAAGACAATCATTTTATCCTGTAAATCATTACCAAACATAATTTTATCTTCGTCTCTTTTTCTGTTTTCTCTCATTCATCTTCATTGTCTTCGTCTCTTTTTTTCCAAGGTAATAACCAAATGCTACTAAAAAAAAAAAAACAAGGCTAAAAAGCATCGTATGAGAGTTCACTCCATATAATCATGGAACCTTGAGTTCAATTTTCACGTATTGCTTGATATCCTTGATGTTTTCTAATAATGATTAGTACTTGATGATTTTGTTATTTAATTTTGACGAATATTGAAGCACATTTGCATCAAAAGTGGGTAGGTTGGTTACATATACCATGTTGGAAGAAAATCAATTCAAGAAACTTATTATGGACAATAATATTGAATTGCAAATCTAAACAATATGAGAGAATTTGATAGAAATGTAAACTTTATTAAGTGTTTTTCTCTAAGTTATTTTTTCCAATGCATTTTATATTATGGTTATAATTACAAGTCTATTTATAGACCTAAAGTCTTAGACAAACAAGGAATTGAACTAAACAAGAAAAACCTATTATAATTAAGAAAGTAATTTTATCGACTCAATTGGTTGACTGATTCTCAACCGGTAGACTGGTTTCTTTGTTTTTTTAAAAAAAAAAACAAAAATCTAGCTTATTTTCACCATCCCCCTTAAACTTGATTTCTAACTACTCCCAACATATCTCTTTTCTTGGCAAAAATATCATGTATGAGTGGCTTTGTGAAAATATCTGCAACTTGGTCTTGGGTTTTTATATATTTAACTGCAACTTGGTCTTGGTTGTAATGCAATCTCGTAGATAATAAAATCTTATGTCAATATGCTTATTTATGTCATGAAATAATTGATTATTTGTTAAGGCAATAACTAACAAGTCATCCACATAAACTTTTATATGCTTCTCTTATGGCATTTGTAACTCCTTCAATAATCTTTTTAGCCATATAGAATGACAAACACATGTTGTAGCAGCTATATATTCAGCTTCACGAGTTGATAATGTGACTATAGATTGCTTTTTTGAACTTTATGTGAATGTTGTGTCTCCAATGTAAAATACAAAACTTGTAGTGCTCTTTCTATCATCCATATCTTCGGTCCAATCATTATCACTATAACCCACAAGATCAAAGTTGTTAGAGCAACCATATAAAAAGCTAAAATTTATGGTACCTTTGATATATCAAAGAATTCGCTTCAATGCTTTGAGATGTGTCATAGTTGATGTCTTCATAAACCTACTCATAAATACTACTCCAAAGAGAATATCTAGACGAGTATATTTCAAATATCTCAAACTCCGAACTAAGCTCTTAAATATTATAGAGTTTATCTTCTCTCTTTCATCATTCCTTGACAACCTCACTTCACACTTTACTACAGTATTCCCTTTTGCATAACCCTCTATCTTGGACTTCTTAAGAATCTTTTTTACAAACTTCTCTTGACTAACAAAGATTTCATCTTCTCCTTGTTTGATCTTAATTCCTAGGTAGTAAATCATAAGACCAATATTTGTCTTCTTAAACTCTTTGATCATTGCTTGCTTGAAGTCTCCTAACATCTTGGGGCTATTGTGTGTAAAGATCAAGTCATCCACATATAAGTATACAATAAGAGTATCACTACTCTCTTTTATCTTTACATAGATAGCATATTCATGAGGTATTTTACAAATCCATTCTTCAAGAAATAACTATCAATGCGACTATATCAAGCTCTAAGAGCTTGCTTCAATCCATATAAGGCTTTATTCAACTTTAATATCTTGTCTTTATGTCTCTTCACTTCATAACTCATAAGTTGCTCAATGTAGACCTCTTCTTCAAGAAATCCATTTTGAAAGGCTGAATTTGACATCCATTTAGTAGATTTTCCATCTACGTTGGGCAACTATAGCAATTATCAATCAAATGGTCTCCACTTTAACAACTGGAGCAAAAACTTAATCAATCAATTCCTTACTTTTGATTATAGCCTTTTAATATCGCCTTGTATCTCTCCACTTCTTCTTTCGCGTTCTTCTTCTCTTTTTAAACCTATTTGACATATATTAGTTTCTTTGCTTTTAGTATAAAAACCAATTTTCATGTGTCATTGTTTTTAATTGATGCAATCTCCTTATCTATAACAATTCTCCACTTTTCATCCTGAATTGCTTCTTTAAACACTATAGATTCATATGTGACAAGATGATAATATAGTGTTAGATCATTATCAATTGAATCAATTTGATTAGTTACTTTATACAGGTCATTAAAGCTCATCATCTTTTTTTATGGACTTGGTGGGCTGTCACTACTTGAACTTTTACTAGAAAAGGATGATAAAGGTGAATTTGAGTTCATTGGTGATTGTGGAGGTGTAACTAGTTTTTGATGATATTCATATCTATTTTTCTCTTCATCAAGAACTGATGAAATGCCATACTTCTCACAATTATCTACTTACTAATCACCATGTTTCTTTTATTAGGGTTGTAAAGCTTATTTCCTTTGGACTTTTGATTATAACTTATAAAGATTAGTGTTTTGCTCTTGTCATCTAGCTTGATCCTCACTTAGTCATTTATATGCATATATTCAATGCTCCCAAACACCTTCACGAGAGTAGCACTTGGTTTTTTTTCATTCCATACCTCTATGGAGTCATGACATCCAAGCCTTTTGTATGACACCTATTTGACAAGTAAACAACACAATCTACAACTTCAGCTTAAAAATCTTATGGCATCTTCATGATTTTGAGCATGTTTCTCGGTATGTTAAGGATGCTTCTATTCTTTCTCTCTACCATACCATTTTGTTGTGGGGATTTAGGCATTGTTACGAGTATTTTTATATATTAATCTTCACTAAACTCATTAAACTTGTTAGAATAAAATTCACCCCCTATCTATCCTAAGTGATTTTATAGAATAACCATTTTTTTTTTCAACTAATGCCTTAAACTCCTTAAAATAATTAAATACATAAGGATTTTAAAAAAAAAAAAGTATATTCATGTCTTTCTATTATAATCATCAATAAATAGTAGAAAATAAATTTTTTATCAAATAAGCATTGTTGAATAGGATCACATACGTCTGCGTGTATCTCTTATAGAGGTTGACTTGTTCTAGATGTAGATTCTTTTGAAAAACTTTTACGGAATTGTTTGCCCACTAAACATCCTTCACACAACTAATTCAAATGTTTGATGGATGGTTGACCCTTCAACATCTCCTTTTGTATTATCATCTTCAAGTTATCAAAGTTTACTTGTTTAAGTCTTATATGCCAAAGTCAAGTCTAATATTTCACACATGTCTTTAGGCATTTAGACATATTTATCTCCATGTTTAGAAAAAAAACATCATGTTCTTTGTCATGGTTACCTTTGCTATCATAGTTCTATGCGTATCAAGTAATGTCAAAATACGATCTTTCATCTTAATTTCATAACCTTTCTCCATTAATTGTCTCAAACTCAATATATTGTATTTTATAGTTGAGATATAATATACATCACCAATAAATTGATGATTACCATCTTTCATTTGAATCAGAATCATACATTTCCCTTTGATAAAAACCTTTGAATGATATACAAATATGATATGACCTTTAATTGATTCATAAAGATCCATGAACTTGTATTTGTCTCCATACATGTCATTGCTGGCTCTATTGTCAACATACAACATGTTTTATTTGGTTTCCATTCGTTCATCATGGACTAATAATAAAGTGGTCTTTTTCTCCTCTTCTACTACTAGATTGACATTCTTTTCAACCTTTTTGGTTGGATTCTGACAAACCCTTGCATAATGACATGTTTTTGACAATTATAAGAATTAATTTTTATTTTGTCAAACCTAGGTCTCAA
The DNA here is from genome assembly GCA_030145905.1 of Populus davidiana. NCBI lineage: Eukaryota > Viridiplantae > Streptophyta > Magnoliopsida > Malpighiales > Salicaceae > Populus > Populus davidiana. Next base: position 3,338,738 of record CM057792.1, on the reverse strand, counting down.
ATAGCTAATGTATGAGGATCCAGTTGACCGGTTAGCTTCAATCAATCGACTGATTGATCTGTTGAGGCTACCTCGGTCTTCTCTTCTAAATCTATCTTTTCCTCATCGTCCTCTGTCTTGTTCACGACCTCTACCTCCTTGGATATATCTAGAGTAATCTTGATTCTATTTTGTTAAGAATTTTGAGAAGAGTGCTTGTGCATCCATGTCTTCTTGAATTTCGTTAACTCTTTTTTCATGGGCTTGTAGTTTTCCCATGAGACCTTGAATTGTTAAAAAATTTATATTTGATTCTTCTATTACAACCACTACATAGTGGAATTTCTTTTGCAATGAGCATAAGATCTTTTATATCACATATGTTTCTTCCATCTTCTCCCCATATCTTTTCATCTAATTGTATATGGTCAATACTCTAACAAAGTAATTTGAGTTATTCTTTGATTCAAGCATATGTAAATTTTCAAAGCACTATGTAACTTTTGCAGGTGTATCTTTTATACGTTATCATCTCCTTGGTTTGATTGTTGCAAAACTTCTCATACTTACTTGACGGTGGTTGCATCAGCCACTATCTCAAAAGTGGTGTCATCCAAACATTAATGAATGATTATGAATGCTTATTGATCCTTCTTTCATGCTTTCTACATGGCCTTCTTTGGGGCAGATGTCAATGTCACTTCTTCTAACTTCAAAGCCTTTTGTAGTTGTTTCTCACACATCTTCGGAACTTAGCCAAGCTTTCACACAGGTACATCAAATCTCATGATTATCCTTTGTCAAACAAGGACACTAGAGTGGGAAGTTTATATTGGCCATGTCAAACAATAAGAACAAGCTCTGACACCACTTGTTGAAAGAAAATCAATTCAAGAAACTTATCATGGACAATAATGTTGAATTGCAAAGCTAAAGATCAATAGAGATTTTAAGAGAAAGATACACTTTATTGAATATTTTTCTCTTAGTTTTCTTTTCTATTCAATGTATTATGATCTTGATTACAGCTTATTTATAGATCTAACATCCTAGACAAATAAGAAATGGAACTAAACAAGAAAACCTATTCTAACTAGGAAAGTTATTCTACCGACTTAACCACTCGACCGGTTCTTCTGATTTAAAAACAAAAACTAAAAATCAATTTATTTTCTACACACCATACCAGCTCAGGTTTACATCCCAGAAGAAAAGGCGAGAAAATTTGTCATGGATGCATTCATTGTCGGTGCCAGTATGCTTTGCATAGAGACAATAACATTCTGCAATTGAGTTTGATGAAGAACGCTAGAGAACTGGTTGTTTTGTTTCAAACCGAATCATAAATAAGAGTTGATTATTTCACGGGTCTGAAAAAGCGATCGATCTTAAAGGATACAGACTACAGATTTATACAGAAGACCATTTGGAGCTGCTTTTCATTGTCAAGACAAGTTACAACTAACCATCAATGACGTTAGACATTGTTTTTAAGAAAAAAAATAAAAATGCCACTTTCATAGTAGACAATGTGGCATCATAGTAAAACAAAATACACATGCAAATTCCATTATGTTAGTCGCACCCCTCCAAAGGAATCCACCCTGCACTCCCAAAGGTCGACAGCAATTTCCTCAACCAAAGCCTGAAGTATGTCCCTGTCGATTTCTGCACCAGTTTCGAACCCTTCAATTTCAAAATCTGTCCATTTTCCCAAGGAATGACTCATCTCCCAATCTATTATCTCATCTGGAATCATCCCAGCAAAATCCGTCCACCTTCTGACTTCCTCGCGGATCTCTTGAATCAACATTTCTGCATTCATGCATGGCGGTACTCTTTTCCACGTATTGAATCCAGTGTTAATGCACCAGGTGTATTTTGAATCTAGGCATTCTATCACACAATCAAAAAGAAAGCTTCTGAGTTGATTACCCTCCTTGCTCTCTTCAAATCCAGGAAGGCAATTAAGAGTTTTCCCCAAGGCACCAGCCAGAGTTTCAAGTCCGTCAAGCAGAAAGGGTCCAACGAGAAATCTCTTCATTCTATCTGAATTACATAGTGTTGCTTTACCAAACAACAGTTCAGCATTCAAGATAACCTCCTTTGCATGAGTGAGCTTGTTTCCAGTTAACCTGCCACCAGCAAGATTGATGCTCTGTAATATCCTAGAAACATGGTTAAGAAGATCAGTCACCGTCTTGCTACCTGTCCTCCCTTGTATCAAAGAGGATGCACAATCCAGAAGATCCGCATCAGTATCTACTGGTTGTGGTTGATCATAGGAGCAATCCATGGAGTCCAGCAGCATCCTGCGTCCTAGAATCACAAGCCAAAATAGTACATGTAAAGAGAGCTCAAAATATTTGATAAAAGATTAGATAGCATAGTGACTGAAAACAGGTTTTATATATATATATATACACACCACTATTTCAGAAAATTCTTAGTCAAGGTTCTGAGTAGTTCAATAAAAAATAATCATGAAACCCTCATTCTGCATGGTCATAAAATTTCACTTTCTTACCTGAGCTCTCATCCAGACTGCTTGAAAAGCAACTGTCATTTGAGAAAGAAGCTTCAAGAACAGATCCAGGACTAAGGTGATCACCATCAACTGATATTCCAACTGAATTCCTCCTGATTTTTCCTTCCTTCTGAGAAGAGTAATACACACGCTAGACATGTCAGGTCCAGTTATTGTCAAGGTACATTAAGCACAAAATAATTTTAAAAATCACACCTAGGGAATAAAATACTATCAAGGAAACCTAGCTTCATAAAAAGGCAAACTGTTAATTTTCATGGCATATAGGTTTAGGGTGATTGGCGTCAAGATGACCTTGAATTGAACAGCTCAGGACTGGTTCCATGAATCTGGTTATTCAGTTCTATTTATGCATTCCTGCTCCAGTAAAGTCTCAAGCTTATTTGACAAGATAAACCGTCCCTACTGCCTAAAAATACTTACAAAGGCAGCTTATCATTGCAGCCATTAACTACAATTCCAGTACCTTTGTAACACGTTATTTTCATTTTTTACCATTATGTTAATATGATGATTTGCATGCAGAGGCGATCACTTTAGCTAACCATGGAAAGCAATTGTTTAAGACATCCCTTTTTGCCTCATAAACTTTCAAACCAAAGCATGTTTCTCCTTCTGACATGCTTTGGGGGCTACCTATACACTTGTTTGTATCTCACAAATGCTTTCACTCCATTTCTATTAGCTTTTTCCTATGATGTACCATCTTTACCACTCAGTAGTAACATATGTTAGGAATGGGCCACCTATAAACTGCTGGCTTTCAATTCATATTATGTATATTTTAATCTATAACACTCAATCACTACCTCTATCCCACTCTAAGTTAAAAATGCCCTCTTTATCTATCATTCTCCACACCTGTCCACAGCCAGTTTCCAGTCTTTAATCATAAAGTTGCTGAACTTCAATAGTATTGTTGAAACTTGCTTGGACATGAATAAAACTTGTTGAAAAAGAGGAGGAAAGGAAAGGCCAATGTTTCACTGAAACTAATTGATCACGGGAACTTATTTTGTTTTCTCACATACCATGAAAAGGAAATAGAAAAGAGAGGGTAAAGCCAAAAAGTTTCAACTCCTAAGGCCTTACGTCTCATCATTGACAGCAAGTATCACTAAGACGCGCTGTATGGTGCACAAATTTCAAACAGCAACTCAGTCATTCGACAAAGTCAAATTTGGCAACCTTCTTAACTAACTATAAAACAAAGATAGCAACCCATGGGACATTAGTCAATGAGAACACATATCAAATGAAAAGGCAATCCTTGCACAATTTCATTAATTTCTCCATTTTCTTTTATTTTGGTTGCGCCAATGGTATAAGAAATTTCACTCAGCACAAGCACCAGAATCAGCATTCTCCAAACAGACATGCAAGCTAAAACAGTTCAAAATAGTTTATTATTTAGAGATAAGGTAGGTACCGATATCAGAGAGGAACGGACGTTTTGTAGTTTTTTTTTCAATCATAGATGCTTTAATTTAGCCACAAACCAAAACAAAATAAGCACAGAAATTCTGGACCATAAACAGCATAATAAAAAGACAGCACCATGCCAATACATAGCAAACCAACCTGGTAAGTTTTGTCTGCATTAAACATATGAGCATGTGGAGACGTAGGCTGATCCGCAGCCAAAGCAAATATTAGCTCTTGGAGAATCATAGCAGTAGATCTCATGGGTTTACCACCTCCACTTGTCAATTCATCCTGTTCTTGAGAGGCCAGTTCCTTTAGTTTTTGCTCTAAAATTGTGCCCAGGGCATCTCCTCTTAATGGAAATTGATTCTGCAAAGGTGTTTTGCCATCATTTTCATCCAGCACCAGCCTTCTTTGGTAAGTGTTCTTATCAATTTGAAGACTCCTCTCTTTCAGCCCCTTGGAAACAAAAGTTCTGTGCCTAAATGGGGAATTAAACGTAAAAGATATAGCATCATTTTCCCTACTACCATTATTTTTATTACACTCTCCATCATTAACAGATCTACTTTTGATACATGCACGGTCCATGGAGAGAGAGCTGGATGCAACCACTTTTCTACTCACACTGTCAGACTTGGTATTCCTTTGTCCCATAGACATCGGATTAGCAAGTCCAGTACTTTCAACTTGTGCATTGAAACCAACTGTCCTCTTGCGCGCTGGGCTCCTTAGCGGTGAAAAGGAATCATCTCGTCTGCTGCAAAATTTTCTGTCTTTGTCAATTGTAGAATTATCAGCCAAGTTAGATGCCCTTGTCCTGCCACGACTGATTATGCTTCTGTTCAAAGCAACAAAATCTGTTGCCTCATTAATACCATTTGCAGCTGAAGAAGCTCTCCTGCTTTGCAGATTATTTAGTTTGGCCCTTGGAGGAGTTCCATCCCTGCTTATGAACATCTCATTTTGAGTCTGAATCCTTTGCTTATAAGTAATAGAAGATGACTCTTGCTGTTGAGGCCTGCATTGCTGGCTTCTCAATTGCCGCTGCAATTGGCCCTCTGGAGACACAGGTTTGATAACTGTGATGGTTTGACTTGGTCTTGTGTTATCCTTTTCTTTCACAGGAATGGATTGTCGGTCCCAATTTCTCTGATAAATTACATTTCTTTCTTGCTCAGGAGTGGATATGGGTGGCCTAGGCTTAATCATTTCTGATTCTTGAGAGGACATATAATTTGAAGGAGTGGATGGACAACCGAACTGCTGCTCCTTCACATTGGGTCTAGAATCCACAACATCAAACATATTACCACAATTTTTGCAAGAAGTTTGCCCTGTGAAAGACGTGCCTTCTCCCTCATTACAATCTCCAATATCTTCTTGTTTCACAATGTTTGGTAACATGATTCCAATCTCCTCTCTCAAAACGTCATCCCTAGGACAATAATTCATAGAACTTGGATAAGTAAGAGCACTTTTTGACCTATTGGTAGCTTGCAACCCAGGTTCCAAAATTCTAGTAGCAGCATCAATCAACCTAGACGTCCTAGATGCATTCTTGGACGAGGAAATCCTAGGACTCTTAACTGGTGGTGCAAGTTTTGGATGATGATGCCTTCTCGACCTTGACAAAACACCGTTAATCTGCAACACATCGGCTCCGAACCTAGTCAATGCTTGTCTCTCAAACTGGCCTGTCTTTTGAAGCTTTTGAGGCCTAGATTCAACCTTTGTGCTCCCTTTCTCCATATTCAAATCATTCCTATCAGATTCACTATGACTATCATTAACAAGTTTCTCTTCGGTAACATCACAAGCAACAGAATTTGAAACTTTTTTGTGCTTATCTCGATGCACAGCTGGCAAAGAATCGAGGCCCATCAACCTAGCAACCAAACTTGGAGCTCTCATTTCACGCTTTTTCACTACAATATCATTATTACAATTCCCGCTTTTCTTTACATTTGGAAAACCTCCTTTATTCTCATCAACAATCTACAATTCAAGCACAAGCAAAAAGCCCTCTTGATAAACAACAAAAATAAAAATAAAAAAACCTAACCAAACTCACAGAATTAAATCTCTTTTTATTGAGATATAAATAAGTGTCCCTTAAAAACATCTATGAACATCAAGATCCAACTTTATAAACCAAAATGCATACCAGATGGAGCTTCGTTTTGGGCATCTTATCATCCCCACCAAACTTCTTTGATGGATGTTTTGCACGAGCTGGACAGCAGCAGCAGCACACGCATAAAACAACCAAAGAAATCAATTTTAAGCATTCTAGTTCAAATGGGTATTCTTGGTTTAGAGATAAATGGACTAACCTGCAGGAAGCAATTTCCTGGAGAAGAGTTTTTTCTTGGCGAATCTCCTATTCCAATCAAATAACTGAAAGAAAATACCAACACAACCACCAGACCTATGAGCCTTTTTCTCTGTCAACGCCAAACATGCCCCTGCTGGATTCCCTGTTGTTTCATTCATCTCTCCAAGAAACCAAAAACCATACACCAAAACTCCCTCTCTTTCAAAACAAAACACACTCGAATCTCAAATACCATCTATCAGCCAAGCCCATGTGAAAAAAACTAACCATTCTTTCCAACAAAATAATACAATGTAGCTAACCAAGTTTGCCCAAAACAGCAACGGAATACCAAGAGAAAGAAAAAGGAGTAAGATGCATTACAAAGATGCAATGGGAAAGAGTGAAAAAGACAGGAGAAAGCAGGAGACGACAGCCAAGAAGACCCAGTAGAAAGCGGAGTGAAACAGTACTGGCCTACCTGTATTATTCTGTTACATGGTAGTATTATCTACATGTCTTGAAGCAAGGAGCAAGTGATTCTCTTGAACATAGAAAGAGAAAGATCAATGAGTAAAAGATGGTGATGATTGAGAATCAAGAAATGAAAAGATGTGAAAGAAAGAGAGCATCATGTGACTGTTGACATATTGGATTGTGCACAGAGACCAAGAAAATGAAGCTCGAGGGACTGGCAACGTAGCAGAGAAAGAGTGAAAAAATGGTACCAAAAAAAAAGTAGGTTCTGTTACTGCGCTATGAAAAGGGCTGGCTACAGAAAGACTAGAGAGAGAGGGGGGGGCTAAGCAGAGAGAGAAAGAGAAGTAACGCACGCGCAGTACAGTGATTCACATTCACTGTGGATGCTCTCTGCGTGTTTGTGTGGATGGTCAAACGGGAGAGAGAGAGAAGAGTAGATAGATACTGTTGTGTTGTGTCGTGTCTGCGTCAAAGGGACCAATGTTCTCTGCCATGTCACCCTGTTTCTTGTAGTCTATGGACAGCTGGTTCCATTTTTTGTGGTAAATTTATGGAAGAGGAAAATGATGCTGTGATTTAGATTGTGTTGGATAGAAATTAATTTAAAGTGGATTCGGTAAGGTGATAAAAAAAGGAAGGTTGTTTTTTGTGTTTGAATGTTGATATTTGTATTTATTTTAGGATAATTTATTTTGTTTAAAAATTAATTCGAGGAATATATTTAATTTTAGTTAATATATAATCTAATTTGAGTATTTTCTAAAAATTGAATGGATTAATTTTGGAATTCATGAGCATTCAAATTATTATTTTTCCTTATTAATTCAAATTCAAAACATAGCTTTGTGCCCCCATTTGTTACATCTAAGATATGATTTCATGGATATTTTCTTCTTCTCCTCCTCTTATTCGGTTCACCTGTAAAAACTTGGTGGGTAAAAAATATATTGCAATTAAAAGAAAAAAATTAAAATTAGAAAAAACACTTGTAGTTTTCAAGTAATAAAATTCATTAAATATATAAGTTGAGGGACCACATGTATATTGAGTAAAGAAGAAAGAAGATAAAATAGATTGTCACAATAACTAAGCATGGAAGAGAAAAATATAAAAGAGAAGGAAAAAAAAAAGCATAATAAACACATCGAAACTCATTAGAAAGAGCTCAACAAATTAAATTCATATACACCAAAAAAAAAAAAAGAAGCCACTTTTCAACCTTCTAGTGACTAAAGCAACGATATTCTCACATGTTAATGTGGTGTGTTACTGTGCTATCAAAAAATTAAATTAATAATTTAATATTAAAAAATAAAATTTTAAAAATAATTTTAAAAATCTAAAAAAATCAAATCAACATAATTCTTGAAACTCGTAATTCATGTTATAAATACAGGATACATAATAAAAGAAAACATAAAATGAAGATTATGTCATTTTACTATGCTTTAAATAATAATAATAATAATATCTTTAAATGCTAGTTTAATATTGTTTATTTTTAGGATAATTAAATAATTTTATTGTGTTAAAAATACAAAAGATAACATCATTATAATTAATTTAATAATAATAAATGAATTATGTAAAAATATTTATATATATATATATATAATTTTTCTTTGGGAAAGGTTTTGCTCATAGTGTCCCTTCGGGGTAAAAAAACCTCTAGGAAAAATCGGTGAGATGAAGTTAAAAATAGTAGTAAAGGAAGGGCATCTTTCTTTTCTGACAATTTTATTTTTATCTTTGATTTCGTGGAGTCTACGCATGTCTCCTCCTACGAGCTGCTACGAGTCACGACGACATGGCAGGGCTAGAGGCAGGCCTGCCTTATCTAGTAGCAATGAGTTTTAACTTCTTCTTCTTTTTATTTAAATTAATTTTTTTAATATCTTTAAATTAATTTGAATTAATAATGTTAAAAATTAATTTAAAAAAATAAAAAAATATTATTTTAATAATTCTTTAAATAAAAAATACTTTGAGTAATAATAACTATCATCCTTTTAAATACATAAGTAAAATATATATTCAATTTGAAAGTGAGTTAGATATTATTTTTTAAAATACTTTTTATTTATAAATATAATAAAATAATTTTTTATTTTTAATATCATTGCATTAAAATATTTTAAATTTCTTAAAAAATATATATATAATTTTTAAAATGATATTGTTTTATTTTTTCTTAAGAAAAGTTAATTAACTGAATGATTATCTAAAATTAATTCTTAAATAAATTTAATAATGAGCTCTCTAGTGGTGATGTGACAAATAAGTTTTTTATATATACGGTATTTGAAAGTGTAATAATTATTATTTTTTAAAGTATATTTTATTTAAAAATATATTAAAGTAACATATTCTTTTAGTTTTTAGCATAAAACAATATGAAAATATTTAAAAAATAATTTTAAAAAAATATTAAATTTTAACCAACCGGACCCTCAATGGAATGGTTTGAATTCCATTTTTTTTTTTTTTCAGAAAAAGAGTTATAATTTATATACGCGACATGCCCCAACAAGAGGTGGAATAGTCTTCCTGCCTCCATTCTTTCGTTAACACAAAGCAAATATAGGAGGTAAAGTTAGTGTCGTTTGTTTTGACAAGGACGAGGGGAAATGTGAACGAGGACACATTCACGTTCTAATGTTTTGTTTTCCTCTCTATTATTTCTTGTACCAAAATAAATGCTGTAAGTTTTTTTTATTTTTTTTTTAGGGGAAGCTTTGGAGGCCAGAGCTTGTGATATAATTCATATGTTAACACGGGTCTTTTATCAAACTAGTACGAGTTGATAAAGTTTTTAAACAATTAACATAAAAAAATATATTTAAAAAATAACATATTTTTTACTCAATTACTAATAATAACAGCTATTGTAAACATAAATCATATATCTGGATCTCTTTAACAGCTTAAACTGAAATTGTATAATTTATTTGATTTTTTAAGTTTAAATATCAAAGTGTTTCTTTTGTGAAACTTATGGCATACCATTTATTTTTAATGTTTTTTTCATTTTGATCTCTCTTCTTTCAATTCTATTTTTTATATATATATAATAAATCAAAATTAATTGGTCCTCAATTAGAACTAAATTGCAAAAATAAAATAAAATTAAGGATTAAATTTTTAAAAAATAAATTCTTGCATAGCTCATTCTCAATAACATGCAAGAGGATCAATAGTGGACTCTTGCACAATAAAAAACTGACGCTTTTTAAAATAATACTTAATAATAAAGATATAATTCTTTTATCAGAAATCATTAAACTATACATCAATTTTTTAAATTACCAAACTTCAATGCGACAACATCTCACTTTTATTTATAAAAAAGATTGATTCAAACTAGGAGCACTTTTTTTAATAAGAAATTCATATCCACTCACTTTATTGGCATCTTACTTCACTTGTGTATAAGAGCTGGTACTTGTTTAGTTTAGTATTGAATCTATTTCTCATTAAAATTTAAAATTTATTTTTGCTTTAAATTATTTTTTTTAATTATTTTAATATGCTAATATTAAAAATAAATTTTAAAAATTAAAAAAAAAAATTATTTTATTATGTTTTTTAAAAATAATAATTAAAAAAATAATTTATACCTCGCTTCCCCCCAGTCATAAAAAATTTGACCAGTTACTCTCATCCTTTGAACAAAAATCTAGATAAAAAAATCTCTTAATTCCCGGAATGACAAATGATTGAGTAATTCATACCCACTTGGCCACTTGCATGAAGCAAAAACAATTCACATGCCCCCAAACATTAGCTCACTCTTTGTCGGTGTGAACTGTGAAGTGTAAGATATAATTTTTAAAAGTATATTTTACTTAAAAATTTATTAAAATAATTTTTTTAGATTTTTTTATATCAATATATTACAATCATAGAAAAACATAAAAAATGTTAATTTAATAATTTTTAAAATAAATCTAAATGTAATTTGAAACACAGGAAAAAACCACCAAACATGGGAAAGCTAGTGAGCAATTGTCAATACCATTTCCAGAAACCCAGATGCATGGGACAAGATAAATAATTTTGGTCCAGCGTCTGGCAAGTACGACCATCCTATTTGGTACTGCCCACCTAGTTATTTTCTTTTTTAATTTACGAGGATGAGTTAGTTAACGTGTATCTCAACTAATCTTATAAATTTTAAAATTAATAATTATATAAGTCTTCAATAAATCTGAGATTTATAAAATTTAAATTAATAATTTCTAAAAAATAAATTTTAAATCTAACCAATTAAATTATAACCCTTAAAATCCCCCTAGCTACCTTTTACTCCTAAGTTACGTGAGTCTCAAGGGTAAAATGAGAAATGGCAATGCATACAAACTTACTAAGAAAGTGGACAAATGAACGTCCAAAGGGACCTCGATCGGCCTGTTTCATATATTTATTTATACGTAATGGAAAAGGACAGCTAAAACCACCACATCCTTTGGTTTGTGCTCGATGTTGTGTCATGTCGGCATGGTGAGATCACTGTTTGATTTGATAAGTTGTTAATTAAGCTCCCTCTAGTGGTTAAAAGTAGCTTTATGTTTAATCATGTTAGGTTTTAGATGCAACTAATCCAGCTCTTCCACAGTCTATTTACTATTTGTTTCTTTTGGAAAAAGCAAAGCTTGGATTGCTTGTTTCATGGGACTTAAGAAAGTTACTTAGAGCTCAATTAAGGATTCAAGATACTTTTAAGCCTAAAGTACTGGACTGGAAAAGGTATTTATTGAGAAAAAAAATATTACCTGGTCAAATTTCAATAAAGAGAAGAAAATCTCGGTTAGCATCATCTTTCTATAAAAAAATAATTTTATTTAAGGAGACATGAATGAACTATAAGGTGTCGTTAGTTAGTGTTTGAAAAAGAAAATGAGAGTTCATTAAGCACAACATGACATGAGATAAAAAATTTATTTGTTTTTTTTAGTTTAACGTGGATGTCCGGGCTAGTTTGCGCGTACTTTGACTAATTTTTAAGCCTCTAGTGATCATCATATGAGTAATCCAAAGCTCAAACTTGAGACCACAGATAGAGCAAACCTCTTAGTTTCAAGCTCTTATCACTGGACCACCATCTAAAAATTTTATTTGTTACTTTATAAACATGGTGGAGTAATAAGATTTCATGTGTCATTACAAAGTATAATGCATTGAACTTATCATCGATGGTGGCTTGCCATTAAGGATATTTGAGGGCATTGGTGGAATATGTTGGTTTTATAAGTGATGTTACAGGATGTTTGGTAGTATTATAAATATATTTTTTTTAAAATATTATTTTATGATTTTTTTTGTTTTTAATAATTATAAGTGTTCGAGTCAATTTATATATATATTAATTTATATATATGTTAATTAATTTTTCAGAATTCTAAAATTAATGACTGTTCAGTTACTCTAAAATCATAAAATGAGTGTGAGATGATGATTTTTGAAACAGTTTTGTTTTAATCGGAGATACATGATTATGTGAGGAAATTAAATGAGATCTAGAAAATGATGTGGGAGTGGGTGATTGTGTTTGAGATGACACAAACTACGAGAGACAGAGATACAAGTGAAAGTGTCTTTTATTGGGGTAGATGCTAGTGGAGCAAACATTACTAATGGAGGTTCTAACGGAGGTTATAGAAGTAATAGAAATAAGATACGCAGATATATTAAAAAATCATTTAAATCTAATAGGTTAAATTATAATCATTTTAATATAATAGTTTAAGAGATTTTAATATATAATTTATATTATTTTTTATTATATCTCCTCAAGTAAGAGACTTTTGAACTTAAAACTTGCACAAGTTTATATTATGTTGTGTTTATTTTTTATCAAATAAATAAGAATAGTGAGATTCGAACTCGTGATCATTTGGTCATGAAAGCTCTGATACCATGTCAAAAAATTATCTCAATTCAATAACTTAAACTGTTAGATAAAACCCTAAAAAATAATTTATATTATTCTTTAAAAATTTATTTATAATCAATACTTGCAAATTAAAAACATACAGGTAAACTATAAGGTATAAGGTGTGATTGGTGTTAGAAAAAGAAAATAAGAATGAGATAAAAATTTTATTTGTTACTTTATCAAAATAAATATATGCACTTTAAGAATTGGAGTACCTAATAAGAACAAAAGTACAAGATAAAGCTTAAAGTTTATTTTGAGTGTAGGGTTGAAGCTAGGGTAACACATGCAACCAGAAGTGCAAATCTTTTTTATAGTGAGACAATTGATTATAGAGCTTTTCAAAAGGAGATTTCATTTCTAAGAGTGATGTTGGCAACCGTTTGACTAGATATGCTTTGTTTGAAAAGCAAAAGACAGGCATGAAGACTTGGTGAAGTAAGGTGAGTCCAATTTCAACAATGTGATGATGTTGACTTTTGGCAGCTCCATTGTGTTGAGGTGCATGAGGTTGGGTAAGAAGATGACTCATCTTAGATGAGTAATACCAAACGTGGCGAAAAAAGTTTTTTTTTTTTTTTTGATCCTCACAACCATTAGAGTAAACTGTAGAAATTTCTTGCGAGAAGTAATTTTCAACAGTTGCCTCGAGTTTTAAAAAATAGTGTAGAAATTGATTGATGAAAGTAACATAGTAGAAAAAACCATGGCTGGTCTCCAAACATCATCACTATATAATAGATCAAGTGGACGATGATTTGTAAGTGTTGAAGTACAAGAAAACGGAAAGGAAAAGATTCAATGGGATTTTGCAATGATTAGTCTTGCAAAATTTTGCCACAAATATGGGGTTTTGTTGCACACGAAGAACACTGGGAAGAGAGAAAGATAGAGATGAAGAACTGAGTTTTGTTGAACATTTATGGACACTTGGGAAACCTGCGTCTGTTGTTGGAGAATGATTGTGAAGCATTCTGTCCTCTATTGTTAGATTGATTGCCTGCTATAGGAAGGATTGTTGCAAGCGAAGTTATTGAGGTTAAAAGTGCTGCGAAAATTGCTTTGTGATGGCAGATAAATTATTCTGATTTTCCTCTTTTTTCTTATTTGTTTTTCATCATAATCGATAAATTTGCAATTTACCACCTTGCCATGTCAAGACAATGCCAGCTCAGTTCGTCAATGGCAACCCAGAATGCAATTACTGGCTTCCTGGGAATCAATGAACAAATGATACCTAACGTTTGAAACTATGGTTGCTTTTTAAATTATTATTTGGTTAAAAATATATTATAATAATATATATTTTTTTAATTTATTTTAGATACTAATACATTAAAGCAATTTAAAATTATATATATAAAAAAATTATTTAAAATTTTAAAAAATGTTTATTTTAGATAGCTGGCAGGAGTGCAGGTCCAGCTCTCCAACTCTTTGATGCGAACGTCCACGAGTAAAACCTGACCACTCGCAGAAATGCAAAGATTCATTCCATGAGCTGAGCTTACCAAGGTGATCACCAGTTATCTAAGCTTTAAAAGCAAGCATGGAGTCTGCCAGTCTCGTTTCCTCCATATATTGAGAAGGAAAAAGAGAGGTCTAGACTTATTTGCAAGAAGATTGGTCACAATATGCATGAACTCATGCCAGGCAGCACCGTCTTGATGCAAATCTCAAGAGCTTTGTTAATAATGACTTTTGAAGGTACGGTGATAAAGACTTTACTTCATTTAAAGTTACTCTTATTATAAACTTGTTTAATTAAATATATTTGTTGAAAAATAATTTTTTTATAAATTTAATATAAAAATTTATAGAATTGATGATGTTAGACTCAATCATCTCTTGAGTTTGGGTAGCACCAGATCTAATATACATGAGCTAGGTATACTACTAAGTTCATTTATGGCTGGGTCTCGCCATGCCAGACCCAACGCTTGGGGTTTGGCATGGGATTTGACATGCTACCAAGCCCAATCGTAGTAGGCTCTGGCTAGCAATAGACCCAACACGTTTTTATTAGGACGTGTTTGTGTTCTGAAAAATCTATAGAATTGATGATGTTAGACTCAATTATCTCATAAGTTTGGGCAGCACCAAATCCACCGTGCATAGGTTAGGTACACTGTCAAGCCCATCTATAGCTGGGTCTAGTACAATACTTGGGGCTTGGCAGTATCGCGTCTAGAGTTACTAATTTGACAGGCTAACTAGAGTTAACCTTTATTTTTTTCGTTGAATCTACCTAGTCGATAAAGTCATATAGAAATAACTTTTACATGATTTAATTTTAAACATGAATTAGATAAGGAGTTGGTGGAAAGATTTTAAAGTTAACTTATAAGATTAGGTTTAATAACAATGGTAAATAATTCACTATTGATTTAAATCTTTTTATGATTCCAACCTAGTTTCTAGTTAAATTACATGACAGCATTCCAGGGGTAATAAAAAGGAGGGGAAAAACTGTAGGCTCCCTATGACTGTGGACATTAAAGTCAACGCAAAATTAATCATGTCTACTAGATCACATTTTCTGCTTACGAATTCATATACAAAATCTAATTCGAACCATACTTAACCAAAATTAAGCATTTCTACTAGTTCCAGTTTTAAATTCCTTTTCTGGGCTTCTTTCGGCCTTTCTCTTATCTATTTGGGCTTCCAAGTCTAATTTCATAACATTTCAATCCAGGTGAGGCCCAAATTCATATCCAATTCACACAATTTTCTTTCTTGCGTTGGGACAACAAGTATTTGAAAACACGGTGTATATATTTTCAGTAATTTTTTTATATTTTTAAATTATTTAGATATACTAATATTAAAATTAATTTTTTTAAAATAAAATTTTTTTTATTTAAATATATTTCTAAGTAAAAAAATATTTTAAACCATCATTATTATGATTATGTTCTAAAGCTGGAACACAAGGAAAAAATTCAGAGTAAGGAACAGAGAGGCCATAGGAAGTACTACTCAAATAAATGGCCTCCTCCCATTAATAATGAAAAAGAAACATTAGCTACACTTGTGAGAAGGAGAAAAATTCTCGTAATCTTGATGGAAATGATTTGTTTTTATTTTTTATTGCATGGAATAAGTAGAATTAGCTTTGAAGAAATATATACTTTTGTTTAGAAAAATTATATTCGCTTCTTGCTCTTATTTTCTTATAATTTAAACAAATTTAAAACTTTTTTTCATGGTAAAAGTAATTTCAAGAATGTTATCTAGCTTGATAATTTACCTCAACAATAGCTTTTTAAAATATTTTTTATTTTAAAATTATTTTTAATATCAATATATTAAATCAATTTAAAAATAAATAAAATTATTTTTTTTATAAAAATACTTGAAAAAAAGAAGAAGGAAAATGATAGTGGATTAGAAAACAGCAAAGAGCATCCAATTATACAAATTCAACTTATGATTGTGACAACCTTTTCGACAATGGCATTCGCTTGACATTTGGTACAGACACCTCAGAATTGCTTCGACAAAAAAATAATGGAAAAGGGCATGGGCTCCCTCCATATATGCTAGCGCGCAACTCAAGCTACTGCTCATCTTGGAACGTGAAGATGATTTCAAGTTTTTTTTCTCGTGGCCATCCGGTGGTTTATTTCTTGCACTCTCGATCATCCCTTGATTTGAACCTTTGCTGATATCTTCATCAATGTCACCATCAGCATCAAGAAATGGGCCTAAAGGTGAAAATGGTGGCGGGATATTTTTCTTTTTCTTGATTTTGACAGGAATAATGATTTCTCCATCAAAGAAATGCTCCTTCAAGGATGAAAACTCTTGATCATTGCTGTTTTCGTTGCTTGTAGGAATCTCGATTACCTATGAGCCCTGATCATACCTTGAATCATTACTAGTTATGGTAGCATCAAGAAATGGCTGTGGAGGTGGACTTAGAGGTTGTTCTTGTACATACTTTGAGAGAGAAATAATATTCTTGATTTCAATAGGGATGATCTTTCCATTGAGGAAAAGCTCGTCTGCTGCTGGAGATTCTGGAAAAGCAAAAATCGGAATTCGATGAACTTGATTGGGGAGGACGTTGTTCTAAGGGCACAACGTCTGTTTGAGAAAATTCATGAGAAAATGAGATTCTGGGACTCGTGCAGGAATCATCGGAGCATAACTCATTAGCCATTGCTTACAATTTTTCAAGAAAGCACAGCAATATTTTTCACCAAAAAGCTGGCTGTTTTGTAGTTAAACATAAAGGCTTTAATGGCAAGCTAGCAAGGAGAATGGAAGTCTATCATATTTCAACCAAATACAACGGTGCAGAAAGGAGATCGGAAACGGAATCTATTTACAAAACAGTGTAAAAACTTGAAATCACTACTTTCGACGTTGAAGAAGGTAGAAAATGGAGCTACTTAAAAAGACTGAAAACAAATATTGTTCCTTCTGTTCGCCATGAACAGGAAATATCAAGAGATGTGAAGAGACCCAGTCCTGTTTGCGACAAGGGGTGTCAGGAGTCCGGCATCCTGAGTTGCTGGAGCGGTAATGGGTGAAACTTCATGTATGATCCAAGCCCATCTACCTTGTCAGTTTACATACCTAGTACTTGAGATCAAGATTCAATCCATACCTTGTCAGCTTTATGTGTGTCCATAGTGATTTTTATTTACTCACGAAACCATTTTCAAACTAGAGAAAAAGTTACAACTTTAACAGTAACAAGCACTGTAATGGAACTCTGATAAGTTAGTGCTAGTTAAGAGATTGATGAACACAGGAAGATAAATGGAAGCAGTTCATTTTTTACTAACATCATAAAGGCCATATTTATTGATTTGTCTACCTTTCGCTACCTGCGTTAAAAAGTCACCAACAGACAGGGCATCTTGTCTCTTAATTCACATATTGTACTGCCAGACATCGTGCTTCATTTGACCATGCCACACCTGCTGTGTGCTGGTAGCTACACATGGGCAGAACCGATGCCTCGGGACCAGACATCAGAATTACGATTACCCTGAATAGCATTCAAAGCTCCAACCTCCAGAGGAAGAACAGCTGTTGATGCCAGGTTTCTCTTCTCATAATACAGCTTTTCAAACTGTTGAAAGGTTTGGTTAGAAGGAAAAGCGGTGCTTGATGTGGATGGGACTCACACATTAGCACTACTAAGAGAATGTTATGGTAGCACGAATATATATGAATTAAAATCCCATGTTAGGTAGAACTGGAAGTCAATGCAGACCGTAGATTGCTTGTTGAGGTCTACTTTTATAAAACTCAGGCATAAGGTAGGAATCTTCACTGCACGAATCATAATGCCTCTAATGTAGTTGGAAGGATGGCTGTGAAAATTGGGATCCACACGGTTGTTGCAGAATCACTAGTTTTTTTTTTTAATATGGAAACACATTTAAGGAGGCTCAAGTAAAATCAAATATCATTTTCTTTATATCATAGCTTAAAAAGGGCAAGCTGGGCAGGCACATTTATTTCATGTTGTTGAAAATTCATCTTGAAACTAGTCTTAGATCTTCAACTTCCAAACAAGAACAACCAGCTCATCACCCCCCCGACCGGAAACAATGAGACACCAATTCATGTAATAGAATCATTCCCACAAACTTGAATAATATCTTCTTGTATAAAATGGAAGAAGAAACCAAAATCAAATTATTTACACCATGTATGAGCAAATACCAAAAGCAGACACAGAATGGGACAACCATGAAAGCAATGGTTACCTGTCATTTTCTGCTCCAAAACCATGTGCCTTGAATTATATGGTCATCTTTCCTGGTCCCTCAAACCCTCCCCACATTTCAATCTCTTTGTCATCATGACACTGATCTTTTCAAATTTTCTATCTTTAGTACCACTCAAAGGGCAAATCAAGTAAACAAAAATTAAGTAAAAAAAAAAAAAAAACACCAATCCACCGGGAAAAAAAAAAGAACATTCAATTTAGGCTGAAAGTATGTAATTAGATCACATATTGTGTAAGTCACTTCTTCTTGTTCTTATCTTTGCCATTGAAGAAGATTGAACCTAAACCAAATAGATTCCCTGATGAAACATTCAAAACCGGACTAACGCGAACACCGTTGCCATAAGGTCCATAATTCTTCTTCAATGGAGGCTTTTGATAATTCGTGGAAGACGACGATTGTGATGGCTTGAGAAATGATTGTCTATGCTGCTTATGATTGGTGTCCTTGCTTAGTGGTGCTCGCTTACTACTTGGTGTAGAACCAGTAGAATAGCTTCGTGATAAGAGTGGCAAAGGACACAAACTCTTTCCATAACCACTAGCACAATTCAAGCTACTACTCCTCTTAAACCTCCAAAATGACTTTGAACTTTGCTTCTGATATTCTTCTTCATAACTTGAACCCTTCATTTCATTCAAGCAATCTTTCTTGAAGCCATCATTACTCGAAACATCATCTTGTAGGGCATGTCCTGGGGGCATAGATGGATCAACTTGTTTTGCAGAAGCAGTCTTTTTCTTGATTTCAGTAGGAAGAATTTTTCCATCAGAGAAAAGCTCATCTGCAGACGATGAATCTCGATCGAAACTCTTTCGGACGCAGAAGTCGAAATCAATGTTGCCTAATGAACTTGGTCGCAGAGGGCGTTGTTCAACAGGAACAATATCTGATATGCAAAGATCATGAGAAAACGAAATTCTTGGACTCACACCAGCAGAACTATCCGAGCAAAGTTCAATTGCCATTTCTTGATTTACCCTTCAAAGAAGCCAAGAAAATCATTCAAACCCAGTAGCAACAACAGTGATCATATCAAGAAACAAGAGAACCAATGTCCTGATAGAATTGAAGACAGCCAGCCAGGCAGCCAACTTTGAGGTTTTCTTATCAAGAAAGGAGCTTTCAAAACTGGACCCTAACAAAAGCTACATTTAAAAGTCATAATAACAAGCAGATAATAGAAGACTTCGGTGTCTAAACTTTAGAAAGGGAGCGCTGAAGAGTATCAGGAAAAGGCAATTCAATATTGGGGTATCAATGAAAAATGAAGACAAGGACATGGAAACAGAATGCAATAGCTAATCCAGGATCCAATGGAGAGATGAAGGAACCTAACAACTTAAGCTATTGGGTTAAGATAGTTTCTTGACAAACCATAAAGTTGGTTTTTATCGTGTTCCAGTTTTGAAGTGCAGGCAGTTCTATGCAATGGATTGTTGGGAAGGCTAATCAGGTTCGGTTTTGGCTAGATAAGAGGATGGATGGTTTATACTCTCCTTTGATTATTATGTTTTCCCCCTCTTAGTCAGCTGGTCCCTGAGGAGATTGCTACTGTTACTGTCAACTATTTTGTCATCGGTTCAGGCCTGGAATTCGTCCATGTTTGATCCTCGCCTGCCATTCTGAAAATTACAGCTTTGCCTCCATCTTTTTCAGTCGATGATGATGCAATCACTTGGAGTCTTTCCTCTGATGGTGATTTTTATTCTAAATCAACCTATGAATTACTGGAAAGCACAAGTGGGGTGAAAGCAAGTGCATTGGTCCGTTTCCGAAACTTTTTTTTTATCACTTACAGAAGATTTAGGGCAAAGTAATATTTGTTCGAGTGTCATATTTGGTGTAGCCATTCGGAAAAGATAGAAGTGGAGAAATGATGAGATATTTGGTGCAGCTGATGTTTTAGCTTTTGTTTGTGATATTGAAAAATCTCAGCAGTTGGGTCCTGCTGCTAACCGTGATAGAAATGAGCTGTGGGAGTGCTGGAATAATCAAGGGGATTTAGCACTTTTCAATACAAATACTTATAATACTCTTAAATACTTTTGAAAAATATAAAACCCTTAAATTATTTAAATATAGTACTTTAAAGAGCATGTAAGGCAACCCAGACGAGCATGATGCAAGATCCAATTTTTAATATGTATATTTTACTTCACTACGAGGTAAGGTTACGGGAGTGACGGGGCAAAAAGATAAAAGATAGAATAATATAAATTTTATTTATTGAATTGAGATAATTTTTTAATATGTTATCAGAGTTTTGATGAACAAGTGGTCACGAGTTTGAATTTCACAATTTTTATTTACTTGATAAAAAATTAAGCCCAATGTAATTTGAATTTATGTAAGTTTTAAACTCAAAGGGCTTTCACTTGAGGAGGTGTTTTAGATAATAATATAAATCATATCTTGGGATATAACCTAACAGCTTAAGCTTTTAGATTTAATTGGTTCCTTAACATATAAATCCAACATAAAACCATTTCAAAACTAGAGCATCCTTTAAACTTCATTTTACTTTTTATATACATTATTTACTTATATATTATTTCTCAGAGAATTAATTCAACCCAATAGTTTAAGTTTCTATACGAGATTTTTATATATAATTTATATTATTTTTTAACATACTCTCTCAAGTAAAAACCCTTCCAGCTTAAAATTTACACATTTACATTACCTTGTGTTTATTTTTTATCAAATAAATGGGATGATGAAATTTGAATTCGTGACCGTTTGGTTATCAAGGCTTTGATACTATGTCAAAGAATTAATTTGACCTAATAACTTAAATATTTAGATAAAATTTTAAGATATGATTTATATTATTTTTTAACATTATTTATTTAAGTGCGGCTACAAAGGGTTCAAGCTCATCACTCCATGGACATAGCCATGGAAGGCCTAATTTTTATATGAATTCTTTTCATGACTTCATCACATGCTATAACACCGTTTTTTTCTCTTTAACCCGCATTTAATCAAGATAGATTAGGGATCTTCATGAAACAAGAAGATTATAATTATAAAAAGTTAAAACCCAAGAAAGTGGAGCCCATGATTCATCCTCTGAAGTAGTTAATTGGAACACCACAGGCAGACAGACTTCATATAGATCCCAAAATTCACAACTCAACTCATGCATAGGTTTCCAGATAACAATCAGAGTGTGTAAGATCTAGTTTAGCTACCATTTTTTTCAGTCCAGAGGTTCAATCACAAAGACCAGCGAGGATGGTGACAAAACTTACAAGGTTTCATGGTGGGGTTCTTTCATCTTTGGTAACAAGAGACCACCTTTGTTGGAGTAAAAGATCGGAATTTGTAGCCATAGTTAGTTTATGTCACGTGCCAAGTGGCCATGGATGGAAAAAGAAGAGAAAAAAATTCAAGGGAGATGATGGGAAAAGGTTGAAAAGAATTCCTTGGGACCATTCTTTGTTGGAACATCAACTATCAATTGTCTTGTAAGGAATCCCAAAAATAATAAATAAAAAAGAAAAAGAAGTGAACTAAACCATCCAACCATTGGGAATTGAGAGGAAAACAAAAATTATTCTTGAGAAAGAAAGAAAAAATGAAAACGTTGTCAAATAAAAACAAAAAAGAACGATTAGGGGTAGTGAATTTAATGTACATTTTTTTATGGTTTTTTATTTGGGTATACCCATCCTTTTAAATGTTAAGATTACTTTCATTCAAGGTTTGTAGGAACCTCTTCTAATAAATATTTTTTTTTATGATCGAACTTGTATTTTTATCCTTACATTGATATAATAATATCTTAATTACTAGACCAACATTTCATTACTATTTTAATATACATCTAGATATAATACATTGTGGCTATGAATAATATAATTATTATTATTTTGCTCTTACAACATTAAAAAAAAAAACACAATAATCTTAATATTAGAGATAATTTGATCTTTTCCTCTATTGTTATAACAGGATTACTAATTTTTCCTCGAAAGATTCACCGATGCAAATGGGCATATTTGCCCTGGGTTTGATGGATATTTCTTGACCCAGTTTCAAACGGGCCAAAGGTGAATTGTAATTTCCAGACACAGCATAGATCAAATCAACAACAAATTATGAGTCCAGCAACGAAGGCTAATTAGGATACACGGGTAGGTTCAATTAAAGATTTGTCTCCCAATCTATCATTTTTCTTATAATAATAATATTCATAATTTTATGCAACTCAATAATTGAAATTGATGGTGTTTTAATTGTTAGTTAAATTATTGCTCCGAGACCTCTATTTTCTTGGCCATCAATGTCTTGTCGCAAAACAGATTATAGAAAAAAAAAAAAAGATGTTTGATCTGAGTTACTTTATGCGTAAATTATTGTATGTATACTGCTTCTTCTTTTTTACATATATACACAAACACACATATACTTTGGTATTTTTCCCTTGTAAGATGCTACAATATTGGAACATGGTTAAAAAAATGAGTCGGGTTTTTATTCTATTTTTCCAGAAATATATTATATTTTAACATCTAAAAATAACGAGGAATTATACAATATTTTCTTAAGAACAAAAACGTCACTTGTATATTGAAATATGAGTTTTCTAAGGCTTGACAAGAGAAGTTCAATAGTGATGATTTTTCACTCTAAAACATGACAAGATAGGTAGATTTAGATCAATTTTTATTTTTAAGATTTGATTGATTTTCATTTTTTTTTGAATCATTTTTTTTACAATGTTTTTAAGGGTTTTTGGAATTATTAAAGGAAAAAAACTATACATAGTTTTCTAGCCACCATATATCGTGGCCGCATCATGGAAAATGCAAACGACAAGTCACCAATTAATTAAAAAAAAAAAAGGAGTGGAAAAATAGCCTAGCATGTTTTTGTTTTTTATGTTTTTTATAATTAATTTAAGTTTATATATATATATTTTTAAATTAGTTAATTTAATATATTATTAGTATATTAATTTATTAAATTAATTAATAATACATTTATATTTATTTTATAAAATATCATTTAATTTTTACTTTGATTTCAAATAAGAGTATATCAATCTTTTTATAATATTATAAAGTTTTTTTCTTACAACTTATTAATCTCGATGACAAAAATACATCAATGAGAAATTAGTCTAATAAATTTAATTAATTGGTAAATGGGTACGTACAAAACTATCTTTCTAGAAAAATAAAGGAAAAATACCTTTGTCATTCATTAAATAAGATATACATATTGATTTAATTAATTTTTTTGTGATTTTTTATGAGCCATATGCATCAAAAAAATGTATGTACAATTTCTAAGAAATAAAATTTTATCATAATCAATCGACTGTATCAAGAAACATAATTTTTTAAAATCAATACATTAATTGTGAGATCTTGAATCAACTAATCAGTTTTATGATATATCTCAATAGAAAAAAGGAGATCACATATTTGTATTTATTTATCAACTATCCCAACGGATGAGTAATATCCAAAATAGCTATTTATGGTACTAAGCAATTTGTGCAACCTAATATATGGACAAACAATATGTATTTTTGCATAAAATTTACTTAATACCCTCTATTTTTTGTATATATTTTTTACTTTATATTAATTTTTTATTTAAATTTAAATTAATACTCTCTCTTATTTTTTTTTAAATTGTTCATTTTTTTTAAATAGTTATTATTATTATTTTATTTTTTATATTTTTATAATGTTTCAAAGAAATTATTGTAATTTATATTTTTGTTTTGTTTATATATTTTTTATATATAAATAAACCATCTTTGCATGATGTATTTAAAAATATAATTATTTTTCATGAGAGAAATAACCTATAAGATAAAAAAAAATGCATAAATTTAAAAGAAAGTGAGTGTTAAATATTAGCATAGTACTTGTGTAAATAGTATTAACAACTAATTCACAGTTGATCAATTCAATAATTTTTAAATTAATTTTATTAAACATAAATAACACCTTTATATTTTTCAATTAAAAAAAATATGATATAATAAAACAATTCTATGATGTTGCTACATTTCTCAACAATTGGAATCCTACGTAGCATGTTAAAATCCCTTGATTTGTTTTTTATAACCTGCACTCCTGAATTTGATGTAACCAATAAAAGGATAGGAAAAAATACATTAGATAAGTAAATTGATCAAATATCTTTAGCAGAGGTAGGATAAAGTTTATTTGTTTTAATTTAAAATTAATATTTTTTTAATGTGATATATTAAAAATAAAATTTTAATATATTAAAAAAATACTTGAAAAAACAATAATTTACTGTACTTCTAAATACCCCCGAGATCCTGATAATTTTTGCAAAGATAAATTCAGGTAGAAATCCTGTCTGCCAGCTCGCCAGTCTTGCATGATAAAATCTTAAAAGAAACTTTACAAGTCGCTAAGGTTCTTGTATGTTTTTCAAGCATTTGCAATCCCTCCAGGGGCAGGGACTATACTGTCCACTTATTTTGCCATTGTCTGCAGGCGGTGACAGGATGATTTAGGCTGTGGGGGATCTCACAGACATGGGTTTGATTGCCTGTATGATCCACCAGACAAATCTGTCAGAAAACAATGGTCTTTCTGTTCACAGCTATCATGGAGATGGAGGTGGAGGTGGAGGTGGAGGTGGTGGCGGTGGTGGTGGTTCACCTGCAAGCTGATGGTTTGATAGCACTAATTTATGTTGTGTTTGTAGACAAAAATCACTACCCCCACCTTTCCTCTTTCTTTATTTCTTAGCTTAATTCTCACTTCAAATCTCCCTCTTCCATCAACAAAAGTTAGAAGTGACCATAATTGGCAGCAGATTATTATTTTTCTAACTAAATTATTGTCCTAGAATGAGATAAAATCTGTCTAGCATCTTTATGTGGTGTGTGAACCTGGTCATCTTTGACTGCAAGCTCATGACTCTAATTCAATTTATTTTCTTTAATTATATGTTAATCTAGAAAGACACCTTCATTATTTTCTACAAAATTATACTAGATATAGAACCTGTTCAGTAATGTGATAATAATCGATTTTTAAAATATTTTTTATTTAAAAATATATTAGAAATTCATTTTCTAAAATTTACTTTGACATCACAACGTCAAAACAATTCAAAAGCAAAATAAACAATCTATTAAAAGAATAACAGTCATAAGTCATAGTAGGTTAAGAAATTAAGTTGTCGTTTCTGAAACTACAGGGACTAAGTTATTATATTGCTAAAACTACATGAACTAATTATTATTTATTTCTCATAACTAACAGCATTCAAGTCTGATTATTGGTGCTGAAGTCTCTCGACACGTCCTCTTTATCTCTTCTCCCTTCAAACAGTAGTGAGTAGACTCGGTCTCCGTCCCTACCTAAGATCATTTATCACATATATAGTTCGTAGGTTCCTTCATCTCTCCATTGGATCCTGGATTAGCTATTGCATTCTGTTTCCATGTCCTTGTCTTCATTTTTCATTGATACCCCAATATTGAATTGCCTTTTCCTGATACTCTTCAGCGCTCCCTTTCTAAAGTTTAGACACCGAAGTCTTCTATTATCTGCTTGTTATTATGACTTTTAAATGTAGCTTTTGTTAGGGTCCAGTTTTGAAAGCTCCTTTCTTGATAAGAAAACCTCAAAGTTGGCTGCCTGGCTGGCTGTCTTCAATTCTATCAGGACATTGGTTCTCTTGTTTCTTGATATGATCACTGTTGTTGCTACTGGGTTTGAATGATTTTCTTGGCTTCTTTGAAGGGTAAATCAAGAAATGGCAATTGAACTTTGCTCGGATAGTTCTGCTGGTGTGAGTCCAAGAATTTCGTTTTCTCATGATCTTTGCATATCAGATCTCTTGTTTCTTGATATGATCACTGTTGTTGCTACTGGGTTTGAATGATTTTCTTGGCTTCTTTGAAGGGTAAATCAAGAAATGGCAATTGAACTTTGCTCGGATAGTTCTGCTGGTGTGAGTCCAAGAATTTCGTTTTCTCATGATCTTTGCATATCAGATATTGTTCCTGTTGAACAACGCCCTCTGCGACCAAGTTCATTAGGCAACATTGATTTCGACTTCTGCGTCCGAAAGAGTTTCGATCGAGATTCATCGTCTGCAGATGAGCTTTTCTCTGATGGAAAAATTCTTCCTACTGAAATCAAGAAAAAGACTGCTTCTGCAAAACAAGTTGATCCATCTATGCCCCCAGGACATGCCCTACAAGATGATGTTTCGAGTAATGATGGCTTCAAGAAAGATTGCTTGAATGAAATGAAGGGTTCAAGTTATGAAGAAGAATATCAGAAGCAAAGTTCAAAGTCATTTTGGAGGTTTAAGAGGAGTAGTAGCTTGAATTGTGCTAGTGGTTATGGAAAGAGTTTGTGTCCTTTGCCACTCTTATCACGAAGCTATTCTACTGGTTCTACACCAAGTAGTAAGCGAGCACCACTAAGCAAGGACACCAATCATAAGCAGCATAGACAATCATTTCTCAAGCCATCACAATCGTCGTCTTCCACGAATTATCAAAAGCCTCCATTGAAGAAGAATTATGGACCTTATGGCAACGGTGTTCGCGTTAGTCCGGTTTTGAATGTTTCATCAGGGAATCTATTTGGTTTAGGTTCAATCTTCTTCAATGGCAAAGATAAGAACAAGAAGAAGTGACTTACACAATATGTGATCTAATTACATACTTTCAGCCTAAATTGAATGTTCTTTTTTTTTTCCCGGTGGATTGGTGTTTTTTTTTTTTTTTTACTTAATTTTTGTTTACTTGATTTGCCCTTTGAGTGGTACTAAAGATAGAAAATTTGAAAAGATCAGTGTCATGATGACAAAGAGATTGAAATGTGGGGAGGGTTTGAGGGACCAGGAAAGATGACCATATAATTCAAGGCACATGGTTTTGGAGCAGAAAATGACAGGTAACCATTGCTTTCATGGTTGTCCCATTCTGTGTCTGCTTTTGGTATTTGCTCATACATGGTGTAAATAATTTGATTTTGGTTTCTTCTTCCATTTTATACAAGAAGATATTATTCAAGTTTGTGGGAATGATTCTATTACATGAATTGGTGTCTCATTGTTTCCGGTCGGGGGGGTGATGAGCTGGTTGTTCTTGTTTGGAAGTTGAAGATCTAAGACTAGTTTCAAGATGAATTTTCAACAACATGAAATAAATGTGCCTGCCCAGCTTGCCCTTTTTAAGCTATGATATAAAGAAAATGATATTTGATTTTACTTGAGCCTCCTTAAATGTGTTTCCATATTAAAAAAAAAAACTAGTGAGGGGGTGTGTTTATATTATTAAGTTGTTAGGTGAGGTCCCAAGATATAATTTATATTATTTTCTAACACACCCCCTCAAGTAAAAGCTCTTTGGAATTAAAACTTGTACAGGCTCACATTACCTTGTACTTGATTTTTATCAAATAAATAGGAATGGTGAGATTCGAACTCGTGACCGCTTGGTTATAAGGCTCTGATACCATGTCAAGGAACCATCTCAACCCAATAGCTTAAACTGTTAGGTAAGATTTTAAGATATAATTTATATTATTCTCTAACCTGGCTTGACCCATAAACTATCCTCGTGAGTAAGCAAACCCTAACCCAGTTTCACAAGCATAGTCTCCTTCATTAGGACTCTTCAGGTGCAGAAGAGTAGCTCAGCTAAGCAAATGTATTTTAAGCTGACCCTTATGCTCAACCCAAACGGGAAAACCGACACAGCCACTCAACGTTATCAACAGTGGCATTGGGCTGCTTAGTACTTTGCATTGTATACAAAGGTACGTAGAGAAGCTAAAACGGACTGGCATCGAGTTATACGGCTAGCTAGCCCGAAAGACGTCAACGATGTTGAACTTTCTCGACCAAAATGATGATATGGGCTTCTAGTAATCCGAAAAGGCAACGAAGGCGCGCCTAAATATTTACCCAGATTATCACATTTTAGTAAAAGCACTAGCTTGAACAATAGAATTTTCCAAGGTCAAACTGACATTCTTGCAAAAAAATAAATTAATACGAGTTTTGGCAATACTGACTTTCTGACCAGAATAGGCACAAAATAAATCCAGGCACCTTCGAACCTCCTGAATTTGATGCATACTGTTCCCAGTAAAAAGATTTCTAAGTTTGCTGGAGAAGAAGTACAAATACATGGCTTAACCAGAACTGTAAAATTAAGCAGAAAGCCTGCACTTGAAGTTTATCATAAATAAAAACCTAACTAAGACAATCATAAACCTTTTCTAAATCAATTTTAATGACATGAAACTCCTTCTAACTTTTTTTTCTCTTTAGTTATATTAAAGAACCATCTCAACCCAATATTTTAAATTATTAAATAAAATTCTAAGATATAATTTATATTATTAACACACTGCCTCAAGTGAAATTCGAACTCGTGACCGCATGGTCATTAAAGCTCTGATACCATATCAAATAATAATCTCAACTCAATAGCTTAAACTTTAGGTGAAGTTTCAGTATATGATTTATATTAATTTCTAACACACCCTTATAAATAAAAGCCCTTTGGGCTTAAAATTGCATAGGTCCACACTACATTCTACTTAATTTTTACCAAATAAATAGTGACGGTGAGATTCGAACTCGTGACCACTTGGTCATCAAGACTCTGATACCATGTCAAAAAATCATCTCAACTCAATAGCTTAAGCTGTTAGGTGAGGTTCCAAGCCTGCACTTGAAGTTTATCATAAATAAAAACCTAACTCAGACGATCATAAGCCTTTTCTAAATCAATTTTCATGACATGAAACCCCTCCTAACTTTTTTTCTTATGAGTTATGTCAAAGAACCATCTCAATCCAATAATTAAATTGTTAAATGAAGTTCTAAGATATGATTTATATTATTAACACACCCTCTCAAGTGAAATGAAGTTCACTTTTTTTCTTATGAGTTATGTCAAAGAACCATCTCAATCCAATAATTAAATTGTTAAATGAAGTTCTAAGATATGATTTATATTATTAACACACCCTCTCAAGTGAAAGCATTTTGAGCTTGAAATCTGAACATTCGTATTACCTTGTGCTTAATTTTTATCAAATAAATTAAATGAGGGTGGTGAGATTCGAACTCGTGATCACTTGTTTATCGAGGCTCTGTTACCATGTTACAAAACCAATCCAACCCAATAGCTTAAACTTTAGGTGAGGTCTCAATATATGATTTATATTATTTTCTATAACACACCCCTCAAGTGAAAGCTCTTTGGGCTTGAAACTTGCATAGGCTCACACTACATTGTGCTTGGTTTTTATCAAATAAATAGGGATGGTGAGATACGAACTCGTGACCGCTTGGTCATTAAAACTCTAATACCATATCAAATAATCATCTCAACTCAATAGCTTAAGCATTAGGTGAAGTCTTAGTATGTCATTTATATTATTTTCTAACACACCCTCATAAGTGAAAGCCCTTTGCGCTTCAAATTACACAGGTCTATACTACATTGTACTTAATTTTTATCAAATAAATAGGGACAGTGAAATTCGAACTCGTGACTGTTTGGTCATCAAGACTCTGATACCATGTCAAAGAATCATCTTAACCTAATAGTTTAAGCTGTTAGGTGAGGTCCCAAGTATGATTTATATTATTAATAAGATATAATTTTATTATCCATTATAAGTTATCCCGGAACAAAAATACTCTGAAAAGGACTAATGAGCTTCGAAAGTAATGGTTGGATCTTGTTTTTAATGATCTTAGTAATCAATATATAGATAGTTATAGATAGGTGGCTCTTCTTTCATCTTAGACCGATCAATTGTTTTTGTAACTTAAGAAAATAATATGCATGCATTGCTAGTATGTTTTAAAGAAAAATAAATGTAATGAATCTAGAAAAAAATGATGATAACATGTAGAAAAAAAAACCTTGTAAAAAAAAAATATGAAGTTGAATTTCAAGATAACTCAAAGTTAAAGAATGAAAAAAATTATAAAACAATATCTAAGCCAATCTGAGTTAGCATAGAAAACTCATGACCTAAATTGTGAGGTGTAAGAAAAAAATATAAAATAAGGATGATGCAAATTTGGGTTAACATTTCATATCTGTGACCCGAGTCACGAGCTAGGATCACCGCATTGAAAAAAATTACAAAGCTCGATTTTTTATAATGCAATATTGAATGATAAAATTTAAAAAAATCAATTTTTTTTATAAAAAAAAGATATTAAAAGAATAAGAATCGAATTTGATATAAAAATAAAATGATGTAATAGCCTGAGTCAATCCAAGGTAGCATGAAAAATCTATGACCTGGGCCAGGTCATCCTCATATAAATAAAAAACAAATAAGTACTAAACTTAGTATTGAAGGATGAAATCTAATTAAAAATAGTTGGTGTAAATTTTTTTTCAAAAAAAAAAGACCAATGGTAATCTAGGTTAACATTTGATATCTGTGACCTAAGTTATGACATTGGGATCATCATATAAAAAAAAAAACATTACGAAACTCAATTCTCAATCAATTCAATGTTGAAAGATTATATGGAAAAAATAAAATCAATTTAGAAAAAGGATCCAAAGCTAAAATAAAATAATAAAGATCAAATTTCATATAATAATAAAATAAAATGAAATGATATAAAACCCCCAGGCCAATTCGAGTTAGCATGGAAAATTCATGACACGGGTTAGAGGTTTAAAATCTATCTCACAAAAATACACGCGGACTTGGCTCTATATACAATTTAGTAGCTTCTATTATTCAAAGTGTATTAGACTAGTCACCAAGGATATTTAGTTTATAAGGTTTCAAAATATAAAAGATATTCAAGAAATGCCTACACTTCATACAAATTCAAATTTATAAGCATGCAAAATAAAAACTCATGGAAAACATGTTTTCAATACAAAAATAATAATAGAATTATAGTATGCATACTAAACATATATTCAAACTTGCAATTGATATTAATTCAAGGTTCTAACATGTATACTAACAATAAAAATATGTGTTTAAATTGAAATAAAGAAAGGTTCTTATTTGTTAAAGCACTTTAAAGTAATGTAATTTTTTTTATTGCCAATAACGAATCCTTTATCCTTAAAGTTTTATTACTCCTCACTTGTGCAATTAAAATATTTGTATTATGTCTCCCAAAATTACATAACACCACCACCTTGGTTTAGATGCACTTTTAAAAAAGGTCTTTAAACCAAAGTAAAAGAACTCAATTATTTCTTATCAAAGTGAACCTAAGCTTTAAATTTGAAAAAAAAACACACAGCATAAAAAAAAAACATAAAAAAAAGGTGACGAAGAGCGTGTAAAATTATGGAAAAAGAAAAACTTGTAGGAAACATTTTTTTCACCTCTTTCTCTTTTTATAATGAACTTTAGAAGCTAAAAGGTTGAAGAATTAATTATAAAAATAATCAAAATTAATTTCCACTATTACCAAATTTTGATTAGCCACCATAAATCAAGAATTAGATTTGAATATAATGTCCATAAATCTAAATTTTTTTAGGTGAAAATGCTTTTGAAATAGACTATTAACATTCATAGGCTAGATTAAACAAAACAATGGGCTAGAAGAAATAATTGTTCATGGACCAGCCTAAGTCTAACTTCTAGTTGGCAAACAATAATAATTTTTTACGGTCTAAAATATTATTTTACAATAAACTCAAACTCAAGCCTAACCCTAAGCCCGAGCATGAGTTGGACTAGGCTAGTTCGGTGCACACATGGGTTTAAATCCATAATCCACTTTGCTTAGGACTTCTCCTTTCTAAAAACTTAGGTACTTTTTAGGCCTAATTTTAACTTCCTAGCTTTCTACTTTATAAGTACAAAGAAAGTCTTGTTTTTTTTTTTTTTTTCTATATGGGATATAGTTCTTTTAGAGGATTTTGAATTTCACCAAAACATGTTAACTAAAAGTTTTTTTAGATTAATTTCTTATTCATCAGTAATTTGTTTAAATCATGTTAATATTTTATTTTAAAGAGCTTATGTTGGAGATTAAAAAACCAACAAAGTTTAAACTTAAAAAGCGAGTGGACCCCACTTTTTATTTAGCATCAGATATGTTCATTAACCATTTTTTAAACAATTTTTTCCAACAATCCCCCACGTAAATGGAAACTATCTAACCAATTTAAAAACAACTCAAAGATTTGTTAAGAGATACTAATTTGGTAGATCATTATATCATGATAGATAGCTTTTAGTGAAATACTATTAGATTTGCTAATTAAATAATGAACATAATGTGTTGAATTATTCATCTTTTGTATAAACCAAAAAAAATATATATTCTTATAGTTCTTTACCTAGAAATTTTATTTGGTTCTCAGTGTTGTGTTTATTTTGGTTTTGAATAATTCTTGGGTTCATAAGTGCTTTAGAAAAATGAACCTTTATCAAAATTATCAAAGAAACAACTATATTTCTTACTCATATAAGTGATATTTCATTAAGAGTATTCTACTATACTCTATTTGGCGTGCCAAGATATAAGAATCATTAAGAGCACATCTCACCCTTTATCACGTTGCATCTAGAACATATACTTAGTTTTTCATTTGATCTTAGATTATGAGATCTCTAATTAGCTAGAAATGGTTACTATCATTACAGTCCTTGATCTTTATACAAGCTCTCTTGAAAACACTTTGGTTAGCGGATCTCTAGTATTTTCCTTTGACTTTACATTGTCAATGTAAATAATTTCATTTAAAAGTAAGTGTTTAACAATATTATATCTATGACATATGTGTCTAGACTTACCATTATACATAATACAAATTTTCAATATAATGATATTAGAATAATAGGTAAGCTCCTCATTAGAGTCACCATTTAAAAAAGTTATTTTTATATTCATTTGATTTATTTCAAGCTTGTTAATAGGTATTTGGGAGTTGGATACATAGTTTCTCAATGTCTAAATAAGAGATGTATGATTTTAAAGGATCACGACAAGATTGAGATCAAGAGTGACAACACTAATGTTAAAATGTCACCACTTGAGGATGCTAGCGATTGGGATGTAGAGTATTTGATTGAGGGAAAATTATTGGTTATTCAGCATGCACTAAATGTTCAGATTAAGAAAGATGATTAGGAGTAACAAAGAGAGAATATATTACGTACAAGAAGCCATATCGATACCAACATATATAGTAAGATTATTTATGGTGGGAGTTGTGTTAATGTTGCTAGTACTATACTTATTTAAAAATTAAATTTGATTACTACTAAACATCATAGACCATATAGGCTTGAATAGTTGAATGAATATGAAAAAGTTAAGATTAAGAAACAGATCCTATCTTTTTTTTATTAGAAAATATCATGATGAGGTTTTGTATGATGTGATTCCTACGCATGCGAGCCACTTGTTATTGAGGTGTTTATGGCAATTTTATATAAGTGTAGTGCATGATAGGTTTAGAAATAGGAACTCTTTTGTAAACAATGAAAAATTCATCACACTTGTACCATTGCCACCAAAATAGGTCTATAAAGATCAATTAAAATTGAAAAGATAAAATGAGGCCAAAATAAGTGAGAAATCATGGAAAGGTCTTGAGCTTAGAGAGGAGAGAAAATATTGTGAGCCATTAGGGAGAAATAAAGAAACATTTATGTTTTTATGCAAAAAAAAAGAAGAAGATCAAGAGTGTTTTTTTTATTCTAACTAGGTGATGAGTGTACTTGTGTAGAAAGAGACTTATTTTAACACTAATGAACTTGATTCTTGTTTTTCTAGTGTGGCAATTTTTTTATTACAAGAATCCAAAGATATGTTTATCAAAGATATTCCTACTGGTTAACCACCGATAAAGAAAAATCAAACAATTACTAATTGACCAACCTATCAAAGTAATCTTGAGGAGACAAATAAATTTTAAAAGCAAGTTGAGGATTTCATATCTAAAGAGTGCATAATAGAAAACTTTAGTCAATGTGTTGTTTTGATGTTACTTGTGCTTGAAAATGATGGAACTTGAAGGATGTGTGGTTATTATCATGCTATTAACAACATTACGATAAAGTATAGACATTCAATTTCTAGGCTTCATTATATGTTAGATGAATTGCATGGTTCTTGTATTTTTACAAAGGTTGATTTAAAAAATTGATATCATATTAGGATGAAAGAAGAAGATAAATGAGAGATTACTTTTAAAACTAAGCATGAACTTTAAAAATGGTTAGTTATGTTATTTGGTCTTACTAATGCACTTAGTACTTTTATGAAATTGATGAATCATATGCTGCATGTATTTATTGGAAGATTTTTTGTTGTGTATTTTGATGATATCTTGGTTTATAGCAAGAGTTTGGATGAACATATTGAGCATTTGCATTTTATACTTAATGTTTTAAGAAAGAAACATTATTTTCTCATATAAAAAAAGTGTACTTTTTTCATAGAAAATATTATATTTCTTGGTTATGTTGTTAGTGTAAAAAGTATAAAGATTGATGAGGAAAAAGTGAAGGCTATCCAAGAATGATTCACACCTATGTTAATAACCAAGGTAAGAAGTTTTTATGGTTTGACTAATTTTTATAAGAGGTTTGTTAAAGATTTTAGCCACCACTCATTAAAATCATTAAAAAGATAGTTGGTTTTAAATGAAGTATTGAACAAGATAATACATTTAATATTCTTAAAAAAAAGGTAAGTTCAACATCTATACCTTTATTAGCGTCGCCCGACTTTACTAAAACTTTTGAAATTGAATGTGATTTCTTAGGAATAGGTATTGGGGGTTTTTTAATACAGGAGAAGCAAACGATTGCTTATTTTAGTGAAAAGCTTAATAGTGCAGTGTTGAATTACCTGACTTATGGTAAGGAGCTTTATATCTTGGTGATGACTTTGTAGACTTGGTAACACTACTTATTGTTGAAAGAATTTGTGATTTATTTAGATCATTAGTCACTAAAACACTCGAAAGAACAAAGTAAGTTAAATCAACATGTCAAGTGGGTGGAATTTATTAAAATCTACCTTTATATGACTAAATACAAGTAAGGTAAGGAAAATGTATTGGTTAATGCACTATCTAAGAGGTATATTCTTCTTTATACTATAAATACAAAATTATTGGGATTTGAATATGTAAAAGAATGTATGCTAGTGATAGTGATTTTGCTAATGTGTACATTTCTTATGATAAGTCAATGTTTAGAAAGTCTTATAGTCCAGATGATTACTTCTTTGAAGAGAATAAATTATGTTTGTCTGATAGATCTATGCTTGAATTGTTTATTTGTGAAGCACACGGGATAGATTAATATGATATTTTGGTGTTAAAATATTTTAGATGTTTTATATGAACACTTTTTATTAGCCTTTACAAGTACTATTTATAAGCTCTAGATTAGGAAGAAAATTAATAAAGAAAATAAAGCTATAATACCATAGGAGCTAAGCTAAAAAAAAATAAGTAAAGACAGAGTGTATAATTACCGTAAAATATGTGCAGAAAAAATCAACCCAAAACACTCTTTTTCAACTCCTTTTATAGATGATTTTAGAATTAAAACTGATACAAAATTAATTTTGATAATTTCCAGAATAAATTCTCTCCATTATTAATTTTGATTACCCATCATAAAACCAAAATTAAGCCTGAATGTTTTGGCTTTAAATAAGATATGTTTTAGCTTAAAAATTCTCATGGGTTCAATTTTAAATTTTCATATTCTTAGATATAAATTACTGAAAAAACTTCTTCTTTTTCTTACGAGGGACAAATATTTATAAATGGTTTGAGTTTTTCTAAAATATATCAATAAAGGGTTTTTTTAAAATCAATTTTTTATATATTTATAGTTTATTTAGGTCATTTTAATATTATATCAAAGTTTTAATGCTAAAAATCAGAAGATCTCACTTGTAACCATGTTTTAAACAAAATTTCGGATACATTTCCACACAAAATCTTGAAATTTGTCAGCACTTTTCCAGTACATATAAAACAGAAAAGGGCCAGCACTCACTCAGTTACTTCTGTCTTTTTTTTTTTTTCACTCGATGACAAAGTTGTCTCCAAAAGTTGAAGAAGTGTCTAGGTTAAAGTAAATGAATAACCAAAAACTAGCTTTCTGTACTTTGATGGCTTCCTCAATTCTCGTAATCCTGTTCAGAGACTTGAACGAGTCAGAAAGTTTCTTTGCAACATCGACCAGGTCATATATTAGACCTGGCTGGGTTTTCTTGCTTTGCCCAGGAACCAAAATCACAACGTTATAACGCAAACAACGTTGCAGGTATA
This sequence comes from Populus davidiana, assembly GCA_030145905.1. Taxonomy (NCBI): domain Eukaryota; kingdom Viridiplantae; phylum Streptophyta; class Magnoliopsida; order Malpighiales; family Salicaceae; genus Populus; species Populus davidiana. Next base: position 3,302,003 of record CM057792.1, on the reverse strand, counting down.
GAAAATAACAAAGAACTTTGCCGTGTCAACCAAAATCGCCACTTTTGAATATTAAATATAGGATGGTTACCTATTCCAAGATATCTAATTTTATATACAAATGTTGTGATATTAGGCTACCTAAATAAGATTTGATTTACTAATAAAGTGTTTGTTAAAATATTGATATTTCCTTGGAAAGATGAGAATACAAGTTTGATTTTTAAAAAATACATTTATTAGAAGGGACAGTCACAAATCTCGAACGAAACTAATTTCATCCTTTAAAAAAATAAGATAATATCTGGATAAGAAAAAAAATATATCATTTGATTTGATTATAATTTTTTTTTTAAAATATATATATATATATATATATTATAGCTATTATCTAGGGAAAAAATAGTTTAAATCAATAAGTAGCGTTTAATTACTCACCGGGGATAAAAGAAATAAAAATAGTGGGTTATAAGATTATATATGCTTATACTTTCATTTTAAATTTAATTTAGATATATATTTTTATTCTTACTGTTTTTATATCTTCTACCCTAAGGTAGAATCAAACATTACTTAAGTTATTAGGTTATCTTGCCGGCTATTAATCTAACTTGGATTAACTATTTTTATTAAAATAATATCAATATATTTATTTATTAATTTTATTGTTAGTCAAACCATACTTGAACTGGATCAATTACATAACTAAAAATCTAATTTAAGTCAATTGAGTTTTATTATATCAATTTCCTATCTGATTTAACTAAAATATTAATCTTAATCCCACTTTGAATCTAAAAGTTTTATAAAAATTTGTTTGATAGTGTGGTATAAATTATTTTTAAAAGTTTTTTTTATTTGAAAATACATCAAAATAATATATATTTTTTATTTTTTAAAATTAACACATCAAAACAATTTAAAACATAAAAAAATAAAAACTAAAAAAAATAAAATTTTTCTAAAAACACAATTAAACTGGAATGTGTCAACGGACAACCCAGTCATAAATCAACCCTCCCTCCAGGCTAACAACTAGTCAACTACGCTTCGGATCGCATCCTTTTTTTATTATATTTTGTTTTCCCTTCTTCTCACCACCTTCATGCCCTTATTTTAATGAATAGTGGACTTATAAAATTTTTAAAACTGGAGCTTTTTACACGTGACAACCTACCGTTATGACATGACTTCAAAAAGGGTAGCACCTTTGCCACATCCAATAATTTATCCTCACCCCCATGATTTGAATTTGCACTTGAAAATACAAAATTACCCTCAGCATATTTTCGACTTGTTTAATATTTCATGACAAAATCTCAAAATTTGATATTCGGGTGATTAAAAAAAACCAAAAAATCAATTAAATAAAAAAATCAGAAAAAATAATTAAAAAAAGCAAACCATAAAAACAATTAATTAAAATTTTTTTAAAACCGACCGGTTTAGTTCGATTTTGATTTTATAAGCTTGAAACTAAAAAAACAGAGTCAAACCAGAACAAATCAAGCCAAACCGAGCCAAACTGAAAAAATCAAGCTAAACTGGTTTATAGGTTTTTTTTTTTTCTAAAAACGAACTGAAACCGATCGGTTTGAATCAATTTCTGGTTTTTTTTAAAAAAAATGGTTTGCTTTTTATATATATATATATATATATATATATATAAAAAAAAAACTGAGTTAAACCAAAAAAATGATCACCCCAACTCTATTTTTTCAGAGAAAAATCATGCATGTTCAAGAATTTTGGTTTGAACATTTTGGAATATTTAGCTGATAGACTTTTTCTACTCTTTACAAATTCAAGTCTTCACATCCCCCACATGGAAATTTCCTGGAGTTTAAACCCAGCTATTATATTATTATATTAAATGATATTCAAGTCTTCTTCCAATTTCACACTAATAATCAGTAAAATCCAAAAAAAAAAATTTAAAAATTTCCTACCAGAAGAATTCATAAATATTTAATAGTGTAGTGGTTATTTTTAAAAATATATTAAAATAATATATTTTTTTATTTAAAAAAAATTTGTTTTTGACATGTTAAAATAATTTTAAAAAATTAAAAAAATAATTTTAAAAAAATCAAATTAAAAAAAAAAAAAAAAAACACGGTTTCCCGAACATTATTTTCTATTTCTTGCCTAATTTCCTCACCAAGAACAACTAAGCTTCAAAATAATCTTTTAAAAACATCTATCCAGCGCTCAATAAGCTCTTTCTCTTCTCCTTGACATTTCAACAATACAACGTTCAGGTCCAACAAGAAAGCAAAACTTGACATGACCCTTGTTTTTTTGCAGAAAAATTGAGAGGTTTTTGTTATAAAGAAAACGAACCCATCAAAGTTTCTTACTTTGTGTAGTTTTTCTCTGGACTTTTTCTCATTTTCTCACCTTCCAAGCCCGAAAATGCCCAATTGGGAACTCAAGAACTGCTGCAAACATGACCAGGTCGCCTTCCTGGTCACTATTGCAATCTTCTCTGTTGTTATCCTCGCGGTACGTGCAGTTTTCTGTTTCTTGTTTTTGGCTTTGGCTTCTTGGGCTCTTTTATGTTTTGTTGCCTCTGTGTTTTGAAAGGTTAGAAGATCAAATCGACTTGGTCAAAGATTTGCTTTGATGGGTTATGAGTAGTTCTAATTGGCTCAATTATGTTTAGTTTTTTACACTAATTGATGAAAATTGAGATGCCCTTGTCACTTTTTATGCGGTCCGGTTGTGTTGAACTTGTTCTTTGACACTGAATTGTTGAATTTTTATTGTTGCAGTTATGGAGGACGTTCATAATGACACCCTTTAAGCTCATCACTGTGTTTTTGCATGAAGCAAGTCATGCGATTGCTTGTAAACTGACATGTGGTCAGGTATGAAGCTCGTTCTATGCCCTGTGTGTTCTTGGCAGGCCAGGGAAGTTAGATGCTTTTGGTTTCAGTACTGAGTTTTATTAACAGTATGGCCTAATATGTAATTTAAGATGCAATTAGGGAGTTTAAAAAAAACCAAAATTACCTTTTCTGTTAGGTAATATTGCTTCCCTCAAAATTTGACTCATCGTTTAAGTGGAATTCTGTGCATTACTATTAACATGCGTCATGCTTGTTTGATCCCATATTAACTAGCTTGCTGTTTGCTGCTTTTAATGTGAATTCACGTGCATATTGAGGTATACTTCATGCTTTGTTGCTTATTGGAAGATGAGGTTTTTAGGCGCTCAAAGGGGTGTAGTTTATCAGTTTTCCTTATTAACTAATAAAAGTGATCTTCACAATTAATTCTCTAATGTACTTAATGATTCCCCGTCATATTAAGGAATAATTTAATGAGAACTTGGGTTCTTTGTGTACAACCTTAAGCTATGTAACAGAATGCATATAGTTTACTTTGTAGTTGAGTCAGATGTATGATGTTTGTATTCATAGATTTCAACAATGTTATCATTCAAAATGCCATTATGCATGAGGAAACAACAACTTGACATGCTCTTGTTAGATAGATTCTGTGGTATTTTGACTTCTGTTTTTATTAAGTGGAGTAATTGGTTTTCTCGAAAAGCAGTTCATGAAGTTGCCTTTAGTGGCCATTGCTTTGATTGAAATCACGATCTAAGTGAGTTCTTTGGTCAATGAAAAGATGACATCAATGTTATTCATCTTGTCCATCATACCTTAATTTGACTTTCTGAATGGTTCTTCAGAGTTATAGCGAGTTGCAAATGAAATTTTCAATAAGGACATCCTGCCTTGTTCTATAAGTATGGCACTGACTTCTGATTGTCTGGTTGTTATGTTCACCCTTCACCGTGATTTTTTCCTTGAATGATTATTTTTTCTTTCCTGTGATATGGATAGACTTTGTATTTTTTTTATAGCATAATTAATTACTGATAGTTACCATGTTTGTTGTTTCACACTATCCTCTTGATCTCTGTTGAGGAATGCTCATCTTCAGTTTATTAGTATCCACTGTACTATGCAGGTGGAAGGGATTCAAGTTCATGCGAATGAAGGTGGAGTGACACAGACACGCGGTGGTGTATACTGGTTGATATTGCCTGCAGGATGTACATTCCTTTTGCCCTTGAAAGTTTTTCTTTTAATCACAGTGGGCCTAGTTTTTATTGCTTGTTTCTAGAACTACTCCAATTCCAAGTCTTATTTGCCTCCGTAACCAATACATGTTTATGGATTAGTACAATGCAAGTCAAACTTGTTGTGGAGCCCATTTTTTTAATTTTGCCAAGTCCAGTGTGAAACATCAATTTGAAAGTGCTATCTTTCTCAGTGTTTATGCTTTAGAAGCTTATACAGGAGCCATGAAGAGTTTGCTTTGGACTTCTTTTTTTTCAAAAACTCTCAATGTTTGTTCTGTTAGTTTTTATGATACTCGATTTTAAACATGTTCTCTATAGTGCTGCTTCCTTATGGCACTCACATTTTGTGCCATTGCCTTGTGCTTCCAGATCTTGGTTCGTCATTTTGGGGGATGGCTTTGGTACTTGCATCCACAAATCTCATTACTGCAAGAATAGCAGCTGGTTGCTTGGCTGTTGCCCTGTTAATTGTTCTCTTTATTGCTCAGAATGTAAGATAGTGACATAAGAAGATTATATTTTCTGCAATATATTATAATCCCTAAATATGATGATCTGTATCAGATTATTGACATTCATTTGAAAGGTTTTCTCAAGCTTTAAATTTGTATGTTTTCACTTGATTTTTTTTCTTGCAGTGGACTCTTCGAGGACTTTGTATTGGTGAGCGTTTTCATGAATGTCCATCAACAATTCATTCATACATTGTTGTTGTTGATATACACTGTCTTCAATACTCACATCTTGTATTTAACAAACCCAATTCACAGGATTCATTATTTTCCTCGCTGTTGTTTGGGTACTGGAAGAAAAAACAACTGTACGAATCCTCCGATATGTCATTCTCTTTATTGGTATATGCTTGTACCATTATATCTTCCCTTTTTTATTTGAACTTCCTTCTCTACCTTGGTGTCACTGTTAAGGTGAATGAAATAGAGATTTAGCTTATATTCTGTCTCGCAATTGCAGGTGTGATGAACAGTTTGTTTTCGGTTTATGGTGAATATTCTCTTGTTCTTCTATTGTCCTTTTAATTAACCATGCACCATTAATATAATTATTGATTCTATCTGACCAATATAAATGGTCTGCAGATATTTATGACGATCTAATATCTCGAAGAGTCCACACCAGTGATGCTGAGAAGTTTGCAGAAATATGCCCTTGCCCTTGTACCGGTGTTGGTTGGGGAGTCATTTGGTGAGCTTTTAACCTTTGACAGGACCATAAAAGGTTGATAGAGTCAATGTCTGTGATAAGGGAGTTTGTGCACTTTTAACAGTTCTGCATTTCCTTTTTCTGTGTGTGACTTCAATTGCAGGGGAATAATCTCATTTTCATTTCTGAGTGCATCCATATATCTTGGACTGGTCATCTTATCCTGAGGTAAAGCCTACTTTTGCAAGGATTTGATTTTTCGAACAATTTTTTTTTTTTTTTTCATTCTTTATGGACTATTGGAGTTGTGTGATTTGGAATTTTGGCACTGCAAGTCATCTATAATAAGGTCATGAGAAACAGAAATGAAGCTCTTACAAATGCTGAAAAATTCCATTGAGTGTGACATGCATGATTTATATGAAGTTCATAGAAATAAGAACCCCATTTAAGAATGCTTCGCCTAAATGAAGAACAGGAAGAAATCTAAATGCCTCAGAGAAAGTCTCAATAAGTTCTCCATGGAAATCATGAATTATAGGCTTTTTTCCAGTTTTTGGATGCAACAAGTTTAATTTACTTCATGGCTGGAGTCGCTGTTAGATCTTTGAAGTGTTTAGCGATATTGAATTATATTTTGTACTCTCATTTGAACCGAGTAGTGTGAGTTTTGCTTCCTTCATTGAGCTATCTTTGTACTATCTGAGTGTCTGTTGAAGTAGAATGTCAGCTGAATATAGGAGAGTTGTTAGTAATTTAAGGATTATTCGTGGGGAAATTTCCACTTTGAGCTAATGTTCTTTACTTAAAGTTCAATCATAGACCCTAGCGTGTAACATCTGTAGAATCACCATGATTGATATCTTCAAGTTCTCCTAATTCCCCTTTACATTTCCAGGTCCAGACTCCAGACTCATGATCCAAGACATTATATATTGGAATGGCTCCTGTGCATGAAAGATATTTCTTCAATTTTGAAACATTATATTTTGGTGGTCCTGCCAAGCTTGTTTATCCCTTCATTCTTTTGCCCTTGTATCTAGGGTAATTAGTAGGCTGTGATGATTGGTTTGAATTATTGTTTTGTAGAAAACTGATATCTTTGTACTCTCATTCAATTGAATTGGAAATTTAGATGCAATCAACAGTTTTAAATTTAGAATTCCATTATGAAATGCCCTCTTGTTCTATTCTTTCATGGAAGCACTCTTGTTCTATTCTTTCATGAATGATGACATTCAGGGGATGCCATTGTTTTATTTTAACTATGGTTGTGAGAAATTTCTTCATGCAATCTTATCCAGAAGAAGCTGATTTGATGATTGGTTAAATAATTATCAGGAGAACATAGAATTCAGCATTCAACAAAGAGTTTTTCTTCTTCAGTAATCATGGTGTGGATTTGAAAATATGGCATCTGATATACATGTTACATTGATGTCACTGACATCAACTTCCATATTCATTCATTTTATTTTATTTTTTTTGTTGACGTGTAAATGTATATCATTTATAAAATTAATATTAGTGGTTAAATCATTATGGGGTGAACATTTTTGGTTTAATTTAGTTTGGTTCTGATAGGCATGTAATTAATGTTAATATTATCTAATTTTGTTACAAAATTCTATAATATATTTAATATTTTTTGTCACTGAATATTCATTTATATTAAATTATTAGTGCTAATATTGTGTTCAATATATTGTAAGTCTTTCTAATATTTGTGTTTTGGACTCATCTTGCATGAAAGTTTAAATAACACACACACCAAGTTAAAATTTAAATTACAAAGCATTACCTTCAAAAGAGCTTAAAAAGAAACAACAAATAACCTTGTAGTAAAAAATAAAACAATTCATGCAAAAAATATAAATCTTTATTGTGCACATCATACCAATTGAAAAGCACATTAAGATGACAAGAACATTACACTTTGATTCCTTAATACCATTGACATCAAAACCTGAAAATCAAGATATAAAATTATAACATTATAAAATAAATTAGAATATGTAAAAATAAAAAGTAGTATTTTACCATCAAAGTAACTTTTGAACTAATTATCATCCGTTGCTAGATGTAACTTTCCACCAAATTCTATAATATAAAAAATTAAACATGTTAGATGATTGCAAACGATTTAATTAATAAATCACAATAAAAGGTGCAAGTTTATAAATAATAATAATAAAAAAAATTACTTAACTCAAGATTTTCTCGTAGGTTTCAAGATAATTTATCAAGATTTTAATATCAGTTGGAATTGATCCATGATGCAACCAATTTTAACATCATTGTTCTCATTATTCAACTCCCTGGTGTAACATCATTGTTTTAATTGATTTTTTTATTTCATCATTCGACATTATGTTTGTTGTAAATTGGATTTCATAATTTTTATTTTATTTTATTTCTATGGGGTTATCCCGGTTTTATTACATAGATTCCGAGTTTGACAAATTAACTCAAGTTGACTCGGGTAATTTTCTTTTTTGTCTTTTTTAATTTATATACTTTTTTCAAGTTTATCTTTCAACTTTGGATTGATTAAGAATTGACTATCATAATTTATTTTGATTTTTTTCTATAGCATTAAGGTCTTATAACTCAAGTCGTAGATCTATGTTAACTCAAGTCGATTCAGTATGTTATAGTTTTAAAATTTGAGAAACAAAATGTTATCGTATCAATATTTAAAAATAGTATCATCTAATATACATTATATTTTGAGTTTATGATTAGTTTTTTTCTTAAAAAATATATTAGCAACGTTTAAATATATTTTTTATGTTAAAAACATTGATCTGACTTGCAACGCGGGCTAATGATCTAGTTTAGATTATGTCTTTCTTTAATGTACGTTTAATCTTGTGTTTTTATTATAATATCAATGAAATCTCTTATCGGTCTTGATAGAAAGAAAATAAAGAAAAATATAACATATATTGAAAATTAATCAAAACTAAACCATTACTAATAAAAGAAAAATAGATTATTTTTTATTAGATTAATTAATTGCATTGGAATATATAAAGTGATTTTTTTTTATCTCATTACAAAAAAAAAAAAAACTAAACTAAAATAAAAGGCCTTATTGATTTATTATGCACCAAGACATTTTAATGTGGATTGGAACAATAAAATTATCTTTTTACCCTTGCAAAAACAAAACAAAAAACTCATATAACTTGGTCGTAAGGGTAAAGAAGTCTTTTCCCAAGGATTCATTCATTGTTTTTATATTTTAAATCAATAGTGTAATGATTTGCATACTTTTAAAAGAAAAAATGGTTAAAACTAGGTAGAATAGCTCTTTGGTCTTTTTGCACTTTGAATGAACAGTAAAATAATCACATTGCCCTTAAAATAATAATAATAAAAAAACATAAGACTTATGGTTAGGGGCACTTAAGTCTTTTCTGTATGTTTTTTGTAATTATCTATTTGAATGAGGGGCAATTAGATCTTTGAATGAACCTAAAAAAAAAGAAGAGGATGTCACGTGCGTAGCCAACACTAACAAGTGGGAGGCACTTGAGCTTTTTGGACAGTGAACGACTTCTACAGGTGTTCAAACACTATCATCTACGACAGCGTTTTAAGCATTGTATCATCCTTCTCGTGGTAGTAGTACTCGTGTTCACAATGAAGGTGCAATTGGGCTTTAGTGACTTTTTTTTCTTTTCCTCTCTTTTCTCTCACTTGGCTTAGAAATATGCACTAGCCCTTTCAAAAATCTATTATGTCCTCTAGTTTGTATTTCTATCAGTTTTAACCCTTATTATTTTGATTACTATTTGTTTTGCTTTTAATACTTTTTGATGGGTTTTTTCAATTTTGTCCCTAGGCATTTAATTTCATTTAAATTTTTTTTATTAAATTTGATCTTCATTTATTTTTTTGTTATTTTTTGTGTTTTATCATTTTGTTTTTCAATTTCATCTCTCGTCATTGTTTTCTTTCATTGAGTTTATATACCAGATTTGGTCCTCATTATTTTGATTGCTATTTGTTTTGTTTTGTTTTTAACTTTGGATGATTAAGGATTTTTCTTAGTAATTTTTAGTGTTTGCCTTCTATAAAGTGATCCTGGTCTCATGATTCGGGTCACTGGTTTTAGAGATTAGCCCGATTTAACTTCAGTCTTTTTTATGCTTTTTTTTAAAAAAAATTGATTATTTTTCAATTCTATCCTTTGACTTTAGGTTATTGAGACTTGAGCTTTGTGATTTTTTTTGTTAACTTTTCTACGGTTTTTCCCAATCTTATATCCCAAATCGCAGGTTTGTTAGGTTAACTTAGTTTTCAACCATGAAATAAGAATGAATAAATTCCTAAAGTTAAACCACATTAATACCATGGAATCCCATCTATAAATTCTAAAAGGATTCAGATTTATTTAAAAGGAAAGGCAAACAATTAGCCATGAAATAATAGTGAATAAATTCCAACAAATAGTGATTTCTCTCATCCAAGTAACTTAAGAAAATATCAAAGGAAAAGAGATCATAAAAATTACCTATAACTAGAGAAATATCAAAAAAGCTTAAAGGCTTATACCATGGCTCTGATGGTTGCTTAAAAGGCTTGTTACTACTGATGTAAATGTATGTCTTATAATTTCATCCATCTAGTTTAAGTTATGAAGAACCTATCAAAATAAAACCACAGAAGAAAAAGAGCAAACATATGATGTAAAATATTACTCAACATTAAAATTGAGCATTTTGACTTGTTGTGCTGTTAATGAGAATTTTTATAAAAGAACAAGTTTTTTATAAGATCAATATCATATAAGTTATACAAAGCTATTATACTACGAAGAAGATTAGAATAACTTTTTAATTTATTTAACAGTGCATAAATATACTTTGTATTGATTGAGTTTCTGAGGAACTGTAACCATGAAGCCTTATGCCACTACTAAAGGATAGCCAACATCATCTCTATATACTAGGATTTATTCTACTACATTAGCACATGCCTCAAGAAATCAGGACAACTCTTTGGTTATATAATGCAAGCGAAAGCTAATAGGATAGCAACAGTATAGAAAACAAAAAAAAAATGAACGAGAAAAAGAGTTATAGATGTGAAACTTAAATTAACAATTTTATTCTCTGAAATTTAAGCATTTAATGGTTGCCTCTTCAAGATGTTTACAAGACCTTTAAATAGGTCAAGAAACCTACCTCTTTTAGAAAATAACATAAAGTCCGAAAAAACTAAGGAAACTAAAGCAAAATCCAAAATAAAAATAATAATTCCAAAAATTTCTAGAAAAATAATAAAATTGGCCCAAATAACAACTTTTGAGCCTAATTCTGAGAGTTCCAACAATTTGATAAGGATAAAGCGGTGTCCCATTGGAAAATTGTTTGTAGAATCACTTAGAAAGATTTGAACTCGATTCAACAGTCAAATATTCTGTTATTTTAGTTTTAAGGTGTTGATCTAGCTTGTTGCGATCATGCCTCCTTTGGGTTTAGACATGTCTCAATGGTCCATAAAAGCATCTGTTAGGCCATCCATATAGTCGACTTGTATCATATCCCCATCTAGTAGGGTTAGATCCTCACATGAATGCTTGAAACTTTAGTTTGTACAACCCTGGCTACATCATTCTCCTCGGGTTGAAGAGAACTTGTCCTTGAGTTTTTTTCTTCCTCTAGATATGGTGTCAAGCGCTACACGTTAAAGACATCAAAAGTCTTTAGATGGCTAGGAAGGTGAAGTCTATAAGCAATGTTATTTATCTTCTACAACACCTTGCAAGAGCCTATCTTTCTTTCCTTCAACTTGTTATACTCACCCACTAGAAATATGTCATGAGTAAGCATTTTTCATACTAGATCACCAACTTAAAACACCACTCTTATATAATGAGTATCAACTATGACTTTATACTTGGCATTGTTGTTAGTGATTTTCTTCTTGACTTGCTTATAAATACCATGCAAGTAATATGTCATATCATCAACTTGGACACTCAATCATCCAATACGAGGAACAAACATCAACTCTGGCACTTTAGAAGGGTTTTGTCCATAGACAATCTTAAATGGTTTCAGTTGGGTAATTCGATCTCGATATTTGTTATAAGTAAAGTTTGCTTGCAACAAGGCCAAATCCCATTATCTTGGTTTGTCTCTCATTAAACTTTACAGCAAGTTGCTAAGGCTTTAATTAACCACCTATGTATGTCCATTTATTTGAGGATGATATACATTAGTAAAGGTTAGTTAAGTTCAAATCTTACCTCACGAGCTCTTCCAGAAATTACTAATAAACTTTAAGTCTTTATCTAGAGTCATATATTTAAGAATGTCATGTAAATAAACCATCTCATTGAAGTTGAGGTGGTCATCCAGGATGTGTCCATGGTTTTTTGATATGCTATAAAATAAGACATCTTTGAAAATCTATATACAACCAAGGTTGTTAAAATCGCGATTTTAACACGGCACGGAAAGCCGCTCACAAAATCGGATCGTAAAAACAGATCGTAAAATCGTAAAAAAATCGTAAGGAATTTTAAAATACATTAAAAAAAATTCATGCTTCAAATAAAAATTCATACATAGTTCAACCACCTTAAAAATAATGCTTCAAATAAAAATTCATACATAATTCAAATATCTTAAAATACATGGTTCAAATAAAAGTCATCCTGATACATAATTTAAAATAACTTTTCATTAACTAATAATTAACAAACTTAAAATAAACAATCTGCTGGTGTGTCATGTAAACTAAAATCAGCTTCATTCCCTTCATCTTCCTCATCATTCCTCAAGCATTCATCAATATCATTAGCATCAAGAGGATTATTAGTATCACTATTAGTACCAACACCAATATTATGAACATTAGTGCTACTACTAGTACCAACACCAATATCATCAATTTGAATATCCAAATCATCTTCAATACCATGACTCTCCATTTCAACATTATTAGGAATTTCTTCTTCATCACTTTCATCTTCATTACCATTTTGTCTTCGTGTTGTACTGGTAATAGTACCAAGAAAATCAAAGTTTGGATGTTTTTCTCCATCGGTTATCCAATCATCATCAGATGAAAGATCATCTTCCATACCAAAATCATTAGCTTGCTTTTTGACTTGGTTATCATTCAATTTCAGATTGCACATTACAAATACCAAGTCATTCATTTTTTTCTGGTGCAAACGATTTCTTCGTTTTGTATGAACCTAAATAAACAATTCAAATTTATAAGATTTTTATCAAATATTTCAATATTTAAAATAATAAAAAAAAACTCACCATTTCAAATGCACTCCAATTACGCTCACATCCAGATGAAGTACAAGTCAAGCTTAGAACTCGGATTGCAAACCTTTGTAATTCTGGACATTCATCCCCATAAGAATCCCACCATTGAGCTGGAGTTTTTTTATCTCTTGCTGTCTTGGCAGCGTCAATGCCAAACAACCCTTTTGCATCCTTGAATGATTCAAGTTGTAAGTCAATTTTGCACCTTTCATTTGCATTAGGCACCATCCTTTCTAAGCATTGATATAATCCAATTTTAATGTTGGCATTAACCTTAAAATTGGGATTATAATGATAATGAGGATTCAAATAATAAGCTGCTGCATGTAAAGGTCTATGGAGTTGAAGTTCCCATCTTGCATCAACAATATTCCATATAGGTATATAACTATATAAAAAAAAAACAATAAAAATATCATTACAATATAGGAATATCTCAATTGAAAAACATCCATATTAATAGATGACAACATTTGAAATATAAATTAGCAAGATATATACCTTTTTTTCACAGAACTAAAATTCACTAGTATCTTCTCTTTTGCTTCATCCATTGCTTTATATATAAAACCCATAGCTGGTTTCTCATCAGAATCAACTAATCGAAGAACTTTAATTAGAGGAAACGCTGCCCTACTACATATAGTAACATCATACCAAAATCTGCTGTCCAAAACACAATTTTGAATTCGTTTCCCTTCTTCTATTCTTGCAAACCTACATGAACTCCACTGGTTGGAAGTAAACATAGTCATCAGCTGTATTTTATGATCATTCAAACATCCTAGAGTCAAATATGCAGTAGCAAACCGAGTGGCAGCAGGCCTAATCAAATCCCTTCCTTTCGTAAAGTGCCTTAGCATAGAAATAAGAATGGTTCTTGAATAAATATATGAGGTGATTCTCCTCCCCTTAGCAATAGTTACTTGATGAACCTCTAACTTCTTCTCAAAATCTTCTAATATCAAGTCAATACAATGGGCAGCACATGGTGTCCAAAACAAACTCTTTCTTTTTTCCATTAATAATTTTCCCGCTGCCTTATAATTTGCAGCATTATCGGTGACTACTTGGACAACATTTTCCTCCCCAATCCTCTCCACAATGGCATCTAACATCTCAAATACCTTATCAGCAGTCTTGGACATATTAGAAGTATCCACCGATGACAAAAAAACTATCCCTTTAGAACTATTAACCAAAAAGTTACAAATACTACGTCTTTTTTTATCTGTCCATCCATCAGACATTATTGAACAACCTGTTTTTTTCCATTCTAGCTTGTACTCCTCAAGAAATTTCATTGTTTGATCCACTTCTTGCTTCAAATACTTCTCTCTAATATCATAGTAGGATGGAGGCTTGAAACCTAGCCCATGCTTTGCAACCATTTCAAGTGCTTTAATAAACTCGGGGTTTTTTACACAATTAAATGGAATTGCACTAGTGTAGAAAAACCTAGCAATTTGTCGACATGCTTCTTCTCTAATATCCTTTTTTAGCAATTGATTTAGAGTTGTTTGTGTACTTCCACTCCCACTAGCTACTCTCTTTCCTTTGTCCTTGGAGCTAATTTCTTTTATTTCATCATCATCAACATCATTTCCACTATATTGAAGGGCCTTTCTTTTCTTTTCAATTGCCTCTAGATTTTTCACCAAAACACCTAAAATCATCTGCTTAACATTTTCTGGCACTTGCTGACATGACTCCACATCCTTACGAGTGCAAGCCAAATGCTGTTTGAAACGAAATATACCTCCACTAATAATTTTTTGACAATACTTGCACAAAACTTTTCTAGAATTTTTATCAACATCTATCCCATGCTGCCATCCAACATCAAACCTATTACCAGAAGCATTTTTTCTAGATGCCATAAGTTCAACAATTCAAGAATCAATTCAAATCAGCCATGTAATCAATCCAAACATTTTATAACAGGTTACAAACTTGATTTTAATACACACTACAAAAAAATAACAACCAACAACCCATCTTCTATATTATTATCCATTACAGGTTACAAACTTACAAGTTAATCAACACTCTAAATTACAATTTACAACCCAAATCCATGCATCACAAGTTACAACCCAAATCACGGTAAAATGACAATAAATCCATGCATCACAACTCAGCAGCAGCATCATTCTAAATTATAATAAATCCATTCATCACAATTCACAACTAAACAGCAGCACTCTAAAATAAATTAGCCATTCGAATTTCGAAGCTCATAAGTCATACCGTAGTGAATCAATCATGAGCCTTGATTTGGTTTTCACTTCAAACAAACATGTTGTGCTAACAAAAGGAGTTTTTCTTCCATGACTTCAAGTTACCATGACGCTGGTCAAAATTAATTTATTTTCTGTAAAATGAGTGCTGGATCCTTTTTCCATCAAGTTAATCATGCTTTTTTGAAATACAACACCGTTTCAAATGAAAAACTAACAATATCCAAAGCTTGCGACAGAAATTTCAGGAAACATAATTTGGAGTTTTTTAAAGCAAGTAGAAGATTGCTTTGAGGAAACATGATCCTGCTTTCAAGAAATACCCTTTTTATTATTATATCAGAGAAGAAAATTAGCCATTCGAATTTCGAAGCTCATAAGTCATACGACTCATACCCTTTTTTTCGTCTGATCAGAGAAAAAATAAACTCAGAAGTCAGACCCTCTTTTCATCGATTATTTTTTTAACTACAACCCAATTTTTTCAACTCAGAAGTCAGACCCAATTCGATTATTCTGTAATTCAAACTCTCCCTCCTCATGTCTATCTTTGATTTTAAATGATATGAAAATGAAAAATACTTACTATTAATAGTTAAGTTAGGAGTACAGAAATACTTGGGTACTCAGATTACCGTTGATAAAAGAAAATACCTGGTCCGGAGAACGCAGCTTGAAGCTTGGACGGAGACCGCGACTTGAAACTTTGATGGTGGTGGCTGAAGGGCGTTGGGCGGTGCCTGGGGGTGCTTGGTGGCTGATGACGAGGATTGTTGCTACCCAATTTTTGACCCATGTTTTTTATATATTTTTAAAAAAAAATCCAAAAAAACATTAAGAAAAAATTTGAAAATTCAAAAATATTTTTTTCTCTCTCGAGTCAACCGCATCTCTTCATTCAAACCATGTCGACCAGGGTAAAAAATGAGTTTCGGGCTGTTTCGGGTCAAAAACATCATTTTCGACCAAAATCGGGTTCACCGGGTCAATACGGGTCATACCATGTTGACCAGGGTAAAAAATGAGTTTCGGGTCAAAAACATCATTTTCGACCAAAACCGAGTTCACCGGGTCAATACGGGTCAAACCATGTCGACCAGGGTAAAAAATGAGTTTCGGGCTGTTTCGGGTCAAAACCGTCATTTCTGACCAAAACCGAGTTCACCGGGTCAAACCATGTCGACCAGGGTAAAAAATAAGTTTCGGGCTGTCTCGGGTCAAAACCGTCATTTTCGACCAAAACCCGGTTCATCGGGTCGATACCCATCAAATGTTTTTTTTGGTATTCCATTTTTTGGCGGTTGAAATGAGATTTTTCTAATACTGATTTGAGTTTTTAGTTTTACCCATGTAAATATTTATTATTATATATAATAAAACAAAATTATGGTAGTTGTGTGCATTATTTCTTATTATATATAATAAAACAAAATTATAGTAGTTGTGTGTATTATTTCTTATTATATATAATAAAACAAAATTATAGTTGTTGTCCCGTGGCTATAAATAGCCACGGGAGGGGGCAAAAAAAAAAAAGGAGGAGGAAGAGAAAAGAAAAAAAAAAGAAAGAATCGATTGATAGAATTGTTAATTTTTTTAGTTTTTCTTCAGGAGAGTAGGATATTGTCTTTTAAAAAAAACAATTTAAAAAATACCAAACATATCCCAACACATCTCAGCCGTTAACATATTCCAGGATTTAATCCCGTTGCGCCACGTCATCCGGTGCACCGAGCTTTCGGTGCACCGCGCCACACACAATCAAACACCAGACAATCTGGGCCGTCCGATCAACCTGCTGATCTAGCCAATCCTAGCCATCCGATCGTTTCATCCAAGATCCAACGGTTAACATCCTTCCGCGGCACAGGTACACCATACACGCGCCCGCACCGTAGCAAATCTCGGAGCATCTCTCTCCTCTCGCCGGCGACTCTCTCTCTCTCCTCAGATCTCCACTTTCCGGCCAGATAAAGTCTCCGCACCACCACAGAAAGGTTCCTCACATGCCGTAAAGTAAAACCCCGGTGGTTTTCATCGTTTTCACCGCCTCATCTGGCCGGAAAAAGGCCGCGATCGTCGCCGGCCACCGAAGCTTCAAGTCGTCGATTCTCCCTCGTCAGCCATCAACGGCCGTCGAGACCACCACCAACAGAATCCTCGACCTCAGATCTACCAGAACCGACCATCGGTTGGCCAGAAATCTCGCCGGAAAATTTCGCCATCGTCAACAGTGACAGCGCGTGAGACACACGCGCCGCCAGTGGCATTTTCGTAATTTTTCAAGAAATCCGAGGGTATTTCAGTCTTTTATCTATACTGTGTCACTCATGTAAATTTTATTTAGATTGCTAATATTTTTTTTATTTTGTATATAAATTTTCTTGCATGTTGTAAAACAAAAAAATAATAATAAAAAAATAACAACGCGGGTCCAACACCCATCCTATTATGTCATCATTCGTGGGTCCAAAGCCCAATTTTCAAATATAGTTATACCCATATCTCAACGATATCAAAATAGTTTTATTTTATAAACGAATATTTTATCGACACGTCTCTTTTTTCATAAAAGGACCGATGTCAAAAGTTTAAATACCAAATATGGATTATGTCCATAGTTTTTTTTAATAATTCAGACGTACTTCTCCTTTTTAGGGTTAAACGTCAATATTTTAGACAAGTCTCCTATTTTTAGGGACTGATGTCATTTTTAACGTGTCTCCTATTTTTTAGGGACCGACGTTAACCATAAAAAAATAATAATAAAATTGCAAATAAACTCAAAATATAATATCATTTGAAACAAATAAAAAAACACACAAGTAAGGGTAACCTTTCTTTTGAAAGGATGTTTTAAGGGTGGTGTCTACCTTCCCTTAATCATAACTAACCCAGTACCCGAATCTCTGGGACCAGTGTCTAATTTGGGATTTCTAGTTCCCTCAAATTACTAGATGGCGACTCCAATAAAATTTTCATTTCCCCCAATTAAAAAAATCTTTTTTGTTAAATAAACAAAAATGAGCGGAGCCGTCGCCCGACGTCGTGTATCGACAAGGATTGTGGAGCGGTGAATTAGAAGGATGGGAGGAGGCGGTGTGTTTTGCTTTTCGTCTGATCAGAGAAGAAACAAACTGGGCAAGACCCTCTTTTCATTGATTATTTGCTTTTGTCTTGGCCAAGTTAATTAGACTGAATACATTCGGTGAGTCACAGTTACTAAATACATTGCCTTCGATCTGTTCAAGCCAATCGGCGGGTGACACGTGGCAGCTGCACTGGATTTTGTTCTCCTGCGGGCGAACTCGTGAAATCGGTGGTGAAATCGCGATTTTATACGATTTCGCCCGATTTTAACTGTTTAAAATCCGATTTTGCTCATTTCCGAGTTTTATGAACGATTTAGCACGTAAAATCTATATTGACTCGTAAAAACGTACGATTTTACGAGTTGACTCGCGATTTTAACAACCATGTATACAACGATAAAAATAGAATTTATGGCTCATTAGGTATAGGGTAAGCCTAACATGAAATTCATACTATCATCCAACCACAAAGTATCAAGAACTATAAATGACGTATAAAGCCCAACATTCATTAAGGATCTTTTGAACTTCTGAAAAACAACATATCTCCTCATAAAATTAGATATATAATCTGGCAACTTCGGACGATAATAATATAGGGACATTAGGGTTAATGTTTTGTCCTGCCTAAAATGTCCCTTAAAATGCAATTCGTGAATGATATGTTCTTATAATAAGTAATACGGAATACAAAGCTGCAAACTATAAAATAGATAATCATTCATAATCATAAAATTATTTTGCTTACCTTTATTTGTCAACTTAGTATAAATCTTCCTAAATGATGAATCATGTGAATAAACCCTCTTGAAAAAATCAAACTCTATCACTTGGGTACATATACTGAGTAGAGCACCTTGTCTACTGAGGGTATTAACTACTTTGTTTAAGCTGCCCAGTCGGTGCCTTAGAAAAAACATGAACTCTTATAGAAACGACACTCACTTTGCATGCCAACAACTTAACTTATGTTACCCATTTATATATATTTTAGATCTTTATTATCTATGATTAGGATAAACTCCTTATGCACCTGGTAATATCTTTAATGCTTAAAACTCTGAGCAATAGCATAAAACTTCATATTATATATAGAGTAGTTCCTCTTTGAGCTAGATAACTTCTCACTAAATAAAGCAATCGGCCTCTCATCCTAGCTAAGAAGTCTCTTAATTCCTAACCTATATGCATCACATTTTATCACAAACAATTTCTTAAAATCTAGAAGTGCTAAAACAGGAACTTCACCCATCCTTTACTTTACAAACTGAAAGTTAGATTCAGCCTTATCTGCCACTATAAAATGTGCCCCTTTATACACTTCATAATAGGTGCAATAATAGAACTAAAGTTTTAGATGAACTTTTTATATAAAGATACAAGTTCGTGAAAGCTCTAGACATCATGAACATATTTTAAAGTCGGCCACTCCATAATTACAAATATTTTAGATGGATCAATCTTAACCCTATCAACAAAATTGTAAAATTTAGAAAAGTAACAATACTGGTGAAGAAATCACACTTCTTGCAATTCACATACAGTTGCTCCTTCCTCAAAATGTAAAAAATAATACGTGGATGCTTTAAATGAAACTTTAGAGTAAGGTTATAAATTAGGATATCATTGAGATAAAACATTAATATGTATGTCGCACGTCACCCGCGCGGCGTTGGGTAGCGATTTTTTGTTTGTGTTTGCTTTGATTGGTTCGTTGGGGTCGCCACCTAATATTTAATTAAGGGCTATTAGAAAACTCGGATGTACTGGTCTTGTTAGAGATTCACAGGTAAGAGACTGATTGTGGTTAGGGAAGGTATTAGTATTCCTAATATACCATATCTAAAATAAGTTGCTTTATGACTTTGATGTGTTAAAGAAGTGATGGAAGGCGTCTACGGTGCTTCGTTTAGTGTACTCTCTGATGTTGTAATCGGGGAACTGTTGGGCTGCGCGTAGAAAAGAGTGGTACAGATAATGTATTTCGCCTATTGAGATACCGACTGACATATTGAGATCGGCTTTTAAAGTAGCTCAATCATCTTATATCAATTCCAATCTTAGGTGATCCAAAACTATAAACAGCACATGAATTACTCAAAATGTCTGTAACTCTGTATCTCACAGCACTCTTCGTCGCGCTCAAGAAAGATATACAGGTCAGTGGAAAAACCGAAAGGCACACTCAGAAAAGCGAAAAAAACTGCCAGATCGAATATGTAGAAGCCTCACAGTAACTTACCAAACAACACCAGCCTCCTAGAAAGAAGTCACTTGACGAGCAACAAGTGTCAGCCTATATAGCAATCTTATGTTAGATCCATATACTGCTCTCTTTATATTTATGGAGTAAGCTCCCAAATAGGCACAAGTGAAAATAAACTGGGTATTAGATGATTTGTACTTGTATCCCTCACTATTGCCCAACGTGAAGAGAATGCAATGGGCTCCTTTCCATTAAAATCAGGGCAAGGCCATGCACCCACTTTGAAGCTCTCTCTTATGGCAAGATAATGTATGCTGGACAAGGCCATTATGCATTCCTCTTCAGCTAGCAAAAGGAATTTACTTCATAGAGTTGACGACACTAAATTGTTCTTGAACTGGCAAGGATACAACTCAAACTTTAGAACCATTAGCCTAGATGTCCATTGTTGTTGTAGAACACTTAATGTCCTTCCTCCATCTGCTATCCTCTGCATGCTTAAAAGTCTGCTGGATCCATTTATAGAGCATAGCGCTGCCCCTTGTCAAAAAATTAGCGTCACTGATCCGAGGAATAACCCTTTTTTCTAGGTATTCTATGCTGTACTAAAATAGTCAAATAGTAAAAAATAAAAATTGATTTCCGTTTTAAGGGACGTGCAAACAACCAGAAAATGAGATCCTATATTTTACAATTTTATGCACTCTGGCATCAGTTCCTAATCATGAACAGTGCATGTATATATTATATATCCAAATCATCATCTGGGTCCTCGTCAGAATCTGGCATCTCATCATCTGAATCACGAAAATATATTATCTCACCTTCACCAGAGTCAGTTTTTTGGGAATTCCCACTTGAAGAAAGAGTTGCCTCAGTTTTGCTCTCTGTAAGAGATCTTCGACCATCATAGATTTGAATAGGTCCGCCATCTCCTAAAGCAAACAAAAGTGAAGGTTAAGAATTGATGTAGAAGCAAACATCTTGTACTTTCTAAGATTAAATAAAATCTCAAGTGAAGGAATCAAATCTATTAATCAATCCACGTTTCCACACCTTGGTGCTCAAAAGGCAGTACAACCTTAGCCCTGTCAATCCGTTCTTTCTCTGTTAACTCTAGATTAAACTGCACCTGTTGAAAGAAGCACCAGTTACAGAAAAATGAGTGAAGTTACACAAAGTACATCTGCTATCTTGGGGGTGGCACATGTGCATCGGTGCATGTACTGGTGTGTGTGAGAGAGAGAACACTCCACACTGACCTTTGGCACAAGGCCTTGATTAATTTGATTAACTAGCCCATCTTCAGATGAAACAGATGTAAAATTGTTGCTTGACTGATCAATATGAAATCCTTCATTCTAAAAACAGAATAAAAATCCATTACAGCAATTTGATGCTTCATAATCAGGGGCAACAGATCCCACCAGACCCTTCCAAAAAATAGAAGAAAGAAAGAAAGCAAAGAGAGAAAAGGAGAGAGACACTCACCACCACACGAACACGCCCATTTCGGCGCTTGAATCGGACTTGAAGCTTTCCTTTCCCAAAGTTCTGTTCCAACAAAGAGAGGTTTTCTAAATCCCCTCTCTTTCCACCAGCAGTTTGATGCAGTGGTTCTACACTGGCCACCACAGAGGACAGATATTCAAGAGCAAATGTAACTTTGACTTTATGAAGGTCTGAATGTAACAACCAAAAGATGCTAGAAATCTGTTCTGCAATTATGAAACAACAGTGAATACACACTCAATATTAAACCACATCAATGTCATCAAAACCCTTCTGCCAATCCTAAAGGATTCAGATTTATTTAAAAGGAAAGGCAAACCATTAATTTTTAAGTATTTAAACACCAAAGATATAGTTCTTGTTCTAAGCCAAGTAACAGCAGAAATATCGAAGGAAAACAGTGCATTAAATTAGAGAAAGTCTGAGGGGGGAAAAAACATAAATGGTAATACCATGGCTACGAAGGTTGCTTAAAAGGCCTGCAACTGTTGGTGTAGATGTATGTCTTAGCATTTCATTTATCTGGTTAAAATTGTGAAGAATCCATCAGAATGAAATCATAGAAGAAAAGGGGCAAGCATATGAGCTGTAAGACGTGAAAGACTACTCAACATTAAAACTGAGCATTCTGACATATTGTGCTGTCACTAGAATTTTATATAAAAGGACAAACTACCACAAGTTCAATATCTCACAAGTTAAACAAAACTATTAAATTATGATAACAGATTGAAATTGTTCTTTTGGTGATTTAACAGCAAATAAATATACTCTGTATTGATCAGGTTTTTGAAGAACTGTATTGATGAAGGAAGCGTTGTGCCATTCCCAAGGACAGCCAACACCATCGCTATGTCCTAGGATCCATTCTAGTGCATTAGAACATGCCTCGAGAAATAAGGAGAATGATTTCGATACCAATCAACAAATTCTCTGGGTTTTCCATAGGCACTGTCCATGTGAGCGTGCCTGCTGAACTAAACTGAGACAAAAAAGCACTATGCAAGTACCTTTTGGCATCTTTTGATCTAAGAACCATATTTCAAATTTATTCCACGTGAGATGCAATCAAATCCATCCATTTCAGCATATGAATCTCCTAATATTTTGAAGTAAGACACTAGACATACAATCCCTAATAATGCCTTCCCTCTGGCTAAGCCTGTCCTCGTCAGGTTTGTTGGGAAAACATTGGCACTTCACAGGAAGTTTCCACAGGTCACATCCAAAACAGAACGATACTTTCTAGCAGAGGCATCCAATATAGTAACCCAAAATACTTCTTGGCTCATATCAGTACTTGACAAGAAGTTTCCACACAGAAAAGCAACCTACAGTCCATTTGTTCATATTACCACCGCACATAACTAAGTGGAACATAGTTATAGACCTAAAGCAACAATTTACAAGAAAATCATTAGACCACACCAGCAGGATCACCTGAACTTCATTTAAACTTAACAGTGATGGCCATAGCCCTAATTTTGCATATTCTAAACACAGTTATCAGAGATTCAAACTTGCAGGTTCCAGAATTACCGAATCTATGGCAACAGAAAAACGATCCTTTCCTTTTCCAACCAACCCTGCAAGTAAAAACACAAAAAACTACTCGCAAATTAACCAACTGATGGACAAAACAGTTTTTTAAGCACAATACTTCTCAGAAGAATCCACTTTTCTTATATTTCCATTATTGCCATATCTTTCACATACAAAACCAAGCAGCAACAAAAATTCACACATAACTTGCCTTTCCCCAGTTCAAGAATCATAGAGTACAACTTGTCCAAATTCTTCACATCCTTACAGACACGGCTCAAACTTGAAGAAGTTTCATGGGAAGCATCCATGAAATTTCCCGACCCCATGAGCTGATCCTTCCAACAAAGCGGATCCGTATAACAATCCAAAATCTGAATCCTACAACAACAATAATTCAGCCCACATGTCCTCGCCCATAAATCACTTCACAAATTCTACAATCACAAAAAATAACACGATTTTACCAAAAACATAAAAATTATATATATATATAAAACACTTAATATTTTTTTCCATTTCCTTCACTTTCACAATAACCAAACAGTGTGTATGGAGTAAAAAACTTTTTACCATTTATGAGATGAATTTACATCAATCCCTCTTCTTTTCAGTAAATCCACGTAAAACGAAGGGCTCCGTGAAAACGCAACAATCACAATACCACTGCAACATCAATTAATTAATCTCGATTAAATTAATAAAACAACAAAAGGGACCAGAAACCGCGTGGTTTTGAATTGGACAAACCGGGACTGGGATTTGGAGCCTAAAATGAAGGAGGAGAGCTGGGAGAGCACGTGAGAGAAGACGTGAAAACCGAAAGGAGAAGCTACAGTATCTTTGATAGTAAGAGCTGGTGCTTGCTCTCCTTCTAACGATCCGTCTCGTAGGGTCCTGCACATTGATTCTGCCATTTTTGTTGACTCTCAGAGATTTTGAGAACTGCAAGTAAAACCCTAATTTTGAGGGTTTTTCAAAAGATTTTGGGGGGTTCTGTAGTTAGGTTCCTTGATTTTTCTATTATTACTAAATGGCCCTAAAGTTTGGATGTTTTTAGTATTTTTTTTATTTGTGTACTTTGTTAAATTTATTCATTCTCTTAAAATTGCTGCATATTTTTTAAAAAAACCAAAATTAGTTAAGAGCTTTCATATAAGTTTTTTTTTTCTAAGAGTTTGTAAATAAATAGGATTTTTCTTAGGGAAATAATAAGAAGTTTTGGTTTAAAAGGTTTGTAAAAACAATTTTGAGAAAAAAATCAAAGAAAACTTATTATTTTACAATAATTTAATTTTGTTATAAATTATAAGCTAAATTAATTTTTTATATTAGATAGTGGCTCAGCTGTTAAATAGATTTACAGACATGAGAGAGAGAGAGAGAGAGAGAGATTAAAAATAATAATAATTTTTTAATAAATAAAATATTTTTATTATTTTTTTTTTTAACTATATATGATTTTTTTATGTCATTCTCGTATCTATTTCTGTCCGTATGCAAGCATGTATGGTAGAATTTTTCTTGATAAAAAGTTGACATTGGCACTTTTGATTTGGTGTTCAGAATAAAATAAAAACTATTCAGTGATAACAGTAATAAGTATTTTTTAAAGTATTTTTATTTTAAAAATTAATTAAAATAATTTTTTATTTTTTAAAATTTATTTTTATCACTAACATATCAAAACAATTTAAAAATTTTAACATTCCATTGACATGTAATTTGTAAGGATAGGCACGCATTTTACTATGCTTGCTTTTGTACGAACAAACTAGGTATATGTACAAGCATGTTTAAAAAGGATGGAGGAGAGAAATATGAATATGAGTGGCAAATCAAAATGCAAGGCTGTGAGCCTGTGACTCTTACTAACCCTAGGAAGCTGGAACTTGCAATCATTGCGTTGCCCAAATGATTACTCTAAATCATAAATCTCGTTGTTTTATTTACATGCACGTATTATATCCCACGTAGTTGGAATAAATATACATATAATACTTCGTTGATTGGAGTGAAGAAAAATAACAATTTGTTTTTTTCCTAACAAACTTCTTAGATTCTCAATGGAAAATGATTACCAAATGCCCTATTTATGAAAAAAAAAAACATTCTTTTTTTTTCTTTTTTGTTATATCTTATTCCAAAAATTAAAGGTGAACAAAATAATCGATCAACCGATTAAATCGAAAAAACCAGAAAAAAAATAACCGAAAAAACCAAACTGAAAAAAACTGGATTAACCAATTAAAAAATTACAAAAAAATTCTGGTTTGATTCGGTTTCAATTTTCAAAGTCTGAAACCGATTGAAGTGAACTAAACTGGTTCAACCATGCAAACACTTAACAAAAAAAAAAACAAGTATAAATAGGATTTCTAAACCTAAACCTAAAGTAATATTCAGCAGCCACCGCCCCCTTCCCTTTTCTCTGCCTCTTATCATCTTCTCACGGCCCCCTTTTTTTCTCCTCTTTGCCTCTCATCTCTCCCCGTAGCCCCCCCTTCTTTTCTCTTTATCTCTCATCTATATAAGTTCATCCCTGCATCAACATTTACTTTAATAAAACCACATCATACTGGCAGATAAAAAAAGAGATGGCTTTTTTTATGATTAAGATTCTAACTCCATTTCAAGTTCATCCTTACATCTTGTGGGTTTTTGCTTTTTTTTATTATTATTATGTTATAATTTGCTTGTAGTTTGTAAGCAGATCTGTTTTCTTGAACAACAGAAACTGAGATTTGCTTGTAGTTTGTAGGCACTGGATATCAAGATTTGCTTGTAGTTTGTGGGCACTGGGCAAATATGTTTTCCCGAACAGTAAAAACCGAGATTTGCTTGTAGTTTGTGGGCACTAGGCATTGATATTTGCTTTTTGGTTTACCAATTTTTGAACAACAAAAATCGAACCGAACCAGTCGGTTTGAATCGGTTTTGGTTTTAAATTTTTAAAATTAATAATGTCGATTTGGTTGATTTTTTTATGAAAAAACCGAACCGAATCGAAAATAATCACCTATACCAAAAATCAGGTTACCGATTAGGTGGATTAACTAAATCAATCTAAAATGATGTCGTTTTAAAGGATTTTTTGTTTAATAAAATTAAAAAAATATTATTTTGATTTTTTTTAAAATCAAATTGGATTTTAAATGGATCAACCGAGTCATGAATTAACTCGTCAGATCAACCAAGTTTAACCTAGTCAGCCCGTAATTGGTTTAATTTAAAATTCAACCTGGGTTAAGCTAAATTTAATAATATTACATGAATGATAATGCAAGTACGAATTGAAAATGACATCTGCCTCTAGCGTTTGGTTAGTGTTCCAAGGTAGAAAAGATGGAGACAATGAAGAAAGAAATGTGTTTCGTTGAAGAGACAGAGATATAAAAATAAACATGTCTCTGAAATCATTTTTCAGTGAATTTATATATTTCCAAAACATGAGGTATAGAAGTGGCATGTCTCAAGAGACAATATTTATTATTTTCTATTTCTAAAATATCTTTGTAAAAAAACTCTTAATTTCAAAATTGTTCAACTCAGACATTCAAAAATAAAAATGATTACTATCATAGTTTTAAAACCCAACTCGGTGGTCAATCTAGGACAAAACCCGAGTCATTAGTTAAGGCTTGGGTCATGAGTCGGTTGACCTGATTTAGCATAAAAATAAAAATAATTATTATCATAGTTTTTAAAATGATTCAAGGGTCAATCCAGAGCAAGGTTCGAGTCGCAAGTGAAATTGACCATTGATTTGGATCAACATAAGGATAAAAATTATTATTATCATAATTTTTAAATTCGACTCGAGAGTCAACCTGGGGTAAGATCGATGTCTCGTCTTAGGAGGATCAACCTGAGTTAACCCAGTTCAACATAAATAAAGTGATTATTATCATAGTTATAAAACTCACTTCAGTGATCGATCTAAGTTAAGGCCCGAGTCACATGTTAGTAGGATCAACCCAAGTTGACCCAGGTCAACATAAAATAAAAGTGGTTATTATCATAATTTTTAAATTTAATTCGAGAGTCAACTCAAGGCAAGACCTCAGTCACGGATCAAGAGAGTTAGCCCGAGTTAGTGTAGGAATAAAAATTATTATTATCGTAATTTTAAAACTTGACTAGAGGGTCAACTCAAGACAAGGTTAGGGTCATGAGTCGGGAATATCAACCCAGCTAACCCAAGATTTTTATTTTTATTTTCAAAAAAATCAACGGGTTTTTCACTTGTGTTTTATCATGAGTTAACCTAGATATTTGATCGCATCAGGTCGAGTCAATCATTCCAATATTTTTTTAAACTTGAACTAGTTCAAGTCTTAGATTAAATTGTCAAGTCAGACCAGGTCTTGTAACTATAATTATTATAATATTATCAATTTCAACACTCGATATAAACTAAAGTAAAAGAAAAAAAATATTATTTTTAAATATATAAGTTTGATAACAATAAAATAAATTTTATTATGTCTTATTTATTATAACTAAACAAGATACAAAATCAATTATTTTATTTTATATTTTACTACTAAGTACAATTTTATCTCTATTTTATTTTATATCTTATCTTTCTTATATTGAGGATAATAACCAAACATGGGATAATAATAACTTTTTAGAAGAAAAAGAAGGGAAGAAAAAGGAATATATACTCTTGTGGATTCTATTCGTTTAGGGGGAGTGAACAACACAAAAAGTGGATCTTAGCTTCGTTGGCATCTGTGGGCCAACGTCCACTCCGTCCACAAATGTCCTGCGAATTTCACGTGTGCATAACAGAAAACTTTTCTCAAGCAGTATGATTCGCGCGTATAATAATTGACGGATTAAATTCTTTTTAAGTCCCCATATATTGCATATTGTTTCAATTTAGTACACCTTAGTTGCCTTTACAATCATAAAACTATGAATTTACCCCTCTCCCTCTCCCTCTCTCTTATCCAAGTATTAGGCGATAAAAATATCCAAATCCTATTGTTGGGAATTTTTTTTTATAAATTTTGAGATTATTTTTATCAATTTTATATGGGTGTTTTATATATTTATTCCAACTACGTGGAATAACATGTATAATATCCAATACTAAAGTTGATGGTTTGAGATTATAATATCTTGTTTTTTTCTTTTATTATTATTATTATTATGAGTTTCTGGTGGAACCTTCTCCAACTTGTATCAACTCATTACCTTATATTATTCTATAATTGGCGGTCCAAGGACCTTTTCTCATTTTATCGTAAATCTCGTGCTAGTAAGAAGCATCTTATTCTTGTAATTTCGAAGATAGAATCGGAATTCAAAACAACAATTTTGACAATATATTTCTTATGAATTGAGCTTGGAATATGCTCGTCAAAATCGATACTATGGATTGAACAATCCACGGATAAGAATTCATGTTGCACAAAGTAGGATTCGTAGAAATAATGTACCAATAAAGTGCTTGTTCGATAGTATAATTATTTATATTTTTGTAAAATGTATTGGTTTTCATGAATTTTTTTTTACCTTAAATTATTTATATATATTTATATTGTTTTATTGTGTTGATATTAAAAATAAAAAATTATTAATTTTTATAATAAAAATATTTTAAAAAATAATTCCAATTACACTCTTATATTTTTATATTGTTTTATTGTGTTGATATGTAGAAAGAATATACCAAGGAAGTGCTAGTTTGAGATTGCTATTGCATTGACTTTTTATGAAATTTTAATTATTTTAAATTTCAATTATTTTTTTAGATTGTTTTAATTTAATTATATTAAAAATAAAAAATATTATTTAAAAAATAACTTCATTCACACTATTATACAAGCACGTAGAATACAAGTTGGTTTTATTACTTTTAAATAAAACTGAAATCTTTTTCACTGAAATTGATGCAAGAAAATGTTAAATTAAGACAAAACACTATTGAAGTCAAACATTATTCATATATTAATTAACGTGAAAGCATTATAAGAAATTGAAATGATAACTACAAAAATTCTCCTTATTGGATGGTGATGCTGTGTCCAATTCACATGGCGTTGATCAGTGAGAGATCAGGCCCCACAACATGCGGGTTCCTTTTCTTTAAAATGTTTTGGGTCAAATGTTTCTTTTATTTAATATTTTATTTAATTGTCCAATATTTTATTTATGATAAAAAAATATTATAGAATTAATTTGTACTTCAATTAATATAAATATCAAGTGAGAGATTTCAAGAACACGCTCATTAATTATATGCTGACAAAACAGAAAGTACTGAAGAAGAAAGAAAATCTTGGGAGTTAGGAGCTAAACAGGAAGGGAAGGGAATGAAAACTGGTAGCCAGATCAGACCCCACTACATGCGGTTTCCTCTATCTTTTCTCTCAAGTCTCCTTTTCTCTCTCTTTCTCAACTTGTTTCCCTCTCTCATTTTACCCTTTCAAACACTTCAAAAACCAGCAATATCTGTTATATACACACACCCTTTTCTTCATGGCATTTGCTATATCCACATCTTTGAAGTCTCATTCTTTTTGTTCCATATAATATAGTAAAGGTCTTGTCTTTGATTCAATGGAGACTGGATTGGAGAAGAACCATCAAGGAGGAGGAGGGCTGAAGAGACTGATATGTTCAGTTCAAAACTATGATTGGGGCAAAAAAGGGACAGAGGGGTCTGAGGTTGCAAGGCTATATGAATTGAATTCTGGTTCTGATTTGGAATTGGAAGAGAAGAAGCCTTTTGCTGAGTTTTGGATGGGTACACATGGTTCTGGGCCTTCTTTTGTGGTGGAAAGTGGTGTGGAGAATGGCGACTCAATTGGGTCCGGGAGTATGAGTTTGAAAGAATGGATTCTTAAGAATCCTAATGTGCTTGGTGATAGAGTTTTGGATAAGTGGGGTTGTGATCTCCCTTTCTTGTTCAAGGTACAATCTTTTTTTTTTCTTGTATGATTTTGTTTGTGTTGTGTTTGAATTTATGTTTTCGTTTGAGTCATGAGTGTGATTTTTTGTAATTGGTTCTTTTATGATTAGGATGAATTGTGGTTTTTGTGTCTGTATATTAGACTAACTTCTTTATCTGTGTTTGATTTTTTTTATAAAAAAAATCACTGTGTTTTGATCGAATGTTTTCAATTTGATTTTGAAAGTTTGGTGTGTGATAGGTACTTTCTGTGGCAAAAGCATTGTCGATTCAGGCTCACCCAGACAAGGAATTGGCAAAAGTTCTACACAAGTTGCAGCCGAATCGTTACAAGGATGACAATCATAAGCCCGAGATGGCTTTAGCCATAACAGAGTTTGAGGCCCTCTGTGGTTTTATCAGTATTGAGGTGCTCGATTGATCTCTATCTTTCTTGTATTTATCTAATTCGCAAATTCTTCGAGTTGATTTGTGTTCATTAGTAGTGTTGTGAATCTTGGTTGGAATTGAAGGAGTTTTAGAGGTCATTCTGATGCATGAGAAGCACATAGGCTCCTTAAATTGTTTATTTTTCATTTTATGAGAAATCTAAAGATTCAATCAAATGGATGTGATTCTACCATAACTTAACCTGTATCTCTTGGTAATTCCTGTTATTAATATTTCTAATGGGCTAGAACTATGTGGTTCTCAACTGTAATAATCATCAGTCTGGCGATTCTTAATATCATGTGACCACAACTTGTTTGGATTGCATCGCTAAGATGATGGGATACTTTTGAGTTCCTTATCCTTTATTGCTGCCCTTTTGGGTTCCTTATAGTTGCGAGAGAATTACCAAGTCATCAACAAACTTCTCCTTCGCCTTATAAAGCATGCATTTTTAAAAGAACAGGAAATGGTTACTGCAGACTGCTGGCATATTGAAAACCCATTACTTCTCAATGTTAATTGGGAACTTATTGATCCAAAGAAAATGAGGGTGAAATCTATCTATCTTGTATCGATTAGGTCTGAATAGGCATCGGTGTTTCTCTCAGTCGGCCAAGGTCACCATTACTTTCTTCTAACAACCTTGACTTTGTTTATTGCATCTCCACATGCATATTTTTAATGTCTTTTTTATTAATAAATCCGTTGAAGCCATATCCATTTTTTCATTCAATCGAAGCAAATTGATAAATTTTCCAGGAGCTTAAAGGTGTGCTTCGAGATGTTCCTGAGATAGTAGAACTGGTTGGCAGTGCGGAAGCAAACCAAGTCTTGCAAATCCATGAGCAAGATCACGAGGAAAAAGTTAAATCTGTTCTGAGATCAGCTTTTACCCAACTCATGTCAGCGAGCCAAGAGATCACGGCTGAAGCAATATCAAAATTAAAAAGTAGATTGTATATGGAAAGCAAGGTTAGTAGATATTTTCTTGATTAAAGATGCCTGCTTTGTAAGGTGATCTGAATGCCGTGACTGACATGTGTAAGAGATTTGCATTTAGGGTTAAAAACATTCATTTTATTAATGACTTGTTAAGCTATATCATTCTTGATTTTCTGCCATGCTCTTGATTTAACACCTTAACTTTTTTATCTGTCAGAGAAGACAGTTGACAGGGAAGGAACAGTTGGTCTTGCAGTTAGAAAAGCAATATCCAGGTGATATTGGTGTCATATCAGCCTTCTTTCTTAATTATGTGAAGCTCAATTCTGGTGAAGCTTTGTATCTCGGGGCGAATGAACCCCATGCATATCTATACGGTGAGTGTATAGAGTGCATGGCAACCTCAGACAATGTTGTGCGGGCTGGTCTTACACCCAAGCTCCGGGATACTCAAACTCTTTGTTCCATGCTCACATACAAACAGGTAATATATTCATGCATGCATGTATTTCATTTTTTAAAAAAATATTTGTGAATTTGCATTATTTTTTGTTTAAATTTGATAAATATGTTGGGCTTTTTAAATCAAATCCCTTGCAGTCACCTGTAGCATGTGATACTCCAGAAACCATTTTAAAAAAAGTCATTTATTAGAAAGGGCCAAAAGAACAGGATGGGAAATTTGCTTTTAGTGGCTCTGTCTTAGCAACTTTTTGTTGCAAAATCATTAATGATGATGCTGGTTCTGATCCAGGGCTTCCCCGAAATCTTAAAAGGATTTCCTTTGAGTCCATATATAACAAGATACCTTCCACCTTTTGATGAATTTGAGGTTGATCGCTGCATTCTTCCAAGAGGGGCATCAACAGTATTTCCTGCGATTCCAGGTCCGTCCATTTTTCTTGTCATGGTTGGCGACGGTGCAATGTGCGCAGGATCATCCAAGGATGTAGTTATGGAAGGAGATGTCCTCTT
Organism: Populus davidiana; assembly: GCA_030145905.1. Lineage (NCBI taxonomy): Eukaryota > Viridiplantae > Streptophyta > Magnoliopsida > Malpighiales > Salicaceae > Populus > Populus davidiana. The sequence continues at coordinate 3,269,600 of CM057792.1, read as the reverse complement.
TGCACCTGCCAACTCTGAAATCAGCGTTTCAACTGCATCTGAGTTGCATCTGTATAGGGCAGGAGTGAATAGCAGATTCTTTCAAACCTTGAGGTGGTAGACACTGCAGCTCTCAGTTTTAGGATTGATTCAGTCTTCATGCCTTGTAATATTTATTTTCAAGATTTTATTTATATGTATTATATTATATGTAATAAACCACAGGTTTCGCTTGGTATGCCGGGAATGCCCGACTTACCAATTTATCCGGTAAACTGCTGGGAGAGCTCATGTAGCCCTTAATCGTATAAAGGCAACAGGTATAGTAAAAGTTATAGTATCATAATCAGATATACTATTTTCAATTTGGTTCATCATACTGATGCCAAAAAGCAAACAATTTTCAACTCTTCTCCGAGGACCTTGTGGTGCATAAGGATGGTGATTTAAAGTATAGCACAAGAGATTTTACTCTTAGAAGGTGTTTGGAAATATGTTATTTTTTTTTTTTTTTAGTATTTTTTACTTGAAAATATATTAAAATAATTTTTTTTTATATTTTTTTAAAATAATTTTTGATATCATCAGTATATTAAAAAATATGAAAATATCAAAAAAATATTAATTTAAAATAAAAAAAATAAATAAAATAAATAAAAAATTTCTTTTAAAATAAAAAACGAGATAGTGTTTTAGAGGCTTGGATGGGGTAAGTGAGTTTCTTCTCAACATCATTTTGGGTTTTTTCTTTTCTATAATTATAATTTTTATTAGACCATTTTAGATGTCCAGTAACTTGTTCTATCTCTTTTACTTTACTTTTTAGTTGTTTAAATGTCCTCTGTAACAAGTTACATGAAGCTTTTTCATCATAGAAAAAATATAAAGACATTACAAATATTTTCAAAAAAAGAAAAATAAATCTAAGATTCTGATAATTGAGTTGAGTTAAAAAAAAAAAAATGAAAAACAAAAGTCTGAGTCAAACCTAATAAATATGTTAAATTCATGACTCGAGATATGATATCAAGAAGATTATAAAAAAAAAAAAAACAAAAAAAACAAAAAAAATATAGATTTTCAACAAACTTAATGATTATGAATGAATTAAAAAAAGATCAAAGCCAAATTTGTCTAATCTTCAGAATTTGTAACACTGATCATGATTCTCAATCAACCAAAATAATTAGGGATAAACTTGAAAAAAATAATAATAAGAAAATAGATAAGAAAAAAAATGTTGATTTGAAAAGAATAAAAATCAAATTTGACACATAACAAAAACAATTTAAATTAAGAAAAGAATAAAAAAAACTAACAATAAAAAGACTGAGTACCAAATTTGATATAAAAATTAAATATTAAAGGATGAAATTAAAGACAAAAACTAAGTTGATAAAGGATTCAAGACCAAATACTTTGCTATTAAAAGAATAATGATCAAATTTGATATAAAAATCAAATATTAATAGATAAAATTAAAAAAAAAATTAACTCAAAAAATAATTCAAAACCAAAAATATTACAATAAAATAAATGACCCAACAAATAGATAACCATACTTCTTTAATTTTTGAAAAGGCTAACGCATTCTTTTAGGAGGAGAGAGCGGAAGGAGGGAAATAAGAAAAAAATATGTGATCAAAGCTCACTTGCTGGTGCATGCAGTATTTCGGAGATATTTTGATGTTACACATGCCACCCTAAAGGTGTGAGCGAAACTCAATTGCTTGTTCATGCAGCTATTTTTTTTTTAATAGAAATGATATTTTACATATTAAATGATCCAATTACTCCTAATCGCATATAATAATAACAAAAAAACCATAGCAAAATAATAAGTGTCCTTGTATACAGAGCTAAGAAATAATTTTTTTTATTTTTACTAATTTTGAATTGTTATTTTTTTTTTTAACTATAGCATAATATTGATAATGAATATTCTTGGATAATTTGCATACAGGCATTAAAAAAATAAAAATAAAACTCAAATCCTAAACTTGGCAAGGGAATGGTAGCTACAGTGTTTTGACTTTTTACCTTTGGATTGAGTATAGTTGCAGTTTTTATGAAACATGGGATCCTCATACAATACGTGAGAAAAGAAGTCATATAATTATAATAATAGTTATAAAATCAACCTGTCAAAACAAATGGCTTGTATTTATTTTTTCAAAATAAAATTATCTTGACTTTTTACAGGATAACAATGTTGACTTTTCTTTTTTAAATCATTATGACTTTAACAGAGAAAAATGCTGACTTATTATTATTATTTTTTTAAAAAAGTTAGAATGGACAAGATGAAACCAATTTGACTGTCTTAAAAAACAATTATCAAAAAGTTGAGCTGCCTTTTGAATGGAGTTTTTTTATATCGAAATTAAAACATCAATTTGTTTTTACCCATTTTTGCCTATTTGTTTTAAAAAATATCAGAAATAAATTTTAAAAAATTATTATCTTAATGCAAGTACGTAAAAAACAACCAAGTGCAACATGTTCTGCAACCACCACCACCTATGCGTAAGAAATTTTTCATAAGAATCCATAAGATTTAGGAAGTTAACTCAGAAGTGCATGGTAAAAGAAACCTTGAAGAAACGTGTCCTATTCAAATGACATTCAATCAAATTCAAGAGACAAAATTTTAAATAGTATCCTATCTGCTTCCAGTTATAGAACTCTTGAATAGAATAACATTACAAAAACAAAAACTCATCAACAGTTCTTCAAGCCTCAGTTACCGGGAAATCAAAAACCACATCTTTTCCTGTAAGCTTCCGGTAAACTCCTGCATATGATTCTAGCTTGTACTCGGTGTTGTTACGCTCCTTGGGATCCAAGAAGATCTGAGACAAAATAAAAACGAAATGAGATTTCATGAGAAAAGCAGAGATTATGGTGATAGGGCATACAATTCCATCTATAATTTTCTGTTCCTTTTGACTTATAAGTGTCCAAGTTACCTTGCTGATTTTGGATCCATCAATCCTGTATCTGGTGCGTTTTCCAACAATCTCAGCAGGATACACTAAATCCTCAAGCATGGCCTCATGCACAGCAGTTAGGGTGCGGGAGCGGGGGCGCTGAACAGCAGAGCCTTTCTTTGGTGGACGCACAATCCTTCGGGTAGCAAGCAGAACAACATCCTGCCCGATTATAAGAGAAGCATATGAAACATGCCTCAGAGTTCAGATTCAAATATATATTCAACTGAAACCGGGATTGACTTATATTAACCAAGATTCAGAACTTCTAACGCTGAGGACCTTATTCTAAGGAATGAAACCAGCAGCCTAGTAGTTGCAAGTTCAAGACTTTACAATAGGCCCCCTCTCAATTACACATGTAGAAAACAAAGAATCTGAGAAGACGTTACCTTCCCACTGAACTTTTTCTCCAGCTCTCTAACAAGGCGCAGATGAACCTTGCGATAAGCTTTCCTCAGTCTATAGGGAACATAAATGACAATAGCTTTGCGGTTTCCAGCAACATCTATTTGACTGCAAATTTACAAAATTAAAATTTAACAAATAGACCAGGCACCAAAAGGAAAACAGAAAATTGAAAGAAAAGAATGAAAAGTTTTGCATATAACAAGCATACAGTAGTGTACTTACACCGCTGAATTTATAAAGAGATCTTTTAGATCACTTTTCAGGTCTGAGCTGGTATTTTCCAAGTCAAATAATGCCTACAGAAGAAAAGCATTTAGATTTCATCACACTTGACTCATTTAAGCCTGGAATGCAAAGTAATCAGATAGAAACCTAAGGAGCTAACCTGGGCAACTGTCTCCTCAAACTCAGTTGGTTCAGCATCCTTGTCCTTTTGGATCTTCTTCTTTGTGGTGAACATCTTCACAGATCTACTTAGCAACAGCAAGAGATTACATTCAATAACTGTACTATAATTGTCAATTCAAGTTCACCATAACAGCTATCACCACATTCTTTTACGAGTTGTCAACCTAATGGCCACCTAATTTCCTGTCATGCATCAATAGGTAAGATCCCTTCAATTTTTTTTTCAGAAATGACCCAGGAGTTGGGAGAACAAAACATCAATGAATGATGAATCCCACAACGCTGTATAGACATCCCACCAAAAGGTAGACCTAACTCCAAACTTTTTCAGCGCCTTGCAGCAAACAGATGGTAAGCTACCAAGGGTTTTAAAGAGACAGAATTTTTTTAAAAAATCCACTATTAGTAGCCTAGCAAACAAATACATGCCTAAAGCACAACAATTCAAAACCAAGAACCAGTCCAGACAACTCATGCATTACGAAAAAACTACCATTTTTTATCATATTAAAAACCATTCTCACTTCTCCTCTATACCCTCTCTACTCGATTTACTAACAAACCGATTACATTGCATAAAAAAACCCATTAAATCTAAGCACACAAATGCATGAGACAAGGTTAATGCATCAGCCTAATCTAGTGTTTCTATACTGTACATGCACACAAAAGCACACGCTTGACAACATCTTTAATCTCTCAAATAAGTGCAAAGTAAGAGAAAATAAAAGCTACCCATTTGCTTCGGAGACAAAAGGCACCCTTATAAGAAAACAATTGATGAACAAGATAACAAAACAACGAAGCTAAGAGAATCACTACAAGCAAATACATAAAAAGGTAAAAATATCAGATTAAGAGTTTCATAAAAGAGAAATTAAAGAGACCCATTGAATTCTTTGAAGCTTACCAAAGCAGCAACGAGAAGAAGAAGACGTTCTGGCTGGTGCTGGTGCTGGTGCTGGTGCTGGTGCTGCTGGTGCTGAGAAGCGACGGTATAAGATGAAGTGTGGGTTTAATAAGAAAGATTTAGGGTTACATATTTTTTGGACGGTTAGGATTCGCTTAGACATGTGGGCTGATTTCTACTTTGGGCCGGTAAAATAGGGCCTATTTGTTTTCTTTTCTACTCTGATGGAAATTATTTGATAATATATTATTGGGTTTTGTTGTAATAAACTTGTTATTATGTTATTTGAATTAAATAATTATAAAATACATAAACTTATTGTAATATTTGTAGAAGCTAAAAATTGAAATTATCATTTTAAATTCAAATTAACATAGTAATTGAAGTAAATAAAGATATAAAAATATATACATATTTACAGTAAAAAAAAAATATATGCGAGTTTTTTAAAAATAAAATGTACATTACCTATGAATTTTTTTAAAAAATAATGTTACTATGAATATTTTTAACGATAATGATATAAATATGTGCTAATGATAATTTTGTAAGGTTGTTTTTATATTTTTCAAAAACAAAACACAAATAAATAGTCTTTCATTTTAAAAAGCATCTTCACCTATTTTCTTAAGTGAAACCTCATAGCTTATTTGGCCCATTTTGTAATTATCATGTTGTGACTAAAACATTATGGTATTTTTTTTTTCTCTCATTGCTTTCCCAAATCAAATAAAATATATAAAAATGTTTAAAACCACAAAAAGGCTAGAATATTTTTTTTTAAAAGGAGAAATTGCAAAATGCTGTTTTTATTTATTTTAAAATTAAAGGGGTTGTGATAAGAATGTTGGAAAGAAACTTGTATTTTTTCTTTGATAATTTCTTTTGAATATATTTATTTCTTCTTCTTGTAGCTCATCGTGGCATTCAAGCCCTTTAATTCTCTTAAGAAAGAGATTATTACAAAATAATAATAAAAATAAAAATAAAACGAATACGTTGAGCTTACTCTTGGCGGCTAACATATGAATCTAGACTGAATTTAACAGTCTGACCAGTCAACTGAGTCAGTGAAATGCCTAAAAGTTCTCTTAGATCAATATTTTATCAAGCTTCAGGTCAACTCAAGTTCAGATGAGACCGCTTACACACATTTGGATTCAACGCTTAAAACTCAGGAAATTCAAGAACCATCTTCTTGAATGCCTCAGTGCATGCCTTTCCCATTAGCCTCTCAAGTAAGTTTGTTTTTTCTCAACATTCAAGAACCAAGAGAACATGCTTTCCGAACAAAGTTCCACCCAGAATCTGATCCCCACCATACTCGCCTGCTACATTCGCGCAATGGTCCCCATGGTGGTAGATCCCTGCTGCTGGCTAAGATGGAAAGGGTTCAGGTGAAGGACTTACGACCTCGTCTTCTTCAGCTAGCACCATGGGTGAGACGATTAGGAACAATGGTACAATGACATAGAAGATGGTGTACTTTGCTATAGCTAGAAGCCTGTGAGTTCGATTTTAGTATAACGGAATCATGCAATGGCTAATGGTTACAAGGTTCTCGTCAGTTTAACGTGGGATTTTATGTGGTTTGAGATATCATGACCTAATGCCATTCGTTTGTATAATCTATGATAGTTGTCACCACAAAGGAGATTGATATAAGACCCACAATTAAGTTTTTCTTTTTCTTTGTTATTTGAAATTCATTATGGCTTTAAGAACCACACAATTTTCTCTTGCAAGATAAGCAAGTTTCCAGCAAAATCAAACAATGGTCCTAACTCCTATCTGCTCAAACAATTTAACCATGATAGAATAGCTCTAGCACCTTTCTCCCATGAACAATCTAGCATCATGTCATGGGCAACCCCTTCAACACAGATTGGTGATACGCCATAAAACCTGCCTGTTTCGTTGAGTCCTTCAGTGTCCTGAAAATTTTATCAAGCAATAAACAATAAACTTTACTAAGAGGTAACGCAAGCAATAAAATAGGTCCAGACTACAAACAAATGAAAATTGCAGTCATCTAGCCAAACTGGGACAATGGCAATTCAATTTTTCTCCTGGGTTGAAGCTGCAAGATTTTTGAAGCTGCAATATATATCCCTACTAAACCAATAAAATGATACCATTTGGAAAACCTCTAGCATTGAGATTGAAGCAGAGATTATTCTGCCAAAAAGGACGATCACTGTTCAAAGACTTCACTATGATAACGAGGGTGATTAGATTCATGCATGAATTGCTTAGGCCACAAATATGGCAACTGCATGCTTTGCCAAAGATACAGAAAATTTGGGAGCTAAATCATAAGATGCTAGAGGAGAAAAATGTAATTGGGTTTCAAGGGAGTAGGATGCCATTGAGCATAGCAAGGTGATGGGGATTTCGGTCTTGACTTCAGACCAACCAAAGGAGGTTTTTTTTTTTTTTTGTCGCAGTATAATAAGGATGGCCCTTATCAAGAAAGGCCCCTTCTGGTGCCTTACCATTGTAAGAGTGAATCTCCACCCCTGACATGTCTTTAAGAAAACATCAGAAGGAAAGGTCCCACTCAGAAATTCAGACACAAACATGACAACTGACATTGCCAAGGATGGGATCCGGCTTTGAATATAGAATAGATGAGTGTGACACATGCCATGATCAGATAAGAAAGAGAACGAATTAAGACAAGCAGCAACTGCGGAAATTTTCACTTTATTTTATTTTATTTTACTTTTTCCCTTTTTGAATCCTTGGAGGCCTGAAGGAGTCAGCAACACCGAAATGGTTGAACCAGAATTCTTGAGGTTGGATTCATGCCATGCATGATTTTTCACTATGAGACAACATACCCTGCCCTATCACATACAGAGGAAAAAGACTATACCAAGGTGCTTTCTCAGGCTAACCTTTTGTAGGGATAAAGGAAAACCACAAAATCTCTGTAATGATAAGAAACTATGATTATCTCTAATGATAAGGAGCATATTGAGAAACACAGTACCTTTTCAGAGAAATAGATCTGAATACTTACATGAGAGAGGAATACTAAGGTACTCCAACGATTTCAACATATTAGATCTGAATGCTTATAGGAAGATATGAGTTGCTTGAGTTAAATATGAAGTTACCACTATGAAATCATCATTTGCTCCCAGCACAAGCACTTCAATAGATGATTTTAGCACAGAAGGAACTGGAAGCGATGAATTAAGCTTCCTTAGATCAAACAGTGGCATTCTTGAGCTTTCTTTCATTAGTGCTTGGTAACTGAAAGAAACAAAAATGACTCAAACTTTGATGGTCAACTACATAAACCTAGAAATGGATGCACTTTTAAGGATGTAGCTGCCTATGCGAGAGGACAAATTCTTTTAAATTGGCATGGTTAAGGTAAAAAAAAAAAAAAAAACAGCAAATGGCTAGATTTCTAGGGGTTGGCAACTTAGCATTTGGATTTTGGGTGGTGTTATTCTCAATTCAGAACTTGTAACTTCTGCATTATTTATTATAAATACTAAAATAGCCTCATTTAATGTACTTCTTGAATTTAATTTTTTAAGAGTATACAAGAAAAAGAGTTATGCTTATTATTTATGACTTTATTTTCCAAAAATACAAGTCATGAAAAATAGTCCCCCCCCCCCCCCCTTGAAATTGAGCTGGTAGATATTGCAATCATCATGAATAAGTTACTCAATGAATCACGACCATAAAATTTTTGAGTATCAAAGTACATATACTAAAAATCTAAATTATTACTAATCTTATAGTATTATTTTAAAATGTATTGATTTCAGCATTAAAGTTATATATTAGGAGCTCAAACTTATAGTAATTATAAATACCAATCACTGTTTGACAAGTTAGATTCTTCAAAATATATTATTTAAGAAAATATATATTATAAAGTATAAAATTTGAATTAATTGAAGATGTAAACAAATTCTTGAGATAGTTTTCTCTTTTTTTTTTTTTGTAGTCTTTTTTCTTCTTCTTATTATTATTATTTTCAACGAAACACAAACATGAATTTATCATAGAATCTAAAATTATAAAGTGATTAAGATATGTATTCAATACAGGTCATATTACTCACTAATAAAATGGTGAAGTAGGAGTCACTAGTAGTGAAATGGAAATAACACATCCTTCTTTTTTTCAAAATATGATTTTCATTGCTTCCTGTTGATTGGAGATATTTAGTATTTATATAACAGATTAATAAAACACAAAATATGGCATCAAAAACCATAAAAATCAGTAACTAAAGCCTGGCCTTTGATGGGCCAGTTTCAAAATAGCACATAAAATTTCTATCATAAACTCCCCAAAAAACGCATAAATGTTCAATATAGTCATGACTTGGCACATTCTCAATGGCAATTCAGTGTTTACAACTAGGAATTTCATAGATGAATTTTGAGTTTGCTCAGTTGGCCAACCCCTGAGGTATAACATACTGATTGACAGTCTTGAGCATCCTAAAAGGACTTCTGAGCGGAAGTCATACCTATCAAATGCTTCCCTAAGGACTATTGGTGTGAATCACACTAACACAATTCATTGATATATGCACGTTTCTACCAACGATATCGATAAGCTTTGCAAAAAAATCATTTGATTCATTTCCTTTAAGGCTAACACCTTTTTAAAAATGTGAGTTTGAAGTTTTAAAAAAGAAATAGAAATTCCTGACATAAAGTAAGCTTCCAGCTCTAGTTAGGTCGTGCAAAAAGTAATTTTGAACCCAAAGTAAATTTCAGGTCTGATACCATATGCTTAAATCAACAAAACCATAGACACATGAAACCACATAAATATGTTGTATATTGTCAATTTGTCATATAGAACAATATGAAGAGTAAACTAGGTTATAAGAATATGGAGCTGAGCTATATAAACCAACCGTTTCACTAGATGATCCTCCATAGTTGATGTGAAAAATGTTTCCTTGCAGAGTGCAAGATCGGTTTGAAAAGCCTTAGCTGCCAAGCTGCGTGTCACCTGCTTATGGGTTCATATAAACATATCTATTATTTGAAGAGACTTATTTGATCAGCCAATCTTACTCTTTGGGTTAAGAAAATAAAGAGCAGAAATTCTGATGTCATGTTTTTGATGAAGTATAAATTGAAGTAATGAGTCCAGTTTTTCAACATCCAGGTTCCAATATTGAAAAGGAAAGAAAAATATTAAAGAAGCATACTAATCTTCTATTTCAAAATCCTGAAGCAAATACCTTAAAAGCAGCAACAGGTTTGGAAAACAGATAACGCCACACTAATCCACTGGAAAGTATTAATCAAAATTTCAGTTTGGCTGGTTATGTTCAAGTAAGCGAAAAGTAAATCCATCATAAAAAGCAAACATACCTGTTACCTGAAGGCGGTACAGAGCACACAAGCACAGCACCAGCAAGATCAGGGTACAGCATTTTCTTTTCTAGAATGAAGCCCGAAGAGCATTGCAGTTAAAGTACAAGTGAAGGGGGACTTTCTCAAACCAATAAAGCAGAGAAGATTACTCTGATGAAAAATATTTGTTCTCGATCACAATGAAACAACTGTTATTTTTAAATGTAATTAATTTCATCAAGTATATGTTAAGGTTTTGATCCACATGCACATGGCAGTGTTGTCATGAAGGGTATGAGTATATTATTGATCATATCTCATGCTAAAAATACCCCAACCATCTTGAATATAAGAATCAATCAACTAGAAGATGGATATTACCTAAAGTTTGTTTATTCCTTATATTTGCAATGTAGCACTGAATGATTAATCCTCCAAATGAATGCCCAAGCAAGACTGGTGGAGACATTAGTTTTTTCTGGATGAAGTCAGCGACATCACCTGCATGTGTCTACTGCGGATTTGAAAATGAATATGAAATAAGAAAAGCATTTTAATAGTGAGATATCTTAGATTATTATATAGAAGGAAAGCATCCAAGTCTGTGAAGGACTTCATCAGCTCTAGTGAAGAGCTAAATTACCTGAAGAGAACCAGCAACAGGACCAGCTGGTGCATCACTTTCACCCTGCATAAACATAGGCAACATATGCCTAATCAGTGCTATAATGGCAATCAAAATAATTCTAGGTATTTGTTCCACTGCATCTCAATGCCCTCATATAATTAACACCTTCGAATGCATATGATAGGAAAACGGTTCTTCTAGCTCATACAGCAGGGATGGCATTAAGCAATAAATGACTGAATTGCTATATCTCAAAAGAAGAAGAATGAAACAATAAAAAGATTACAAGCCAGACATAAAAGTATGAGACAACGAACTTATAGTTTTGAAATTTGGTGATGTTTGAATGTAAGATCATTGCTTGGTTACTTGCAAGTCATAGGAAGAAATGCCTTTCCTTCCAAATCTTCCAAACTCTTTTTGTTAAAACCCACTTAAACCGGACAGAAATTGTCAAAAACGCGTGATTTTGTACTAATCAATCATGTAAATTTTATACTAATTGATCCAAATAATGAGGAAACGATTTACATATATTTTTTTTTTTTTTGCCCACATCACACATTTCTCAACAGTCAACCAAAGCAAATAATAATAAAAAAAAGATGGAGAGAAACAGCAACAAGAATAAAGCTCCACCAATATACAGCCTTTCTTCCATATAGGATATACATATCTATTATACACTAACTTATGGTATCAAGTTTTCAAGAAAATTGCACATTCAACACAGAAATTATAACAATAATTGAAAAACCAAGAATTCAAAAATCAAACATTTGCGGGGGAGAGAAAGGAAAGACACAGACCTGACCCAACAAGCTAACAGCATAGCTATCAAAGCCAAACCCTGAAAAGAAAGGCAACCAGTGCTCTGCCCAGCACCAAGCAGCATGGTAACTTCCATGAACAAAAACCAAAGGTGGGTTTTTTTCACTGTTTCCTGGGCTTCTAGTGTTTTCTTCGTCTGCCAGAACACAACCCTTTTGCTCAATCACTTCCATGTTCAGACCAGATGGAAGTTGGTGGAAAAGACGTGTCTGCCCCTGCTTCAACTCATAAGGAACCTGCATTTTGTAGGCTTTGTTGAGGACAGCAAGGGGTTTTGTGGTCGTTTTGGGGATTGAGGGGTTTGGATGGAATTGGGAGAGGAGAGAAAAGGCAGCCATTGCTATCAAGCTTGGGTAACTACCAAAAGTTTCAGTTTTTCACTCATGGATAAGATTTTGTAATCTCCTTTAGCCTTTTTTTAATCGAGCATTGACAACGATGTGATCTTTTCACCGTAATATAATTATTTTTTTAAAATTTTGCAAGAAAATACTAGTTTTTTCATTATTTTTTGTATAATAAAATTACATAATTATCCCTCACATAAAAAATAGCTTAACTTACATTTATGAGCATTTTAGTCTTTTCAATTTTTTAAAAACAGTAAAATAATTTTATTACTCCTAAAAAATATTCCACTAAACTCCTTCACAGGGCCTTTTTTATCCTTATAGCTGGTTGTTTTTTTTTTTTTGTCAATATAAAAAAGACTCAATGGCATTTTCTTATTTATTAAATATTATTTTAAATAAAAAATTATGGACGTCTGCCATACACGCACCATTAAGACAGTGTTTGTTTTTGCTGTAATTGTTGTGGTTGCGGTTGAAAAAAAACATTTTTTTTAAAAAATCACTTTTCCTGTGGTTTGTTTAAAGATTTGAGTGTTTGGTTAAAAGTGTGGTTTGACTTTATTGCGGTACAAAACATGTTTGGTTAAAACTGTGGTTGCGGTTGCTTTTGTACAAAAAATGACTAAATAAAAAAAAATGACATTACTAAAATAATTCATTGTGTAAAGAGGAAATAAAACATTTTTTCAACATAAATACCGGCAATAATAGAAGCGTGCTTTGTTATTACAGAAAAGATTATTATCCCATCAAACTATTTGCAATGCCATCACGAATATAATCCATACACGACGGCCTCTAGTGTCCACTTGTTTGTGATTGTGGAGCGACATCGGGAAAAATATCTGGAGGAACGAAATCAGGATGGCTATCAAACTTGTTGAATGCAACATTTTGGCCCGACTTCCGTCGAATATAGTTGTATAACGCCATTGATGCGACAACAATTTTAACCTGTGATTTGTATGGAAACTCAGGCATGGTTTGCAAGATTCGCCATCTTTTCTTCCAGACTCCAAATGTACGTTCGATTACACATCGTAATGATGAATGGACTCGGTTAAATAGTTCCTCCCGACTCCGTGGTTGTCCTCGTCGACGAAATTCTGGAAGATGATATCTTTCCCCTCTATATGGACCCAAGTAACCGTACTCATTCGGATATCCCTAATCAACGAGATAATATTTCCCTGCATAAATGTTAGAATTGATTAACGCTTACAAAATACTTCATATTAAAACAAATTAGACCAGCTAAACAACAAGCATAACTTTTTTATATATATACCTTCTGGTGGTCGTGGAAATTGTATGTTTGTATTTCCAATCGCCTCATAAAAAATTCTTGTATCGTGAGCACTACCTTCCCACCCAGCCCAAACAAATATAAATTGCATGTCAAAGCTACAGGCTGCCATTATATTTTGCGTCGGTATACCTTTTCTACCAATAAAAGGTATTTGATTTTCCTGTGAAACACATGCACGTACATGTGTTCCATCAATCGCTCCAATACAATTCTACATACAAAAAACAATTTTTCCGAATCAATTTAATTGCACGTGAATATTTGATTGTAACCTTTTGAAATATTTAACAACTTGTACTAAGTATTGCTTACCTTGAAATGGGGCATGTATCTGGGATTCATTTCAATTTCCAATGGTGTTGTCGTGAATTCTGGATCGACTGGTCTGATTAAATCAGCTGCTAGCAAGCACACAGAACGAAGAACCTCGTTGAAATTTCTAGAAACAGTTTCACCTGAATGCTGAAAACGCTCCTGCACTTCCCTATTCGACGCACCGAGAGCTAAAGTGTAGAGAAACATGCCTACTTTCTCAATAACACTCATCCGTCTAGACGGTTTCAACCCGTACATCGTTTCCAACTCCAAAGCCAAACTCTTCAATGTCTCAGCATCCATACGAAACATGTTCACACAACGAATCCAATGGCCATTTAAAATTTCAGTCAACCAGCGCATGCCAGTGTTGTATGAATTCATACACGGCTCTTTATAAATATACGTATTGTAATACATCGCCAATGCTCCAGTTGTGCATATGACTAATTTTTTGCGATCACACTCTCTCTGCCAAAATGAATCTCCAACGGCATCGTCATCCGGTTGATTTAGGTCGTCGTGCTGAGCCTCACTATTATAGTTTACATAACGATCACCAAAACTATCTCCAAAACCACTTGCAGAACTTGTACCAGCAAACCCATCAGACACATATCGACCAACATTATTCATAACATTTTCATAATGCTCATCAAAAAGCGCATTAAACCAATTAAACCAATTCGCGTCCATATCTTTGCACTTAAATTTAATATCAATTTCCAACCTGCATAGTATTGGTACAAAAAACATGTTCATTAAACGATTTGTTTTTAAAATATGTGTCGCTCATGCCGGTCTTAACACATGCAATATTTTTTAACACAACAATAATTGGAATTTTCAACCTGCAACGTTACATTAACATGAAAGTTTTGTCTTCTGTAATTTGTTTGCAATATTTAAAACAGTACTGGTGACATTAACTTATCCCCCAACATATATATTTTAGGATTCCAAGATAAAGGAAATTATTTGCAGCGTCATTAACTTAAGGAAAAAAAATATAATTTCAAACGAACCCTACGAGACGAAAAAAATTTACTTAGAAGTTTCGCATTAAATATTATACAACAAATACATACATGCAACATCAAAAAACAATGTTCATACGTTAAAATGCTGTAAATTAATTGGTGGCATCATTAACTTAGAAGTTTCGCATTAAAGGAAATTATTTACAACGTCATTAACTTAAGGTTGAAAAATATAATTTCAAACGAACCCTACGAGACGAAAAAAAATTTACTTACAAGTTTCGCATTAAATATTATACAACAAAAACATACATGCAACATCACAAAACAATGTTCATACATTAAAATGCTGTAAATTAATTGGTGGCATCCACTTAAGGTTTCTTAAGAAAACTAAGTACCTAGAAGGGATATATATATAAATACGAAAAAAAAGAAACATACATTCACTGCTTAAATACACAATAACAACAGCCTTAAAAGCATTTATGGGTGCAAATTCGGTAACAGCTGTGCAATAGAAAGCTTTATAACCTAAAAAGCATCCCTAAAAATCAACTAACCTTGTAATGGCAAAGAACCTCAATTTGCAGCATACAAACAGAAAAAAACCCTGCAATTACAGCCCTCACTTCCGTGGGAAGGGTTACAAATTTTATTCCCAACCAATCACACCTCTTTGCAAGCATACTACTTCTTAAATACAAACACACACACAGCACAAACAAGCTATTTTTACTGCCATACACATCAGCAACCCATAAATTGTACACTTACCAACCATTCAACCAAACATTCAACCAAGCAACTCCCATTCAACCCACTATCAAACATGCAAGTAAATTCACAATAATTCACAGTAGTAGCTGTCATTCCAGTCAACTAAATTCACCCAATTAGCAGCCATTCAAGTCAACATAATCTCAGCCAATCATCCATTCAACTCATAACAAATGCAATTCGTTAGGTGAAAATCTGAAATACAAGGCTGAGAAAGCATCCTGAATACATAAAATGTTCAAATCATCTCAAACATAACTAATTAGGCAACAAATACAAATACAAAGGCAGAATCCATAAATATGAAACATTACAAGGTAATAAACCTGAAAAAAAAAAGCAAATTCATAACTGTTTGCATCAACCATTATGCAATTCTACAGCCGCAAGAAGACCTCATCATCCTCACCCTTTTGTGGACTGGTAACTGTGAAAAAAACAGTTAAAATACAATATGTTAACAGCTCATTGGAATACAAAACATTAAAAAAACATGAAATATGGAAAGCATGCAATAATTATCAAAACATATTAAACACAACAACATTTAATTGCTGCAACATATAACAAACAATAAAATACATAATTGTAAGTCTTCCATATATCAAATGAAAACTTACTTCAAGGTCGGAAGTTAACCCTTCGCTCAAACATTAATTTCAGCCACTGAAATTTTCGGTCCATATCACCAATTGTTGCCCACATTTCCCTCCTGCTTCTAACCATAAAAAACTCTGTTGCAAAGCAATACAGCTCACTGCCGAACACCACTTCCTCAATGGAGTGGAACTCCTTCATCACCTCTTCTATGCTACATCCTTTTTTATCGAAAACACTTGATGTGCACTCACTCTTGGTAGAGACACTATCCACTAACTTATTTAATCGCGAAAACAATTGTGATCCCCTTCCGGCACCCCTTTTCTTTTTCTCATTTTGTTGGGAGCTTTGTTGCACACCTTTTCTCTTCCCACTACTACCAGTTGGATTGGCATTGCTTGTGCTGTTGGCGAAATGGACACCAGCCACCATGTTATTGACATCGGCAACGAAATTTGGAAGACTATCCTCCTCAGAATCGCCACTACCTTCAGCAAGATTAGGGTCTTCATTAACTGCATTATTTTGCCTTTGACAGCCACCATCTTCATCCGAATTCAGACCCTATGATGGAGCCCAAGCATACTGACCGGTAGCAACAGTGTTTGTAAACATGATATCATATTTACAACACAATCCTGGATCAATGCCAGCATGCCTAAACTTTGTTGCCCCGCGTATCTCCTACAACAAGGGACAAAGAACAACAAAATGCATAAAAAATAATGTAAAAACACGAAAGCAAGCTGCTTATAACAGCTCTAAACATCCTAAAAAAAGACAGACCTGGTTTTTCGCTTTCCACCATTCATCTGGAGCTGCAATTGTTCCAAGTTCAGCACTCCATCCAACTCCTATTTCGGAAAGCAATTTTTTCCAGATTCTCCAATCTTTTTTAATTCCATCCCACTTATTCTTTAATTGAGCTTTCGTTAATGCATGACCAGTTTGATCCTTAAAGCAATTGATAACATATTTCCACCCAGCTTTGTCGAAATGTGTGTTGGGTCGCATACCTTGCTCAATTGCTTTAATACATATGTCACAAAATGCATGCAACATCTCTCTACTCCAACAAGCCTTATCTTGTGATTGAGAATCGTCCATGTTGTTGGCTAAAATGTGTTGTCTAATTAACAAATAACAGGTTATTTTCCTAGAGGCGATGTAAAGGACATGGAATGCACAATCTATACTAATTAAATCGCAAGCTGAAATAGAAATTGGAAATTGATTACATTGCAAATTGATTACATAGACCTACATAATCAGCTCAACACTTTCATTGATAGGTTTATTTCCATTAAAGTGTTTACAAGCTAATCTATTCATTGCCTAAGCGTAATAAGGCATGTTAAAGAGACAACGTCCAGCATTCAGTGTATATAGAAATATTCAAGTACTGATTTATTTCTATTAAAACATGTTCAAATGGAATCCTCCTTCAGTTTTGAAAATTTTCCTAATGTTAAACAAATGAGCTAGTTAAACTCAACCTTAGGCACTCATTAAAATGCACATACTTGAACTCAACCTCAGGCCATCAACATAACCCCACATGAGCAACAACACAAAACAGTGTAACAATATTTGAAGAACCTGAACAAACACTACATGATAGGGCATCACAAACCGAATTATAACACAGAGTAAGCTGAACAAATCACTCGCAGGTACAACTCTGTTTTACATTAAAAAAACAGAGTTTAATTATAACACAAACGAAGTTATCGAAATAAAAAGGAACACGAACACAAACACAGTAACAGAGCATCACAAACCGGAAGAAAAGCAGATCATGCAGCGGCAATAATAGAAAATGTAATATACAATTGGCATAACAAAGTAACAGAATTAAAATCAACCGAAACATATATAATCAAACACAACAATAACAGAAATTTTTATTGTAAACCCTAAACACAACAACTTAAAATTAAAAACTACATTAATTTGTGCAACAGACACAGAGCAACTGACCTTAATTTTTCCTTTGCAACCGAGACAGAGATTGGTAAGATGCTTGGCCTTCAGCTTTCAAAGAGGACGATTTCGATGTTGTATTTGGTTCTGGCAAAGAAAACAAACAGCAAACGAAATGTGTGGTTAGAGAAAACAGTGTGTTTAGCAGATAAGCCACGATGTAAACAATTTTTCAGGTGAAGTTCGAAGAAAATTACCTGGGTCACAGTGTGTCTTCTTCAACCGAGAAAGGAGTTCGTCATAGCAGCAGATCGGTGGTAGATGGACGTGATCTACACTGTGATACACACACTGGTGATGATATGTGTGAGAGAATGGGTATTGTGGGTGTGTTTCCCTCGCTGTGAAACAGCTAGCTTGAAACGGAGAAGACTGATTTTTGGCTTGAAATCAAGAGGAGAAGGACTGATTTTTGGCTAGCTTGTCAAGAGGAGAAGGACTGATTTTTGGCTTCGGGCTACTTTGGAGGGGGAGAGCTCAGTGAGGGAGGAGAGATGGCTTCGGGCTGCTTTGGAGGAGGAGAGCTGCAGTGAGTGAGGTTAGAGATGATCGTTCGAAATTTGGACGTTAGGGCTAATTAATTTTTTTGGTAAAGTTATTAATGCGTTTTCTCTGAACAGCAGCCACGCAAGAAGCATCGGGCAGATGCTTTTGATAAACCTGCGTTTGGAATGCAATGACAGTGGCCCCATGCTATTTAAAAACGCCGGTTGCTGTTAACCAAACAGCTTGTCAAATTAAAACGCCTGAAACGTGGACGTAACCACGTAACCAAACGGGTTCTAAATGTATAGCTCTCGTGCCCTTTTAGCAATGCATACAAAGTAGAATGATTACCAAACACCATTTTTTATGGTGGTATTTGAAAGATCTCAATGTTTTTTTATAGTGATGCAGTGCGCGCTAAATACACCTTTGATTTGGTGCTAATGACAATTTCTTTTATTTTCTTTCTTCTCTCTCTCTCCACTTCGAATGTCACGCTAACTCTTTCAAAATTGTAGACCAACCCTTTTATTTTCTTCTTACTTGATGTTTATTCTCTGTCTTTTTATTGTTATTTTTTTTATTTTGAATAATTTATAAAATTATATATATATTTTTAATTTCATTCCCTTTTAATTTTTTTATCTTTTAAATTTGGCCTCAATTTTTTTGATTATTATTTTTTTTGTCTGAGATCATTTTATAATTTTTTTTTTTTTTTGCAATTTCATTCCTTTTTTTTTCATATCAAATTAGATCTTCATTCTTTTGATTGTTATTTTTTTTGTATAAGATCATTTTAAATTTTGTTTACAATTTCATCCTCCTTATGTTTATTTTTTTTTATCAAATTTAATTCTTATTCTTTTTATTTTTATTTTTTTAACTTTAGTAAAAAAAATTCAATTTCACTGCTTCCATTTTTTTAACTTTCAAATTTGGGTCTCATTCATTTGAAAGCTATTTGTTTTGTTTAAAATAATTTTTTGAATTGATTTTTTTTATAATTTAATCAGGCTTAACTTTTTTTACTTTAAAATTTGATTCTCATTGTTTTTTTTTTCCACTTTGGCAAATTTTCTAAATTGTTATTTTTCTTCAACATTAAATTAGTTGAAAATTGAGCTTTTCTTTTGAGCCCAAGGGTTACGAGTTTGAGAGGTTTGTTTAGTTTTTATTTTTATTTTTATTTTTCCTTTCCTTAAGATCATATATTTTTTTTAGTTTTGTCCTTTGATATTTATTCAATTAGAGACTAGGCTAGATTATTTTTATTTATTTTATTTATGTTGGTTTTTTCACTAATTTTAAAAATGACCCGAATTATCTCAAGTCTTTTTATTTATCATTCTTTAATGAATCTTTTTTGACTAATTCTCCAAGTTGATATATCTTTTTTCTATTCCATCATTTAATATTAAATTAATTAAGAATTGAGTTTTTTTTATTCAGCTTGGGTTTGGGATTTTATGGGTTGCATGTTTGAAATATTAGCCCAAATTTAGAATATTCGCTTGAGTTTGTTTGGTTTTTTTCAATGTTTTAAGTTATATTTTTTCGGTTTTATTCTTCAACATTTATATTATTATCGATTGGGCTCCATACTTTTTTTATTGTTTTATGTAGGATTTTCTATGAATTTCCAAATTTACTCACATTATCTCGAGTCTTTTTATTTGTTATTTTTGGTTGAATTTACTTTGATTTTTTTTTTCTGATTTTATCTTTTAATATAATATCTATTGGAAATTAATTTTTTGTTTTAGTTCCATCCTTCAAAGTTAAAGGTTATATATACATTGGGCTTCATGATTTTCTTTCTATTCGTTTATTTGGTCCCATCACCTCGAACACAAGTTTGGCGGGTTGGCTTCTTTTTTTTTTTTGCGATCAAGCTTTATTTTAGCAAATTTTAAAGATTAACTCAGGTTTGAGAGGTTCGTTTAGATTTACTCTGACAAGTTTTTAAATTGATTTTTTAAAAAAAATTTCATCTTTCAACATTGTTTCGGTAAAGAATTAATTTTTTTTTTTTTGAATCCATCAACCAAGGTTGAGGTTTTTTCATGGCTTGTGATTTTCTCCAAATACCTTTCTATTTGTTTTGGAGTTGAGGTGCATGATGTTTCCTGATTTGTTTTCTATTTAGTTGTCTTTTTCATATTATTTAGATTCAAGAGTTTGGTTCGCTTTGGTTTTCTAGTTATTTTCTTTTAATTGATCTTCTTTTTAATTTTATCATTCGATGTCAAAGTTGTGATTCAGATTCGAGAGTTTGGCTTGCTTGGGTTTTTTTATCCTTTACTTTTAATTGATTTTCTTTTAAATTTATCATTCGATGCAGGAATTGTTTGGGATTTAACTTTAGCCTTTTTTTTTTACTTGCTTATCTCAGTCTCATGACTCAGACTTGTATATTTGATATGTTCAATCAGATGGACACAAGTCTTTGTTTTTTTTTTTGTAACTTTATAATTTTGTTCCTCCTCTTAACTTCATCACCTTTCTTTTAACTATTCTTTTCTTTTTCAGGTTCAGGTGAATTTCTTTAAAAGTTGATTCATGTATCAATCTTTTTTCTGGGTGGATCCATCCATGGCTACCCGACGTTGCAATGACTAGGAAAAACAAAAAAGTTTTTATATTATCTGGGAAAGGTATAATCTTATAAAATAAAGTCGTAATTAATATTATAATTAATATTAATATTATAATTACTAGGAATTCTACCGGTTGAGTTGGGCATGCTGAGTATTTTACAAGTTTCAAGATTTGTTTGTGGGATGATTATATAAAAGAAAGAGCTAACACCTTCTGATTACCGAGAAACCCAGGTAAGAAAAGGCAACCATCGTTAAATTCATGACAACTGATTTAGCATGCCCTTTTGTATCCAGCAATGATTCAAGCAAAATCTTGTAACCTGAAATGGAAAGACAATTTACCTGATTTCGTAATGCCAGTAAATTAGGCCCCATCAGAATTCCCACTTCCAAATTTCCTTTCAATTTAGCCCTTGAATATTCTGATTTAAACCCTATATTTTACCCCTTTTTTCTGTTTGGTCCATGGTTTCCAGAATTGTGTATTTTCAGCCAAATTAAACCCAATTGAGCCTTATTTCTTAAATTTCTCTTTAATTAAATCTCCTATTACAACTTAAACCATTCCTGGGATTTTAAAAACTCCCAAACTCAATATTTGAATTGGGAGACTCAATTATTGGTCCATCTTCACTTCCAACTATATTTGTTGCTTTTTATCTTTTAGATTGTTTTTATATTTTTATATTTTTTGTGATTTTTATGATTATTTCTAATTTAATTTGACACATAATGAAAAAAAATAAATAAATGATTAAAATTAACTAAATACATCTTTTTTCTATTTTTTTGAAATATATACAAAAAAAATAAGGATTAAAATTGTGTTATAATAAGGTTTATGTCCAAGTTGTATTTTTTAAAAACTTATTTAAAAGAAACTTACATTGTCCAAACATTTTTTTTTTTTTTTTAAGTTTGAGCCCATAACGTACCGTGGGTCCATAAATCTAGTAGATAAGCTAAATCTGCAGGGAGCAAAGTCAAGCTTTCCACGCAATAATCTAAATGGGGCCCGCTTAATTCTTTTTTTTCTTTTAAATTTTTTAATTATAATCTAAAATTTTATTTTACAAAATCAAAATTTAATTTATATTAGAATATTCCTTAACGCTTTGTGTATACGAGAAGATGTGAATTAAAAGAAATTTAAACACAAAAAAATATATTTTATAAAAAATTTATTTTAAATATCTACACATCAAAACAATATAAAATTATAAAAAAATTAATTTTTAAAAAACTAAAATTTTTTTTCAAAATTTTTTTTTCTCCACGAAAATAAACATTGTCTAAAAGTTAAATCATGTTTGCTGCATAATAGCGTTTCTCGTTATTCAAAAAAAGACATTTAAAAAGAATTGTGAAATGCCACACATTAGTAGAGAGAAGAAAGAAAATAAAAGATTTTTTTAGACACATTAAAATTCCAATTACAATATCATCAGAATAATTTCGAGAATAAAAATATAATGATATTAAGAAAATTCACTAATGGTGAGCTGGTGCTAGAAATAGTTTATGCTGCTCAAAACATTGCCTATATAATTTATTTTGTAAATGATACAGGGTCCCAAGTTGACATCAAGGCAAGCTAGAAACGAAGTTTACCTTCTACTTTAACCTTTTCTTTTCTTTTGGCAAGGCAAAAAAGAAGTGTACTTTTATCATATTTCTTCCAATATTTTAGCCCCACTCTAAAAACATACATGGCCCACTCTACTGGATATGTATATCTTTTGCATGTACCTACCATTGAAAGTTTGAAACTCAGACTCGGAAAATGAAATTTCCACTTGTAATTCTCCTGTGCTTTCTATTTTTACTTGCTTAACTGTAAAGCAAAACAAATTTACATTGATACCCAGATTTTGATGGACCAAGATCCAAGTTACTAATAATACAAGCTGTTAAGCTAATAATGCACCATTTTGGAATCTTATAAATTGTATTCCAAAACCCTCTTATATGTAAGCAAAGTTAGGCTCTTTAAGAAGCTTTGGTACTTGGAAGTTTGATGGCTGAGTTTGCAGAATATCTGCAGAGGCTTGGGGCTTCTCAACCTTTGACAGAGACGATGGACATGAACATGGAGATGCTCAAGCATCTTCCAGAGCTGAATCCAAGCATCTTGGAGAGTTTCAGCATCATCCATGGCTTCTCAGCAGACTCTTTCTTGGCCCACCAGCAACCTGAATTTCCTGCAACATATAATCACAACAACCTTTCAAGCACTTCCCATCCTGACATCTTGAGTACAGCTCCACTTGTTCATTCTGTCACCTTGAATCAAAATGTTTTCCATGAAAGGAAGAGGCCAAAAGCAATGGAACAATCAACCGGCAGCTCCAAGAACGTTTCTCCTCCAGCCTCTATAAACATCACAGAGAAAAAGAAAGTGCGTGTCTGTCTGTTTCTTGAAGTTATTACTGGTTGTTTTATAATTTCAGTTTTTAACTCCTAGTCTTTGTGATATAAGTAAGTTGAGCAGTGCTTTTTCTTGTTGTGTTCAGAACTTAGGAAGAGGTAAGAAAGGCAAAAACAAGGAGAAGGAAGGGGACAAATCAAAGGAAGTTATTCATGTTAGAGCTAAGAGAGGCCAGGCAACAGACAGTCACAGTATAGCAGAAAGGGTAAATTTGTATGTTTTTGACTGAATATAGTTCACACATTCAACAAAGCCTGATTATTAACCACTGGCTAGGATTATTACATCATCTAACATGTAAGAACAGGAATGCACTAATGAAAGCCAAGAAATGAAGAATCTGACAGTGAATTTACTATTTGTTGTGTCAGATAAGAAGAGAGAAAATCAATAGCAAGTTAAGATGCTTGCAAGACATTGTTCCTGGATGCCACAAGGTAAGAATCCTTTGCATAAGTTTAATTTTGAGTATATTTCATGCATTTATTATTCTTGTATAATCGTAAAGAACATGTACCTTCGCTTATTCGGAGTTGAAGTTTGAATTTCTTGATTATATCCATAAGATGTAGCTGACATGAGTTCATGAACATACAGTCAATGGGGATGGCAGTTATGCTAGAGGAGATAATCAATTATGTACACTCATTGCAGAATCAAGTTGAGGTAACCCTACCATGAAAAAATCTGGTACAAACATTTTTACTGTTTCATCTTGTAGTTCCATGCACCAGCATGTTTGGATTAACCTTGTTTTGTCAAAACCCAGTTTCTCTCCATGGAGCTTGCCGCTGCCAGCTGTTCTAATGACCTTAAAATTCTCACAGAATCTTCCAAGAAGGCTCAGGTGCTCTTACATTAACTTCTTGAATCTTGACCAGCTTATCTTTGCCCTAATAATTAACATGTTTAATTGCAGTTGATTAGATAATTTGGTCACTATCTATATGTCCTGGTTCATGTCAAAAGTGACTGATGCTGAGCTATCAATTCTGCAGGGAACAAATTCAACTGATGACGCACAGGAGACACAGAAATGGTCGAGAGAAAGATTTGGAGAGATCACCACTTGCTTCCACTCGACATGGTCGTCCATTTGACTGCATTTTTGGCAATTACTCTTTGTTGCTATAAAGCACAGGAATATGCTCCCTAGCTGTCACCCTTTGCCGCAAATCAAATGTCTATTTATGTGGCAGAAATGCTAATGATGTTTGCATTACTTCACAAAAAAGTCAGAAATAGAGTACAAAAAAAGAGAGAGATTATATTGCTATTTACTTGTCCAATTCGAGGGCTAATTTCTTTTTCTCTTTTTCAATTTGACCTGCTATGGTGATTTGTGGTGTTCAACATCCTATGTATTGATGCTGCTTTGTCGGCATGAGCAGTTAAGCATCCATTTGATCCAACAGGCTCTCTTGGCTTTATGTATTGCTTGTATATTCACTATCCATTTTGTGACAAAATTATACATGCACCCACTTTATGATTTGGAATTTGGCGTTTGGGCCACTTGGTGAATCTGTTATACCCTTTTAACCAGACACTTTCATGTGGTTCATGGGTTTTTTTAGTGTGCAAGAGACAGAAACAGGAGGAGAAGATAGTCTTCTGCAGCTGTCAACAGAATCTAAGTAATGATCTTATATGAACATGCATGCTATCGATTTACTGTTTATACTCCTTGCATATACCAGAAATATGTAGACAAATTTGATGCGTATCCGATCTCAATCTCATTCACAGTCACATTTGTTGAGTAACATGTGAATTGATGTTGGAGCCGTTTGGAAACGCGGTGTTCCCAAAAAATTCAATTTTATTTATTTATTAAAATTTAATATAATTTATATGTTTTAGATCGTTTTGATGTGTTGATTTCAAAAATTATTTTTAAAAAATAAAAAAACATCATTGACATACATTTCGACATGAAAAGTTATTTGAAAAGCAACCATTACCACACTGCCAAACACACTCCTAATTGGTGCTTGTTTCCCTATGAATCAAATCAAGGAAACTTCCCCTTGACCATCACCTGCAAAAATCAATCTTGTCCATGAACTAGTTACTAGCAGCTAAAGAAAAACTACAATGGCCAAAACCCTTGAGAAAAAACAATTCCCAGAAAGTAGCTAGCTGCAGGGATGATACAAAGGCAAAGTCCAATGGAATAGACCTCCAAGAAATGGCTCATTCTCTTATTAGCTCTCTGGTGATTGTTCTTGTAGGTGGTAGGTTTCCATCAAAACTTCCATAATACTGATTAACCAAGCAACAGTCGTAGCTCCATGGTGTAAAAAACAGTAGCTCAAAGCTAATCAACCAGGAATCCATCACCACACAAGCAATTGCTTCATCATCAAGGCTCAATAACATTGAAATCATGGCAACATCAAGATTAGTAGCAAAGTCTTTGAAGGAAAAACACGTCCTTTGGATAATCACTTGACCCTAACCACTTCTTTCTTGCATAATGATGAGTTTCTATCGGGTGAAAAGCACAGTTTGCGTTGAAAGCAGGGACGAAGCCAGGAAAAAAAAATTTTTGCAGGGGCCCAGCCACCCCCTGCCTCCGGCCCTGGTTGAAGGGACAGGCAGACTTCAAATAGAATCATACGATAGGCTATGCGACATACAACAATAACGATAACAAGACACAAACAATCTTAAGGATTTATTATCAGAAATATAGGTCCTACAAACATATGGATGAATAGAATCCCATTGATGTTTCCAATTCATAGACTTGAATGATTGTAATGAGTAAATTGTAGAATAATTTCATGGCACTAAAGAAAGGAAAACATGTACAGATGCATTGAATCCAAAGATATATATAAGATAGAAGACAGCTTAAATGGGCCATACCATGCTCACAAGAAGATAAGCAATATGTGTTCTTAGATTTTCTTGAATGAGAAGGACCATTAGAATCTTAAAAGCTTCTTCTATCTGCGATTTTTGACTACTTTCTGAAAGAATTTGTTTCTTCATCACTAGTCTTTTTGTTGGTGCATGCACTTGGAACAGACAACTGCTCGTGTGACTACATGTCCATTGAGCCTAATGAACAATCATCAACATATACGCACAATAGCTTTCATCATCAACCTCCCCATACCTAACTTAGAGAAAATATTAGAGGAAAAATAAAAATAAAAATTAACAAAAGGGGGGGGGGAAATCTTATCTACACACAACATGACCCCCCCCCCCCCACTCTTAGATTTGACCAAGAATAGCATTTTAAGATGACTTGTAGAAAGGAAATTGTTTCAAAGTGTACTGTAATTCAATAATCCAAGGTGTATTATTACATCAGTGGATAAGAAAATGATATAAATTATATATCCCACTCAAGTTTCCTGATTTGAAAGAACAATTATCAGTGACCCTTTTTTTGCTACTCTTAATTTGATCTATGAATTTGCTACTACTGTGTGCAAAATTAGAAGAGAAGTGGAGGCTTAGTGATGACTAAATTCGGGGATTAAAAATTAATAAAAATAATTTTTTATATCAAAATTAAATTGAAAAAACCTGGCATGACTCAGCTGATCTGGCGACTCGATTGACCTAATTGCAAACCTGTTGATTTTTTTTTTATTAAAATGATGTCGTTTTGATTTTTTTTAAAAAAAAATTGACCTTATCGATCAGGCCACCCAGTCAAAACTTGGAATCCAGGTCTTGGATCCGGCCGGCCACCAGGCTGGGTCTTAAAAGTATGATGCAGAAGGAGATTGAAGTGACTCCCAAGAGATGTTTGTGTTAAACAGTGTGAATCCATAGTTATTATTCTCTCGGATCTTAGTTTCCTGCATTGAGGAAATGCATCAAGCAGTTATGTGCTTGCAAGATATTTACATGCATCCCTAGATGTTTGGAATTTGTTCATAACATATTGGTTAATTACTGGAATGATTGGTAACATTAATCCATGTCTTAGCTCATGCATATTTTGTAATTTTGATCCAAGTTACAACTAGAAATTTGAAAAAAAAAAATTTACTTGTCACTTTTTTATCAGCTAATCCGTCAGTAAATATTTCCAACAAATCAATAATGGATTAATCATTGATAATTGATTATACATCGCTGATGGATTCTTTTATAGAATTGCTAACATACAAATTATGTTGGCGAATCTATCGACGATATCAAAATAGTTCATAATTTTTTGTAGTTCTCCGAGAAAAATGAGCTTGTATTACTGATGAAATCACCGGTAAAACTTTTATGTTTGTCTATGATTCTATTGATATTTCAATCATTTATTTTTTCTTCTTAAATACATGCTTATTTGAATCAAATAATTTAATATTAAACAATTAAATTAAATCAAAGAACACATTTAATATTATTAATTTAATTGTAAAATTAATTATAAATATCTTAATACATTTTAAAAATGTTGGAGATACAGATGGAGGGGGAGGAAAATTCCTTAGAGATCCATGAGTAAGAGGGTAATAAATTGACATGTAAGTAATCATTTGCTGTCATTACATTCTACTTTATTCTTTATATTGCGCCTCTATATCGACCCTCAAATCAACCTTTGCATTAGCAATTTATTTTTGAACCAACTCTTGAATGGCTGATGATGGCCACCTCAAGTTGGATTGTGAAATACCTACGATTAAGACACTACAACGTAACCTCATATCTCATACCGTAGTAATAGAGATATTATAAACCTCATTTCTATCAGGTCTACCGATTGCTCTAGCCTTCAACTACACTATGTATCGTATTTCAAATGGGTTGAAGGGTCCTTTTGTATTTGGCATGCTATATATATATATATATATATATATATATATATATATATATATATATCCTTCATTAAAAAAAAGAAGCTAAATATGTCGATAAAAAAATATTAGTCCAAAAAATATTTAAAAGGCTTCTGAGTCTACTTACAATAAACACGGTGGCTCGCCTATCCATGAATCATTACACTCCTTTATATATATATGTGTGTGTGTGTGTGTGTGTGTGTGTGTGTGTGTTTCCACATATAACTTCATCAAAGTTGGCTCACGCCCAAACCATATAGCTTGCAAAATAAATTGTTAATTACCTTGTCACAAATAATCACTAAGTTTTGAAGAAAAATACTTAAAAATAAAACAAAATCTTATCAGATACTTTGTATGGTTAATAAAAAGAAGTGATTTACCAGTATACTTACTCATTAAATTCACTCTTAAACATTGTCACAAACAAATTCTAAGCATATTATTTCACACAATACTAACATATGAGAATAAGTATGCAATATATGACAGATTTATTCCAACATCATTTCAACATAAAATCAATCACACGTATATATATTGCATAATACCAAAATCTCATAACAAGGCAAATTAAAATCATCAAAAAATTCTCTGCAATACACAATTCTCTGCAACCCTTCTCGTTACTGCTCTTTAGTCTCTGCTTACATGGTATCAGAGCCTAGACTCTAGATCCAAAAATTTTCGTGTGCTTTTCTGCCTCTGTATCTTTGCAATAATCTGTTCCTGCTTTTCTATCTCTGTGTCTTTGCAATAATCTGTTCCTGCTTCTCTTTGGCATTCATACAAACACCTCTCTAACAGTATTGTTGAAATCTACAACTATCGTGTGCCTTGCTCCCTGTCATCACTATGGAAAAACCTGATATCTCACAACCCATTACAACTGTTTTGTCTAGTTCAAACTATAATCTTTGGATTCAAGGAATGAAAAGCTTCCTCATTGGTCGTAAGCTGTGGCGTATTCTTACTGGAGATATCACTAAACCAACCAAAGAGACAGATGAATCTGATACGAAGTTTGCAGATCGCTTGGAGGACTGGGATAGTAAAAATCATCAGATTATTACATGGTTCCGTAACACCTCAGCACCAGCCATTCACATACAGTTTGCAGATTATGACTCTGCCAAAGAAATCTGGGATTTCTTGGCTAATCGGTATCAAACCACTGGACTTGCTCACTATTATCAGTTGTGGACTACACTTCATAGTCTCAAATAAGGATCAGGCCAATCTGTTAATGATTTCCTTGCTCAAGTCCAACCAATTTGGAATCAAATATCTCAGGCCAACATTAGTGAGGATCACTTGCATCTCATTCAGGTACTCATGGCTTTACGACCTGAATATGAATCTGTTCGAGCATCTCTTCTACACCGAGATCCACTCCCTTCATTAAACACTGCTATCCAGGAGATTATTTTTGAAGAGACTCGTCTTAATCTGGATAAATCTCCTCAATTCGATATAGCTCTTGCCACTACTCGGTCCTCACATCAGAAATTTGGCAATCAGACATGTAAGAATTGTCATAAAATAGGTCATGTTTTTGCTACTTGCCCTACTATGGAATGCAGATATTGTCATGCCTTTGGATATATTCTTGAACACTGTCCCACACGTCCTCCAAGACCAAAAGGGGGGTTTTCTAAATCTAAAATTATGTCAAAGCCTGGCTTTTCCTCTTTCACTGTTGCTGCTACTACTGAAGGTTCCACTTTCGTCACTATGAGTGATCTTGAGACAATGGTTAAACAGGTTATCTCTTCCAATTCCTCTACTGCCATGTCTGCTACTCCGGGTAACTCTCCTTGGTTTTTTGATTCTGCGTGTTGTAACCATATGGCTACTGATATTAATCTTTTATCCTCTACAATACCTGTTTCTTCCTTGCCACCAATCCATACTGCAAATGGTACTCAAATGACCATTACTCATACTGGTCATGCAACTACCCCCAATCTTAGTCTTCCTGAAACGTATCATATTCCTAATTTGACACTCAATCTTATCTCAGTTGGTCAGTTATGTGAGAACGACCTAACAATTAGCTTCTCTTCCTCTAGTGTTCAGGTACAGGATTCACAAACGGGACAGATTCTTGGAACGGGTCGCAAAGTGGGTCGATTATTTGAGCTTGCATCACTTCACTTACCTCAGAAATTTGTGTCTGCTGCTACAACCACAAATTCTTCCATTCACCAATGGCATCTTCGACTTGGACATGCCTCAGCTAGCAAAATTCAACCTTTCATTTCTCGTGGATTATTAGGATCTACTAAGTTTACATCATTCAATTGTTTACATTGTCAGTTTGCAAAACAACCTGCCTTGTCTTTTTCCACTAATGTCTCCATTTTCGATAGTCCTTTTAGCTTAATACATTCTGACATTTGGGGTCCTTCTCCTGTCCCTTCTGTCAATGGTTTTCGGTATTTTGTGGTATTTATTGATGATCATTCTCGTTTTACCTGGATATATTTTCTAAAACATCGTTCTGAGCTACCACAAATATACATTACCTTTGCTAATATGGTTAAAACTCAGTTTTCTTGTGCCATAAAAATTCTTAGAACAGACAATGCCATGGAATATAGAGATTCTTCCTTACTTCAGTTCTTGAATCAACAAGGTACTGTGGTTCAACGTTCTTGTCCTCATACCTCACAGCAGAATGGTAGAGCCGAGCGAAAGCATCGCTATATTCTTGATTCTGTACGTGCTTTTCTAATTTCAGCATCCTGTCCTGAAAAATTTTGGGGGGAAGCGGCTCTTAATGCTGTCTATACTATTAACCGACTCCCCACTTCTATTCTTCATAATTTATCTCCTTTTGAAAAATTGTTTGGTCAGCCTCCTGACTATTCTGTTCTTAAACCTTTTGGATGTGCTTGTTTCGTGCTTTTACAACCTCATGAACATACAAAATTACAAGCCCGAGCCCGTCTGTGTTGTTTGCTTGGTTATGGGAATGAACACAAAGGGTTTCGATGTTGGGATCCTATTGCCAATATATTACGTATCTCTCGTCATGTTGTCTTTTAGGAAACCATCATGTTCTCTTCTCTTTCCAAGTTTCATCACTCTGTCCAAACTGACTCTTCCTACTTCACTAATTCCTCCATTGATTTGTTTCCAAGTCCTAATCCAGGTGATTCTGATGCACTCACAGAGAACTCTTTACCACATGATCCCCCTGAATCTGTACCAGTTGTTGATCCTGCACCTGTCCCTGCCCCTACTCCTGTCAATCCTCTTCGTCGTTCCACTTGGGTAAGAGAAACTCTTCATTCTCTTGCAGATTTTCATTGTTATTCTGCTATTGCTACTCTTCATGAGCCTCAGTCTTATCGAGAGGCCAGTACTGACCCTCTTTGGCAGCACGCTATGAGTGAGGAACTTCAGGCTTTGGAGAACACTCATACTTGGGACCTAGTTGATCTTCCTCCTAACAAGACACCTGTTGGCTGCAAATGGGTCTATAAAATTAAGACTCGTTCTGATGGAACTATTGAGCGTTATAAAGCTCGTTTGGTTGCCAAAGGATACACTCAAGAGTATGGCATAGACTACGAAGAAACCTTTGCGCCTGTAGCGCGTTTAACATCTATTCGTAGTCTATTAGCTATTGCTGCAGCCCGAAAGTGGAATCTATTTCAGATGGATGTTAAAAATGTCTTCCTTCATGGCGATTTAACAGAAGAAGTTTATATGCTTCCTCCTCCTGGTTATCATGCTCCTTATAAAGTTTGTAAACTTCAGAAAGCTTTGTATGGATTAAAACAAGCCCCTAGGGCTTGGTTTGCCAAATTCAGTTCCACTCTTGCTCAGTTTGGCTTTCTTTCTAGTTCTCATGATTCTGCATTGTTCATTCGACGAACTGATCGTGGTGTTGTTCTTCTCTTAATATATGTTGATGATATGATAATAATAGGAGATGATGGTTCCGGTATTTCTGAAGTTCAACACCATCTTAGTCAGCACTTTGAGATGAAAGATCTTGGTCATCTTAGCTATTTTCTGGGTCTTGAAGTTTCTAAATCTTCTGAAGACTACTACTTATCACAAGCCAAGTATACATCTGATTTACTTTCTCGTGCTGGCATCACTGACACCAAAATAGAGTCCACGCCCCTGGAAGTCAATTGCAAACTTACACCTCTAGATGGCACTCCTCTTGCTGATCCTACTTTGTATCGACAACTTGTTGGGAGTCTTGTCTATCTCACTGCTACCCGACCGGACATCTCATATGTTGTTCATTTAGTAAGTCAATTCATGTCTGCCCCTCGCTCCACTCACTTCTCTACAGTGCTTCGGATACTTCGTTATCTTAAAGGCACTTTCTTTTATGGTTTACACTTCCCTGCCAACTCTCCATTGGTGTTGTCTGGCTACTCTGATGCTGATTGGGGTAGAGATCCAACTGATCGTCGGTCTACAACTGGATATTGTTTCTTCCTGGGTGATTCTCTCATCTCTTGGCGTAGCAAAAAGCAAACTGTTGTTGCTCGCTCTAGTGCCGAATCTGAATATCGTGCTATTGCAGATGCTTCCTCTGAACTAATTTGGTTGCGGTGGCTATTAACTGACATGGGTGTTCCACATTCTTCTGCCACTATGCTTCATTGTGATAATAGAAGTGCTATACAGATTTCTCATAATGATGTATTTCATGAGCGTACAAAACACACAAAACACATCGAGATTGATTGTCATTTTGTACGACATCATGTTTCTCATGGCACCATAAGATTGGTTTCTGTCTCCTCTGAACAACAAACAACTGATATCTTCACTAAAACACTTCTTCCAGGTCGTTTCCAGGATCTCTTGCACAAACTAAAGATGGCATCTACTATACCACCTTGAGTTTGAGGGAGGGTGTTAGCGTGATTACTGGACATGCCCTTGATTGTAGGAGATTGCCCTGCACAATATCAGCAACCATATCAAACGTATTTGTATAATATTCCATTACGTATCTGTCATATTTCATTCCTAAACCAACTCATATTCTTGTGTATATATATTAGTTATTGTATCTCAGTACAGATGATATTCAATATAATACAATACACAATTCTCTGCAACCCTTCTCGTTACTGCTCTTTAGTCTCTGCTTACAATAAATATTCATTCAATTCAATGACTATTATCCAATCCAAACCAAATTATAAAACACAACAAAAATCAATAAGAAAGCAATATAACTATTCAAGAGAGGTTTTATCTGCAGACTGCACATGGTTTTCTCTTCGCCAAGGCACCTAATGGTAGCTGGAGGATGCATCATTATCATGAAGATTGTCTACAACATGGATTTTTCTCTTCTGTGCTTCATAATATGCTCTCCTTGATTTTGGGCTTTGGTATGTTTGAAAGTCTTTCATCATGTTGCTTCATGCAATATTTCTGGAAGTTCCTAGCGATTCATAAATAAAGTCAGCAATAGAGAGACAAATCCTTGGTTTTTTCATGGTCAGACTAGTGGAATATGTAAAAGATTGTGAAAGGTTATAGATATCTTGTATTATTTCCCTAAAAAAAAACAGAGAGTAGAAGAAAAGGATAAGCATATCGCTTAAAATTTTATTATCATTCACCAAACAATTGAAATGTAAATACAATGCAAAAACAAACACTAGCACATTGACATGGGCATTGGTAGAAATAAACACCCTTAGTCTCCTTGTTTCTGTGACATGCTGTAGGGATTTATGAAGCAACTGCTTTGGAGCGTGGTAAAAAGGGTTCTTTTCAGCAATCTGGTCCATTGAATGGGGTGTTGGAAGATCAAATTCAGATTTCGCCACTTCCTACTTGAAGGACGCTGCATTTCTTTTGCGAGTTTTTCCGTGTACACAACAGCTAGAGCAGGTGTTTACAGCCATGAATTGTTACCATTCTTGTATATATCTATCTCCTTTTTTTCTGGCAAGTGAAGCATTTCACGGGACATGGGGAAGAATGAGTGGAATCATAGCGTCTCCGATTCTCACATACTTTCTTTGTTTTCTAACCAGTGGCCGATTAATTTTTGTATTGAATTGAAGTGTGTATAAATGTTCTCGCTCCCTGATTGACTTCATGGTGGTTTGACAAAATAATAGCATGTTAGAGATGGACAAACAGAGTATCAAATTCTTCTATTTGTAATCATAAATGGAATAAAGATTCACAACCTTTCCGATATCAAATGTTAGATTCAAAAATTTCCCGCAAAAATTGGTAAAGCTCTTCTGCAATTATAGGGGGATAATCTTCCTTTGTCAAAAGAGCACCAGGAACCTCAACAAATTTACTGACTCCTTCGTCTCCTCTGGGTGCTCGCATTCCTGTTTTTGACCTCTTTGGAGAACTTTTGGATGACACAGCAAGAACTGGTGCTTTTCCATCCAAATCTACAAAAAGCTTAAGGAATTCCTCCTGGGACAAGGAGACCTGTCAAGAGAGATGCAGGTGCGTATCGACCTCCCTTTCGTTTTGTCAGTGTAATCATCTCTCACTTCAAAATTAATCATGATTCTTTGATATGTGAAAAAAAAATGATGTTAATAACTACTTTGATATGTAATAATAATAAAAATAATTAACTATAAAAAAAATGATGAGATTTTTTAATCAATAGTTATAGATTCATTGATTAAGATCAACCACCTTTCTAACATAGATTGCTCAAGTTATTACTATTTTTTATTGTCGATTCTTGTCTTCTTCTAATTATTGAATTTCATTAACTAAATTAATTAAAAACACAAGTGATATTAAATAACTTTAATTTTGAATTTAAATAATTTTAATTTAACCACTCTCCTTCAATTCAATCTCGCATTGCATTAATAATTCAAAATAACCAAAGATTTATGAAGAAAACTATAAATTGATAGTTTTTAACATGCAGAAAATCTTCTTTGGCATTGATTTTATCACCCCAGGTGTTTATAATTTCACCCAAAGATGAAAAATTAGAAAAATATAGTACAAGCAAGAGCAATTCAGGATAGGAGTAATGGAGATGTGTTGACGATGCCGATCAAACAAATAAGATCAATTACCCCGTCCCCAGCTGCTTCCCTCTCCAAGAAACCCCATTGCTCTCCAAGTATGAAGTATGGTTCCATTTCCAGGAGAAAGAGAACTCGACCACTAGGAGAGCGTAGTGCTGGCTCCGTGTTTAGAAATCCATCTGAATTGGGAGTTGCAGCAGCTGAGTTGATTGAGAAAGCTGGATTGAAAGGTTTCAGAGAAGATGGAGCTATGATTTCTAACATCCACACGCCAACTTCTTCATAAATGCTGGTGGTTCAACTTCACAGGACATGCTTGACCTCATTGCTTAGATCAAAAGCTTGGAGTTCAACCAAGGGAAGAAATAATACATGTTCAACCATATTCTGATGGCTTGATTCCCAACAGAAACAAATACCAACCATGTAATCTTTGACGATAAAAGACAACGAAAGTTTTGCAAAAACAGAATTTATAAAAGGCTGACATGTTTTATAGTATTTTTTTCATGTTGGAAAATCCAATTTTTGTCAACCTCTTATAAATTGATTCGATTGTTTTATTACATGTCATGCCTGGTAGCTCCAGAACCTTTGGTTAGTGCTTTAGTGATGAAATGAGTGGCGATTCCAATCGGACAAAAGAGCAGGCAAAGAGAAACCGAATGTCGAGTCTCAACTTCATTTTCTAGTCCATCATTAAATACCTGCCTGGATAATCAGCAAAAGTGTTAGAACTGCAAGATATAAAAAGTGGATAGAGAGGGGAAATGAGCAGACCTTGCAGCAAACAGGTCTACAGCTAACAAATGAATCCATGCTGAAGCTAATGTCATCTCATTGGAGAACATCTTCGTTATACCAGGCAGCTGTATACGGAAACCAGATAGAAGTTTTTGTTAACTTTTCCCAATAAACAGACATCTGCTTCAAAAATTTAAGGGAAAAAAGAAAAGGGATATTACATCCTTACCTCTGGTAACCAGTATTGACTCGCAAACATCAGACGCATTGTGTCAGGTGTCCAAGAGAGGTATAATAGAAATGCATACAGAAGTCCAAGCACAATAAATGGAATGCTGCTTTCCATAGACTTTCTAGTCTGCATTTTGCTCAAATTTAAGCAGTTATGTTGATTGTTAGAAAATAAGGCGTGATCAATGAGTTTCCACGGAAAATCACATGCAAACAGAACTATACAAGTTAAAGGCCAACATGGGATTTTGTAACACTGGAGAAAGAAATAAAAACCTAGACTTGATTATTATCTTGAAGTGCTAGTTGTAAACACACACACACACAGAGAAAGAGGGAGATTCTAACCAAGAGCATCTTGACTGATAGTGGACAATATTCATAAGTGTACATAATTAAAAAATGAGGACACCTAACACCTTAAACCAAAGTCCAAAAGAGTATAAATGTAGCTACAAGCCTACAACTAAGTAAATCATCAAGATTTCTGTTCAAAATCAGCAAAATTCAGGAGTTGAATATTCATACACGAAGAATGGACACTGTCACTTGAAAGATGAAAAAAAGGAGAGAATACTTATGAAGTCCTTAAAAGGTACAGAAAGCATACCACTTCAGCTTTAGGAGCTACAACCATGAGCGTGTAAAATGGGAGAACAGCTGCTGTTCCCAAAGTAAAAACACTGCTTGCAATCTGAGAACTTGTTAACCCTGTAATATAAAGCAATAAAACAATAAGGAATAGCATCCTCAAGATACAGACTTAAAGTTAGTAGATGTTGCTAGCAGCACTGAATTTGAAAGGAAGAAGTCCTGGACTCTTATCAGTAACAAATAATAGCATAGAACGAAACCAGCTTGTTCCATACTAGTCTTTACTTGTTTATAATACAGAAAACCTGTTCTGTCCATGTGTCGCGCAGAAAAGATCCAAGAGGGGACAACAAAAGTGTTCCTGCCTGACCATAAGTCCCTGTTGGTATCTGTGAAAGAGCATGAACCAATAAAGTCCCTGGTTTCTGAGGCTCTGATAGAAAGTAATTCTAGAGGAGATAAAGTACAGGCATAATATGTCAGTCATCCAGAATTGGGATGCTCAATATGTTGACTCTGATGAACCAGATCACCCATTGACAGCAGCTAATAAATGGATACTAAATAATTCAAACCAAGTAATCGACCTCAAGCAGCACCTGCTTCAAGCATCTGACCCCCATAGCCAGAGAAATATTTTCATAGAAAACAGCAGGGAGTCTAGCTAAAATTGGGCTACTTTCTACAAATGGGCAGGACCTGCCTATCAGTACATGAAGAAGAAAAGAAAACCAGAAAGTTTGCATAGTTCAAATGTACATAAATAGACAAAAATTTTAAACATTTAAATATTGGGGACCTTCAGCAATGTATCAAGCAGAATCCAAATAAAAATAAAAAAATGGAAGAAAAGAAATGCTCGAAACTTCTCATGAAATATAAACATCATAAATGATGAATAAAGTGGGCAATTGGAAAAAAGAAGAATTACATGATGCGTTTACTGCTGAGCTTTTTCGATAGACAAGGAAATTTGTTAGTTTTGGATGAACGATAATTCTTGAACCTCCAAGAAAATTCCAGTCTCTGTGAAAGTCAGCTCCCACTCTTGCAACCTGTTGGCCAAGAAGTTCGATGCTATTACTTCTGAGTGAAGAAAACAACTTTTGATCTTTCCCAACAATGTGATGAGATCTTATAGTCAGCCCTGAGCAATCATTCTGATAAGAGATCAAAATAAACCTTGAGAAAAGCCCTCAAGCTCATGAATATAAACTGAGTGATTCACTTCTGTGGTGCACTCTAGAGACAATTCAAACTCAAATTCAGCGCACAAAACACTTCAACTGGAAAGACAACAATTTCATAGAACTGGAACCCATTTAATCTAGTCAAGACATATAGAATACATAATAGATCATACTGTGAAATAACATCATAACAGAACAATAAGCTCAGTGCATGTGAACAATAGAGAGAGGTAACACAATACATTGCTGTGAACTTAGCAACAGCAATTCAAGTGAAAGAAATGCTAAGAAAATCAACTGTGTAACGAGGGAGGAAATTAGAAAAGAAAACAACCACATATAGGTGAAGTGTGAACATAGAAACTGCAGCAATGCAACAGCTTATCTCTGAGACAAATCCTCACTGCATTACTGAATCATCATAAGCATCAACTAGTGGAATGACCCCAATTGCCCAAACATAACTCAATTTATGTTCAAGCATATTTCGAGTAGACAATAGCAGTTAGACAAATATAGCGTGTCACTGATTTATTTTATATATTTACAACACAAAGGTAAACTCTCATAAAGGCAACCCCAAAATATAATCCCTCTAATATCAAATGGGTGGAAAAGGCATCTTTGATTTGCAGAAATTCAACAGATATATAAAAAGTCTATATTAACTTAATTGAAGGTAACCCAACTTCCCATTTCCAATCAAAGAGAAATTAATCCAAAACCACTTAAATCGGCCAGTTTTTCTTGAAAAGCAGTAACATCAAGAATTCCCAAAACTGCATAAACACAGCTAAAAGATCCCCAAGCAAACACTTGCAATTCAATTCAATTATCGTTAAACTACACAAAACACCTGAACTCATCCATTCATTTATTCAAAAGATAACCAAGACAATCAGAAGAGAAAAACAAATAGTCCATAACATTGAAAAAAGCAAAAAGATCATACCTTGAGTGAGAAGCGAGGATAGCAAAAGCAGGAAGAGAAGGTCATGACTGAAGCAAAACAAAAACATGCACCAACAATAATGGTCTCTTCATTGGATTATCACTATCTACTATAATAATGCAAGTTACCAAAAGAAAGGGGTCGGTGAACTCCCACTAGAGAGAAAATGGGGGTAACAGACAAGTGGGCAACTCAAGAAAGCAAACAAAGTTAAGGTGCCCTGTGCGCGCACTCAAAGAGAACACTCAGCATGTTGGACTGCTAATGTTTCGAGATTGGGAAAGTGATAAAAGTGTTTTTTTTTTTTAATGTATTAAAATTAAAAAATATATATTTTTTAAACTTTATTTTTGATATTATTATATCAAAATAATTTTAAAAAATTTATAAAAAATTCATTGAAAAACAAAAATTAAAATTTTAAAAAACTTGATTTGTACGGCATTTCAAAATACACCATGATTGCTACGTGAGTTTATTCTTGATTTACCACAATAGGCAAACTGCCTACTTATTTTCTAAAACAGTATAAATGGGGAAATAATTCCCACTCTAGTATATAATAGAACATGCACAACCTAAATATGGTAGATGTATTATATGCACTACCTTTTAAAATTTATAGTTTTGCATGTGTTATACACGCAATTAAATGGCATGAATGATAAAAAAAAAAAAGAGAGAAAAAAAAAGTTGTTAGAGATATATATTATACCTATGATGATGAAACTCTAGAATTATAAAAAAATCAACAAAATAAATTCATAGATTCTATAAATAATCAACTTCAAGACTGGTGATAAAATGCTAATAAATAACCATGTTGTTACTTTTAAATTGCAATATAGCTTACCACTAGCTTTGAAGTTGGTTTTTCATGGTGTTTATAAATCTCTCTAGTTAATATCTTTTCTGTAATATTGAGAGTTTTATTATCGGAACTTCGGTGTATATTTGATGTCTATTTTTTTTCTTTTCTTTTTTTTCACTCTTCTCCTTCTTCTTTTTTTCTAGCCATTAGATTTTTTTTTCTCATGCAATACATATTGATTTTTGCAAAGGAAATGAATGGAACAATGAAAAATTATTTTTCTACATATACTAGTTTGGAAAATAAATTGGCCCACCACTATGATAACTAACGTGGAAAAACAATATTGTTAGATGTATGTGACAGTAAAAGGGACAGGAATTTATCTTCGGACAAGGTTGAGACGGTCCCACTTTGAGTTACATTGTTTGTTGCTTTGTGGGCTGTTTCTGAACTGGATGGATAGAGTTTTGTTTTGGGTTCTTCTCTCTATGTTCTTGGGTTGGATAGATGTATGTGATCGCGGATGCATGCTATGGGGTAGAATTAGGGTGTTTGTCGTAACTTTTGTTTTTATATGTTTTTTAAAAATATTTTAAATTTTAAATTATTTTTTTAGTATTTTTTAATGGTTTTATTGTGCTAACATTAAAAATAAAAATAATTCATAAAAAAATAATTTTAATACATTTTCTAGTTAAAAGTTATTTTAAAAAATATTTTGCACCGTAATCTCAAACACTCAAAATATTAATGTGTGTTTGACATTGTGGTAGTTTTTATAATTACAGTTTTAAAAAAGTTGGTTTAAAAAAACATTTATAGTTGCGGTTTTTTAAAAATAAAGTTTTGAAAAATATGTGTTTGATTAAAACTGTTATTTATATTTAAAATAAATGAAAAGCAATTTTACATGAATAAAAACAAATTATTTTAACTTTAAAAAATTAATGTTTGAAACGCAATTATTTATAGAGCCTAATGAAAAAACAAAAGTTATTTGATTTACTGTTTGGTATTGCATTTTGAAAAAACATCAGGTTAATGTTGTTTTTAATGATTTTAGATGTTTTTAACATGTTGATGTTAAAAATTAAAAAAAAATTCTAAAAAAAATTATTTTAATATATTTTTAAAAAACACATCACTAAACAAGCGCGGACTAAGCAGACAATTTTTTTTATGGTTAGATAAGAAACCAAAACTATTACAGTACCAAATGTTTTCTTGACAGTACTATGTTTTGGATTGGTTTTCGAAATTTACATGAAAATTCTTCGATAGTATGAATTGAGTATGGAAAAAAACTATATATTTTATATAGTTTATAAAACAGAGCATAACCTATTTATATAATAATCTTGTCCAGCAAGTGATGTAGTATCATTCTAATAATAAAAACATTATTATTATTATTACTATTATTATCTAGTTAATCGGTAAATCTAAAAACATTATTAGTTTAACCACTTTCAATTAATAGACTGGGCTAAGCTTAAAATAGAGGTGATAATGTAGCCTATACTTTCAACGTAAAAGCACAAACCAGAATCTAGCTCACAGGTAGGATGATTCAGGCCAGGCCTACACACACAGTCGAACCACTGTCAATTTATAGTCCGAAATAAAAGAATAAAGCTGAGCCAGGAAGATAGAATCCGTACGTATATTGAAATTTATTGGTCATAAATTTAGAGACCAGAGGTTGGTTCACTTATTAAAATGTAATATTTTCTTTCTTGATTTTTAAAATCAAGTTTATGTTTTAAAACTATAGCAAAAATAATTATTAAAATATTTTAAATATATTAGATTAACTATAATGATTTCTCGTGAAAATTATGTAGTAAAGTAGCGAATTGTAAAATGGTTCTTAATTTATACTTCCACTACATGGACAATAGAAAATCAATTGGGAATGATTTTATCAAAGTTATTAAACCTAATTTAATTTAATATTTAATTATGAACTGAGCAGATTATATATTTTTTTAAAAAATAAAAATATTTAAATTAACTTTTGATAGAGTAGGGAGTTGATCCATCGTATCAAATTAACCTCATTTATTTTAAAATATGGATCATTTATTACGAGCCAAGTCCAAGATGAGAAGAGCGCCTCTCTGCGATGCATGGAACCCAATGGATAATTGTATTGGGCGAGGTGGTTGCAAAGGATAGAGCACGACGACGTTCGTTACCTTTGAATTACCTGATAACATAATTCAATCATTTTCGTGTTCGAATACTGACCGACTTCCACATTCCGAACTCCATACTGATTAACTTCATCCCCTCTCTTTATATATAAAACAATATGAGAGGAGAAAATATAGTTAAAACAATCGAGAAGGATCGAAATATTACTTCTTGTTCCTGTTTGTGTCACTGTCTTCTTGTTTTTTTGATCTGTTATTGCAAACAACAATGGAGAAACACGGGGGATTTGATCGAGGAGAAGTCCTGCGGAATCAGCCAAGAAACAAAGAATCTAAGGAAGAGCTGGAGAGAGCAAGCGTGGCTTTTAATCTTAGGAGGATGAGAACGTCCTACATCCTGGGGGATCTGTTAGAGGAGAGTTCTCGTGGGGTATCAACTCATCTGAGTTTATATCATCATTATGATCCATTCACGATCAAGAAGAAGATGAAACCAAGTGATTTGGGTAATTTATGCAGGCTGCTCGTGACTTCAGATCTGGTGGAGAAACATATCTTGTCTTTCTTGAATACGGATCAAATCAAACAGGTGAATCAAGAAACCAGTTTGGGTTTGAAGGTCAGGGTTTGGGATATGAACACACAGAGCATGCATCAGTTGGTCTTCAAGAGATGGAGCACGTCGAGGAGTTATATTTTCAATGATGGCTGGACAAAAGACTTCGTTAGAAGGAGGAATCTCGTTGAAGGTGATGAAATTGGACTCTACTGGGACAATTATCACTCTAGGTTTAATCTCAGTGTTCTAAGTAGGGCTGCTGCAAGCTGTTAGTTCTAAGTAGGGCTGGATAAATTAGCGATGGTTTTAGCTTATGCTAGATTGTCTAGGTTGTCAATTTGCTTGTTCTATATATTGACACTATCTTCAGCTATTATTATTCTACTCGTTCTTTTTTTTTTTTTTTTTCATGTTTGGTTACATATCGTAATTAATCAATAATCTCCTTGCCTAAAAGCTTATAAGAATATGCCCGAGAATAATAATAATAATATAAATCTTGGTAGAGTTTTTTTTTTACAAGTTTAAATCTCATTATAACTCATATTTTATAATTTTATTTAATAAATTTAATTTTTTTGAATATATAAATCAAGAAACCTAGATTCATCGATGTAAGCCTTTGAAAAACCCTTTGTTAGATAATTTGATATATATTTTTAAATCTCACTCAAATCCCAATGTTTTAAAAATTTTACAGTAAAATTGTGCCGGTTTTGTGACGTTGGTGTCATAATGTTTTTCAATTTTCATTACAAGATAATGCTGGCAGCCAAGTCTTGTGACACCAAGCAAAAATCCTTTTTGAAAAACCTGATATACAGTATGAATCATTAAAACTAAATTGCGAATCTAATTAAAATCACTGGAGAATAAACATAGTATGACCAGGCTCCTTGATAAATTGATTGGGCATTAAATTTTATCCTGTGTTCATCAAGCCAGGAGATAATGCCGTCGAGTACTCGGAAAATCATCTCATCTGTCTCACCTTTCTGAGCAGGATTAGCAGTGACAGAGAAACCCGTAAAGTGTTGCCATTTCGGATCAAACCATAACCATCAGAAAAGACTAGAAAAACTTTGCATAATCAATCAGAACCACAACTCCTGAAAATTTCATGTGATTCTTGGCTTTTAAGAGTTGTCGAAAAATGTTACACCAATTTGGAAGCTCTCCAATAATCTTCATGGAGGGTAACTT
Source organism: Populus davidiana (assembly GCA_030145905.1). Classification (NCBI taxonomy): domain Eukaryota; kingdom Viridiplantae; phylum Streptophyta; class Magnoliopsida; order Malpighiales; family Salicaceae; genus Populus; species Populus davidiana. Next base: position 3,225,991 of record CM057792.1, on the reverse strand, counting down.
GTGTTAGTAGCTGTTGCAGAAAGGTCTCAAGGTCAGAAGACACAGAACAAGTAGCATTTATGTGCTCCGGAGAGAAGAAGATGACATTAAATGCATAACAATAATGCATTGCATCTGTGTTTTATGGTAGATCATAAGACTAATACGAAAACCAGCTCTTGCCTTTTCAAGTCTCTGAATGCCGTCTTGACTAAATTCTGGTGTGGAACTATTTTCAACTTTGTAAAGACTTGAGCTGCACCTATCAAGTCTCTATTCTGGTGTGGAACTAGTTTCAAACCTCGGAAACTGTTCAAAACCGAAACGAACTTGTTTAGTTTGCCTTTTCAAGTCTTTTTTCCTGCAACTTCCCGCCCTTGTCTTCTCTCATATGTCTTCTCTCTTCTCTCTAGTCTCTAGTCTCTAGTCTCTAGTCTCTAGTCTGTGGTCTCTTGACAACAGTGCGGCCTCTCTATTCTCTGTAAGTTTCTTCCTCGCCTTAATTTATTGTTATGAGGTTCAATGTTCAAAATTACCTTTTGAGATGGTATGTTTGGATTTTGATAGATGGGCTACTAAATCTTTTGCTCTCTTCTTTCCCGCAACCTCCTCCCCCATCTCTGTCTCTTGTCTCTTCTCTCTTCTCTCTAGTCTCTAGTTTGTTGTATCTTAACAACAGTGCCGCCCTCTCTATTGTCTGTAAGTTTCTTCCTTCGCCTATATATAATTTTCAATGGTGGAAGGTTTTATGCTCTGAGAAAGCATGATCTGTGTTTGCAAAATGATGAAATGGTAGAAGAGTTCTAGATCAATGTAACAGTTCTTGAAGCATGGATATTGAGTATGGCAATGGCACCAGATGACACTCTGTGTAAAATATTGAGTGTCTGGTTCCCGGTGATGGTGATGGTGATGTTTATTCGGAGGTTTCTGATCTTATAAGGGCCTCAACATTGTTCAAAATCTTCTGCTAAATTACATGGCCGTTATAAATCCAAGAAGCCTGTTTCGATTTTCGAATGATTAAATTTTTTTGAAAGCCCAAGAAAAATTCCAAAAAAGGACCAAAAAATTGGGAAATTGGAATTGATTTTTCTTCCATCAATTAAAAAAAAAAGCCCAATCTTAGAAAAAAAAAGATTTTTTCAGTTCAATAAAAAAATAAATTGAAAAAAACCAAAATATCTTGGTTTGAATAGATTTTTGATTCGGTTTGATTGATTTGGATTGATTTTAAATATTAGAAAAACAATTTATTATTTAGTTGTTTTTAAATTAATATTTATAATTATTTATTTATTTTCTCTCTCTTGAGATAGTATCTAAATTTCATTAATTGATATAATAAAATATATATTTTTTTAAATGATGAGGGTAAAAAATGCCATAGCAATGCACTTCTAGATTAAGATTAAAAATGTGTATGTGTTTGTGATAGTAACTGCGGATTAAAATGGTTTTTATTTAAAAATATATTAAAATAATATTATTTTTTATTTTAAAAAAATTATTTTTGAAATGTAATATAAAAACATAAAAAAAAATTAAATTTTAAATAAACGCTGTTTGAACCGTCTTACAAGCATATCCTAGTCAGATTTGTGTTGATAAAGAAATTAATGTTTATAATCTCTCCGTTACCGGTTAGGTTTCCTTCATTATCTTGATGAGCAACAAGAAGACAGGACATTAACTTCATTGCCGCTCCGTGCCCAACCAACCCAATGCCCACATAATTGCCAAATGGGCCCTTCTGAACATTCTCAGATTCTCGCAATCTCTTTTACCGAAGGTCTCTTTTTTGTTTGGGGTTTATGGACACAGATAACATTTCTATGTTATTTCTTTAGTTTGAAAGTTGTAAATGGTTTTTTTTTTTTTTTGGTGAACAGCATTTTGTTACATACAAGTCAATATTTATCTTATTTATGCTTCACTTGAGAAAAATCAAGGAATTTCTTTCTCTCAACATTTTAATGAAAATATTTTTATAGAAAAGTTTCTTCAACAAATATATATTTTTCAATTTTTTTACAACAAAATACATCTATTTATATCTTTTCTTAAATGCTCATATTTTATGTTATTTTAAATGAATATAAGGATCCCCGTAACAAATATAAATTATAACTTTTGTAATATCAATGATTTCTATATTAAAAGTAAAATAACAATCTCATCCCCGAACCATATCCAATTTTTCTCTATATCCCCTTCCTCATTATAAGTTTGGCTGAATTGACAAATATCATTTTTCACGGAATATATATTTTGTTTTTGTTTTTTAGTTTCTTTTAATAAGAATCAATTAAATTTATCATAGAAAAATCCATCTACTCCAGTTTAACACAATCTTATATGAAATTAAAACTAATTTCATCATTTTTTTACCAATGACTACTTGACCGAATCCTCCATCCACTAAGAATCATGAGTTTTTTTTTAGATTTTCAAGCAAAACAATCATTTATTCACACTTAAACACTTTTATTAATATAAATTAGCAAAATATTCTAGTCAATTAAATTCAAGAATTCAATTCCCCTAGTATCAGTAATGGTCGAACCTCGTGCATAAGGGGAGGGTGTGAAATTTATTCTAAACCTCATGATTATACCTCACCCATTAATTTCTCATGTAAGTAAACACCAAGAACATTGAAGTCTCCTACAACCATCCATGATAAAGAGCATTGTTATTAATCATGGGCTGAGAATTTTATCGCGTCTAGGGGAGTAATTAATGAAATTTTATTAGATGTATTTATAGGTTCATTCTAAAATAAAATAAATACGAGATTAGAAATTTTATGTTGGACAAGGTTTTATCTGTTATCTTTTCTTTATAGTTTTTTTTTTTTTTTCAATATGGACTTATTAAGTAAGAAATAAAATACCACTAATTACTCTGATTATTATAAGATTTTTTATCACATGCCAACTTAGTTAATCAACTGATAACTCGCTAATTTAAAATTCAAGTTTAGCCAAGTTTTATATCAAATTAGATTGGTAATTAATACAATTAAACTTAATTGATTATATAAAAACTAAAGTGATATCAAATTTTATGTTTTTAAATAATTTAAAATAATATTACTTTTATTGTTTTGTTTAATAATATTATTTTAAATTAACCTGGATCAACTTTTTAATATGTAATCTTAGTTTTGAACCATTTTTTATAACTTTGCTAGTTAGATCTACAAGTGTCAAACACATCTATTGGTAATTATTTATTAAAATGTTACAATAAAAGTTTTCATTTGTTTTTTGTTGCGATTATTTATTTGTTCTTTGAATTATGGAGTCTTTGGATTTTTTTTCATATGTATTTCAGAGGAGAAAGAAGGGATATTTAGAGATTAAAAACATCATATGGTGTTTTAGACTGGTTCGATACTAGAAAGTTGGAAAACTTCTTTAAACCTATTTATTTTTATGTTTTAAAAATGTTTATGAAAAAAATTATTTTTTTTTATTTTTTTACTTTAAATTAATAATTTTTAGTGTTTCTAGATTATTTTGATGCATTAATTTCAAAAATATTTTTTTTTAAATAACAAAAATAATTTTTTTTAAAATAACAAAAATATTATTTTAATATATTTCAAAATCAAAAATATTTTAAAAAATAATTACAACTACATTCTTCATAAGTTACCCTAAAAAGGCGGTAAAAATGGTTGAATAAAGTCACTAGCTAGAGGGATAATGGGGTTATTTGCTATAATGAAAACGTTACAAGATTTGAACTTTTAGCTAACCGTCATGAGAAAATGGCAATTGACTGTTATAATCATCGAGGATGGTCCAATTCAAAATACAGTTATGAGATTTATCTGATATAAGACTCCGGTTATTATATTATCATTTTAACTCATAAATTGTTTTTTTTTAAATAAATAGAATTACACCACGGATTACTATATAGAATTATAAATTCTAGCTAGGTTAATAACTACAAAACCTAAATCACGAAATATAAGCTTACCCAATCGCTTCTTATGGATTTTTTTTTATATATTAACCAAGATATTGAATGGGAATGATGAGCGTATAATTTATCAAACTTAAATGTGTTGAAACTAAGTCTTTTTCAGTTAAATACTAAACAGGTCATTTGTGAACAGAGTTTGTACATAAAATTATTAGATTTAAGGCCACAACTTGAATTATAAAAGCAAATGTAATTTAACTTTAGGGATTGGATGGTCTCAACTTTTATATATATATATATATATATATATATATATATATATATATATAAAATGTTCAAGCTAATTTGTATGTATATGAATTAATTTTACAAGTTTTAAAATTAAATTTTCAGTAATTTTTAAATTTATAGGATTTGAACCGGTAAAGCAAATTAAAATATATATTTATTTTTATATCAAAATCTTATAATTATTTATGTCAAAATAATTTTGAAAGCTTTAAATAGTTTTTTAGAAAAAGAAAAACTAGATAATCACTAAAAATGATTTTTTTATCTCTCTTTCAGAAATTTAAAATCTTGATTTTCACTTCATTCAACAACACCAATATAGTACAATCACGAATTTAACTTGTTTAGAAAAGTGAAAGAGTGTAAGAATTAAAAAGAGATCAAAGAATCTTTTTTCTGACCCGTTCAAGGAATCTTTTAAAACTAAAAAGTCAAGAAAAAAATCAATTTTTTAAAATTACATTTCTCTCCATGAGGATGTAATGAATTCCGAAATGATCAATTGGCGGTGGCTCGAGATCTTAATCGATTAAGATATTATTTTAATAAAAATAAAATTACTACAAAACCTGGATATTTCTGTCATTGCCTACAAATTTGCATAGAGATTCACCAATCACGCTCGAAAATAAAATAAAATCACCTACGGCCTACCTAGCAAACAGCCCCACGAACGTGGTGCACGTGCTTACTTTAATACCCTCGAAGCAGAGCCTTCAGTCACGAGCAGCACACGTGTCTCAATCAGAGCAGGGAAGTCAAAGTACTAAACGAGCTGACAAGGGGACCCATCTGGCTAGCTGGCATTTTTACACGGTTCCTCATTTTCCGGTGCGTAAATGACGCCCGCGCAAACAAGCACGCGACACGCCGTGTCTCTACTCGCTGCTCTCTGCCCTCTCTCTAGTCTCTGTCTCTCTGTCTGTCTTTTCCCAGAAAATATAATAATTTTATGGACCCCACCTAAGTTTCCTTGAAAAGTCAAAGTGAGAGAATGAGTCTTTTGATTGAGTTTATGGGAGCCAGCTTGACTCGGACTCAGATCCAGTTGGGCAACTCATTATTCCTTCATGTGATTTTGTCCAAGCTCCAATCATGCATGGTTCTGCTCTCCCTTTTCCTTTTTTTTTTTTTCTTAAGAACGCACGCTTCAATTATACAAGGAATGTGCACTCATAATGGTAATATAATCTTTTATATTATACTTCTAAAACCCATATCAATGATAAATATTATTGTGTTATTGAATCATTTCAATTCAAACTCTAAATCAATAATTTAATAAATTGATTTATTAACTCGAAGTAAGTTTAAAAACTATCATTTATACAATCTAGAACAAATATAAAGATCCCTTTAGTTATAAGAAAAATAATAACTTTTGAATGGATTTTATGGAATACAAATATCACTAATGACAATGGAGTTCAAACTAAGCTTAAATCATTTCGCAAACGATAATGATTTCATGATGTATTTTTACCTTCGATAGCAAGGATGAAGAGCTCATTAATTTCCCTTTGTTTGTCAACAGAGACAATGCTGGTGAGAAGTTAGGAATATTTCGAATATATTTCCTTCTAGATGTTGGAGTAAAAGCAGATACAGGAATTTGGTTGTATTCTCTTGAAAATGAACATTGAATTAGCTTCTAATCTAATTTGTGATGGATAAGTTCTTCAACCATTTTCTACCTTCATCGGTATATAAAATAAAGTTTGGAAGCGCGGTTAAAATTATTTTATTTTTTAAAATAATTTTTAAAAAATAAAAAATATTATTTTAATATATTTTCACATAAAATATATTTTAAATTATAATCTCTATTATTATAATTTATTTTTGAATAGCTACGACACCACACACCTATCATATTTTCAACCACTATTTTTTAAGCAAAATTTCCAAATCAAATGAAAGGGTTGCCTTCATTGAGAGTAATTTATTAGTGACCGGTTCAGGGGTTGCTGTCTTACTTGCAAGACATTAAAACTCTTTGAAAGTTCAAAGCAAACGTCGTACTTGTTTTCTCACCGCCTTGGAGAAAAACAAAAGGCACCGTTTAATTTCTAGCCAACCTTTCAAACCATAATAAAAAGAATGGCCAGATTACCAGTGTTTTTAAAAGTGTTTGTTAAATACCTCTTAATATTCTTAATTGATCATAATATTTTGTTTTTTTTTATTTAGATTTATCATAAATATTTGAAAATGTTATCGGGTAAATAATATTTTTTTAATATCTCTAGTAAGTATTATTTATTTTTGTTTGAATATTTATTTTCTTATAACATAAATTAACAATAAATAAAATTTAATAAATATGTTCTTATGATATTTAATGTTATATTAAAAGGTACGCTTTAGCTTTTTTCTCTAAAATAAATTTATATTTTACATTAGCGCATCAAAATAATTCAAAAATAGTAAAAAAAATAATTTGAAATAAAAAAAATTAAATTTTAATTATAAACATGTTAAAACTCACTCCCAAATGGTGTTGGATGTTTAAAACTAGCTTCTTCTTTTTGCTTTTTTCTTTATCCTCTTTTTTCTTCTTTTATTTATGAATTCAAATTAGAACTTGGAATGCTGGAAAAAAAGGGAAGAGACAAATGTGTAAAGATTTGGCTCCAAAGGTAAACATTACCATATATCAAGAAATAAAATAAGATGACTTACGGTTTGAGAAAAACCTCACCCAACCAGTTGTTAAGCACACCTGTTTTGAGTATGATTTTTCTAATTAGTGGCATTAATTAAATGTATTGATAATAATATAGATAACATTGTGATAAAGTCAGGAAAAACTTCTGATTGTGTTTGAGTCTTTTCTTGGCTAGTGCACTAGATTTTGGAGAAATCTTTTTGGGTCAAGTTTGGGGTTCATGAATTTATGTAAAATAGGTTCCCTCTTAAAACACAAATTATCCTACAATACTTAAGTTAGTAAACATAGAGACATAAAATAAAAATGGAATGTAACAAGGAAAGAGATTGGAATATAATATGTTATTGTGTGTAAAAATAAGGTCGAGAAAAAGTCATCTTCTTTATACCTAGTGATCCTCAATAATTATAGACTCTTAGATCCTCCATGATAATATAAATTAGGGTTGCAAACCTATAACGAGAATAAGTTGACAAGCTTTTTATGTTAATTATTATCCTGGTAGGGATAAAGTTGTGAAGCTATCATAAAGATCATGGTTGCGTATTCTCCTAAAGTTCTCAATGTCAAGTTGTTTATTTTATTGTTAACCATTATGTGGTTATCTTGTAATATGAACAATGAAAGTAGGTTCCCATATTGTTAATCACACATGATGGCACTCATATCGAGGAATAAAATAGTGCTTGTAATAAGGAGTAGGGTGATACCCATGACATGGAGTTGGTTAGCTCTATCAACATGAGAATTCAAGTGGACGTAAATGGATCAGAGGGTGGCTTTTGGTAAGATTTGGATCTCATAAGTGTAGACCTTACGGGTTATTTTTCATCTTTATTTCTTCCTTTCACCCTTTTCTCTCTTCTTCTCCTATCATTCTCACCCCTTCTAGCTTGGTTAAGCCTTTAATCTCTCCCATTTTTATTATCCTTTTTTTCTCCTCTCCCTATCTCCTGCTCACTCTTTTGAGCTTGGTTGGGTTTTGCCCTTAACCTTTCATTCTTTCTTCTCCTCTTTTCTTTTAGTTTTGATTGGGCCACTACTTTTTCGCTCTTTCTTGGCTCATGTTTGATTAAGCTAGCCCACTTCTTCTCTTCCCTTCATTTTCTCCTTTCATTCTTCATTCTTTCTCGAGTCAGGTGTTGGGTTTCTTGAAAAATATTGACGCAATGGAAACGATAATTTTTTAAAAAAATTAAGAGTCCAATAGATCCCGTTAGATAATCTAGAGTCATTTAAGGTTCGAGTAAAGATTATTTGAAGATCAAATCTTCTTTTTGAGGTTTGATCAACTTTTTCAAGGATGAGTTATTGCAAACCACAAATCATCTAAATGTCAAACCTCTAACTGTAGTTCATATAAATCACTAGTGACCTGGGTTAACACATTAAGCACTATTCCTAGGTCATGAGGCCATGATAACATAATGAAAGGCAAACCAAAAGAAATCATGAGGCCTAATTTCAAATAAAACAAAATTTTAAATGATAAAATTAGAGGGAAAAGTCAATTAAAAAAAGAAAAAAAAAGAGTCAACTTGGTTAATCAGTAAACCTGTGACCTAGGTTATAAGACGGAGACACCTAAATGAAAAGAAAATTCAATATTAAAGGACTCATGACCTGAGTTATGAGATCAACATAACCTCTTAAAACAAGACAATTCAATTTAACCTGTGTTAAAATGACAAAACCAATGATCTTGATAATGAAACTAAGATATTCCTATAGAAAACATATCAAAATAAATTATGAAGCTCAATTTCAAACCAATCCAATATTGAATAATAAAATTTGAAAAAGTTTCAATTAAAAATACATAAAAAATAACCTGAGTCAACTAAGGTTAATTCGTTAAGCAATATTTTTAGGTGATGAGGTTGGAATAACCAATTAGAAAAAAAAAACAAAACAAATCATGAAACCTAATTCCCAATCAACCCTATAACAAAAGATGAAATTAGGAAAAAAATTCATTAAGAAGAAAAGAACTAGAGCCAATCGAGTTAACCCGTTAAACCTATAATCTATATCATGAGAGTGAGATAACCGATAAAAAATAAATCTAATATTAAAGGATAAAATTGAAGATAAAAACATAGATTGAAAACAAACCAGAGAAGAAAAAAAACAAAGCAATGTGTAAATAAGGTCAAAGTGGGGTTTTCACTATAGATTGCTATAGTGAAAACTCAACATGTTTTAGTGTATTGTACTAGTCTATTGGCTTGCTCTTCACCACAGGTCATACTAATTTTTTTTTTAAAATATATATAAAAAATGTTTAGAGCACATAGAATCTTTTGACAATGTTATTAAATTTTAGCCAAGCCGATGAATCTTAAAACCTCCCGACTTAGCTCCTAGTCTAACTCGAGTTTCCAATTAAACCGTATGATAGCTAGCCTGACTTAAATCGATCGATTTCATGGGTCCAAATACAACCTTGATGATCGGTAAAAATATGACTTAACTTTTAAGAAAACTTTAAGATGATGACTTATTATTATTATTTTTTAAATATGGAGACAATAACAGGTTGAATTGACCTTATTCCTCCCATCACCTATGTCATGGATTATATTAGGTTTAGTAATTTGTTTTATAAACTTTTATATTTAATTACATGGTAAAAATAGATGCTTATAAAATTGAGCACCAACATAAAAATAGACACTTATTTGAGACTGATAACCCTATAAAAAGTAAAAATAAATAAATCATGCAGTTTATTTTCTAAACAATTCAATATTAAAGGATAAAATAAAAAGATAAATTAAAAATAAGTATACCTGGTCGATGGGTAAATTCGTTAAACCTATGATTGGGTAACCCGGGGTAGCACATCAAACCTATGAACCGAGTTTTGGATTCTATTAGGATTTTAATTTTTTTTTCAAAACTATTTTTTATTTAACAACATGATAACAAAAATGGATGATCGCAAAATCAAACACCAACCCAATACCGAGATTGTTTTGAGACCATAATAACTTTATAAAAATTTAAACAGAACTAAGTTTAAAACTAAATTCAACAGCCTCCCTTACCCTTATAACAAGTATTGGGCACATCACGCTATCTCCAATTGATGTCTTTATAGCTTCCCAATTAACCTAATATCTAAGGATGAAATACAAAAAGTAATTAAAAAAAGAAAAAAAAAAGTGAAACCCGTGAAACCTGCGAATCAGGTCTACTAACCAAACCCGTAAATAGGTCTATGAACTTTATAAAGTTTAATAACATGATTTTTATCTGGAACTATTTTTTTAACTATATGAGAAAAAAATAGATGATAAAAAAAGAGTTAAGTTTAATTAAGAAAAAAAAAAGATACCCCACCAAACTCATAAACTAAATTAGAGCAACTGAGTTACTCTAGCAAACTCGCAATCCACACTAATCTTATAGAAAGATAAAATAAAAGGAAACAAATTACAAAGTTTAACTCTCAACCACTCCAATATTAAAAAATAAAATTCACAAAAAAAAACTAAAAAAATTATAGCAAAAATAAGAAGCAAAAGAAAAAAGATGAAGAAGCAAAACAATGTAATTTACGAAGCAATGAGTGTGGGTGAATAGTGGTTCCTACACCCTTTAGTTTTTTATATTTTATAAAATTAAATAACATGACTTTTACGAAAAACTATTTTTTTTTTAATTATATGAGAAAAAATAGACTCGAAAAAAGTTAATTCAAATAAAAAAAGATAGAAAAAAGGCACCCAACCAAACCTATAAACGAGGCAACCTGAGTTATCATAGCAAACCTACAAACCATGCTAACTCTATAAAAAAATAAGATAAAAAAAAATTAAAATTACGAAACTAAATTCTCAACCACCCTAGCATTTAAAAATTAAATCGACAAAAATAATTTTTTTTAAAACCCCAGTTTAAGAATTACTAAGTATACTTTACTTTGGCTCGGCTAATCTATGAAGGTTGTTGCTTCATATTGTCATCAACAACAAAATAAAATTATTATTGTAACCTACAATGCAATAAAAAAAAAACTATGAGAAAATCAAGTTCAATTAAAGAAAACATTTCACTAAACCCATAAATTAAGACAATCAAGATTATTATGATACACTCATAAATCGTACTAGTTGTGTAAAAAGATAAAATAAAAAGAATTAAATTATAAAATTCTGGACTATTTCAATATTTAAAAATAAAACCAACCAAAATAAAATAAAAAAAATCATAAAAAATTTAATACTAAAAAAAATAATCATAAAAAAAAAAAAAACAAAACAATATGTAATCCGTGGAATGGGTGTGAATGAATACTAATTTCTCTCTTTTTAATTAATAATAATAATAATAAATCACAAATATAACTATTTCTCTTTTGACCCTACGCATAGATTTTTATAATAATTTTCTTACCAAGTCAGTCACTCAGTCAGTAGACAACTACCCTTTTTTTCCTTTCTTCTATAAATATGCCATCCCCGCTAGCTTCCCTTCTCCTCCTCTCCTTCGTGGCAGGCACCTTCTCTCTCTCTCTCTCTCTCTTCAAATCTCCTGCTTAAGGTATTTCTCTCTCTACGAATGTCCATACGTATAAACATACTTGCCTTTATACGAGTGCTAATTAAGCAGATCTATCCTTGCTTGCTAATTGAAGTGTAGATCAGATCTGGTTTAGGTGGCTTACTTCGCTGTTTTTTTATTTTTGAGCTGTTATTGATTTTATTTTAAAAAAATAATTCAGGTATTCAGTGTTTTTCTTTGGAAATTGAACCTTGTTAGTTTTTCAGTGTTTTTATGGGAGATAACATGTGTTTTTTTTATTGTTTAAGACCTGATTCTGATGGATTTTGTTTTTAAAAGGCTTGCGTCTAGATCTGTAATTCCTTCTGTTTGGTTGCTGAGAAAGTTGAGGAATTAAAGAATTCGAAACAGATTTGAAAATTTCCACCTCTTCTTTTTATCTTTTTTTGTGAAGTCAATTTGATTTTAATTTTTTTTTTCGTTATTTAATGGGGCATTTTTTTTGTTTTAATTAGATCAGAGTGATTTATTTTATAGTAACTACTTGATTTCTAAGATTTATTTCTTGAAAATGGACAGGCGTTCTACTGCTGTGGATATATTGTACAAATTTGAAGATGATGAATCAAATCAGTCTTCAGCAGAACGCCATTACTTGTTGTGATGAGAGAAGAGGTTTGGTTTCAATTTCTGATTCCAAGGGTCTTGTTGTTTGTCCAAAGCCTCGGCGAGTTGGAATTCTGGCTAATAATCCCATTAGGCCTTTGAGATGGCCTGTGAGGTATGTAGTTTTCGGTTATTTATGAATTTTTTTAATAGGTTATTCAGTTGTTTTGAGACTCAGGATGATTTTAATGTGTGGGGATTGTTTTTAATGACAGCCATCAAGCCGAAGTGGGTGATTGGAAGGCTGGGGCGGAGCTTCTGGACATTATTCTCATGAAGGTAAACTGGTGTTGTCTTTTTTGTGTAGAAGTTAGGAAGACATTTGTGTAGTAGAAGTTGATAATTTAGACGTATGCGTATGATGTTGTTGATGCATGAATCTTTATTTGGGAGGCATCTGAACTCAATTTCTTTTACTTTTGGTGAGGGTGCTTGGCTGTTGTGGTTGTTTAATTTGATTATGTTGAACTTGTTTGCTGGTCATTCAACATTTTTATACATGGAGAGGAATCTGCAGGCTGTATTTCATGTTACGGGTTTGTTTTGACTTGGCTATGATCTTGGTGTTAACAGGAGGGTCATGAGCCAGATCATTCTGCTACCCAGGTGGTCTCATCGCCACCTCCATTTTTTTGTGGGTCTCCTCCATCCAGAGTAGGCAACCCATTAATTCAAGATGCTAGATTTGGGGATGATAAACTCACTCCAATGTCACCATTGCCCATTCCATCTCCTTCAGGTTTATCTTCTCCATCATCATCTGCACGCAAAGGAGGGTGTGCAAGAATGAAGTTTGGGCTTAAGCCAGCCATGGTTAGAGTAGAAGGATTTGATTGCCTCAACAGGGATCGCCAAAATTCCAGCATCCCTGCTGTGGCTTAGAACTCGCAAAATCAAGTGTATATAGAAGGGAGCTAAATCGCTACCAGAGTCACAAACACAGCAGATTTAACAAGAGGAGTTTTGAATCGTTTTGCCAAGAGTCTTGAGAAATGCCCCTAGTAGTGTATATATGATATATGTTTTCTCCGGTGATCATTGCTAATATCTTGTAAGTAGTTTGATTGATTGAACAAAGAAGAGAGGTCAAAACCTTGTGTTCTTGAGCAAGGTTTCGAGAGCATAGCTCATTGTAATATAAGGTAAGGTGGGCTAGTACTGGGAGGATCGTTTGATTTCTTTTGATGATCACCTTGAAAAAAAATCCTGTATAGAGCCAATCGGTGATTGAATTTTTGATCATTTACCCTGTTATTGTATATTGGTAATTGTCAATGAATTGGTCTGCTCCTGGACGCAAATCTCTTCCTCCTAACAACTCAGAAGTTGCTGCTTCTTATTTTTGTATGTGTATATTCTGGGGTAAAAGCGAAGCTGGATGTTTTGCTTCCTTCGTTGGAACATGTAATCTTGTTCTAGTTTTTACCTCTTCAGCATCAAGCTGGGTTTTTGCGTATACTTGAAAAGAATTAAATGCTTGTGGAGCCAGGTAGGCAGAACTCCTTTCTAATGCAAGTATATGGTAGGTTTGCTGGTCGATGTGGATCGATTGCTGTTGCTTGGGGGCTGTACATTTAACTTTCATTTCAACCACCTGCCTAAAAGCCACAATTTTGGGCTGCCCAGTTGCTGATTATTATCCCATCAAAAGGTGAACTCATTAAACCTTCTAATATTCTCTTAAATGTTTGGAATCATGTTTTTTTAAAAAATTAAATTATTTTTATTTTAAATTATTTTTTTTATATTTTTAAATTGTTTTGATGTATTGATATTAAAAATTTTTTTTAAAATTTTTTTATTTTAATATATTTCTAAAAAAAAAAAAACTTTAAACCATGACTACTATCACATTTTCAATCATCCACCCATGGATTTTAACCTTTATTTTTCTTCTGTTTTTCTTCCATGCATTTATTTAAGTTAGTTGTTAGATGCAGTTGTAGGACTTATTTGAAATGGATCTTGCTTAGGTCATTAAATTATTGGGTTAATATACACGTTAATAAGTTAATCTGAGTAGATTTTTTTATCAAAACAATATTATTTTTGTTTTTCCAATAATTTCCTTGGTGTTATCCCAATTAAGTTTGTATCAAGTTTATTTAAGTCCACCAAATAACTGAAAATCTGACAAAGTCAGCCATGTTTTACCAAATCAATATCACTTTTTATTCAATTTAAAATCTAATTCAAATCAAGTTATTAGTTCATGAAATTTTTAAGTCTAACTACAACTATGCTTGAAAAAAAAAACATGAAAGTTGGAATGAAAAAATATTGTGAATAATTTTTATTTTTTTCTTTTAACTGACAAATGAATAATCTGGATAAAATTTTAAAATAAAACATCATTTTTAGATATTGAAGGATGTAGTAAAATAAATTAATCTTTTCAGGCTCTTCTATAGGATGATATGAAGCATATATGCAGGTTCTTTTAGTCTCTCTTTATGACCATCTGTCTTCAAAGCTGATCAAAATTTGATCGAAATCATTTTGCAGGGTCTCTCGGTTTATAGAAGTAGCCGAGTTTGCCTTCAAAGCTTAAATTACACAATTTGGTTTCTTTAAAGATTTGTAAGTAAACATTATTTAAGTTAAATTCAATTTAATCTCATTTTGTTTGTGCTTTGATAGATGTTCTTTTCCATAATTTACTGTTTATGCATGATATGTTGGAAATTATATTTTTGCAATGCCCTAATCTTTTTCTTTCCAAAACCCTTTTTCTTGCTCAATATTGTGTTTATCTTATGCTTTGTTAGTTTCAAACACTAAAGATGAAAATAATATTATTGGGGTGGATTCACTAGGTAAATAATCTTTTATTGTGGTATTGATTATGTATCTTGAATTAATTTTGGATCTGTGAGCTAACATGATATTAATTGTTGATGCCTGTGCATTTGGCAACTGATTTGTGAAGAAGCTCACTATGATTTGTGAGCTTCTTCATTCTACGTTATGATATGAAATATTGTTGACTTTTAATATAATTTTTTTGGAAATATATAGCCATTGTAGCGAGAATAGTTGATATCTTGTTCTCATTGAAGTGTTCATATGGTATCATTTATGGAGGCTCGTTCTATTGAAGTAAAAAGAAGCATAATTGGAAAGTATTAGTTTGTATCGAATTGGTGATGTCCTTACATTTTAGTTTAACTGTCACTTCTGATCCGATTTCTTGTCGTATATGAATTAAACAATGGCTAGATTAGTAACTAAGTTATCGAAGATTGTTAAAAGTGTAACAATAATAGGGCCTAATTTTATTGTTTTAATACCCTTTTCTAGCTCTATGTTGTTTTTATGCCATGCTTAGTTTCAGGCACTTAAAAAAATCATATTATTATAATCTCTTGGGGTGGTCTTGATTATGTATCTTGAATTAATTTGGCATTTGGTAGTGGGAGCGTTATAACATCCCATTAATGGTTTACTTGTGTGTTTGGCAACTTATTTATTAAAAGAAAATTATGTCTATAGTGTAACTTTTAAGGAATTCCAAAATAGAATGAGTAGGTAAAGTTTTTTTTCTTTTCGTGATGTGATATGAAATGTTTCTGACTTCTCATGCAAGTATAAAAAATATACAGTCATTATAGCGAGAATGACTCATATCTCATTGTCATCAAAGTATCTATATTGTATCATTGATGGTGGTGCATTCCATTGAAGTATAGAGAAGCGTAAATGGAAAATGATAGTTTGTGTTGGATTGGTTTTATGTCTTTAAATTTTGGTTTAATTGTTACTTTTAATCTGATTTCTTGTCCTATATGAATCAAGATACGGGCTTTTAGTGATTAATTTATCAACGATTGTTAAAGGAGTAATATTGGAGGATAAAAAATACCATTTCGAGACCAAATTTTACTTACATCTCCATTTATCGTCATATTTTGTTGAACAAATTGTTTTACCATTTGCTTCTTCTTTTGATTATAGTTTTTAGAAAAAATAACATTTTGTCATCAATATGTTGTTGGTCACTGACAACGATTGCCAATATGCTCACAAATGACATCAATATTTTTCTATGCATTAATAAATGGTTAATCATCATGTTAAATGTCCATTATAGTAGTTAGATTGGATCATACCGCATGTTTTCCATGATAATTGACTCTAGCAATTATTGGTCATCAATATATGTTTTAGTTTATCTATCTGATATGGGTAGCCTGTTTTCTATACCATTCAAAATATCATTGTGTTTGAACTCCTTTGAGATTTAGTTGTCTTAAACATTGTTACTTAGTCTAAACTAGCAAATTCTGCTATTGAAGATCAACTAGTTATTCATTTCTTAAAATTCTGCAATTTCTAGTTAATATTGTTTCTTAATCACTATTCTTTATCTTCTCCCTTAATACATGGAATGTACTAATCAACTCTTGCAATGACAATTTGTTTTAAGTACCAATGATTCCTGCTTTATGTGATGTTTATGTGTTCCTCTATTAGTGAAGGGAAAACAATGTAATTGTGTTGGATCCATTCAATTACACTCTCATTTTGGTGACTTTATGAAGTTAATTGATTTGGTTTGAGTGTTGAGCTCCACTATCAATATTTTGGATCTACTAAGCTTTATGGAGAAAGAAATCTCAATAGTAGGATTCTGGTATTGTAATTCAGATTTAGGAAAATGTTAATTAATACATTTGCACCTCTTCTCAATTCAATATATAATTGCATGCATGATGCATATGGTGTGTAATGTGCTAATTGCGCACAACACTTTGTTGAGTGTAAAAGAAGCACTGATGAACTCCATATTGTAACGTCTAATTAATTATTTATGGCATTGTATGACTAATCTATGAGAAATTATCAATTAGCATATGCTTTATAAAATTCCAAAGTAGAATGGGCAGACATAGATTTACTTCTATACATTATGTGATATGAAATATTATCGAATTCTCGTGCAATTTATCAGAAATTTACAATCATAATAGTGAGAATAGTTGATATCTTCTTGTCATTGAGTGTCTATTGTATTGTTAATAGATGCACACTCTACTTCCATATAAAACTCACTATGGAGTTAGTTGAGAATTGGTTGCTATGCTGTTGGTTTTCTATTTTATGAATATTTTAAATGATGGTTACCTCAACATTTAATATGCTAATATAATTTTCAAAACTAGATGTATTTGAATCATGTTTTCATTGTCATATTGTTTTACTATATGCTCAAGGTCTTGATCATAGATATTAAGCTACTATATAAAAAATAAAATCATTGTAAAGTCTTTACTTTTTACCAATTCAATGTCACGAGGAGCACAAAAAAAGGAGTTCGTAAGGTGGGAGAGGATTTTTTTTAGTTTGGAAAGCTTATCTTGCTACCAATGAGTATGAAGTTCTTTTGTTCTAAACTTAAAAGATTAGTATTTTAATTGTTGACATACTGAAACTTCTTCTGTAGTTTGCCTTAGTAGTTCATAAAAACCAAGCACAAAAGAGCAACTGAATACATTGCTCATGAAAAAGGAAGATATGACCAACCTAATAAAGTAAGGAGTTCACTGATCAATTTTCCCCATAAAGATTTCATGACATGCTTTGTTCTTTATAGAGTGAGCATAATATCTTACTGGTATGCATGTAAAGATTATACTAGTTGAGTAATCTAAAATGATTTTGTCAAGCTTGTTATCTTTAAATCTCAAGTTAACATCTGAAAATATACATACATGAACATTCTTTGATTTATGAACATAGATAGCATTAACTTTCTTGGATGATTGTCTATTCATGTTGACTTGTCATACTATGGTTTTTTTTACTTGGATAGAAAATCATAATGCATATTCACAAAACATACAAGCTAATGTATTTTCTATATAAGTGGATGGTCCATAGAGAAATGGACTGGGCATATTACTTTAGATTCAGGCTCTATTTATTTTTCTACAGAAGCAATATTTTTGTAAATAGTTAGTTTATAAGAAGAGGTTTCAATGTTATTTCCTGGTGTTGTGTACAAGTAAAATCTATAGTAAAATAGTTATTGCCAAATATTGTTGGTGACCAAAGGGTTATGATAGTTGTCATCCATTGTGTTTTTAGTGGTGTTAGCTTATGGCTTGTTCCATGGTCACTACTAGTGATTGCCAACAATGTTCATACATGGGAATCAATCTTAGGAGCTCAATGAATGTCCAATATTACTATATTGTTTTACTACTAGGTGTTTCACATGGGTAACCATTTTAAATAGTACATTATAATAGTTCTGGGAATCAATCCCGAGAGCTCGAGGAAGGTCCAATACTACTCCATTGTCTTACTACTTGGTGTTTTGCATGATGAACCATGCTAGCTAGTCCATTGTAATAGTTGCGAGAATCAATTCCTAAAGCTTAAGGAAGGTTCGATATTACTCCAGTGTTTTACTACTAGGTGTTTTGCTTGGTTAATCAGGTTAACTAGTTTAATATAATGGTTTAATGGTATTGCAATTCTTTTTTATTTTGTGGTATGGATTGTGGTTTTCTTTAATTATTTTATTGTGATTATTAGAAGCAATTAGAGTGATATAAAACTATTCTTGAAACCTTATTAAATAACATAAGTATTTAGGTTGAAATGCTTCTTTAGCATGATACTAAAACCTTGATAGTCAAGCAGTTAGGAGTTCGAATCTCACAATTCCTGTTCAAGTTTCAAACCCAAAAAACTTTTATTCGAGAGAGTATATTAGAGAATAATATAAAACTATTCTTGGAGCATCAACTAACAACATCATGCAAAATGATACATACATATAATAATTTGGGACTTAGGTGCTTGGTTGTATTAGCGGTCATCAACTTGTTATCGTGGCATAACATAGGGAGGTTTGCTTAGGAAGTAATGAGTTTGATAAGTAACCCAAGAAAAAATTGGTGCTATGCCTTTTTATGACACCAATTTTAGTTGACTTGTTTTCTTATATTGCATCATATACATCAAATATTTCTTGCACGTTGTTTTCCATATGAAAGAAAGGGCTCGAGATTCCTGGTGATTGATTACGTAGGAGTTGATCAAAATCTGAAGTCGATGTTTGGTTATTGTTTTGGGGAGCACCTTGCCACTAATTTTTTATAGGAAGGATGAGGATGGTATTTTTATAGTCTTTGAAGAATCTTGGTCTTATAATGCCTTTTTTCGAAATAGTTTATTCTTTTTTTTCTTTTTCAAAAATGTTTTTTTATCTTTCTCCAACAATATTTAAAAAATACATAGCTTAATGATTGGAAGATTTTTAAAATAAGATGGAATTTGAAGAATCAAAAGAAGGAAGGAAAACAATCAATTGCTCTTAAAATGGCTTGCAAAGAAATCTATTTAATTTTTCTAGGAATCAATAAAGCCAACAACCTTTGTCATTGCATTATTAACTAGTGACAAAATTTGTTAATTGCCTTTACCTCGCCAAATTTGACCAAGATGCTTTCTTGTAAAGTCTATCTCGGGAGGGATAATCCTTGTGCAAATTAATTTCTACCCAGCCTCTTATCCTCAAGGTGCCAAGACTATGTAATCTTGCTTTTGAGCGATACTAAAGATGCAACAATCCCTATTGGATTAGTTTTGATAATTCAGATGTTAATTCTAAGATTTGAATTCAAAAGGTTAAAAGGGAGCAAAATTCTCTATATATTATAAATTATTATCATTAATTCAAATAATCAAAATGCCTACAAAAATATTGTTCGTGCTCTCTATAACCAGCTGGTTTATCTCTCAATTATTCTCCATGGCTTTTGTACTTTGCTTTCCTTCAATCTTTAATAAAATTATGATCATTTTCATTACAAAAAATCTTAATTATTCTTAACACTCATACGCTACCAGAAAATTAGGAAATAGAAATGGAAACGCCGATAGAAAACATTTTGTATTGTGATGAATTTCTATTGGTAATTTTTTTATGTAAATAATGACGGGTTGCGTTTTATTGGTAATTAGCAATGGAATGTCCAACTATGTAAAAAAGAAAAAAAATGATAAAGAATCCTTTGACAATTCTGTTAGTAATTTTATACGTCATGATTTATTGATGGAATTGCCGATAGAATATTTCTGTTGGCAAATGTAAATAAGTTATAACCGATAGTTCCTCCCCCCATTCCTTTTCTTTTTCTTCTTCTTCTTCTTCCTCCTCGTCCTCCTTCTCATCCAAAAAAAAATACCAGCAACCCCCCCCCCCCATTTTCTCACAAAGTTAGCCACCTCAATACACTAACATCGATCTACATCTATCAGTATTGTCAGTATTAATTGTTAGATTTTTCATGAAGCTTCGATACATAAAGTAAGCAAACCCACCCATATTTTGTAACCCATTTATGTTTTAGATTAATTTATTGATTTTTTATGGTTTTTATAATTTGCTTTTATATGTAAGTGTTTTATAGCTTTTTCTTGGAGAAATTTATTGTATTAATGTATGTTTTATATGCTAGGGTTTGTTTGGGATTTGGGGGAAATTGAATTTTGTTGTCATTTGATGAAATTGAGTTTGATTTTGTAACTTAAATATGTTATAATTGAATAAATGAAGAGTTATTTAATTAGTACCAATAATATTTTATAACTTAAGTATGTTCGTATGCACATAAAGAACCCTATGTTCCTCACAAAACCATGTTAGAAATGATAGTTGGCTCAACTTATAGTTCTAACAACATACATAAGTTTGTGGATGCTACTAGGTATGATGGTGGTTGCAATAAGAATAAATCATAATTATTCAGATGAAGGCTCACGTAACATGTTTTTAAGTAAAAAAAATCAAATGTAGATGCTACTAGGTTTTTTTACTTTTAAAAGATTCCAATAAGTCATTACAGGATGGGTAAATTATTGGTCATTGCATGAGTGTTTACCATCAAGTTAGATTCTAGTTTAAGTGAAGCCGATTATGATAACATCATTGAATGGTTAAAAGTATGATACCTTAAAGGAATAAGCTGAAAGAGAACTTTTATACTGCATAGTCTATTATGAAACATTTTTTGCCTAGGATACCAAAAAACTAATATGTGTCCAGACTTTTACATGTTGTACTATAGTGGATATGCAAATTTTCCCGAGTGCAAATCTTATCAGCATACTCGATACAATCCCAATAATGGTAAAGCAAGGAAACTTATCACATACAAAAAACTGAGATACTTGTCAATCACTTCTATGTTGTAAATATTATTTATATTTTCAAAGATTATTGAGCACATAACATGATATCGTTCACGTGATGCGATGGATGGAGTCATGGTGCACCATTCTAATGGTGAAACTAATAAGCAATTTAATAATCTACATCTTCGATTTTCAATGGAACCACAAAACATATATCTTGGTTTTAAAATGCTTGGTGTTATTATTTTTGTGTATTTAGGTTGACTATAAGATTATAATAAGTAAAACAAATTATAAAAACTAGTGATGGAATGATCAACAGACATGCAATTTTGTCATAAAATTACAATAGGTTTGAGAAATGACGATGAAATTGCCAATATAACTAAAAAATAATTAAATTTTCATTTGTGATTTCATTAAAATGTTAATATGCTGATGGAATCAAAAATAAAAACTCTATCAACGATTATAAGTTAGAACTCAACCCCATTTCATCTTTGCTGCTAATTTTTACATATAAAAAAAGTTGTAACCCCTCTCTCTCTGTTTACCGTCATCTTCTTCCTCTCTCTCTCTGTCATCACCAGCTAACTCACTCACTGCTCAACCCCCTTCTTTCTTTCTCTATCTCTTTAAAGGTAAGTCTCTAAATCTCTTGTTTAATGCCACCCTCAATAATACTGATAGTTATTGTCCTCTTATGTCATTGTAAGATTTTATTTATTTATTTATTTTTTATTTGCATAGGTTTTTTTTCTTTCTATTTTGTTAGTTAATTACTTAAAATTCTAAATTGATTTATTATTAATTGAATACTAGTTGTATTAGTGTTGAATTAGTCTAAGCATGGATAACCCATTTTTAATTAGATCGGATATATGACTTCTATGTTTAAATTTGTCTGAAAATATCTTTAATTTTAAAGTTGAGTTTTGTATTGGATGAAAATTTTAAAGTAAAAGGGTAAAGATTTATAATTGATATATATGTTATTACGCCAATAACCAATTAAGTTCCATACATTGGATTACTTTTACAATTAAATTATTTTTTGTTGTTTATGTAATTTTTTTTGACAATTAATATAATTTGTTTTTGGAATTCATTGACTTAGTGTTGTACTTTGCATGCATATTTTTTCAATAAATTTGTTAAATTACATAAACATATATAATTGTAAAAAAAAAAAAAAAAGTAATGATATTCAACAACATTTAAAGTAGATAAATGATTATAAAAACATCTAAAATCTTTAAAATCTCATGTATATTTAACAAATGTTTTTGTAACAGGTTATGTGATTTGTGATATAATACCTATAAATATGGAGAAAAAAACTTAGTAGGCTCTAATGATGTCGAGGTATGAAAGAAATATAGACCAAGTCACATTATAGAGGATAACTAGGAGATGTTTGCAAGAGTTTGTGAAATCAAAAAAACTTAAAAGGCGATCGCAATTTGGATTGCATGATCAAAACAAACAAACATATGATACTTTGAAGTTTGTTGAGCAAGCACACCAATGAATCGCTTCCATTTGTCAATCATTCAAATTTTCTGGAAAATTTTTTAAACTATTCTTTCTTTATTTTTCAATACAATATTTATTTATTATACTTTTTGACAACTTATTTATTTTGTAAAAATAACAGTTTGGACACAGGCCTACTCTAATTAAGTTATACAAGGAAACTCATACAAGGCAGGTAAAGGGAAATGGGTGACGAAGCTTGTAAAAAACATTGTTGAGGCTTTTCGATGTAAGTTTTTTTTTTTTTTTAAATTCTTGTAATTTTTCTAATTATTATTGAGTTCTTTTTTTGTGCTATAGAAAATATATAATGCCGCAATATTTGAAAAACATGGAAAAACATGCTTCCATTTTCTGATGGTGGCAGAAGGTTTGAAGAGAGAAACAAATTAAGTTTGCAATCAAATCAACTTAATTATAACTCCAAGCTTTTCCTTTCATTTCCTTTTCTCCCTTATTAAACCTTCGTGTTAAAGAACAATATCATACATTGAAATCAAACCAAACCAAACACACCATAAAGAGAGTGACTTGTAACAAACTTAAGCATCAGTGTCAACGTGGTCATCACATGCAAAACCATGTTTAATAACAACAAACAGGAATCATCAACCTTTTCCTTTTCCTTTTTCCCTATCTACTCACCGCAAAAAAAAAAAAAAAGACAAAAGAAAGACAAAAACATTAACTAAACCAAGGAAAACACCCAAAAAGGAGTGGAAATGTCATAGCTAGCCAACCTCCTTGTCGGCCGGTGGTGAGTCCCTCATTTTGCATGGCAGAAGTCCACGTGCCCTGTGTGCATGGCCACGTATAGATGAACCAAAAGAAACGCTCGTTGTCCTTTCAATTTCTTCTCTTGATTCTTTTTTTTTTTTTTTCTGCAAGGTCATTAATTTTTGTCTCTTGTTTCCTTTGATATTTAGAATAAAAATCTTCTCCTCTCCTGATATCTCGTAGCTTAACTTGACTATGGAAGTATTATATATCAATAGATATCTTCTCCAGAAAAAAATGAAGCCCTAGAAAATGAAACGGAAGATTTCCATTTGTGTGGACACCTGCATGTTACCAAACCCTAATGCCCTCTTTATATTCACACTCTCTTCACTAGCTATTCACCATCAAAAGATCTTGCTCTCTCCTTTTGTTTCTCACCCTGTTTCTTCTCCTTAGTTCACAAAAATCTCTCTCCCTCTCTCAAAATGAAGAAAGCAAGAGTGAGCGCCGTGTATGAAGGAAGGATTGGAAAGAGAAGCAAGGAAGAGAATGAGTACGACTCAAGGATAGCAAGAATGTATGCAAGAGCTAGAAAGAACGGGCTGAGAGCAAAGAAGAATCGTTGCTTTGTGGTCACTGAAAGGCGGGGAAAGGCTAGGTCCAACACCAAGAGAAAGGTGGAGGCTTCACCAAATAAAGAAGCGTGCATGGTGAAAGATCAAGGCAAGACACTTGGCAATGTTGAAGCCGTTGAAATCATTGATGATGAGCCTATTCTTGACGTTGCAGTCATCCTTGATCCTGAAACCGTAGACCAAGTGGTGGCTGAAACTATGAGAGGAGAGGTGATTGTGGAGGAAAATGAAGAAGGGCCTGCATGGTGGGAGGAGTACTGGCCAGTGAGCTACAGAACCAATGAGAATCAAGCGATGGAGGTGCTGGTGAAAGGTTTTGTTCGTGGAATGACTGAAGCGGAACTCTGGTGGGATGACATATGGAACTTTAGAGACATGGATGATCATTTCCCAAAGGCCCAGAGAGCATGAGAACCGATCTAGGAAGCGAAGGAGCTAGGGTGAGGTTGTATATACCTCGCTTAGTAAGTAAGAAAAATGATGTATGCATAGATAAATAAACCTACGCAGCTGCATGTATTGCTGTGTATAATATCCTATGTATTTTCTGTTTATGTACTTAGTTTAATGTTTTACCTAGAGTCACTTGGTGTCTTTTACTTGTAATTTCTGTTGTATAACAACGTTGAGTAACGCTACAAGATTTCACAGTTTTACCGACGGATCTATTCTGTCGGTCTGTGATTCATAGTTCGTCGGTAATTTTTTTTACCAACAACATCACCGATGGAAACCGTCCGTCGGCTTTCCTTTCGTCAATAATACCTCATTCCGTCGCTACATCGGTAGGTAAAAAAAAAATTGCCAATGGTTTTACAGACAAAAAGTACGCACCAAAAAAAAAATTCTAGCTTGAAATATACCGACAGATTTATTCCGTCGGTGAGTGTGTGAAATACCGACAGACTATTTCCGTTGGTAAAGTCATCGGTGATTGTGAAATTTGCACCAAGCTACTGTGAAATGCCGACAGATTGATTCCGTCTGTAAATTCATTGCTAAGATTGACATTTCTCGCTCTCTATCATATGCTGACGAATACAGTCCATTAGTAAAATCCTCGGTGAGTATTTTAAAATATTTTAAAAAAAAATTATTTAGAATACATTATATAAAATTATATAAATTAATAGTAAAAAAACCAATTATGCAAATAAAATTTTATTAGACGTAAAAAAAAAAGTTAAATAATATTCATTACAAACTGAATGTGTTTTTAAAAAATATTCAATTAACTATTAAAATTAAATAATATTCATTACAAATTAACATAATGGTGGAGCTGGAGGAGGAGGAGGCTGGTTGTTATACGGCCAAAAATAAGAAGGCGTACATGGATCACCACTCTGTGATGCCATGTTCATGACTATTTGGCGAAGTTGTTCATGATTCGCTTTAAGTTCTGTATACTCCGTTGATAGGTGGTTATATTTTTCGGTGAGCTGAGCCATGTGTTGCTGCAAGGCCACGAACTCCTTAGATTGGGTACTCGATATTCATTGGAAGCTCCCAACAGTTGAAACACTACAGGTCGCCCACAAGTTCTCGGCCGTAGTATTGGAGAGACCGTACACCCGATTTTTATCGAGTCCATAATCCAACCTCTATCCACAAATCCGGATCAAAATCCGGATGGGTCGAAAGATCGTCCCCATATCTCTCCCTCAACCAGCTATTATAGATCTCTTGAAAATGAAAAAAGTAATCATCGTATTCATTTCAATAAAAATAATAACTTACAAAATAAAATGGTGTCTCACTTTATTATTATTTTTTTAATAAAAAGCGTCAATTATGTGTGACTTCTTTACTTCCTACTCCCATTATTTACTCTAGTTGTCAACTCGCAAAAAGTCATAGACTGCCATTTCAACATAATGACAAACGGGCATCACATGTTTTGGATCTTATTGATTGTGATTTACGAGGTCTATCTCCCATTCCATCCAATTTGGGTTATAAATGTTATGTCATTTTTTATTGATGATCATTCTCAATTTACGTGGCTCTATCCTTTGAAGTTTAAATCAGATTTTTTTTTTTTGCATTTTTTATCAATTTCAAAATTTTATGAAAAATCAGTTTTCATTTAAAATCGAAGTATTTCAAAGTGATAGAGGCACTTAATTTACAAATCATAACTTTTGGGATCATTTACTAAACTATGACATTCATCATCAAATGTCTTGTCTTTATACACTAGCCCAAAATGGTCGTGCTAAGCACAAACATCGACATATAACTAACGTGAATCCAACTAGAACAATTACGTGTTCATGTATATTTTTTCCTCTTGGTGCCTCTCATTTAAATTTTAAGCCAGTCATTATTCAACTTTTACCTTCTTTTCATAGCTTAGATCTAGAAAATCCATACTTGCATTTGAGAGAATTTGAAGAAGTTTGTAACACTTATAATGACTCAAATTGTAACATGAACACCATCAGATTAAAGCTTTTTTCTTTTTCATTAAAAGATAAAACTAAAACATGCCTACAAAATTTAAGACCAGTATCCATTCGTGTTTGGGATGAAATGCATCAATAATTTTCAAAGAAGTTTTTTTCGTTTCACATAACAAACTCTTTCAAAAGATAAATCACCACTTTCACTCAAAAACCAGGAGAAACATTTTACCAATATTAGGATAGATATCGAGACTTACTTAATACTTACCCTCTTCATAGTTTTGAAACATGGAGATTGATTTCACATTTTTATGAAGGGTTAACACCTAAAGATAGACAAATGATGAAATTGATGTGCAATGAAACTTTTGAATATAAAGACCTTGATGAAGCAATAGAGTAGACTTGCTAGATGAAAATGCTTAAAATTAGGACACTACGGGCACTTATGAGGCACCTGGTAAAACTCAACCTTATACATCCAGTGGAGGTATGTACAACCTTAGGGAAGATCATGACCTCCAAGCCAAATTTGCATCTTTAGCTAGAAAAATCGAGGCACTTGAATTGAAAAAGACTGGTCAATTAAAATCTGATCAAGACATTGTGTGTCAAATCTGTGAAACGAATGAATATGCAACCAATGATTGTCCAACTTCGCCTTCTTTCAAGGAATGCCTTCATGAACAAGCATATGCTTTAAACGGTTTTCAAAGGCCCAATCATAACCAATACTCGCAAACATACAACCCTAGTTGGAGAAATCACCCAAATTTCAGTTAGAAGAGTGGCAACAATAATGCATAAACTTCACAGCCATTGTTTCAAGCACACCATAATTTCCAAAATTCTCATGGATATGCACCTTCTTATGCTCCACCTCCTAAAAGAAATCTTGAGAAAACATTGCATGCATTCATTGAAAAAGCAAGAGACAATCAACACTCAACTTGCTCTAAGCTTGACAGATTTTAAAAATGCTCTTGCAAAATTTACATATGCTCTCAATTTTCAAGAGAAAGGTAAGTTTCCATCTCAACCACATCAAAATCCAAATCGGTAATACAATGTAAATGCAAGTAGTTCCAAAAGTCAACATATGGATCAAGTCAAATCAATAATCACTCTTCGCAGTGGTAAGGTTATTGAAAAACCTACTCTTGAACCTTGTAAGAAAGATGATGAGTCAATCTATGAGGGTAAGGAAGGGGTTGAATCTAAACATTGCAAAGAAAAGATTGATTCCCCACCAGCACTTCCATTTCCTCATGTCATGACCAAACATGAAGCAATCGAGGATGAAAAAGGCACCAAAAATGTTGTCACTGATCATTTGTCAAAATTGACAATAGATTCGACATTCGACATCACACCAATCGATGATTACTTTCCTAATGAATCTTTACTTTCTCTTAGTTCAATTCCTTGGTTTGCTAAAAATAGCAATTTTCTTGCTTCAGGATTTTTGCCAGCTCATTTGGATAACCAAGACAAATGAAAGTTTTTGAGTGACGTGCAAAACTTTTATTGGGATGACCTTTACTTATTCAAATATTGTCCTGATCAAATATTTCAAATATGCATTCCCGATAATGAGGTAAGTAATGTCCTTAAATTTTTTCACTCTAAGGCATGTGGGGATCATTTCTCGTCAAAAAAGACGACTGTAAAAATCTTACAAAGTGCATTTTACTGGCCCACCATGTTCAAGGACTCAGATTTATTCTGCAAAACCTGTGAAAATTGTCAAATGGTGGGATTTATTTCAAAACATAGAGTCTTTAGATAATCTTCTTTTCTTGATCAAGCTATGGAATAGGAATTTCTAACATCTTCGGCACGACAAATCATAATCTTTGCTGCTACTGCTGAACAATTGATCGAACAACTACAATCTTTCATCCATGTAATTGATCCCTCTATGAGTCGCATAAATTGATCAACTAAGGAAAGCCGCAAAAAGCTTACATTGGATTTGAGCCTTCGTTTATGAAACCTTGTGTCTTTTGGTTTTGTTAATAGCATATTATTTTGTTTTGTTATTTTTTATATTTGTTTAAGTGTGTTTCAGGTTTGTCAGTATTCCTTGTTTCAGGTGATGTCTTCTATGCTCCATCTTTCTACCTTAGGACATTGAGGACAATGTCTCGTTTTGGTTGAGGGGGAGGGTAGTAGTTGACATTAAAAAAAAATTACTAATTGTTTTTGTTATTATTAAAACCATTTGACAAAACTGTTATTACTAGGATGACAGAGTAAGGGAGAATTTTATTGACTCTTGAGACGCATCTTAGGAAATATTTTCCAATGGTTATTTGCAATATTCATAACAAGGTCTATCACATACTTCTCTTAAAATATTCAGGTTTAAAAACTCTCGCATTGTTATCACTTAATTCTGCTCATATATTTATTTAACAAGTATTTTTAAACCTTTATTTTCACACACACACTTTAACATATGATTGTGGGCTGCACATTGGATTATTACATTATTTTTGTTCTTTTGTTAAAGGTAATAACTAAGGGAAAGGGATAGTATATAATTTGCACAAAAAAAAATGATAATAAAAACGTAGATAAGTTTGGTTTCATAGCCTCCCAAACCTAAGCAATTAAGCCCGAAGAGGTGTTTTAACACTTAATATCCTAAAATCAACTGACCTGGGAGCTATTGGCTGACGCTTATTACATGGGTTGAGGAGAAAAGCTTAAGGGAATCATACATTGCACTATCTACGTATCAATATATGCATCTTAGGAAATATTTTCCAATGGTTATTTGCAATATTCATAACAAGGTCTATCACATACTTCTCTTAAAATATTCAGGTTTAAAAACTCTCGCATTGTTATCACTTAATTCTGCTCATATACTTATTTAACAAGTATTTTTAAACCTTCATTTTCACACACACACTTTAACATATGATTGTGGGATGCACATTGGATTATTACATTATTTTTATTCTTTTGTTAAAGGTAATAACTAAGGGAAAGGGATAATATATAATTTGCAAAAAAAAAAATGATAATAAAAACGTAGATAAGTTTGGTTTCATAGCCTCCCAAACCTAAGCAATTAAGCTCGAAAAGGTGTTTTAACACTTAATATCCTAAAATCAAGTGACTTGGGAGCTATTGGCCGACGCTTATTACATGGATTGAGGAGAAAAGCTTAAGGGAATCATACATTGCACTATCTACGTATCAATATCTGCAACCCAAGTAACTAAGCTCGTAGGGGTGTCTTAACACCTAATACCCTAAGACCAATTGGTCCGGGAGTCATTAGCCGAAAGCTCGTTACATGGATTAAAGATGCATTGTGTTTTAAGTTATATGTATATATATTAAAAGAAGAAGAAGAAGAAGAAGAAGAAGAAGAAGAAGAGATAATAATCTCAACCCAAGGAAGTTAACCTTAAACATTATAACAAAATTTTGTTTCGTCCAACTAAAGCCCCATAACTATATGTTGATATATTAAGCATAAAAGAAAGGTTTATTAATATCTTGTTTACGAGGTATTGAGCAGATAAATAAATTTAATAAGAATTTGTTTATCTGGATAGATTAATGGAAGTTGAATGATGAATGCCTTGCTTTGTGGAATTTGTAAATTGTTTTTCTATTTTAACGCTTTGATTACTAGGAACTAGTAATAAGCTGGTTGGGGGGGGTTAGTACTTAAAAGTGCATTTTTATCAAGGTT
The DNA here is from genome assembly GCA_030145905.1 of Populus davidiana. Taxonomy (NCBI): domain Eukaryota; kingdom Viridiplantae; phylum Streptophyta; class Magnoliopsida; order Malpighiales; family Salicaceae; genus Populus; species Populus davidiana. Next base: position 3,195,775 of record CM057792.1, on the reverse strand, counting down.
TTATGTTATCATTTTGCACTTCAAGTATCAATAACTCCTTAACTAAAACATGATTTATAATAACAAGTCTGATACTATAAGATACCTTAATTTATGGTAAATCTTCATCTTAAATGCAGGCTTATCACATAAATAAAAGGATTGATTGATGAGTTTAAGTACTGAAATTGAAAGGACAAAGAGAGGGCGAAACTTAGAAAAGAGATGTTGGTTCAGTCCAAACTGGAACACTGTTTGGTAATTGGGTCATATCTGGAGCTGTAGATCTTGGATTTAAGTCTGCTTTATATGGATGGAAAGTTAATACATAGGCCTAAAACTTTCATGTACAGTCCAAGATTTAAAAAGGTCTTTTTCAAGTCTAAATTATAGTAACAACGGAGAAGTCTGAATCTGTCCTGCAGCCAGACACTATTCAGTGTTAAGCCTATATCTCGAGCTCTAGAAGTCCAAATGACCTTAATATTTTTTTCCTGAAAAGCTAAGACAGTTTCCTAGAACTTTCATGGTAAAGTTGGTTCAAATTTAGACGTTATCAATGACGTTTTGTTCAGACAAGAATATAAAAATTGTCCCCAAGTCAAGATATGGCCACCCACTCAACAATTAGTCATCAAATCAATAGTTCCAAATTTTAGCCTATAAAATGAAGCATTTGCCATGTATTTAGGCATCTTGGTTATTCATATCAAGATCATGTGCTTTATTTCTTTCTTTATATTTTTATAATGTTTAAGTTTTATTTCATGTTATATTTTCCTTAATCTCTTGTTTATGCTTTTAATTTCCTTTACTCTACTTATGTTCTTATATTGTTTATTTATGTTTCTCTTCTTCATTATGTTTAGCTAAGTTTATTATGTCAATGTGAAAAGATTTCACTAATGGTGTTAGAATATGTATAATATAAACTCAACATGGACTTCAATGTTTATATCCAAGAAAGTTTGTTATTAACATGTCTTATCTTTTTATCTTACTAATTTTTAATACGTTGCTTGTTAAATGGTTAATCTAGATTTGTGTTGTATAACACTTGGTATAACAAATGCTTAGCACTTTCATAGCCAACCGTATGGTATAACCTACACATGTGCTATGAAAGGAACTTGATTTGTTGTAACATAAGTTAGCATCATGAATTCCTAACAATATTTAAAAGTTTGGTGTTACTTAAATAAGATAATTAATATGATCATGTTAAAAATTTATAATGAACTATTAAGGATAAATCATCCGATTGGAACCTCCTTTGTGTGTGGTTTCCAGTTGATTAATAAAAAGAGTTTATACTATACTTATTTCTCATACTATTAGTAGATCCTCTAACCTTGACATTATTTTTATCATTGTTGAATCATAACATTAATCTTACATCTCAAAGTCCTCTTGAACTTATTATTATTATTTATAATTTATATAGTTAACCTCCCTGTGGTTCAACCCCGGTCTTGTCGGGTTATTTATTACTTTGACACTCCTACACTTGAGAGAAGACATCAATCTTTTAGTCGTGTCAGATAACATAGCACTGAGAAGTTGATCTTATTATTTCCATGTCAGAAACGTTTGGGAAGGACCGTAACTGAAGTTAGCAAAGGCAGCAGAAGCATTACTAGACAGGTCGTGCGGAGAGGGGTATGTAGTTGATCAGTCAATAAATGAGAAGACTCATTGGCCAATCAAATATAGCTTCATCTGCATACGCCAAAATAAATAATTGGTGTTGGTGAGTTTAAGATTAATGACATGTTGTGTGTTGGAGAGGGGAATAATGATTGCTATCGCAACAAAGGGATTTATGGCTAAATTGATTGTAGTCGTCATCCCAGGAATCGAAGAGAATGAGCTTGGATAAAAAGGGCCGATATTGATGCCAGCTGCAGTAATAACTGAGGGGTCCAAAGTAGAGAAGAAGGAGTTGCACTTTTTGAAGAAAAACCTGAGAAGAAGAATTTGTGCTCTCTGAAGTAGAGGAGGAGTCCAGAACACTGAGCAGAAGTTGATCACGGAGAACACAAATTGATATCTACAGAAAACCTGAGAAGTGGGAGTTGTGTTCTTTGCAAAACCTGGAGTGCAGAAAATATAAGAAGAAGCATGTCTGCTGTAGAGAGGAGAAGAAGGAGTTGAGCTATCCAGGTGAAGGATAAGAGGATGTAAATCTATTTAGATAAAATGTGCTTTGATAGCAAGTTGAAACAAGGTTTGTGATAATTCGGTGAGAAAGCTAATCAGGTAGCCTCCTCTGCTATTTATAAGATTAAGGGCAATATACATTTGTTATGGTGTAACCTCTACTACACAAGATAAATTTATATAAGAAAAATATAATATTTCTTATTTTACAACACATTTAATAATACTGAGAAATATAAGTAATTTTTATTAAAAAAATAATATAAAATCATATCTATATATCGTGTCAATCAATACCTTAATTTTTTTTTAATTAAAATGGTTATTTAACATAATATTAAAATTATAATAATTAAGAGTTCAATTCTTATCACTGTCTTAATTAAATCTTTTAAGAAAAATTATTATTTTGACCATAATTCATGCTAATGGACAAAAATTGATTGCAAGAGGTAACAAATTATTAGATGTTGATGTGAATCAATTCAATTATATTACATGGTGCATGTGTACCAAATCAATCACATATCATGAACTTTTTGCTTTTTCAAAAAAAATAATTTTAATATAGTTCAAAGTTGAGAAATTATTACTAGTTTTAAAAAAAATAAATTTTCTAATAACAAGGGGCTATCCCTTCTTTTTGGTCTATTCTTTGGCAAACCCAAGACAAGAATAAGAAAGAATCCAATTGGCAGCCACGACAAATAGGTCTAACCCATAAGAAAAGTAAGAATGAGTCCAATTGGTAGCTACAACAAATAGATCTAACCCATGAGAGAAGTAAGAAGGAGCCCAATTGGCATCAATTATAATGGTAAAAAAACTATATATTAAATAATGATTATAATGGTAAGAGATTGCGTGTAAAATAATGATTGGAGCCTCATGAGGAACATCTTGAAGTAGTGGTTTAGATTATTCTATAATAATTAATCAACCAAAATTGTAAAAGACAAACATCAAAATTGGAAGTTATTGTAACATTCAATCGTTGGAATGACAATGACCTGATTTAGCATTGTGACCATAAGCATAAATTGAAATCTTGCATTTCTTTTTCTAGTTCCATGCGAAAGAGATTCTTGACAATTGGCATATTTCAGTTTTTAAGTGCTTATGATTTATAATTTAGAAGGAAAAAAACAAACATAGTTATGGTAATTTCTACATATCAAAGATGAGAAAGCAAATAGATCAACATTTTACAATATAATTTTTTAGCTTGAAGAACATCTACGATTTAAAAAAACAAAAAGAACTATATATTAAATAATCATCTCAACTAAAAAATTTAAATTTTTAAATGATGTTTCAAGATATAATTTTTATATATTATTTTTTAATACATTATATAAAAAAACTATCTCAATTAAAAAATTTAAGTTGTTAGGTAAAATTTTAAAATATAATTTATATTATTTTCTAACAAAGAGTAAAAAACAATAATGTATCTATAATAAAATTATTAAAAGAAAAATAGAGAAATGAATTGAGCAATACAAGATGGCAAAGTGTAAGAAAAAGAAATATTTAGTTATAGAACCATACTTTGGTTTATATGTTTTACTTTCTAATACACGAGACATAAAATTGTTGTAAATTGTTGTTCTCATATATCTTTTTTCGATACTATCTCAATTTACTAAAAAAAAAAATCATGTTTTAAAAGATTATAAATTTATTTTAAAACTATCAAAGAGATAAATTTATTTTTATATTTTTGTTTTCATTCATTTAACTAGACACATTTCTTTCTCTTTTATATTTATTTCTTCTAGCACCAAAAAAAAAAAAACATAAATCTTTGTGTCATCTTAATTCTATATGGTATGGTGAAAAACACCTTGACATTGAGATTTTAAACACAAAATGGAAACAACTAAAATGAAAGAAAGGAACACTTCTTATCTCTACCTTCATCTTATCTTATTTATGGCACGTCCACAAGTGTAGCTATCAATGACTGAAACCATGCAAGTTTTTTCAAAAAAAAAAAGAAAAAAGAAAAATGACTGAACCATATGGATACTCTAATGAAAGATCGATTTTGGGAAAACACTGTCCACTCAACTTAGGGCTGAGAAAATGGGATTTGTTTTTACCTTTTTACGTTTATCACGCACATTGTCTCTAGCTTAGCTGAATATTGATTAATTCATTTGAATGTTCTATCCATTTCTAAACAAGAAAAATATTTTCTGAAGTTCGAGATCCAAAAAACAAAAACAAAAGGGAGTCTGCTAGTCCGTAGACTTTGTAATTTCAGGCTGTTATTTTCCTCCGGGTCAGTGTTGCACTTGGGGACCCTAGCTGATATGGAATGCCTACATATACATACAATATATACAAGATGCTTAAATTCCATGATGGATATGACATTTTCATATGAAAAAGGTACGTAGTATACACTGAGCTAGCAGCTCAAATGCTCAATCAAATTTGTAAATTTCAGGTCCACTAATGCGCTTAGATTAGAGTTCTGGTAATTAAAACCAATCAATGAAGCTGAGTCTGAATATTTCTCCATTTTCTGCTATGGTTTTATGCCTAAAAGAGTTGGGAGTTGTGTGTTCTGTGCCCTTTCAATCGCTGTTATCTGGATTTAAAATAGAAAGATAATTGCAGGCTGATGATGAACATTAAGGAGCATGTGTGTGTGTGTGTGTGTGGCGAATTTTAAATCGAACTCTTGATGCAGCTAGGTTACCATATTTGAACTCCATTAGTAGTCATGAGAGTCATTCTTCTGCTTCAAAGTGATTGGAAGCTAAAAATGGTCTTTTCTTGGACAAGTTGGCTCTTAGGCACTGGGCAGGGAGTCTAACCAAGGATTGCGAATAAATCACGTTGGAATTCTTCATTAAGAACATTAATCTTGTGTCCAAAGCCTAATTAATGACATTATCCATGTATCTTGGAGGATTAAGGGATATATAACCAGCTCCAAGGTTAAAAACCAAGATAATTATAGTAAACAATTTCATTCAATACCCTTTTGAAGACTAATTATAGCTAGCCACAAGCAAGAGCCATTCTTCCAAGGGTACTTAAAATCAAATGAACACTAGACGCGTGAAAACCAAAGCTGCCAACAAAAATAAAGCATTTTTCACGAGCATGGATCATCCGGATTTAAAAATAATCTACTTTTTATTCAACAATTCTCGCCCGATTCAGCATCCGAATCCAGAAGCTAAAAACAAAAACAAAGTAGAATAATAATATTCATCTCCAAAAACCCAATAAAAAAGGAAGAGGTAAAGCATTTTGCCAAGGTCTAAGTACAATTTAAACAAACCACCCCTAACAGATATAGCTAGGGATCGGAGACATCAAGTTTTGGGACTTAGACAGTTTTTGGCTTGGAGGCGATAAAGCTGATGCACTGCACTTGACGTACGTTGTCGAATCCGATTATACGGATAAAGGAGTTAGGGTAAGCTTTCTTTGCCTCCGCAAGCTCAGCCAACACTTGAGATGCCTCAGTGCATCCAAACATGGGTAGCTTCCACATAGTCCAGTAGCGTCCATCATAGTACCCTGGTGACCTGTGGTGCTCACGGTAGACCCAACCTTTCTGCATAATCCAACATATACAATTAATTTCACAAAAGAAAAAATAAGTCTGTTCTTACAAGCAGGTTCAGCTAAAGATTCCAATCTAGTTATTACTGAATCGACCATGCATAGACTATTTCCTTTTTTCATACATTCATAATTTTGATTGAGCTTCTTTCAATAACCATGTCAGACTCAAGCATCTGGTTAAATGAGACGACGATTTAGTGTTTATAATTGTAATGTGTTCAATGTGATAGTATAGGTGCAATTAATTTAGTACTCTAGTGATAAAAAGCACAAAGCAGGGCTCCAATTCCACTCTCTGTCCTTAATTAATCATCTCCTCGTAATAATAACAACAACAATTAGTGAGAATTGTGTGATTATGGGATTGGATTTATCACCTCCAACTCGAATTCCAAGCAAGGAACCCACTTCGAGCGAAGAAGGTAATCAATTTCCTTGGCCAATTCCTGCTCTGTGAGATCTGGAAGGTAAGAAAGAGTCTCGAACTTCTTCAACCCAGTTGGTGGCCACACCTATATTTAAAATGTATGAACATTTTGTTGTGGTCGAAACAACAACAGCAACAAAAAACAGTGAGCACAGAAGACTTAAATGCCAAGCTGGTAAAACAAAATCAAGCGTGCTAGTTGTACTGAATCTACTGATATCGAAGTATAATGAAGTCTGTCTATATTAGGTTACCTGCATGCATTGAACTCGTCCACCATTGCTTGCAATGGAAGTAATGTCATTAGCCTTTCTGGTACTGACTGGGAAAGCTGCGGTAGACTTGAGACCATTGAATGGTGCCACCATGGTGGCTTGTGCCGGGGTGCGGTTGACGGTGGCAACGGCTGCCGATGAGATCATGGAGGAGGAAGCCATCTCTTACAAGCTTATAAGCTATGCAGTGCTCCCTATAAATGTGATATTCTGCTAGGATTTCAATACTGAACTCGCTCTACTGTCACTTCCTATATATAGTGCTTCAACTTGTCTACCTCGTATCCTACGGTCACAAATCAGTGGAGCTGATAATGAGCGGGATTTGACCGTTCGATACGATAAGTGATGACATTACACTATTCTGTCCACATAGAAGGTGGGAATTCTCTTAATGCTAGCCTCATCGTTAGCACCACAAAGAAGTTTCCACGTGGAAGAAGCTCCATGACCTTATCTCATCCCATGGAGGACGTCATGGATGTGTGATGCTAGTTAATTTATGGCTTTATGGTTCTTGCTGAGGCAGCCTTCAGCTCCGCTCCCTTAATTTAAGATATTTATGACCACTTCTGTGGTTCATATATATATATAAACACACATACACACACAAATATACGAGGTTAAAGTCAATTTGGGTCAATAAGATTTTTAAAAAATAAAAAAATTTTAGAGTTAAACAATTAGGTTTGGCTGGATTAACTAGATTTTACTTCTTCGTTTTTTTAGTTGGAGCAATTTGGGAAGTAAAACCAAAACATTCAGCATATGTTTGGAATTGCGATACAAATAAAAGTGAGTTAAAATTTAAAATTATTTTTTTATTGTTTTAACATATTAATATTAAAAATAAATTTTACTAAATAAAAAATGTTTTTTTAATACAACTCTAACCAAATAAAAAAAAACAGTTCAAAAACAACACACTCGGATTTGAATTACGTGGTCACAAGTAAGCAATGATTGAGGTCCTCTAACGATCAAATCCAGCTCAGTATGCATTGAAAATGGCCAAGTAAACAAGGAGTGGACAGGGTTCTTAATGGTCCAGTCCAGTACTTTCTTAGGAAAAACAAAAGAAAATGGTCTAGCAGTTTAAATAAGCCCAAATAAGAATGTCATGGGCCCATGGCTAGTTCAAAGACAAGTCAGGCTAAGACCATTACCAGCCCATTATAATCTCCACTCCGTTACACATTACTAACAGCCCAATTGGAATAACGGAAAGTGTCAATAAACATAGTTGGAATACTCAATTGAGAAATGTCCAATCCTTTAGGAGTTCAATTGGGAAAATTTGTAGTTCTAGGATCCTATTAAAATTGATGGATAGGATGGATGCTGATATGATTTCCTCCTAAAATTTCTTAAATGAGTAAGATAGTGTTTTTTAAAAGTATTTTTTGTTAGAAAATATATTAAAATAATATATATATATATATATAACATCAATACATCAAAATCATAAAAAAACACTAAAAAAATTTAATATTTTTTCAAAATAAATATATTTTTAAACAATATTTAAAAATAAAAGGTATCAAAACTAAGAAAGAGGACCTTCTTAGTTGTACAAAAAAAAAAAGAAAAAAACAATACATTCTGCCGACAATCTAGGGATCGAGTGCTAATCTCTACCAAGTTACATAAATAATTTAATCCATGTTGGGTGTCCTAAGATTACGGTGATGTAATTGAGATCAACTAAATTAGTTAATGTTGTCCCTTGATTATAATTATAAGTGTTCTATTAATCATGATTAAGATATTAATCGCCCATGTTCATACACAGAAAACCAGAAACCAGTCACCTGTTTTTAGCTCAGAAAAGGGGATGGAACCATCGAAAAAGACTTCCTGAAAACCGGGAGCTTGAAATGGCGTTTTCGAGGGGATGTATGTGGCGACTCCGAGTGGTCTCATATTCTTTCCCTTTTACATGTCTGAACGCACTGCCGCCACTTCATGCTTTCTTGGACCTTTTCTTGCATGGATGCCACCTCTCTAATTTCACCTTTTTCTCTATGCTTCTAGAATATGGGTTGCCCCTTTTCCCGTATGGACTTTAATTAAATTAAATTACGCTAATAGTTAGCATTGATTTTCTGTTATAATTTATTTGAAAAGAAAAGAAAATCACTACGAGAAATTGTTTGGTTCTTGTAATTTATTTGAAACCCACAAATTGAATATATATATATATATATATATATATATATATATTAGAGTCTTATTTTTTTTTTTATTAACATAGATGCTTAGGTAAACTTACGTATACCTTGATTAATCTCACGGACACTGAAATTAACGATAATGTAAGCATCCATTGGCTCTGAGATTTGTGGAACTCGAACTGGTGACCTGTAAAGAGCAAACATAGAGTCTGACTAGTTGAGTTACACCACTCAGAGTTAATTAGAGTCTTATTATTATTTTTATTTTATTAATATAGGTGTCCAAATCAGCTTTCGCATACTTCAACTAACCCACGAACTTTGAAGTTAACAATCATGTAAGCCTTCAGTAATTATAATATTTATGGGACTCAAATTAGTGATCTCTAGAAAATAAATTTATGACCTAACTAGTTGAACTAAATCTTTTAAAATTAATCCTTGAAGTTTTATTATTGTTATTATTATTGTTATTTGTGGTGTTGAAAGTTCAATGGCAATAATTGGTTGAAAATCTTAATGTAAGCATAGCATAAATGGGTTCCATGCTAAATAGTTTTAGGTACTCCAAGTCACGATGAGCCACCATGGTGTCATCAAATACGAAAATAATATATGTGGCTTCTTAATTAGGTCTAATTAGCACCTTGATTGGCTCAACAATTTTCAGGGGGGATGAACCTAACAAAAAGCAACACCAAGAAAATCACAGGTGGGAATGTTTTCTCATAAAAGATCGGTCATGCAACAGAGCATACGCATTACGACAACAGTGACTACACCGTGAAATTAAAATTAACAATCATTCATTAACCATAATCCAAGATGTTGATATCATTAGGAAACAATTAAAAATTACTGTTAGGAACGAGTGCTGTTTCTGTATTTTAAAAATATTTTTAAAAAAAATTAAAATTTTTAATTTTTTATTAACTTCAAATTAATATATTTTTAAATCATTTTAATGTACTGATATTAAAAATAATTTTTTAAAAATAAAAAAATATCATTAATATTTATTTTAACATAAAAAATTATTTAAAAAATAATTATAATCGCATTATCAAATAATCCTTGAATTGGGCGACAAGAGAGAATAGTCTAATAACAGCTTTTTTTATAAAATAATAATAATATTAATATTGAGAAGGTGAGGTGGTCTAACAAATATCCAGCTAGTAGCCGTCCATGTGCTATATCACAACAAATATATATAGCTGCATGACAGCCTAGGCGGCAGCCTTGGCATGCAAATTATTTTCCATTAAAATGATTCAAATATTCCATATTTAATGAAATCATCGAGCAACTAAAACGTCTAAAATCAATGGAATAATTTAGCAAAGGCATGCAGTATCACTTTCATAAATACTTGGAGCTAGCTAGCTAAGGACAAACACACATATATTATAGTAAATAGCTATCAAATATTAGAAGACGCTAGCTCCCATATGCTACCTTCACATTTTGCTCGAATTTCATCACCTTAATTGCTGTTTAAACGTGCAATTATTCCTTTGGATTATGAGGTCAAGTCCTACTGCTTTTTCTTGCATTTCAATATTTGATAAGGTATATGCTCGTTAAAGTTACGTGATTACAGCAAATAAATTCCTTTTCTTGATAGACGAAATCGAAGCACGGATGAAATTGGATATTCGTAGCTAAGTCTTGTGAAAGAAGTATTCTTTAGCATGATCTTTTTGGAAGCCCAGGAGGGCCAGGACTAATTAGTGAAACTGTATAATTCTTTCTAATAATCTTTCATTTTATTAATATAAATTATATAATTGATTTTTTAACAAGTTTAAACATTCCTGCATGATTAATCATCGTTGATTTAGCTCCAACATTATCTTCATGGCTCCTTTCCCTTGAGATCGTTGGATATTGCTCATCTTCTACATAACGAATTATTCATCTAGCAAAAACATGTCCAAATATACTTGAGGGACTAGCTCATTGGTTAACTGCAAGGCTTGCCTTTGCGAATGTTTTGGGTTCGATCCTCAAGAGTACCAGCATGTCACCTCCGCGGTGCCTTACCTACCTATTGGGCTTACAGGATGTTCAGTAGGCCCTGTGATTAATTGTGGTGCGCGCAAACTGACCCGAACACCCAGATCATCAAAAAAAAAAAAAAAACATGCCCAAATGAGTACATTTTTTTTCCATGTTTGGAAGCTTTGGTCCTCATAATACATGCCTTTGGTCCATAACCAACACATGCCCCATGTTCCAAAGCCAATGGTTTTCAGAAGGATGGTTTTTGCTTTCCTAAAAACCTGGAGCTGATTTCCAGACACCATCATAGTACCATCGCGGTGGTTTCCAAATAAACTGAAAATAATTTCGCACTCGCAAGATGACATGATCTTATTCAAAAAGTGGAGATGCCACGGGTGATCTTGGCATTTTGCATGCATGTTTTGGACAGACTTGCATTAAATTTTCACCCCTTTAATTTCCTCTCAAACTCATCCTCTTGTAACTTAAGGTTTTGAGAACATCCAGAAGGACCAGAACCCATTACTTTCCTGCATATTTTTGTCCTCGTATAATTATGAAAGACCGGGAAAAGAGAAGAACAAAAATCCCATAATAAGTTTCTCGTCGTGTATTTATTATTTATACGAAAAGAAAAGAAAAGAAACCTTGTGTATTTTTGTCTTCTAGCAACCATCAACTATTCAGACTTCCACCGACTTTAAACGGGTCTTTTTTTCAATTATTGAGGATTATATAATTGATGAAAACTTTAGACAGAATTGCGTTTTTATAGCTGCATCTTGTATCGATGGAATGACTAAGCTTGATCAGTGGTTGGTGAAGTGACATCTACGCTCCCCTGCAAAAATAAACAAGAATACTGTGAAGAGCAGGAGAAATACATGTGAAGAGCGGAGGAGGAGCAGCGGAGGAGCGATGTGGTTTTGTCGAGTTCTATACCTTGTATTGTTTACTTTGGTTTATATAAAGACCTTAGAGATCAGTTTGCCTCGGGAAAAATGATATAATAATGGATAATAATTACATTTTCTCTCTCAGGTGCTTTCTCCGAAGAGGCGAGATGCCTGTTTATTTTTATGTTTTATTTTAAAAAAAAATTTTAAAAAAAGTTAATATTATTTTAATATTTTTATATTACTTTAATGCGCTAATATAAAAATAAATTTTTTAAAATAAAAAATATTAATTCGATACATTTTCAAATAAAAAATACTTTAAAAATCAAATAATAACCACACTTTCAAACAAGCTTATCAAGGAGAAAGTAATATTTCTAAATCATTTGATATATTAATATAGAAATAAATTTTAAAATATAAAAAATATATTTTTAATATATTTTTAAATAAAAAATATTTTAAAAAATAATTTTTATTACAATACCAATCAGATTTAAAGGTGTACATTTCACCTGTGCTAACTTTTTTTATTAAAAAAAAATATCATATACCATCAATAAAAATGTATTAAGATATTTTAATATAATGCAAAATATGTTCCGTTGGTTTTCACTTTTTCTTAAATGGTGTTGTATAGAAATTTTATATATATATATTGATCATATAACTCCCATATGCTATATGCATTGGACCAACTTTAGCTTATAGTCTCTCCAATCAATCAAATACTTGCACTGGGTGGCTGTAAACAAATATATATAACTTGAGCAAATTGTCTTCCTATGTGAATATCCATGGACGAATTCGGGGAATATCTAGAGGAGTCTTGATAGTGCTCTTGAATGATGAAACCATGCTTTGTTCTCGCCGAAAGGATTGACAAAGGCTAAAGCTTGAAGATTTGGCCACCAAACAAAAAGAGTTTTGATATCTTTTGTTCTCGCAAATTAATTAATTAGCCAAAGATGATAAATTATATTAGTTATTTTTTTAATTTATTTTTAAAAAATACAACTAGAGAGAGAACTTTTATGTGATGATATTTTTATTATTTTTTTAGATCACGAGTTTTATATTCTATATATTTTCTATGTATTTTTTTTAAAATAAATCTAAAAATTAATTAATAAAATATCACTGGTTATTAACATCAACAAATTTTCCCTACTAGATCATTCTTGTAGCCATTATTGCAGATTTTGTATTAGTTATATTATCAATTTCGTCATTGAGCAAAGATTTTTCATTCATTTTCAAATTGTTCGTTTTCCCTCGAGTGAAGTTTTCAAGTTGAGTTATTCAGTCAAAAAAAAAAAACGGGGGGGGTCAATTTTTAATAATTACGTTCTTAAACACAAGTGGTCAATTCAATTTAAAGTTTTAAATAATTCAATTCTATGCATCTAGCAATATTTATGGGTTATTCAGTCAAGAAAAAAAAGGTCAATTTTTTACAATTATGTGCTTAAACACAAGTGGTCAATTCAATTTAAAGTTTTAAATAATTCAATTCTATGCATTTAGCAATATTTATCAAATTCTCATGGTCAAAATAAACTAACTCTACCTATTATAGAAAAATCATCTCGATGATCAAGGATTCAAGAATGATTTCCTAGATGGATGAATATATAATTATCGTTTTTTATTAAATGATTTTTAAAATGGAGGTTCAACAGGTTTTGAATTATTTAATGAAAATACTCCTTTTTTTATTACATAACTATAATTGAGAAACCGTAGTCACTAGACTTTAACTTTATTCGCTAAATTATCATTCTTATTTAATTTACAATTTGAGGTTAAGATTGCTTTGGTTTTACCTTTTTTTTTTTTAAGTTACAATTCGGAAATCCTAACTACATTTTATTTATATATAAATTACTCAATTGCTAAGAGTCTGTTTGTAACATAGTTTTAAGACCCGGCAGGGGTTCCGGGTTTTGACCGGGTCGGCCGGGTCAAAAAAAATTTTTATTTTTTTTTAAAAAAATCAAAACGGCATCGTTTTAGAAAAAAAAAAACAAAAAAAAGTTAACGGGTTTGCGGCCGGGTCTTTGCCGGGTCAACCGGGTTCCGGGTCGACCCACCGGGTCGACTGGGTCTGGCCGGGTCAATTCCCAAACGGGTTTTGGCCTCCACCGGACCGGTCCCATGCCCGGGTCGGCCGGGTCCCGGGTCAACCCACCGGGCCAGTCCGGGTTTTAAAACTATGGTTTGTAATAACCTAGCTTATTGGCTACCAATCCTCGGTTGGTATACAAAGTACTCAACTACTAACAATAATGTGTTATGTCGTTGAAACTATATTTTGTTCTTATTATAATTTTGAAAGTATTTAATTAATTAATACATATCATAATTTTACATTAGTCTTATTGAAAACTATCTCTTGAAACCCCTGTGTACAAAAGAAATTATAATTTTTAATTTTTTTAAAACCTAATTTTTCAAATTACAACCGCAATAACCAACATAATGTCAAACACATTAAATCTAGAGATTATGCCTCTACTCCTTGTATTTTTATGTGAATCTCTCTTAAATAGAATAATACAAGAAAGACAACAAGCACAAAAGTATATAATTGTGCTGAAAAATGGATCATATAAGAATTCTTGTCACACTATAATGTAGGTCGGAACTCTCCAAAAATAAAAATAAAATATTGAGGAAAATTAAAGTTGTCACCTGATAATAAAAGAAAATTAAAAATTTTAAAAATTAGTATTGGTTCTAGAGATTCAAAAAAGGGATTAATTATGTCTAAAAAAAAAAAAACATCACCTTCACCACATCTTTTCTTATTAAATGTTACCTTTGCTATTTTTTTTCCTAGATTTATCTTTGTGATTGTCATTAAAGAATTTTAGCTTGCAATTTCTTATTAATGGTGAAAACTTGATGTCGGTTACAAACATCAGAGACTCGTTAGAAAAGGGGTTATTTGCAAAAAAAATTAGCATCGGTCCCTAAAAAATGAGACTTGTCTTTTACAAAAATAAAAACTCAATATCAGTCCTAATAAAAGAGACTTATCAAGAAATAGCTAAAGTAAAGTTCTAGTTTCTAATTTCTAGATTAAGGCCTTGAACTCTTGAGTTTTGTTTAATCATCTTTAATTATAGCAGTTTGAATAAGTAATTTTATATCTACAAATGTTATTACAAGTGAAACAATACTAAAAAAATAAAAAATAAAACGAAAGGAACCTTTGAAAGCTATATTTTCTTTCTAGCATTTTTATTGGTGTAAACTAAACAACAAAAACATCGACTTTTCTCCTAGTGAGTATGTCAGGCTTTTGTTGGCATTCCTGCGGATGAAGAAATCATGTATCATGAATGTTATAATTTATTTCTAGGTTACTTTTTAAAATTATTTTTTTAAATAAAAAAAATAAAATACCAATATAAAGGAGACGAACAATGTAAAAAAAACTGGTTGATGAAGGATTTCAAATATAGAAAAATCAAGTTGTAATTTTGAATGCAATCAAGAGCATAATTATATTCTATTACATCCAAAACTAAAAAACAATGCAAATTTAAGGTTACAATAAATCATTATTGAATGAATCTAGGTTTTGATACCAAATAATACAGATGAAAACAATGCAAAAAAAAAAAAAAAAACAAAACAATAAGTACAAGAATACATAATTATGATGAGAAGAGAATCACAAAAAAAACTTAAATTCAAACTTTTATTGAATTTGTTTTTGGTTCGTGTAGTCTCTTAAAATATAATATAAACTAATCTATTTATACTATGAAAAATATCATAAAAAAAACTAGAAAAATTGTAAAATAGTTATGTATCAAATAGAAAAAAAAATCATAAATTAACTAGAAAAGTATTGTAAATCTCTAATAATAACTTCTACGTGTTTTTTGAAGGCCTTCTATACTTATATGGATACAAAATTTTAACTCTATAAAAAATAAAATCTCTATAATTTTTTTTAAAACTTCACTCTGGTTAAACAATCAAATTAAAAAAATTATATTTATTAACATAAAATTATGTCTTAGGGAAAAAATATTATAGATCATAATCAAGGCTATAAGCCATCTAATCCCTACCTAGGTTAAAAAAAAAAACTAGAAACTAGTCGGCCTGTTTTAATATATTTATTTATCTAGATCCCTATACTTTCCTAAATGTATAAAACTTCAATTTTGGGAATTTTTGTTTTAAAATAGCATTATTAATTAAAAATATTGTCAGAATAACATAGCTGAAAAAAAATTAATGAAATAGCATAGTTTGTATATAAAAAACATGATTTTTATAGCTTGTCACTATATAAAATAATAATATCTAATAAAAAATATTAAATGAACATAAAAGAAATAAAAAAAAGAAAACAATTTTAGAGACAACAAAACTCTAATTATAACATTATTTATACTATTAAAAAAATCTCAATAAAGCTAATGGAATACCACCAAAACAAGTCATAAATAATAACTCAAGTGAGCTATACTTGCTGTCCAAATATACAAGTTGATCTCCTTGTCTTTGTATAATAACTATAATCTACTTGAATTATTATCGATAATTTTTTTTTAATATTATTAGGTTTATCTCAATTATTTTTTCTAAAAGTAACGATAATATTTTAATTAGAGCTTCAGTCTATTCTGGGTTTTTTTTTCTTTTCCTTACCTTTTCTTTTTTCAAGAATGTTACTTCACCCCTATTTTAAAAAATATGCTACAAAACAAAAATAGCCCCATCTTGGAAGGTTGCATTTAATTAATTCCCAGAGCATGTGGCAATTGGATTCATCACTGACAATCTGAAAAGTGATTGCCACGCGCTGGCTTCAAAAATTGCATGGCATTCTTGGACACTATTGCATGCGACTTTCAGCACTTTTATCACCTGGACTTGTCCACGTGTCATGTCGATGGCTTCCAAATGTAACGGAGACCATCTCTTTGTTTTTCTTGTTAACATTTATTGGCAACCTCCCTCTCCATTGCTGTGTTAGATGATGGTTTAGTTTCCCGGCATTGTTCTAGGTTTTGGTTGCATCAGTTTCCAAAATATTTTAGCAAAATATTTTCTTATTTTACTTTATCAGCAGTGGCAGGGGCGGGCAGGGCCCCACTTATATAAAAAAATATATTTTTCTTAGTTTTTTTAGTTAATATTTATAATTTTAGTAATAAAATAATTGAAATTTTAGGTTTTTTTTAAATAATTCTTTTAATTTGATCTTTTTTAACTTTTTAATTTTTTTTCTTGCTCCGCACCTGTTTATCAGCTTAATTTGATTTTTCAAGTTAAAATGCTCGGGTGTTTGTATAACATACAATACAAAAGAACTATTAATTATGTTAACAATAAAAGAAAAATAATTAAGCAGAGGAGAAACTCTCATTCAAATATGGAAGCGTAGACCGCATGATTCTAATTGGTTAAAAATCGTGTAACGGGGCAGATCGGAGGAGAAACATCTAAGCATATAAAATTCTTAGCTAGAAGCTTGCAGTTTAACATTAGATTCGGCAACTGGTAATAAATTAAGATCATTATTTTATGCAAAGGAAGCAAGTTGAACCCTAAGACGGGGGCCAAACGCCCTTGGATAAGGAAAGAGAGAGAGCTCAGAAAAAAAGGTCAAGTCCAATAATTTAATCTATAAAAATAAAATAAAATAAAAACATAATCACATGTCTTTGTCTTCCAAAATCTTAGCAGCCACCTATTCATTGAATATCTAATAATTACAGCATGATTTTAATATTTTACAAATTAATAACTTTGATTTATTCATCTTCGATTTCAATTTCAATTGAAAATTTTAATTATATTAAAATGATTTTTTTTTCTGAAAAAAAAATTAAATTTTAAAAATTAAATTTTTTTAAAAATAAACACATTCTAAATAAATGATTGAAAAACAAAATCATGGATGATGAACCAAAATTAATAATTTTATACAAAGTTTTGGATTCAAAGCTTTTATTTAAAAAGTACATTTTAAAGTTAATATAAAATCATTATTGAAACTTTGATCGAAATAATTATTTTTACTATATACTAAATTAGTAATGTTTGATAATGTTATGTATAATATTTTTTAATTAAAATTATATTAAAATAATGTGTTGATTTTTTTAATTTTTGTTAGCAAGACATCAAAACCATTAAAATGACCTAAACAAAATTAATTTAATATTTTTTTAAAAATATCAACCATAAAAATAAACATTCTCTTAAATCATACAAGTTCGGTTTTTTAAATACTTAATTTTTCAAGATTAGGTTCGATCAATGGACCCAATCCCACAAATTAATTAATAAAAAAAAAAGAGAAGGTTAACTTTGAGTTTTAACTGATCTAAAGTCTAATCAGATAATCCTATGTGTAATTCAAGTTGTTAGAGGATAAGCACAAGGAAACAAAGCAAAAAAACCCACTCCAAAACCGATGGCTAAATTGGTCATGTAGTGCGCCCACAGTCCCAAAACAACACACACACGAAACCAGAAACCAGTTACTTGTTTTCCCTATAAGTGGTTTCAGCACACGACCTCCCGAAAACCGGGAGCTTTAGTTTTTTCTTTTTCCTTTTTTTTTAATACCGGGAGCTTCCCGCGGACCCAAGCGCTCTTTTCCGATTATGTGGCGATTCGACCGCACTCTGACACCAGTACGTGGCTGACACGCGCTTTATCTTTTCTTCTTAAAATTTGGATCCACTTGCAATCCTGCTCCAACATTTTCCTTTTCTCCGTGGATACTTGTAATATTTTTTTCAAGGGACTCTTTTACCCTCAATTTGCTTTTAACCAAACTGAGGCTCCGTTTCTTTTACACACGCGCCCACCCTTATTAATATATATATATATATATATATATATATTACAAATAATAGAACTTACATAATTCAATATGTACACGATTACTGTATAATATGATTTTTTTAATTATATATATATATATATATATACTTTTAAAACTTAATTCTTCAAAAATCATTAAGTTTTTTAAATCGTGTGTGATATTATAGTAACTTTTACTATTATAGTTTCAAAAAATAGATATGAAAAAAATACATTTACTAGTAGGTTTAAAAAAATATATTTAAAAAAGTATGTCATTAATTAAAACTGCTATAAGATGAATTTTTATGTGTAAAATAAATAAAATAAAATTTTTATAAATTATAAATTTATTATTTTAGTTTTTATAAAATTAAGGTTTGAAATGTAATTACACATAAAATCTAATGCAAACTCTATTGTTAGATAAATAGTAAAAGTTGTTATATTCTCTAAGTTAAGAATGTGATTCCAGATCTTAAAAGTAAGAAACACAATTTTTTTCACTTTATCTTCTGTTTTATATATATATTTTTTGTAATCGATTAACTTTTTTAAATTCCACCAAATATTAAAATTGTACCAAAATAAAAGACCCTCACAAATTTAAAATAGAGGAATAAATTTGTATCTCAGAATTTGATATATAAAATAAACATTTCTTAAAGTTAAAGTATCCAATTAAAGAAGTAATAAAAGATATAAAAAAATATTTATGTGGTTCAATCATAATCTATAAGAAGCTATATATATTATGTTTTAATTGATGATCTATTGAAAATATGATGAATGGTACATGAAGAAAAAAAATAAATCAAATATGTTGTTACGAAATAACTAAATAAATCCCTTGAATGAATGCTCCAGAAAATTTTATAAATTTCTCCACCAATTCTTGTAATTTTAAAAAAACTAATATATTTTTCAACAAAAATAATATATTAAACATATATATTATTAACTGATTATTTAACCTCAACTTTGTATATAATATTGTTATTTAAACTTATCAATATATCTTGTTGCGAATTTAATTATAATATATATCAATAATGTGTTTTGTAATATGAAAAAGGAAAAAAGTAAAAACGGTATGATTATTCAAAAATTCAAAGTAAATAACTTTTTATAACAAAATGATTCAACATTTTAGCATGTTTTAGCTTATTTAAAGCGACATTGAATTAGTTTTCAATTAATATTATATATATTATGTATATTTATTTATTTGAATTAGTAAAAAATTATTTATTTATTTTTTAATTTTAAATTATTTTTTGATATACTAATATACAAAATAAAATTTAAAAAATAAAAAAATATTATTTTAATATATTTTTAAATTAAAAATATTTTACCAACCACCTTACGTTAAGGTACATGCATCCAAACAGATTTTAATATCGAGAACTGTAACGTGTTTAAGAAGAAAAGAGTGTAATTTAAGATCAATTGGAGGGTAGATTAGTAATTACAAAGTCCAAATAAGAGCTACAAATGTAACAGCAACTCCCCTATGGCAGCACCAAAAAGCTATCCACCATTGGGAGTTCCCCTCACGCTCTGTAAGTGAAAGTAGCCATGAGATGAGAAAATTTTAACATTTTAAAATCACTATTAAAAGATGGAGTGGTGGTGGGGGTACAAAGTACAAGCTCCAACCTCCTTGAATGTGGAAACCAGTGTTTCGGATGTTGAGATCGTCCCTTGTATCTCTAATAAACCCAGCGGCTCTTCCTCTTCTCAACAGACACACCCAACACATCCTCTTAAATACCTACTTCTGTCTCTCTCTCTCTCTCTTTCCTCCGTCAACAACAAAGATCAAAGAATCTTCTTTCCTCTAGTTTCAGTAGTATTGTCGTCTTTCGTTGCAATTGGAAGCCAAAATGCGGATGAGTTGTAATGGATGTAGAGTTTTACGCAAAGGTTGTAGTGAAAATTGCAGTATTAGACCTTGTTTACAATGGATCAAGAGTCCGGAGTCTCAAGCTAACGCTACTGTTTTTCTTGCCAAGTTTTATGGCCGTGCTGGCCTTATGAACCTCATCAACGCTGGCCCTGAACATCTCCGTCCTGGTTAGTACATATATTAAGAATATTTGGGTTCTCAAAAAATCTATACAACAATAAATGTTTCTGGAAACTTGGTAATTTTTTTGTAACCCTTTTAACTTTTTAGGTAAAAATTCCAAGTTTAGTTCTTGCTGGTGCAAGAAACGACTTATAGTTCTTGATTATTTTTTTTTGTCTCAACAATTCAAAGTTTTTGAATGCTTGTGAAAATTCAAGAATTCTTGATGACCCTTTAAAGTTTCGATGTAAAAGAACTGGCCCTAGGCTAACTAAGATAATTTTACGATGCCTCAAAATTGATGGGTTTCTTTTCTTTTCTTTCTTGTTACAGCAATTTTTAGGTCTTTGCTTTACGAGGCTTGTGGGAGGATAGTGAACCCAATTTATGGATCAGTTGGGTTGATGTGGTCGGGAAGCTGGCCACTTTGTCAAGCAGCCGTTGAAGCCGTGCTAAGAGGTGCGTCGATAACTCAAATCAACTCTGAAACCGCAGCTAATGCCCAGGGACCTCCGCTGAAAGCTTGTGATATACGGCACGTTTCGAAAGATGAGAACTCGGCTGCCTCAAACGATGCTAACCGGGTCAGGACTCGGTGTCGAGTCGGGCGAGTTGTGAAGCCGAAAGCTAGCAAACCGTCTTGTGGTGGTAATGGGTTGGGGTCGATCGTTGCTGACTTGTCGGCGACACGGGACGGCTTGACTCGGTCCACGAGTCACGAGTCCTCGGTGAGTCACCAATCCGAGTTGGCAATGGTGGACGGTGAAAGCAAAGAGACGGACGAGAGCATGATGTCTGTGGAAACAGCAGAGGATTCACTGCTGTTCCGATCCGAACCGGAGTCAAAGAGCGATTTGGCGACCCAAGACGCTGCTAGTAACGAAATTGCCGGGCTTGGGCTGGACTTGGCTCTGGGCCTTGAGCCCGTGTCACGAGCGCATCACGTTGTTCCGGTGAAGAAGAGAAGAATCGAAGCTCCCGGGTCTAGTGATATTGACACGTGTAAGATGGAGCTGGGACTAGACTACGCTGCTTGAATCGATGAGACAGCCCAAAGGAAACGTGAAGGGTTTTTTTTTTTTTCTTTTTTCCCGGGGGTTTTTCCCTCGGTGTAATTTATTTTGTTTGATTTGCGGCCCTTTATGGTGAAAATAGAGCTGTACAAACCTGGTTTTTACATGGACAGAAACGGTAAATGATCAATAGAGGGATCTTTTTAACCCTTGAGCAATCAAATCCATTTGATTTGTTGTGGGGATTGCTCCCCCCAAGAGTCCCCCCCTCCTTAAACATCTGTGGAGGCATGGGGTGGCCGGTGGGGGGCGCTCAAAACAAGGAAAATAATCTACGAGCTGGGGGTTGCTCTGCTGTCTATGTCAGGGCTAGTTTCGTTATTGACACATTTTTAAATTTTTTTTCTAAATAAATAAAAAAAGAATGGGTTAAATGGTACTGTTTATACATGTCACGGTTAAAAAAACACAATATTTATTGCTTGTTGCTACAAGGAATAACGGAACTCGTAGAAAAGATGAAAGAAAGAGATTTTGTAAATACACCAAAGCTTTTATTATAATAATACTAGAATGGTAAAAAAAATTTATGAATCTAACAATACCAAAAAATATCAACAATAATAATCTAAATATGCCATATTTACAATAAAAACACAAGTGAGCTACTGTTATTATTGGGTGTTGTTAATTTATTATTATTGAACAACAATATATGATTTAATTCGAGTTATTATTGTTTGTTTTTCAAGTTTTTTTTTAATTATTTAATTTTTTTATTAGATGTCTCTATTGTGAATAGAGATAAATTGTATTGTGATATTAATTGTTTTTTTAAATAATTTTTATTTAAAATATATTAAAAAAATATTTTATTTAATTTTTAATATTTATTTTAACTGTAATAATTTTAAGTTACTGTTATTTTGTTTTTATAAAAAAATTCTGTGTCAGGTGGCCTGAACCGCTCTGCCAGGTACATGCGCATGTCTTGCACATGTACAAAAGTGGGTGTGACGTGCACTGTTTTTGATGGTACCTTTTGCTTAGGTTCTGTACTTTCAGTTAGGCATGGCTCCTGTCCAATCAGGAATGAAAGCCGTTTCCTTGCCCCTCTCTGTCTCGTTCGTCAATTTGGGCCTCAGACTCACCCAATGCTTTTAAAGTCCGTTTCACCCTCCTCTCCTGTGCCCCACTGCCCCTCTTCCATGCAAATGTTAGCCAGGAAGAAGCCCACTAATTCGTCATATCACGTATCCTCTTCACTTTACTTGCGTGGGACTTGATTTTTAGAGTTGCAAAGGGGTTTTTTTTTAAATATTTGAAAATATTTTTTATTTTTTATATATTAATAATAAAAAATTATTTTAAAAAACAACCACTTTCAAATATATATTTAAGATGCCTTTGTTTTAACTTTTTATTTTTTCTGTTTAAAAATATATTAAATTATTATTTTTATGATTTTAATATATTAATATTATTAAATACATGTGTCATTAAGCTACATACAAGGTAAAAAGTTCATCCCACATGTCCAGATGTGTGGGGTTGTTTTACTAGGTCTTAGCGTTCCTTTCCTATTACTAATTGATGTTTCGATCACAAAAGTTTTCAAGGTTTATTTGAAGTGGTTTTGTGATGTTTAAAAGTTTAGTGATGATTATATTTTAAAGTATTTTTTATTTAAAAAGAAAATATATTTTTTAAAATTTATTTTTGATATTATTATATTAAAATAATCTAAAATAAAAAATATTTTTAAATAGTTTTTTTAAGTTTTGCAAATCTATATTTAAACTGGACTCTGATTTGTTTTGCGAAATAAGAATGAAAAAGAAATAAATTATTTGAACATAAATTTTTTGTTGTGTGAATATAGATGATGCTTTATTTAATATTTTGCCGAGGAAGGTAAGTATTCTAAGAATAATCATTCATTTGCATTTTATTTATCTAAATTAATAATTATATTTAAATTAATATATTTTATGTGGTTTATAGATATATATATTTTTAATTAAATGTAATTGTTACTATTTACGTAAGATTCAATTTAAATAAATAAAGTATGAAGTTGTGAGTATTTATAATACTTCTGATGTAGTTTTTTCTATATAAAATTTGATCTAAGTTAAGTTTTATTTTAAATTATTTTTTATTAAAATAATACTATTTTTATTAAAAGAATATTGATCTGCTATATAATTAAAAAAATTAGAAGTATATTTTTTAAAGATATTTTTCAATTGAAAATAAATATTTTTTTAATTTCAGTTAAAACAATCATACATACTTAAAAAACAATAAAAAATAGTTAGAAGATAAAAACAATCACTCCTTACAAACCCTCTTGATTTGTCATTGGACTAGCCCAAACCACACTAAAAAACTACGAAGAACAAATAAACTCAAATAGGGGGGGGGGGGGGGGGGTCCCTCCATTGAGAGTTCCACCGCTGCCATCTGTAGCTAGCGGCAATTTGCTTCAACTCTCTCTCTCTCAGGTTTGCGCCTCTCTCCTCCTCCTTATCACATTTTACAAAACCCTAAGTTTTTGATTCTTTACTTTATTTTCTTACAAAAAGATCAATCACGAGTTTATAGTTCTAAATTTTGAGTCTAGTTAATATTTTTTATATATATAATTTTGTTGAAGAATGGATGGGAATAGGCGGAAACTTTTCAAGAAACCGGTAAATACTCAATTTAAAAGGAAAGGGGTGAGTATTAGTTGTAGGAAAGGAAAATACGAAGAATTATCAGAAAATTATCTTGATGATGGTACTGTTTGTAGGATACTGTGTCCGTCCAGAGAGATTTGGAGTGTTATTGGAAAGGCTGGGAATATAGTGAAAGCCTTAAGGGAAGAAAGGCAGTCCAAAATTACTGTTGCTGATTCAGTTCAGGGTTTGGACGAGAGAGTTATTATTTTTTATAGTTCTTCGGTTAAACCTCCGATAAAAAATGACGATGACGAGGAATTGGAGCCACATTGTGCTGGCTGGACGCGCCTTTGAAAGTTCACGGCCCGTATTGTGGATGATGAATTGATGATGATAAGGAGAATAATTTTGTCACGGCAAGGCTTCTTGTTCAGAATAATATGGTACGTTGTGTTTTAGGAAAACGGGGAGATGTTACTCAGAGGTTAAGAAGAGAGACTGATGCAAACATACGTGTTCTTGCTGTGCTACGGACACTGATGAATTGGTCCAGGTAATATATGATGTTGGTCTCTCTTTTGGTTCATCGGGTTTTTATTGGACATGATACTGGCACCGCATTGTTATTTCTTTTATTCCAATTCTTTTTCCCCAGTAACTGAATTATAGTTAATATGTAGGCTTTTTGGCTGACTATAATTTGTATTAGAAGTGGATGATAATTCATGTTAACATTTGGCAAATTACCGAAGCTGTGTGTTGGTATTATGTAGTAGTACAGATTTTGGCATACGAGTATTGATCGTGAATGAATATGAGTCATGCTATCTCTCTTTAATTAGCCTGTCTTCAGAATTGTAAATCTTTCTTGAACCTTTTCAAAGAAAATATCGATTAGACTTTCATCATGAGATCACATTAAAGACATGTCCGGAGATTGATGGTATTGCATTCTTGTATGTTCCCAAGGTAGAACTCTGTTATATGCAAGTTGGAGAAGGTATGTTGTTATTGTGCATGGATTGCTCACCAGGGGAAGGTGTGCTAATTCTTTTATTCCTTCTTTTTGATATGCGCTGTTGTTTTTTGGGCTCTTGGTCCTAATGAGTTCCTGTAGTTGTGAGCCAGGATAACTAGTTGTTAAGTAGGAGGATTCAGGAATCTCATTTGCATTTGTATCTTGCATACAAGAAAAAAAAGGCTTAAAGTCCTATTCTGTATAGTCTGCTCTATCACTTGATTATCACTACTGCAGAAAAATAATTGCTAAGTTGAAGACCTGTTAGGTAGCGCCTATTTTTTTTTGCCCCGTTAAGGTCTTTGGCTGTGCCTTCTGGAGACTACTTGCGAGTGGTTTGGTTCTGGATAATGACAACATGTAATTAGATTGGGGCTTGCAATGCACTGAGCCCGCCCATATCAAGTTGCAGTTTTAGCATCATTAGGAACGAATGTAAAGCCTGCTCTTTTTAGGTAAGAATGCAGTGTGCAGCTTTAACTTTTTTTTACTGCATTATACCTCAAGCTTGTGATTTTTTGATACAAAATTAATGTAGCTCTTGCAATTGCAGCCTGATCTTTCTAATAATTTCTTGAGTATAAAATGACATCTGAGAAGAAATACCTTGGTTTGCAAATTGTCCTTTTGCCTCTTCAACGTTTGATGGTAACTGCAGCATAATGGATTTAAGAAGTGGCATCAAACACTTATTTGAAGTTTATAGTGAATTATGTGAGACAGGATATGGAAATAGTCTTTCACTGGCTTTTGAGAGGCTGATTCTCAGTGCTTTTTTCCACGTGAGCGAAGTTAATTGAGATGCCCAACAACCCAAGGACTTAGCAAATCTTAACTGGAAGGCCATTAGGATTCTTGGAATTCTTTTAATGCGTATGCCAATAGTTGAATAAAGTAGTATCACTAGATAAAGTAGACGAGTGCCTCATGTGGAAGATTGTTGGGTTGATTGAAGTCACATATATGATCTGAAAGTTACCAATTGAATTTTGATATAACCATATCATCCAATGGATTGTAGTGTAGTTGACTCAATACCTAAGTGGATATGTTAACGTTGTTTGGCTAAAGACTTTTGGCATTGACATCTTTATGCTTTCAACTGATTTCACTGCTAGATTTCTTACCTGAGTTCCGCCTTGTGAATCAGCATAGTGGAATGCAGGTCTTCTAAAAAAGATGGGTCTTCTTTGGCTGTTTGTACGCTTCTCATGAGCAGTTGCCATAGGCGGTTGCCATGAACTGTCCTCAAAGATGTGACAATTATTTCCCCAATAGAGCTCAAGTGATCTGCTTGACTGAACGTTCTTTGTATTGGAAGGAAGGTTGTAGTTTCAAGTTTGAGTTTGAGAGATACATACAGAAATGAGTATACCCCTGCAAGATCTTAGCGTACACTGGTTAAGTCACGACAGTTGCAAAGGATGAGGCCAAACATGCAGAAGTGGTGGGTGGATCGACCTTTCTCACCTTATTGTTATATCTAGTGCAGGAAGACTGGCATAACTACGGAATTAATAGCATTTATGAAGGACATTTATTTTTCTATTTTGACCTCTTTCCCTGTTTTCTTTGTTATATTATTTTACGTGAAGTGTGAGTTGTTTCATATTCTTTACCGTGTCTTCAATAGAAGATAGATGGGGTTTTCCCTGGCATTAGTAGATACGCTATTCATACTTTGAAGTTCACTTTCTCCATTTAGCAACCTCCAGCCAGATGATGAGTGGTACCTCTTCCCCCTTGAAAAGGAAGAGTTGCATACGGGAGCTTTTAAGAATGGAGTAGGACAGAGCTATGCCATGATCCTGTCATATAGCCTTCTATTATCATATGATTTGACTATTTACTTAATAACTACATATTTTCTTATGATTTTTCTCTGTGATTGGGTTATGCCCTTACCCCCATTGCATTATGCAGGCTGGGGAGATTTCTTTTATCCCTGTTTGATAATTTCGAAGCTATTTTTTGATACTATATCTAATCCTGGCAGAATTTTGGTGGATAGCCCTGCATATATATGGGAGCACAAGTGAACTGGTTCTTTTTCTTTTTTTAACTGGTTTATTCTACAAATTTGTCCTTTATGTAGGAAGAAACAGTTTAAGAGGATTGGCCATAATGATAATGACACCCTAGTTCTTAGATTCAGTAAATTGTTAGTTTGATTGCATCCTGCTCTTGGTGGTTTCATTCTGGTTGAATTTGACAACAAAGATTTTCTCTCCCTGGAGTTTAAGATGGTGGATTGCTTTGCTAGGATTGGTGGTCTTTGCTTTTCAAAAGGCTTTATAACCTGACCAATTTCCATTACTGTTGTATATTTTCATATTGTTTTTTCCCTAGAGACATTGTAATATTTCTCAATGCTTAATGAGTATCTGGTTGGGGTAGTATATGTGGTACTTTTGGCTGAGGTTTAAGTTGGCAAGACTATCTAGCAGGCTGTTATTACGAGGGCTTTAGAAGTTAACATCTATCCTGAGTTGGATTGATGTATATAACATACAAAAGTGCCGTAGTACTTCCTGGACCTGTAAACTGCTGCTAACTTGAAAGAATGTGGTGGTATGGCGTGTCTTTTGCATGCAAGAAACTGCACTGAAACAGAAGTCTAGGAGGGTTTGTTCAGCATACACATTACAAGAAGCAGACTTTTTCTATCCATAAGGTGACTCTGGAACAGAAGTCTAGGAGGGTTTGTTCAGCATATACATTACAAGAAACACACTTTTTCTATCCATAAGGTGACTGATCATGCCTCATTGCATGCTGTCAAGTATTTGATGATTGTGTGAGCTCACTGCTTTTGAGCATTTGGATGCAGAAGCATCATCATTTGCACTGGTGTGCACAGGGACATGAGTACAAACTTGATTGCTGCATAATTATGTTATGATGTTTTATTATGGAATCATAGCAATGGGCGCGCGCTCGCCTTGAATGTTACTTTTTGTAACATTCCAAGTTCATGTTTATGAAATATTGCATGTAGATTTTCCCCTCTTCGTTAATCTATGGAAAAGTTGGAATTTTCGTGCAACTCCCTACGGTGTGTAATTTCAAAAGGTAAATTTCAGATCTCTGGAAAACCAGCTGTGGCAAAGAGGGCTCTTTATGAAATACCTGCTCTATTGCATCAGAATCTGCGCAAGGACAAATCTCCAAGTGTTTCAGGGTCTATGGAATCCAAGATCACAAACCATTGAAGCAATTCTTCAGCTTCAGAATAAAACTAGTGAATTTTCTGAAAAGGGTATGATTACTAGACTTCTGGTTCCGTCAAGCAAGGCTGGCTGCAATCTTGGACAAGGAGGTCAGGATATCAATGAAATGAGGAGGTTGCGGGCAGAAATTTGCGTATACCCCAAGAATGAATAGCCTAAAGGTGCATCTGAAGATGAGGAGCTTGTACAGGTAATGAGGTTGAATGCAGCACTTCACAATCAATATATTTTGCTGATTTTAATGTTTTAACTGATGATGCTCTGATTTTTTTCCCCTTTTCCTTGGAGCTTGGCTATTATTTGAGGTAAACTTCATACTGGTTTTCTCAGACATCTGGAAATTATGGTGTTGCTAAAGATGTTTTGGTAGATATTGCATCTGACTCGGAGAAAGAACTTTGCATGATGAAAATGCTGGAGCAGAACCTGAGCGTGCTGGACCTGTCCCGGGCTTTGGGCTGGCACACAACTTGCTAGGAATAGGACCCCCACCATCTGTTATGATGGGAGCTAGCAATTCTGGTGGATATGAACCTCTCAAGGTAATTTTTTTTCTTTTTTCCATCTTTATGTACTTTATATGCTGACTATGTGACTACCTGTTTAAGTTTTTTGTGATAAATTCAGTGACGAGGGTTATAGATTGTTCTTGTTGGGAATTATTGTATTTCTACCACACTCTGGGCAGTAACTTGTACTTTTAAATCTGTTTTTCTGTAGTGATAAAATTGAATTGAGACAATATCTTGATTGAACGTAGGCCACAGTTCCATAATGTATTTAGGAATGTCTGAACCAAGAAAATAAATTGATTTATATCCCGCAGTTAGGGGTGCTTGAACTGCTAAACAAAACTCTTCTTTCTTCTGCTGCAAGTCCAGCACATGCTGTGTTTGTGTGTGTAATGTGGACGAAACACAGGTGCAAGTCCAGCTGCTATGGGGAATTGATAATGTTTCTATTTTTGCAAGTACAAGTTAGCATTTGAATAATATTGTGATTGAGTTCTTTGTTATTCTCCAAATTTCAGATACCCAAATATGAAACCATGTTTTGGAGGCTAATAACTCGCCTAATATGAAACGTGTTTTGGAGGCCTATAACTCACATAATGGAATGGATTCTGTCATTAGATCTGGAGAGTGTGATGTTTCAATTATTGACGAGGTATGTTCTTGACATATTTTCTGATACAAGTCTTGACCATTCTAAGAGCTCCTACAATTTCTGGCCTTGTTGTTTAGCAGAAGCATATAAAATTTGTGAGGATTTGGACATATTTTCTGATACAAGTCTTGGTTTTTTTGCGTTCATATCAAGCATGGAACAACCACAAAAATATCACCCATGATTTCAAACTGTGCCATTGAGTTTTATGAGCTTTCAGGTTTTTGTAAAGTTCATCAATGATCGTCTGCTAGAGTCTGCTAGATGATTGATGCTGCTGCTAATAAGTGGTTCCATTAGCTGGTGACATGGCAGACCAGATCAACATAAATATATATCCTTTGACATATCAACAAGTGACAATGGCAACTAGTCCATGCCTCGTGTTTCGAGAATTCAGAAATCTCAACTCAATTTGCTGAGTTATAATTCCTGATTAATGAAAAAGTAACACTTATGGTCATTATGTGGACAAAACCATTCTAAGAGCTCCTACAATTTCTGATCAGAATTCTTGTTCTTTCTAGCTTTTATTGGTTGTTTCTCCCTTCTTGTAATGGCCTTTTCTCTCCCCAAACACAGTTCATGGTACCATCCATCTCCTCCTTTTGGTGCCTTGGAGTCTCCAAACCAAATATTTTTCAAATAATTAAAATAGTATTGCCAGGCATAAGTTCTTTAGCACAATTTCGACAGATAAAAAGAAAGGCATCATTTTCCAAATGTCCTTTATATTTGTTTAGATACCAGTAAATGTTTCCATTGAGTTTCTCATACATGACCCGCTTCCTAAATGTTTCCATTGAGTTTCTCATACATGACCCGCTTCCTTCCTGCTGTGTGTCTCTTCAACGACATCCTGCTTCTATTTATGTTGCTCAATTGATTCATGGTTTGACTATCATGGTTTTCCTTGGACTCATCATCCATGCCTGATCATGTGGGTATGTGTTGATTGTAGCAGTGGTCATGGAGCAGGCCTTGCCATTGGCAATATTCCTTCCCGGAAGGAATTTACACTGACAGTACTATACGTAACTAGCATAAAGCATTGTGAATAATGGCTCTATTCTGGTGCTTTCAAAGCAATAAAACTGAAACATTAGATGAAATTAACCTTCACTGTTGAAGGAATTTTTGTAGTATTTTGTTTTGCTCTGTACATTTGTATCAGTCATTTGTAATATTTTATTTCATGAATTTTATTTTGCAAAAGATTCTTAAATTTCTTTATACAAAATGCAGGTTGTTGGAACAAGGTTGAAGCTTTTACATCCCATTATGGTAGCTATGAAGTTGAGAATCACGGATCTTCTGAGCATTTGACTGCTGCACAATGTCTTTATCGAGCTTTCACGTGTTCCGGTGGACAGAACATGAATTCCCACCAGGTTTCCTACCAAACCAGCGTTAACTTCCCAGCAAAGCTCATACCAAAGCATGAATGCCCAGCAGGACCCCTACCAAAGCCCCTATTAAAATATGAGGGCACATCAAAGCCCCTACTCCATGACTGCCCAGCAAGGTGTCCACAAATACTAACGCTCCACAAAGTTCCAACAACAACAGTGCTCAGCAAGTCGCTTACCATTACCGAGCACCTACTTTGATTTGCCCATTTTGTATCAGGATTTGTCATTTAGTGTCCTAACAATAGTAATTATTGGGAAAAAAGAGAGGAAGGTTTCTTAACTACAACTGGCAGATAGACTTGTCAGCAGCACAGGATGCACAGCGATTGCTTTAGCTGTGACATTATCTCGGGGGATACGTTAGTGGAGGTGCAATTTTGGCTGGTTAGTGCAAATTGTTAACTTCTGATTAGAGAAGACAGGATTTTTATTCTTTAAAATCGACAATCAAGTATTTTCTACAATCGAAATCATTAAAATCTTATCAGGATGAGAAATCTGTTGGAAATCCATGTAATTCCTGCTGCGGTTCCATCCTTAAATGACATGCATCAGAACCAATTTAGATTCAGATGGTTTGGTGACCAGGAGTGATGTGATTACTGGTTGTCTCTTCAGTACTTTGAGCTCTGTTGTGGATGTATACCAAAAAGCTAGCTTTCTTCTAAATGATTCAAGTAGATCTTGAATGGATTGATATGATCTCTTCAGAAAAGGCATCATCAAGCTTTACAGCTCAATATTTATCCTTAATCCATTGCAGACGACCTGTGCGTGTTCTAGGTCCCGAGTTTTGACAGAAACGCCAACAAGTCTCGAGTACCCTTGTACCTTCTAGGCTCCATTGCATACAACTGGTAGCACAGTGCAATGGCACATCCATGGTTGACATGGTATGAAGTGGGGATGAATTTGTACTGAAAAGTACAAGTTTGATCACGTATGGGCCTGGGTCATTTTGCACATGCAATACAAGAAATGGATAAGAGTCTGGTATCCACTACTCATCAGCAACCAGAAGAAATTCAAGATAGATGGTATCCTCAATAAACAAGTGCACCCTCAACTTGGCCACTTAATCAGAGGTATTGTGGCGATCCATGTTGAAGATTTGATCTTGTTTGCATTATAATCATAATTCTATCTAGTGCTATGAAAATTACTTGTTGATTGCCCACAAAAGGAGTTGTTGTACAGCGGTAGAATCTTGTCATTTCAAAGCTGCAACACAAGAACTTGCACCACAACAGGAGGCATCACAAGCCATGTTTGATAGACTGCCATAAATTGAGAGCACCCATGAAATCATGCAATCAGACTTTTCCACATGAAATCTGTCCCAAGTTATTGTAGTGTCGAGTTTTGTGACACCCTTGACTCAATACCATAGGACCGACAAAAGTGTCCATGACTGTTGAGGCGAGAATGCTGTCAGCATTTCACTTTGGATTCACTAAGGAAGACTTTCCGAGGGCATCATTGTTTTTGTGTATTTTGAAGTGTGTGAGAGTCATGTAGATGTCTACAAGTCACAGAAACCTTAATCCTCACCTCAGATTTCCTGTGGGCTGCTCTTTCAGAAACACAGTATTGCGTCATGTTGAATTGCTTCCATGTGTGGATGAACACGAGAGCATGATCATGTTGAATTGCTTCCATGTGTGGTTGAACACGAGAGCATGATCATGTTTTAGCTTGCCAATAAACTCCATGTTTCTGCCCTTGATAAATAGTGTGTGATGCATGTAAGCTTTGTAACAAGGAATTTGCAATGAATAATGCGCTATGAAGGGTTCGATAAACACAGATGAATTAAGGTAGTAACGTTTAGCTCAGATTGTAAAGTAGCATGTTTCTAACATGAAATATATATAGTCATATTTCTTACATTGTTTTCAAATTAGCTTTTTGCATTAAGATCAAGTCTGTTAAAAGACACAGAAATCATTTTATCACCCTTTATCATAAGATCTGAAACTTGAATAATTACATGGAAATCAAACCCACTTACAATTAATTATCAAAACACTAAAAAGTAGTGGATTTTTTTTTCAATTTTAATCTAAACCTTTAATATTTAGTGTGTTTGATAGGGATTTGATTTTATGATTCGGCTTACTTTATATGTTGTTATCCCTCTCATGATTCGGGTCGAGAGTTTGATATATTAACCTGATTTTTTTTAATTTTAATTTCATCATTCAATATTTGATTTGTTAGGGGGGTGATATTCATGGTTATCCCACTATTAAAATATTTGGCAGGTTAACTCAGTTTGACACAGATAATGTTTTTAGTCCTTTTATAAAACTGATATTGTTAGAGAATATTATAAATCAAATCTTAGGACCTTACTTAACAGTTTAAGCTATTGGGTTGAATTGATTTTTTTATAGATATTTTTTTTCAATTTCATCATTTAATATTGGGTTGTTTGAGTATTGAGTTTCATATTTTTTTTTAATTGTTTTCTATAAGGTTATCTCAATCTTATAAACTAGTTTATGGGGTCTAGCAAGTTAATCTGTTGACTTAGGTTGTTTTTTTAGATTTTTTTAATTGATTTCTTTTTTAATTTTATACTTCAACATTAAATTGATTAGAGACTAGGCTTTATAATTTGTTTCAATTTGCTTTTGGGGGTTATCATGATTTCATGATCATGATTGTGGATCTGACATAATTATCTCAAGTTGATCCAATATATTGTCGTTTTAATATTTTAATTAAAATACCGTCTTGAATTTTTCTTGAGTCAAGCCTTTCATGATTTGTTTTTTACTAGAAAAAATATTAGCAAGGCCTATTTTTTTTATGTTAAAAAAATTTAATTTGACCCATAATATAACACGAGTCAATAATGTAGTCTAAACTAAATTTTTAGATTGTGGTTGGTTAGTATATAGAAAAAATATAAACATATTTGATTGAAAACAATAATAAAAATATAAAAATAAATCTTTATCTATTTTTTTTATTTATTTTCAAAACAATAATAGAGATGTACACTAAGAGTTTCTAACATTAATGCCGTGTAGAGATGAATCCCTTTCAACTGACATGTACACTAGGAGTTTCTAACATAAAATGCAGTAGTAATCATATCTCCAATGAATCGAAGAAAATATGGCACTTATGAATTCCATTATATATATACATATAAAAACTCATTTCGACATTTTCTAATGCCGTGTAGAGATGAATCCCTTTCAACTGTGGTTTCCAAAATCACCAAAGTCCTATAATGTATCACTGTTCCTTTGACTTTCTTGGCAAAAATAAAGTCAACTGTTTCTTCTCACCCAACATGGTTCACTGTGCTAATTAGTCAAGCATGTTTCCGCATTGTCTCCATCAAATATTCCACTTCATCCGAAATCTTCATTTTGATAAAAGAATTACCAGAAACAAACACAAAAGGAAGGAAATATTCCTTGACCGGATCCCAGTTTGCTCGAAGCTTAGTTTTTGGTTTTTTGAGAGAATTTCTGTTGGATTTTTAGGCTGCACAAGAGAGATAACCTCCTTCCTTTCTCATTCTCTTAATTTATTCCAAGTCTGCGCGTGCTGAAATTATTGCTATTGTTTTTATTTATTAGAAGGCACATTTGGATTATATGCACGATAGTAGATAGAGATTATAACTACAAAGTTTGTGCAATGTATTGGATGGGTTTTTCTATTTGTGTAATTATTTCTTTTCTATTGAAAGAAAGATTGTATTAATATCATATTATTGTGATTAATTAAGTTCATTTCTGAAATCTCTCTTGAAAATTGATGATGTGTTCATACCCTATATCTATTATATTTATCTCCCTCTTTTATTTTTGTCCATTTACTATGGGGATGAAATTAAAATCAACACATATTTTCTGTAGAATTTAACAATACAGTTGAGGTAGAATGATTTTCTTATTTTTCTTTTGTATTTGTTGTGCATAAAGTCTAAGTAATTATAATATAGCTGTGAGTAAATCATTCTTACTAATTTGCTATATAAAATTCAAAAGTAGAATATAAAGATGTAAATAAAGATCTAGGATTGTTGTTATATCTTCTCCGCTTGTTGAGGTTTGACTTGATTTTTAGTTGTTGCACAATCTTCTACGTGATCAACGGATCTCAATTCAATATTTTCAAAGAATTATCTCACATAAAATCTCAAGCGTCTTAATAATAGTTTTATATTATCATTTAACACACTTTTTTAAGTGAAAGTTCTTTAAATTTGAAACTTGTATAAACTAATACTATTTTATGCTTAATTTCTATTAATTAGAATGAGATGGTGATATTTGAACTTGTAACCACTTGATTGATAAGATTCTGATATTATATTACAAAATTATCTGACTTTAAAACTTAAAACTATTAGATGAATCCCGATAATAAATTACTTTTCTTGCTCCCACTCACCTGTCAACTCTTTTTAATTTGTTAAACAACATCTGTTTCTCCATCGTTTGAATAAATTTTGCATTCTTCTATTTCAAAATGGAAGTAAGATACAATTAAAAAAAGATGTAATCTAGTTTTTAGTGCCAAATATTGTCTGTTTAATAGACCTGTTAATTGTTGATGTTTATAAGAAGATTAAACAAGGTTTTCAATTGATCACAATCTTTTATTATAGACCTTTCAATAAAAAATAATACATGCATTCAAACTCATCAAACTGCACAGGTATCAAAATTTTATAATTATCAATAAATACAATAGTGTCATTTTCTTTCTTTCATTTCCTCTCGTGTTTTATTTGAAAAGAATGGATCGCTTATTACCACATCAAATAATCTTAAGCATCTAAGGTTGTGTTGGGTTTGGTATTATAAATTAGAGATTTAGGACCGAGGAATGAAATATAAGGTTGTAAAAAAAATAGCTGAGAGGCAGAATATAAGGACCATTATCATAAAATTAGCAAATACAAACAAAAACACCAATAACATTTTTTCGTCAATATATTACAGTGAAATTTATTGACCAATTTTTTCCATTGCTAAATCTGTCAGTAAACACCAACAAGAATATGTTGTCGTTATATACTGAGGGAATCACAATGGGAATATAAGGAATAAAATAAAATCCAACCAGTACGATGACATATAAGTTTTTACAGACAAAGTTACTTATTAAAGTAGACCAACAATACAATTTGTCCGTGAATATCCCGATGAAAATTTTTTGTCGGTATATATCGATAACATTAAGAATGATATTAAAATAGGATTTAAAAAGGTAAATCATATGGTGACGTGACATTTATATCGATGGAATTGCCATCAGAATAATTTCGTCAGTTAATCCGTTAGAAATATTTAATTTATGACCTGACGCTTGACCCTCCTCTCCCCCTCCCCCATTTCTACTTCTTCCTTGTAAAATTTTTCTCTACAACTAAACAACCACCCCCTCAATCTTAACACAACTCAACCTTCCACAACCTTTTCAATCACCATAACACTCAGTTTGTCAGCATCCATATTCTAATTCAAATTATATTGAGGATTCTTCACCTTAAGTAAGCAAATCTACATTTTTTTTTTTAAATTCGAACATAATTTTAAAATGTTTATTTTTGTATATTTTTGTAGCATATGTATTTTGTTTGGGTGTTTACTTGTTTTATAGTTTTTTTCTCAAACAAACTTGTTGTATGGATATATGATTTGTACATCTTATAATTTGTTTGATTTTGTAAAATTATATTTGTTTGTAAATTGTTAAAACTTATGTTGAATTACTGACTTAGGTATTTTGTGATGAAATAAATAATGGCTTATTTAACTTAGTTTTATATTGTGTCAATTTTATTACTGAGTTGTAATTTCCGATAAATGTTTACAAATTTGCATTTATATAGATAATTGATAATGAATTAAGAGAAGTATTAAAATAGATTGAATAAACTTGAGCTAAACCAATATTTTTGCAAATTTATTTAGTTAACGTAGTTAATTAATACATGTTGTCATTATTATTTTAATTAATAGATGATCGCTCATAGACATATCAAGATTCACCCCAAGGATTGCAGATGATGAATTATTGTAATAGGGCTTAGGATTTTATTAATCACGCAATATCTAATCCAAGAAATATTAGTAGATGTGGTATTAGATATTCATGTAAAAGGTGTAAAAATAAAAAGTTTCTTGATCCAAATATTGTAACGATGCATCTTTTATAAAAGGGTTCATAAAGCAGTACCTATATTGATATGCACATGAAGAACAATATGTTCCACACGAGACCATGGTATAAATGATGATTGGATCAACTTCTAGAGCTAGCAATGTGCATGGAGTTGTAGAAGAAAATAACAATCCTTATAGGAATATCATTATGGATGCGATGAGAATGAATCAGAGGCATGTCGGTCAATGTCCAATCATAGATGAAGAACCTAATGTAGACGCAACCAAGTTTTTTATTTTTTGAAAGATTCTAATGAACCATTATGGGATGATTGCACAAATCACAATAAATTATTGATTGTTGCACAGGTGTTCACCATTAAGTCGGATAATGAGTTAAGTGAGGCCAATTATGAAAGAATTATTGAATAGGTGAGAAGTAGTTTACCTTAAGAGAATAGGCTGAAAGAGAACTTTTATGCTGCTAAGTTTATGATGAAACCCATTCATCTAGGATACCATAAAATTGATACGTGTCTAAACTTTTACATGTTGTATTACCTTGAAAATGCAGAGCTAATTGAGTATAGGACATGTGTGCATTCTCGTTGTAAACCTAGAATTGACAGGGAAAATACTTTTATCGCATGTAAAAAAACTTAGATACTTTCCAATCACATATAGATTGTAAAAGTTATTTATGTCACCAAAGATTGCTGAGCACATGACATGACACAATCATATGATGCGGTGGATAGAGTGATGGTGCATCCTTTTGATGGTGAAGCATTGGCACAATTAGTCTAGGTTGGAATATGGATGTTTGTCTTCAATTGTTGATTGATAAGTTGATGTAGTTATGGTCATCCGGGGTTTTGACAAATGATGTATTAACAAAACAAAATTTTCAGATGAATACAACCTTGATGTGGACTATCAATGATTTTTCATCTTATGGAATTGTTTTTGGTTGGAGCATACATGAAAAACTAGCATGACCATACTGTATGGAAAATAATAAGGCATTTACGCTAACAAACGACGGTAAAATTTCTTTTTTTGGATTGCCACCAACGGTTCTTACCAATAGATCACAAGTATAGAAAGAACAAAAATGACTTATTTGTTGGCAGAGTTGAAAAGGAAGTTGCATCGCCACATCTTTCGGGTGAAGAATAGTATGACATGGTGTTAGAGTACGGTGATATTGTGTTTGGTTTCCAATCCGATAAGCAGAAGTTTTCCAGTTTTGGTTTGACCCATAATTAGGTAAAACAAAGTATTTTTTAGAAGCTTTCTTATTAGAAGACCAATCTTTTCCGTCATAACATTGACTTCATGCACATAGAAAGATTTTGAGAACATTTTCAATGTGGTTATGGACGTGAAGGGGAAGACAAAGGACAATATCAAGGCTAGAATGAATATAACTTTGTTTTGTCACCATAAAAATATAGAGTTGGTTTATGTTGGGTCACAAGTCATAAAGCCTAAAGTAAGCTTCACCTTAAATAAGAATGCACAATTACTTGTCTATCCATGGCTTAAGAGTCTTCGTTTTCTTGATGGACATGCCTCAAACATATCAAGGTTGTTTAATTTGGAAGATTGCAAATTGTATGGAATAAAGAGTTATGATTGCCACATGTTTATGCAAACACAAATTATTAGCTAATCGGAATTTATCACCAATTAAGATATGAGATGCACTAATGAAGATCAGTTATTTGTTTAGAGATATATGCTCCAACAAGTTGTAGACATAACACATTAAGAGGTTTGAAACGAATATCGTCCAGACAATATGCAAACTTAAAATGATATTCACTCCATCATTTTTTTGACTTCATGGCGTATGTACCCATACATTTACCGTTTAATTATTATTATCTATTAGGATACTTAATTTCATTACACATTTCTTGTTAACTATTCATAGTTATACTTCATGTACCATGTTTATAAATTAAAAAGGAATGCTAGTGTTACTTTGTATTTATTAAGTCTCGGTCCTGGAAGAAAGATGAAGTGTTATAACAGGTATTTCATTAATAGACACGTGTTTTATACTGAAGAATATGGGTGGGGTAGAAAGACATATAACAATGAGGTTTGTGTTCAGGGATCGACCTCTAATGAGTTTGAAGTTGACTATTATAAGAAATTAGAAGAAGTGATTGAATTGCAGTATCATAGCAAGCAATATAGTATTTTTATTCAAATGTTATTGGTATGACACCACTGAAAGAGAAATTAGAGTAAATCCCTATCATGGTTTAGTCAAAATTAATTTAAAAGCTAGACTTCACAACGTTAACAATGTCTTTGTTTTCGCAAAGCAATGTCAGTAAGTTTATTACACACACACCCCTTCATTTAGAAATAATTGCTCAAGAGTTGATTGGTTATCTATATTGAAAACCAAACCTAGGGGTCTTGTCGAAGTTGTTCAGTATGGGAACAATGAATTAAATATGAGAGATGATGTCTTTCAAGTTAGTGAGTTAGTTGATTCTTATTTATTTGCTACATCAATTGAATTAGAAGAAAATTTAAATTTTCACATCCTAAAGAATATTTTTGTTTATGTTGAGGAGTTGAATATTGTTTTGAGTTCCAACGGACATGCACAAGTCGATGAAGATGATGAAATCAATGTAGAAGATTACAATAGAGCCGACGACGAGTCAATTGAAAAAGAAGAAGACAATTCTGACTAATTTATAAAACACGAAAGTGTAATGCCATGCCATAAACTATAATGTAATATTTATTAATGAAATTATCTATAAACAAATATTTATTGTATTATTGTTATGTGAACTGATGTTATTGTGTTGTCCGTGCAACTATCAATTTAAGTA
This sequence comes from Populus davidiana, assembly GCA_030145905.1. NCBI lineage: Eukaryota > Viridiplantae > Streptophyta > Magnoliopsida > Malpighiales > Salicaceae > Populus > Populus davidiana. The sequence continues at coordinate 3,155,836 of CM057792.1, read as the reverse complement.
TTTACAGGATGGATAGATAGGAAATACAAATACAATTTGGTGTCATACACTATTTTACATAGATAAAAATATCGACAATTTGTTCATTACAAACGGGTATATTGACAAGCTATTTCTGTCGGTATATTTTAGAGGCGATGGGCATTGTTCCCCTTGTCCCTGACACTATTTATGAAACTAATTACACATGGTATACTGAAGGGCTATTTATGTCAATATATTTTAGAGGCGATGAGAATTGTTCCTCTTTTTCCTGCACTATTTATGTAACTAATTACACATGGGTATACCGATAGGCTGTGTCCATTGGTATATTTGAGAGGCAATGATAATTGTTCCCCTTCACAAGTTGGTGATGCATATTAAAGTTTTTAATAATTCTAATGGAATTACCAATGAAATGCGAATTTCAACGCACTAACACTTAATGTTTTTATTGATTGAGGTGCATGTTTTCATAGTTTTCCTAACGAAATCATTAATAGAATGCGAATTCTAATGCTCTAGTAATTAATGCATTTCTTACTGAGCGACATAGTTTTGACTATTGACTATGATACCGATAGAATAAAAAAAAACTGGAGTGGTTTTGTGAAATTTTTAGTGCAAATAATTTTTTTTAAAGAGACTTTACAGACGGAATCACTGATAGAATATTAAAAAATAATAATATTTGATTGGTCATCAGTAATTTATCCGTAAAACCTAATATAAAAGCTCCACGAACGCAACATATCTTTATCCTTTTTTATCTTGGCTTAAAAACTTAGTTTTCTCTCTTATTCTCTTCTCTCTGGTTTGCTATTCTATTCTGTCTCTCAAATATCAAGGCTATTTTAAAGTTTTTTTTTCCTAAGGTTTTTTAACAATTTTTTTTGTATCACACGTGGTTCAACTCCGAAATTAAACATGCCATTAAGATAAGAATTTTTCATTCCATATTCATTATTTGTTTTTGCATATTTTTTTTTCTTTTTTGTCTCTAATTTGTTCAATTATTTGTTCTTCATAATTTTATGAAGTAATAGTTGTGTTGAATTTTAATTGTTATTGCAATAATTTTTCATTATTTTGCTGAAATTTAGTTATTATTTGCCAAAAAAATAATTAATTATTGTTTTGTATGGTATTCCATTTGGAACAATTTTTTTTATGAATTTAAGATCACAAGTATTAGCACTGAGAAATAATTGTGTTGAATTGTAGTAGCTATTGAAATAATGTTTTCATTATTTTGTTGAATTTTAGTTATTTTATTTGTTTAATTTTTCTGTTAATATTTAATTAAATGCGTAGGATTAATTTTAATTATTATATTGTATGTATTCCATTTAAAATAAATTCTTGTAAATTTAGGATTAAAAATATTATCATGTAGAAAATGAGAATGTTCTGCAAAATTGAATTATAAAAAATTGTTGGTAGAAATAGAATAAAATAAACTGGTCTGTGGCATATATGTTGTTTATTTGTAGGATTAAAATTTTTGAGCAGGTTTTCGTACAGGGGAGCTGCTGCCAATTGTTTTTTTAAAATCAATTTTTTGTTTTTTTTGTAAATTTATGTAGATGTTTAGGGCAAAATTAATTGCACATCGTGAGCACAAGATTGCTGCTAGTTCTTCTAGCAACGATAATGACAACCACGAGTTATTAAATGCCAACCAATAAGAGTCACCTGAGGCACATGTATCGACTCACAACGCTGCCTCTTTAAGTGTGATGCTTCAACGTAGAGGGGGGTCCCTTCACAGCGGGATCCATTCACCCATATGTACGAGGCACAATGAAATGATACCCTTTCAATGTAAGTTTGTTTTGCTTTGAGCTGGTTTATGTTTAATAATTTATGAACAAATAATATTTCATTAAATTCATCCAATTTTAGGTTCACAAACATTGAGGTTGCCCAAATATTAACATCGATATTTAAATCATCAATGAAAAATCCATTGTTTCAATAGAACTAGATTTCCAAACATCTTGAATAGAAACTGTAGTCGATGCATGGTTTTCAAGATTTAAGGTTAGCATTAACTTAAAATTTTACTATTTATTATGTTAATTCATTTACTTTATTGAAATTTCTGAAATTTTTCTTTGTATAAATTTTGAATGCAAGACAAAATTTGAGTGGGATAAAGCAAATGATAATGTTATAAGGAGGGTTTTGGAGAATCACGTTGCAACTAGGTAACATCGAAATCAAGATAATTTTTTTTATTCCAAATATTAAAATTTTATTTGTCATTTACTTATAGATAATACGTTTGTACCATATATGTTGTGTGATTTTTGGTACGAGGCGCAAAAAAAATATAAAAAATATGTCAAAGAAAGCGCTCTACGAGGCTGGAATGACATGATAGTTTGGAAGGATTTTAAGAGATTATATGGGTGGAATACATTCAGCACATGATGTCTGAGCATTTTACACGATGATCATAGTTTGATGCGGGGAACCAAAGCCAAAAAATTCATGGTTTCGTTACCATGCACACCGATAATTCATCATGTTTGTTTCGTATGTGAAACAGATGGTAACATTTATTTTAATTACATACATTTTTTTTAATTTGTTTTTATTTATAAATATATTTAACTAACAACATTTTAATCTTGCAGGCTATGGATTTTGGATGTGAGCCAAGCCCAAAAGAGCTTTTTATAAAAATGCATGTGCATAGTGATGACAACCAAAAAGAGGTGTAGTAGTTTGTTGACAACCGAGCTCAACACTTTGTGATATATTGGTTTTCAACCATTTTTTTCTTAAGTTATTATTTACTTGAATTTGATGATTTTATTTTTTATTTTCAGGAGACATATAACATCCGGTTGAAAGAGAGATACATGTACGATCATTTGACCCACTTGGATTTTGATTCAATTTTATGATTGGAGGCAGAATCATCCGGTGGACCTGATAGAAATCAAGTATATGAACTCTCTAATACAATGGTTGAGAACTTACAGACGACCTATAGTGTTTCAACCATTGGGTGCTCACAATTGATCTTGAGCACCAGTCTCTAGAGTTCATGGTCTTGTTAGATCAAGGAGTGCAAGAACGTATGACCCTTCTCAATGAAAAATATGAATGACTCTTTATCGATTATTAAAAACTCTGTTGAATAGTTATGGATGTGAGATCACAGATGGGTGGTACATATGCACCGCCTTATTGGTCCCATGGTCCCGTGGATGACAACCAGCCTCCTCCTCCTCCTCCTCCTCAAGCACTACCTCAATTCTAGTTTCATTGTATTTGAACATATAAATTTGTAATAAATATTTAATTTTTATATTAAGATAATTTATTTTAATTTATTTTAATTTTATATTAATTTAATTTTTTAAAAACTATTTTCTATTTATGTTCAATATTTTTTTTTTAAAATATTTTTAAATTATTACTGATGGGGTTACCGACGAAATAATGTCATCGGTATATTCTAGAGAGTTGAAAAACAATTATGGCAAATGCCATTGCAACTGTTAAATCACCGACAAAATAATTCTGCTGATATATTCTAGAGAGTTGGAATAGAATTACTACAAATACCACTGCAACTCGCCGCCAAATTACCTACGGTTATCGTGTCGATGATATGCTAAATAGCACCAAGAGAAATACCAACAAATTGAAGTGGGTAATATTGTTTTTTTGGCGCGCATGGTCCATTTATAAAGCTATCGATAAATTTATTAACAATGAATTTACCGAGAGACCAGAAATTATCGACGAGTGTTTTTTCGATGGACAATTATTTCTATCCATGATTCCATAGATAAAATAATCTTAAATAGAATGTTAATGTAAATACCGACAGAAATTTTTGTTGGTAAAACTATTAAATTTGGTAATGGATGTTCAATAGGTGTATAAAAATAATTAAATCAAAGTTTAAATTAGATATACTATAAAATAATGTAAAATATATACAAATGATACCAAAGATTACATGCAGAGACAAAAAATGAAGAGTTGGGAAAAAAAAACTCAAGTCTTTGGATGTTTAAGAGTGTTGTGATTTCTGCATTTTGATGTATTTTAAAAGTAATTTCACTTGACAAAATATTGAATTAATGTTCTTTTAATAGTTTTTAATAGTTTTGATGTTTTGATATTAAAAATACCATAAAAATTATTTTAATTTATTTTCAAGCGAAAAACAAGTGAACCATGGACAACGTCAAATACACATCATCTAACCCATTAAATTTCTCCCCTGACACATAAAAATTACTATGAAATAAGAAAATGAAGGGTTAAAAATATTAAAAGATTAACATTTAACTCCCTTGTCAATGAATTGTAACTCAATCGATATTAATCTTTCTCTTCTTCCACGGAGTCTTGAATTGGAACCTATTTTCTTATAACCAAATTTCATTTTAGAACTTAGCTAGCATTAACGCTAAATTAATTGGCTGCTTTTAGAGGCTAACCCACTACAATCCCTTGGTGATCTTGTCTTGACTAACTTTTCATTTGTCAAGATTCCAATTCATGCCTAATCCGTAGCCTATTATATGTTGTGGTGCATTACTGCATTTAGATAGAAATAATAATTACTTTATATATATTATTATAAGAACGTGACATTGAATTTCTTCAGACCATTGACAAAAGGGATGGAGACTTGAAGGTTTTCTTCGAACTTTTCAAAGGTATAATGTGCGCCAAGCAAACCCTACATGCTATCCATCTATTAGCCAAGGCACAAATAATATTTGGACAAGTTATTCGACCCAAATAGATTCTTTAATTAAGTGGATTGCCGGTGTAACGTGCTAGTCATGTGATTTGCCTTAACCTAGATCGGATAAAAGCATAACCCTATTTAACATAAATATTTAATTTTGGTTGTTAATTTAAGGGTTTGTAAGAATAGTCAAAATATATGCAAACTGGCTCGAATATCTCCATTAATAATAATAATAATAAGAAATATCTAATTGTATGTCAAGTTTTGCTTAAAAACTATTCATACTGAATAATTTATTTAAGGATTGATTATGTTTTGATCACCAATAGCATAAGATCTTAATGCATTTTACCCTTTATTATAAAGAAAAACTTATTTCTCATGACTTCCTCTTAAATTCAAACTTGAAATTATAATGTAGAGAATATTATAATCATACTTTACCTAAGCCATGCCTAGTATCAAAGCTAATATGAGTGGGATCAAATGCACAAGTCATGGCAAGTTGCATGGAAAGTGGTCCAGGAATTTGAACGTCGTAGGCACTAAGTAAGAAAATATTGATACTTGCACCAATATTGTACGTCGTATAATTAAATCCTACACAAAGACAGGTGATAAACTTAAAACTATAATTTAACATGCCGACATAAGCTCATCTCTGTTTAAAAAAAAAAATGTTTATTTTTGTGTTTTAAAAATATTTTTAAAAAATTAATTTTTATTTTTTTATTTTAAATTAATTTTTTAAATGTTTTCTAATATTTTAATATGCTAAAATCAAAAATAACTTTTAAAAAACAACTACAATTGTTCTCTCGTACTCCCATCACCACTTCCACTAGGCAATGTGCTCTTCGAAGTCACCGTGCGCACTTGGCCACAGCATTCACAGACATGCAGAGTCTTTGATCTTTAATAATAACTTAGAGATTATTCTTTTCTTTTCATTTTTGTGTTCTTTTTTCTTTTTCTCGAAAGAAATTGATGGCACGGGCCTTTTCTTCTTCTCTCTTTTACAAATATGTATGCAAGTATATGCACATCTTATAGGAACTTGAGGACTGTGTATCCTTCAATTAGACATGCAAAACGTACGTTTACAAAATTATCAATAAAAGAGATGCAAACAGATTGGTAAGTTTATTACGTTTGTAATGATGCAAGATTTTTAATTTAGTTGTGTTTATTTCTCATGGTAATTTCACTAGAAAAAATATAAAATATTTGCCAACATAGATTAAAAATGGTGGGTTTTACAATTGCGTACATTTTGAAAGTATATTGCAATATACTAATGTAGCTTATTGAAAGAAGACAGAAAATTAAAAAAAAAAACAACTTAAAATAAAACTAACCAAGGAAATTTTAATGATCAATAATACTACAACACTAAAACAATGTGTTTTTTTTTAATAATGTTTCACTGTTCATATGAATATGCACATATTAATATACTTATTTAATTTAAATGAAAATAACTTTTTATTGTAACTCAGTTGATTAACGTGTATATCTAAACCTAGAGGTCTTGAGTTTAAGAGCCGGGAGCCAATATTTCTTTAAGATAACAAAATGATATGTTGTTTGTATTTTTTTTTTTTAAGAATAAATAAATGTCAGGCACATGTGTACTTGTTACTAGTGGGTTAGATACTAGAGACACTTTTCTGTTCTTTTTTCTTTTTTATAATTGGTTTATTTTTTTAGAACTAAAAAAAACTTAACAAATTCACTTATTTTTTGGTTTTGACATGATTCTTAAATTCTATTATAAATAATTATTTAAAATTTAATAATTTTTTTCAATTATTATTTATCTATATGAAAATAATAATACTAATAATAATTTATTCATAAAAATTCGATTCAAAATATTTTTTTATTCTTAAAATTTTAAAATAGATTTTGAACATGATTTTATCATATTTATATTTTTTTTAGCTTTCAATCACACAAAACATAAACATACTATTATGATATATATTTTGTTTGCATTAACAATCATAAAATATTTTTTTTAACTGAGATTATGATTTCAATCAAATACCTAATTTTTACTAAGTTAAACAAAAGATGCGTCAATAAAAATGTTTATCTTGATGGAATTGTTTTTTTCAAAACTACTATTTTTTCAAGCTTAATAACAAAGATAAAAAAACCTATCTATTTTTTTTTATTCTCACAACACAACACAACGTAAACATACAAACTAGTTAATTGCTAAACATATACCAAATTTCCGTACAAAATGGTCATGAATTTGGCCAAAGAAATTTGTGGCATTTACTAGCTAGGCCTTGACAAAGAGGAGGAAGCAAAACTTGCCCCACCTTCCGAATAACGTGTCTTTGCCATTTCTAAGTGGCGACCACCAAAAACCAATGAGCTGCATCCATTTTCCACAACACACACCAGTTTCTAGCTGTGAGAAATTGGAAACCTGAACATTGACCTAACGCATTGACTATGTGAAGGTCAACGCTTTTTCTTCTTCTTCTTTTTTCTTCCTGTGCCATGTTTTAAGTGTTCATATTTTTTTTAATCAATATATCAGATTAAATCCATTTCACTTAGAGAAAAAACACATGTAATTTTCACCGGAGCTAGTTATGGCTTTATAGTGATCTAACTTGAAAGAGTTTTCGAGTTCAATTCCAAGGCCCGTAACTTTTTCTTGAGTTGCGTGTAATTGATGTTCTAGAAAAGGGATTGTTTTTTTTTTAAATTAACATATTTTGCTAAAAGTTTTGTAAAAAATATTTAAGAAATAATATGATTTGAACATAATTATGTTCTAGAATATCATTTTTATATACAACTGCTGATATTCGAAATAATAATTGCATCTCAAAAATATATTTTTCTACACAAATATTATTTGAAATAGTGGTAATTTAGTGAATCTTTCAAAACATCTATCTTTTACAAATCTATTTATCTTAATAAAAGTCAATCAAATATTATATAAAGATCCAAATAGCTAAAAGAAAAAATTGAAAATCCAATGGTCAAGAAAAAAAAGAGAGATAAAGTGAGGTGGCAGGATAGAGAAATGGGGGAAGAAAAAAATGAAAAAAATAATGGGTCATCAAAGACACATTGGAACTTTATTTTCGACACTTCTAGTACCGTTAAAATGATTGTAACTACACATTGAAAGAAAAGCAAAGGAGGTCAAAATTAACCATGAACAAAATACCTAACAAATTACGACAATGTTTGGTAGTCTTTTAAGGTGTGGTTAGAATCATCTCATCGAAATATTTTTAACGGTACTGGGTGTGTTGAAAACGAAGCCTCGGTGTGTCCCATTCTTTCTTGGCTATTAGATTTTGAATCTCATTTCCTGGCCATTAATCTTCATAAAATTTTGGATTGATTTTTTATGCATGTTAATTGAATTGAGAAGGACATGGTTTTTAAAACAACAGTTATTCCCAATAACAATTATGTTCAAAAAATTAATTGTCATGTTAGAGGAACAAAGATGAAGATATAAAAATAAATTATTTTTAAGATAATTTTAAAGTGAATTTATATCATTTTAAAATATAAAAGATAAGAGACATGTTTCTTTTATCTCTATCTCTTCTGTCTAGAGACAACAACCAAATGCTATCATGAAGTTTACCAAATTGAACTAAATGAGTTCGATGATTAAATACTAGAATTCATTTAGATTTTATTAATTAATATCAAATAATATAATTAATATATACTAAAAAGCCTTGACATTTCAATATAGTAATGATAAATGAAATGCTAAGATCTTTTACATTTTGATTCTTAAATTTTTTTTAGAATTTTTTTAATCTCAAACTTAGTCTTTTTATTAAATTTCATCATCTAACATTGGGTTTACTGGTTATTGGAGTTCATAATTTGTTATAATTTATTTTCTATGGAGTTATCCTGTCTCATGATCTAAGTTAGCCATGTTGACTCGAGTTATTTTTTTAATTATTTTTTTCTCAACTTTATCTTTCAACATTAGGTTGATTTAAAATTGAGCTTCATAATTTTTCTTGGTTTTATTTCTATGGGATTATCATGGTCTCATGACTCGGGTCACGAATTTTGCGGGCTAGTTAGGTTGACTACGACTTTTTTGTCCTTTTTAATTGAATATATATATTTTTTTCAATTTTATCCTTCAATATTGAGTTGATTGAGAACTAGATTTTATACCTTTTTTTTATTTGCTTTCTATGGAGCTATACAAGTCTCTTAACCCGAGTTTGACAAGTTTACCTTAGTTGACATGGGTTCATTTTTTTTTTAATTTTTTTCCTATTTTAATCCTTTAAAATTGGGTTGATTCGAAATTGAGCATTATAATTTTTTTAATTTAATTTCTATGAGGATATTATCATCTTATGACCCGGGTTATGAGTTAAGAAAGCTGACTTGAGGTTATCCCGGTTTCATGACCTGGATCGTGAGTTTGACCAGTTGACTCAAATGATTTTTATTTATTTATTCCATCCTTCAATATTAAGTTGATTGAGAATTGAATTTCATAGTTTGTTTCAGTTTGTTTTCTATGGAGTTATCCCGAAATCATAACCCATATTTAACATGTTAATTTGTGTTGACTTGTATTAGTTGAATTTTATTTTAATTTCATCCTTCAATATTAAGAATTGGATTAATGTTTTTTTTATTTGCTTTCAATAGGGTTATTAGGGTCTCAAGAATTGAGTAGTAAATTTGGCAGGTTGACCTGAGTTCATCTAATATGTTATCGTTTAAATATTTTAAAAAAAGATATTGTCTTAATTTTTTTTGAGTTAAACTATATTTTTATTAGGCGTCTGGATTGTCTTTGAACTTTCCATGGTGACTATATCATTTTATGTCAATCGTTGTATAGTATATTTATTTTTTACTAAAAATTACATTAATAATATCTAGATATTTCTTTATGTAAAAAAAATAATAATCTGATTTGACCCTAGCTTAGTGTGTACAATAAGATACTTACTACTAATTAAACTAATTGGATTGAGGATCATATCTATAATTATTTTTTAGGGGATATGATAAGTTGATTAGTGCCATGCCAACCTTTTTCTTTATTGTCTTTTTGGTACAAGATTACTATGCCAACATGAATCCAAAAAAGATTAGCACCCTGATGAAAATCTAGACACTTCGGAGACAAAATCTTATAGATCTAGAAGATTGGCTGGGGCAGATACTGGTAAGGATCTTTTCTTGCATCAGCCAAACATGACTTTAAGAATTTAGGTTTTCATAATTTAGATAGTTGAGCAATCTATGCCTCATACTCTAAAGTCTTAAGATTCACTAAAAGATCTCCAAATATTTTTGAATGGCTTGGATTTTGTTTTACACAACACTTATGAAGGCAGAAATTGATTGTCAAGAATTATCGGACCATTGGGATGTTTTAGTGATGGCTGCTGAGGCACATTAGGCCAATCATATATTGTCGGTGCCCTTGATGGGATTTCATAACATTATGTTTTTCCATCTTAATATTGTTGATCATAATGATAATTAATTCCATCGTGGTTGAATAGGGAGAAGTTGTACCTGATTTATGTCGAAGAATAAATATATATATTGAAAGTATTTAGCACGATATATTAGACAATATTTAATATGATCTTAACTTTCAAAGCATTTAACTTCGAGATAAATGAGTTTTTTATGAATATTTTGACAACCATTCAAGAAGAATTAGGAGTCTGGCACTTCACATAATTATTCGAGAGCAAATTTAAAATGATGGGTCTTATTTTATATCACTGCAATTTCCTTTTTTTTCTAGAAAAAATAATATATATATATATATATATATATATATATATATATAAAATATCATGTTACTAATATTACCATAACCATCACCGACATCTATCACCTCTATTATCATCATCGCGGCGACTATCATCATTATCATAATACAACTATATATCACTATAGTTTTTTATGCCTACCATCTTCTTCTAGTATTATCATCATCATTATTAATTCCAATTATATTACCATTATATCTCCTAACCATTATAAATATATTTGACTATATTTACTGTGATTATATTATTACATCAATCTCTATCGTATCATTGTCATCAATTGCGCCCATCATTATTTACAAATAAAATAACAATTATTATGATCATATTATCACCGCCACTGCCACTATCATATATATTGTTGCTATGATATCGTCGTTTAATCATATTGATTAAATTATATATAATTTTTACTTTTTATATTATTTAATTAATAGTATATTATTATGTTTTTTAAATCAATTAGTTTGTATAAGGTTTGCTTCATGCATTTTCTCATAAAATTATATTTTTTTTAAATAATAAACAATAAGCATAAAACAATTTTTGGTTTTCTAAAAACAGAAAATAATAAACGATAAATGGTACTAGATGTTACCTTAATTTTATTTTTTTATTTTTGCCTTCAAAAACTTATTTGTCAAATAGTCATTTGGTTATTTTAATATTCCCTTTTACCATAAGTTATTTTAATTACTTCCCAAAAGAATATATTTTCTCATATAGGTTCTCAAAATTTTTAAAAACTTCAATAAAACCCTTTCTGTACAAAAATATAACAAAAAGCATTAGATTTTATTTTTAAAAAATATTTTCTTTAGACCAATTTCTTAAAAGATTAGGATGAAAGGGTATAGTTAATAATAAGTGAAGAATCCCTTGAGGATTCATTTAATTTTTTTTTCTCTAGAAACTTACATAATTATGGGTTATTGATGGATCAAAGTGTTTTACATATGTTATTTTTGCCTAAAACTTATTGCATTAAGCCTAAGTATATATGGCTTTGACAAGTTGTCTGATCCAACATCTCCGGGTTCAATTACACGCTAAGTCTAAGTACATGTGGGTCTAACAAGCTACCAAACCCGACACCTTAGGGCTTAACATCTCACTAAACTTAAATAGATGTAGAATTGATGATCTTTTTAGGCCTTATATTAAGCCACAAAACTCAGCTTGTTTTCTTCTCATGACCCCTAACATAAAATGTTAAGGTCAAGGCTACTAGTTTCTCTACATTCCTAGATGTATAAAATTTTACAAGAGGCCCTACCACTTATCCTTCATTAGTCATGTGCAAGGGATATTTATCTATTTTTAATTCATATGTTAGAGATATTTTTTCTTGTTAATGCTATCTGGCCAAAATAACATTCCAGCCCCTTCTCTTCACAAAAAAAAAAAAAAACTCATGGGCTATAAAGACCTTATGATTCATTCAATAAAAAAGATTCACAATCTCTATTATTTATAACATATTTTATTTTCAAAGTCTCTCTCTAAAATATCATTGTTTTTTCTCTTAAAAAGATACTTAAGCATTAAAGAGCCCCTAAATCTGCCAAAAAAAACCTTTTACAGGTAACAACTATCAGTCATCATGGTCAATAAAAATGAATTAGATTGTTAGAACCACGAGATAAACCAATCATCCAAAACATAAGTCTTTCTCTTAAGTTACTTGGATTGTTTAGGACATCATCATTGGCGTTGTCTGTGGAAAACTAATAAAAAAACCATCAATTATTCTTCCTGAACTAGTTTTTGACATCCCCTATCATTATTAAGGGTAGATAATCAAAACACACCAGGAATGAGATGTGTCATGGACCTCCCAATAACTGCTGACACAACTACTCTATCAAAGCATCAACAACTTTTCAATAAAGTCTGACTCCTCATAAAGGTAGTGATAGGCATTTAAGGGAATCGTTGGGTCCAATAAACCCAATACAGTAACTTGGAACTGACCTCTATTATGGTTTTTAGTGGCCTCTGTTTTAAATTTCTATTGCTTCTTAGCACCAGTATGCTAGCCAAAAGAAGCTCCATAAAGCTATAACATCACTCGACCAAGAGGATGGTGTCCATTCTTATGATCTCATTGATGGTACCAATAAAGTTAGGATATGATTACTTTAAAGATCATGAATGTTCCTAATCAAATTGTGAGGCACAATCTATCATGAAAATTGGATATGAATTGTTTGTAAGAGAATCAGGATGCTATGTAACATTTTTGTTGCTCTAAGTTAGGATATGATTTCTTCTATATTTCCTGGGGCTCAGTGAGACAAGCAAATTTGGTCTACACCTTTTTGACAACTTCACAAATATTGTTCAAACCTCAAGAGCTTAAAAGCCGTCAATAATTACAAGAGGAATGTTAGTTCAAACTATAAAAGATGTGAAGTCTCTTTGGCCAACTATCCAAGGAAAAGTAAGTCAATTACCCAGAAGATATTTACTGACGAAACTCTATAGAATTGAGACCATGATCTTAGTAGAAATTGGATATCCAAGTCATTGAGTTGATTATACCTTATAGGACAATAAAAATATACCATATTCAATGACTAAGAATTTAAGTTTCTTATGTATAAATTAACTAATTCAAAGTAACGATGTTTTCATCTTCTCCAGGTGATGCTTTAGAGCAATGACCCCATAACTCTTCTAAGGATGGGATGAACTCAATTTCTCTAATGTGATTATACAATTTACCTTGGAAGGGATCCACTTAGTCTTTTTAGTGCGATTGCACAACTTAACTTTGAAGGGATTGACATGATCTTCTTAGTTTGATTGCATAACTCTCCAAGGATGGGGTTGACATGACACGTCTTCAGGGAAATGGCCCCAAAACTCTTCCAAGGATGGTATGTAATTAGTTTTCTTAGTGCAATTACAAAATTTACCTTAGAATGGATTAACTCAATCTATATACTGCAAATGCAAAACTACCCTAAAAGGGATGGATATAGTCCCCCTTGTGCGATTGCATAACTTTTTAAGGATGAGATTGACATGACATCTATCTAGTAAAAAAAACCCCATAACTCTTTCAAGGATAAGATGAACTAAGTCTTCCTAGTGCAATTGCACAATTTACCTTGGAAATGATCAACTTAGTCTTCCTAGTGCGATTGCATAACTTACCTTGAAATGGATTGATATGGTCTCCCTAGTGTGATTTCAAAACTCTCAAAGTATGAGATTGGCACAATACCTCTCCAGGGAAATGGCCCCATAACTCTTCCAAGGATAGGATGTAGTTAGTCTTATCGTGCAATTGCATAGTTTACCTTGGAAGGGATTAACCTAGTCTCCCTAGTATGATTGTATAATTTACCTTGATTGATATTGTCTCCCTAGTGTGATTGCACAATTCTCCAAGGATGGGATTGACACAACATATATGTAGGACAATAGCCTCATAAATTTTCTAGGAATGAGATAGACTCAGTCTCTCAAGTGTGATTGCATAATTTAGCTTAAAATAGATCAACTCAGTCTCCCTAGTACAATTGCATAATTTACCTTGGAAGGGATTGACATGGTCTTACTAGTGTATTTATACAACTCTTCAAAGATGGGATTGACAAGGTCTCAACAATGAGGATTGACATGATCTCCCTACTGTGATTGCACAACTTACCTTATAATGGATTAATCAATTGTCTCAATAGGGCAATATCCTCAAACTCTCCACAAGGTTTATTTTGGTCTCCTTAGTGTAACAATACCAATATCTATATAATGTCTAGGGGCATCTCACCAACTCGTTGAAATTTCATCCAAACATAAGGATATACTTATAACCTAAATTCCCTCTTGATTCCAGGCAAAGGGTTAATTCTACTGAATCTTACTGATATTAGGCAAAGTTCAAAGTTTGATTCTTGCCAAATTTTGAAACTGAATGTTTGACCTATACAAACTTTCAAAAGTATTTTTCTAAGTATGGATGTTGGACCCATACAAACTTTCATGACTCTTGTGGATATGTTTGCGAAGGTAAAAAAAACCCATACATGTCATTACCACCATCAATGCTAACGACCAAATGGTAATAGGTCCTAAAAACATTAATTATAGGCACAATTCTGAAAAGCCTAAGAAACTTATCAAAGGTAGAGCCCAAGGTCGGTTGGTTGATACGTTGAACCAAGCCTTAAAAACCAACACACGTTGACTGCCCATGTAAGCCTAAGACAGAGCCCAAGCTCCATATCAAACCACAAGACTCCACTTGTTTTTTCTTGTGTCCCTTAAAATGTTAAGGTCAAGGCTACTGGTCTCTCTGCACCTCTAGGTTTATAAAAGTCTTCAAAAGATCCTACCAGTTATTCCTCATTAATGATGTATAAAAAATATTTACCTCTCTTTAATGTATGTTTCAGAGATATTTTTTTTTTTTGTTAATGCTATTAGGGTAAGATGACACTCTAGCCCCTTCGCTTCATAAAATAACAAGACTCATGAATTATAAAAACTCTATGAATCCTTTAATAAAAATAAAGTTTACAATCTTTATTCTTTACAACATATTTATTTTTACGACATATTTATTTTTAGGACATCATCCGTTATAATTTAGGAACTAAATCAAAGTTGGCCTACCTTTTTTTTAAATAGGAATTGTCCATTAACAAGATATGGTGAGAGATTATGTACTATATATACGTTATAATATATATTAAGGAAATTATGTCTAAGCTTAAAAATCCAACCTATTGGTGAGTGCCCCTTTTATGATCTATTTATATCCCCAACATAATAATTAGCCTAATGAATTCTTGGGCGATGCGTGGAAGGTATTTTAGTTGGCGGCTAATTGTGGCTAATTCACTAGTCATTGATGTTACTAGCAGCCTAACCTCATCTTTAATCTTTGATTTACTGATGGAATTAACACCACGTACCTTAGTGCTAGAAAGGGTTAATTTATGGATATATACTTATCCTAGATGATGAAGTAAACTATAGCTCATAAATTAATCAAAGTTATCGACCGCTTAAAGATAGTGTGAGATGGGGAATTTACTAATATTATATACTAAATGGCCGCACGAGCTATCACCTAAAAGTATATGGACATTTAATAATGATCCACTTGAACCTCAATTTAATAATGGACATGAAGATTTAAATGATAACTTTGGAGTTCTTCGGAAGAGACACATTCTCTTGTAGCATAATTTTAAATTGGTGAAGCACTTAGTAGTTTCATTATGTTTTTGCAAGGCAAACAAGAGTGGTGGGGAAGGACACGGTAGTGAAGGTGAGAGTAATGGTGGCGCATAATTTGATATCATCTAGTGCATTTCTTTTTTTATCACATATTTTAACACAATTAAATATATGTTTACATCAAGGAGAGAGGCCTTGTATATTATACATCTATTCACCTTTCTTCCCTCGTGCTCTCGTTCACCTACTTCTTCTTCTTCTTCTTCTTTTTATATTTTTATAAATATATTAAAATAATTTTTAATTTTTTTAATATTAACATATAAAAACAATATATAAATATAATAAAAAGATTAATTTTTTTTAAATTAACTCAAGTGCAAACTCGACGGGGCATTAAAGTACAAACCACTACTTTTCAGCCATTTAATAAAACCCACTCGTGCAAAGGGAAGATAATGAATAAAAAGGTTTAAAATTAATCGTTATATATCATAGGATTGTATATCACTTTCAACATACATGACATATAATACGTATAGCATACATATTAGAAAACACCAATTAATTACATTAATTGACCTCTCAAGGATTCGGCACCACTTGCATCTAATATCAAATCTATATAATATCATAATGTTTAAATTGATTTATGTAACATAAATCGAGGTCGAGCCGAGCTCGAATGTTATATTAAATCGCAAATTAGCATTCAAATTGTTTTGTTAATTTCTTGATAAGCTTGAATTTGTTCACAAACATAAAAATTGAACAAATATCATTAGTTGTAATATAATAATTGTTTAAAAATTATTTGTCTTTATCTCAATCCTATATATCAGTCTTAATTTGAATGAAAAAAATCATTTAGTGCATCATATTATATGTATTTTGTAATTTATTTGCATTCACCATATAATAAAATATTTTTTAAAAATATTTTTATCCTCACAAATATATGAAGTCAAATATTAAATTATTCTTAAAAAATAATGTTGTTAGATAATTCAAATAATAAAGGATGATAGATGGCTCTAACGTATATAAAATAATTAGAAAAGTAATTAAAACAATTTATGAATTTTTTTTTTCATAATCACAACCAAGTGTACGTAAATTAAAAACAAGTATTAGAATAAAATTAAATATAAATATAAATATAAGATATTTTCATTTTTCATTAATATTAAAATAAAGATCAATTAATTTTTAATTTTATTATTATTAACTTTTCTAGATAATACGATGTCATCCCAAAAAATCCAAGTAGCTTAGAAGCAAAGCTTATGTTTTGAATAATTAATTAATTTCTTGATTCTGACAAATTGATCTATTTTTTTTAGCCAAAAAGGCTGGTAGCTAGTGCTTGATTTCTGCAAAAAATCATCTTTAGTGAATTTAGAGATTCTCTATTTTTTAAGTAAATATATTTTTTTAAAAGAAAATACAGTGATATCTTAAAGAAAGACTCTGAAAATAAATAAGGAGTAGAGAATGAAGACCTTCTCCCTTATTTGAAGGATTCTGGTGTACTTATAATTCATGAGTTTTTTTATAGAGATAAAGGGCTAAAGTGTGAACAAAATATTCCAAACTCATCAGAGTAAAATATCTCAAACCTATGAGAGTAAAATATAGAGCCTAAGATTCTTCAGAAATAAAAAGAGCACGAGCTCAACGCCTGAAATATATTTACATTATAATATATATATATATATATTAACTATTTTATTTTTTATTAAATAATAAATAATAGTCAAATAAAGGATATCCATATACATATTTTATTTTTATTTCGAGGCTTCACAACAATGAAACAGTAACTTGATTAATAGAATTCTTTTTTTGGTTAATAAATATTTTAAAAGCTTATGCTACACAATGAAAACAAACCAATTTTCTGTACCTAAATCCCATTTCATATGTTTCAAAAAAAATAAAAAATCCCACTCACCTTTCTCAAAATTTGAGCCAGAGATCGGATCTCCAAGAAGAAATTCGACATCTTAAGCATTAAAGAATTCTCTTAGGGGCAAGTGTTTGTTTTTATAAACTAGAAATATGGTCCTATGGCCGGGAGGGCGAATTTTTAAATATAAATTTACATCCTTCACTAAGTTACTAATATGTGCTAAATATACTTACAATAATCCCTTCTAAAAGATTTAATATATACTTTGTTCTCCTCAAATTAGTAATTAATTAAGAAAAATATATATTAAAACTTGAGAAATTTGAATAACATCGAGCTCGACAGCTCGTGCTTTGATTTTGGAAAAATTATCGGATCAAATTAAATCACTTAAAGTACAGATACGTTTGTCATAACAATTTCCTTGTACTTAAGATCTAGTCTTTCATAGTATTTACTAACATATTCTTCCCGGATCTTTACTATGATTTTTTCGTGATCTTTTTCTGTTCATGTCAATAATAACATAATTGTCGAGGTGTATATAATCTACTTGATAGCAGTAATTTGATGTATAAAAAACAATCTCATCGTAAGAAAAAAAAAAAAAAGAAGTTGGAATTTCTCGTGCAAAGTGATCAAGGACAGTGACAAAAAAAGAGGAATAAAGAAATAGTAAGTTGAAGCAAAAATAATAGAAGGAAAAGAGTAGTGGAAGGAGCAGAATAACAGGCTGCAGGTGCAGGAAGTAGATGATGGGGGGAGAGGGCAGTGGCTGATCAGAAAGCATCCTTTTTAAGGGCCAAAATGCCCTACGCAAGCTGGCCTTGCTATTTGTTTTATGAGCGTAGAAAGTGAGAGCACTTAGCTAAATCAAAGATCTAATTGGAGAGAAAAGAATGGAAGAATCATAGTTATCTTTACAAGTGATGTGGGCATCATTTTTTTTTTTGGATTTGAGGAAACCTCACTTCCTTGAAAGCGTATTTTGTGGGTCCAGGTAAGTGAGTAAAATCCCGGCTGTTCCAGGCTCTTATAAAAGATGCACGTCCTGACTCGACCTCGAGACCTGCTATGCAGATCTCAAACCCTTTGCCATCACGCCACTCCCCTCAGAGACGAAGTGGGCATCAATTGCTAAAGAAGAAACCCTTTTTCCCCCTCTTCACATCTTTGTTTCTTTATTTAGTCTTTTCCATGAGCATCAAAGGCTGCTCTACACAGCACTCACACTCGTTTTCCATCGCCTTTAGATACTCTACTGGCTTCATTTGACCTCTTAAGCATGCCTCTAGTGCCTCTCTCCTTCCTTCATTGGATGGCCTCCTGAGTTTTTTTGGCTTCTCAAAAGCTTGCCTTAAATTAATCTGGTCTTAGATTAATCGGAGTAGTTAGGATATTTTGCTAATTTACAAGTTAATTAGCACAGTTAATTACTTGTGAAAATGGACAGGCAAAGGCATGTTTGAACAAAATCTCTCAGTCTCAGTACAGTGCTTTTTTTATTTTATTAGTGACTGTATCACCTTGTTTACAAAATTGAGAGCACAAACTTCACTACTTAGACATCTAATTTCTTGACTGTAATATAATGAAAAAAATCTTTTTTTCACGAATTCAAGGGCTTCAAGTAAACTTGAACCCCATATTTTGGTTTTATTGTAAGGACAACAACAGGAGCATGGCGGTAACTATCTGAAATATTGAAGCTAAACTGGGAAATCAACATGGCTAATATGATTTTAGCTTCCATCATTGCAAAGGATTGACCTATACAATTCCGGGGACCGGCCGCAAAAGGGATGAAATGCCGTCCGGGAGCGAATGACTTGGAGGCAAATCTGTCAGGATTGAACTCGTTTGCATCTTTTCCCCATAATTCTTCGCTGTGGTGAATTGCTAGAACCGGAATCCATATCTGTAGCCCCTTTGGAATATCAAGATCACCAAGCTTAATATCTTCGAAGGCCATTCGAGGGAGCAAAGTACCCGATGGGTAGAGCCTCAGAGACTCGCTTACAACCATGTTTAACTGCAGCAAAGGAAAGAAGTTCGTATACAAGTTAGTTGACCATGAAGAACAGACTTGACCAGATAATCGGGGAATCAAAAGGCAAGGAATGTAGGTGGTTTTTGGCTTTAATGGAAGGTACAAAACTTTACATGGCCACTATAGGACCTTTGTTGACCATACCAACCTGCTTGACTCATTTAGGATGATTCCATTCTAATCATCACTAGGCTGGCAGCTAGGCTGTTAAATGGAGTAATCAATATTGGGATTCTTTGGCTTCTTCCATTAAACTACACCATGAAGCAATCTAGCTTTAAAAAACGAGCTCTGGAGTGGCGAACCATGAACTATAAGGCCTGACTTGTTAAATTAGGTGGTGGTGGTTCTATATTTTCTTTGGAAATGACCCTAGACTTGTCGTTGTCATACATAACTGAGTGCCACCAGCTAGCTAAAAGCACAATAGTACAAGAGCATTTTGTCTAATTCTCTTTAATGGCAAAAAGATTTGCTACCTTAAAAAGAGAGAGAAATGAAAATATTTAAAACTGATATTCTTTAGCTTATCTGAGGAAGTTTGTCATTGCTAATTACATTGCTGCAAGTAGGATTTGGTAGGTACAACTTTTAGTTAAAAGTTTTAGAAAGGTTAGGCAATGACAACCATCTTATCAGTAGACAGGACAATTTTCAATTTACAATTGAATTCTTCATGAAGCTAGAGGAGATTACATTTAGAATCATAGTGTTGGATTTCAGTATAATTATACCTCCCTGCACCATGGATTTTAATGCCAATTTTTGCATAGTTTAGGGTAAAGGGGACGGATTTTGAAAGGCTTGATAAATTGTTACTTACCAGATTGAATTTGGGAAGATGGTCGATTGAAGGAGTTTCACCATTGCAGACTTCTTTCACCTCTGATCTCACCTTTTCTTGCCAGGAAGGGTTGCTAGCTAGGAGCATGACTGTCCATGTGAGTAAAAGAGAAGTTGTCTCATGTCCAGCAAAGAAGAATGTCTTACATTCATCCATAACCAACTGCAGGTTTATATTAAAACCATCACTTCTCTTCTTCTCCATCTCGTTTAGAAGCATCCCCAGTAAATCATCTCCATAAGAACTACTTCTGCCGATCTCTACGCAGTCTTTCCGGCTTTGTATAATCTCCAGCAGTAATCTATCCACCTCCATCTTCTTAGATTTTATCTGTCTGTTGTAGTTGCTTGGAAAGAACCTGTCAGAGGAATACATTAAAATTTAATCCAACATGACCCTGAATCTATTGTTAATGCAAGTTGTTGCAGACAAGGAATCACTAGTAAATTTCTGAAGAGCCAGGACCGACTTGAAAGAGAAAGAAGAGTATCAAAGGAAAAAAAAAATGACCACGTAAAAGAAATCCATACACTACTTTTTATCGGATATAGAATCAGATTATAAAAAAAGAAAAAAAAGTTCTACTTCTCTGAATAAGACCTACCGGCTTCCGGGAAGGCACAAGTGCCTAGTTGCCTGATGACAAAGACTTTGCAATTCTGTCAAGAGATGGAATATTTGCTTCCCCTTTTCATAGCTACTACCGAACTGGGTTCTTGAAATTATATCAGCAGTAACTCTAGACATGTATTCACCAATTTCTACCTCTGTTTGGCCTGATTCCACTGCATTTTGCAGTGATTGGAGCATATTCTTTGTGCATTCCACCATCAGCCCTGCTTTGTTCTTCATAACCAGGAAAATAAAAAATCTAAATTAACCCACCATTTTTACCAGCACTTAAATCATTAAAAACGAATCGAATACTGAATCATGTCATGAGCTATATATTAACCTTGAGCCTTTCTCCCATGAATGACGGCGCCGCAATATGGCGTTGATGATACCAATCACTGCCGTTAGCCATTAGCAAACCACGACCAATAAAATGTTTTGTTCCTTCTCTCTGCAGCCATGATTTTCCAGATTTAGTGCTATACTTTGTTAGAAGTTCCTTGATCATTTCTGTCTCCGATATGCACAGCCGTGGCTCCACCCCATTCCAGAATATGAACCTTTTCCCTGTAAAAAAACAAAAAAGGAGAGCAAATATAAGGTTTTTTCTTTCAGTTAAACAATGAATTAAGTCTCCGGTTCAAGTCCCGTCGTCTCGACAGTGAGATATACTTGCATACCGTATTGTTTAGACCAAGCAACATAATGTGGCAAGAGACGATTGACAGTGTCATGAGTGATGTGATCCATGTCCTTGGAAGTTGATTTAGAAACATAAGCGGCAACGTCTAGGATGTTTCCGGTGAGAGGGCGGGGTTTTGGGCCACGCACTCCTTGCTTCTCCATGATTTTCTTGATGCGCCTTGGTGTAAGAAAATAACATGATATGGTGTCATATGCAACCTTGAGAAATGAAAAGATGAATATAACTAATAGACTTGTCAACACCAGCATCATCACAGCCATGGTTGGTGGTGATCAATCAACTTATAAGCAATACACTTTGACACAGCAGACAGGGAAAAAAATATTGAGAGTTGCAGACTGGCGGATTGTCTAGTGAATCAACTGAGGAACATTAATTTATAGGCATAACTAAAAAGCACGAATTTTTTTTTAAGAAAAAAAATGATATTAAAGGTTAAAGAGGTATCTATTTTTAACAAAAACATCCTTATAGTTTCAATTTAGGCGATTGAATCTTGTAATTTTCTCCATTATGTAATAGAGGTCCCTCTCTATAATTATCTGTTAATTTTGACTTTTGAAAGTATGGGAATCGCATGTTACCTTTTTATTAGTTTTTCAGTAGTGGTGTTTGACTGTTTGTAGATATAGTTGGGTTGAGTTTGAGTATGTAATTATATCTAATTTAATTTTTAATATTTTATAAATAATAATTTAATTTATTTATTTATTTAAACTCGAGTGAGTTGAATATATCAAGTTGAGCTAATTTTTTTTTTTTGGATATTGAAGATATTCACGAATTGGGTTTATATTGCTCTTTTTAGTTACGTTGAAAACTGGATGTTAAACATTTATAAATAAAATAAAATAAATATTCAATTCACAAATTACCTAATATGAATAAAAATAGAGAATAGAGTATACATGTTGGGTCGGGTTGATCAGGTTTTAAAAATCTTAATCAGCTACCAGACCGGTGATATCAATTTCTTTGTTTTTTTGACCAACTATTATCTATAATATCCATATTATCAAACATTGACGGATTAGGTCGAATCAAATAATGTAAATATTACAGGTGAACCAGATTTTTTTAACATCCCTAGTTTCAAGTTTAGAAAAAGTTCAAATTAATTTAAATTTTGAAAAAACAAATTTCTTGCCAAAATTTTATTTATATATAAATTTTTCTAATTTATTTATTTAAAAAGTTACTTTTAACTATATTTTAAGATTTTAAAAATGATTATTATTTTTTTTTTACTCGGCTTATTCTGGATTTGTTATTATTTTTATTTATTTAACTAACTCTTTACATATTTACCTAAATAAAGTGATTTTTTTTTATTTATGTTTTTTTTACTTGATAAAATTATGTATTTATAGATGAAACTTTCTTGATTCAACTTTTATATTTTTCTCATAGGCTTGTTTTCTTAATTTATTTTTTCATGAAAGCTGATTTTATGTGTTTGAGATTTTATAATTTTGCATAAAATGCATTTATTTACTAATACTTTTATTTGGATTTTATAAATAAAATAAAAAAATAATCTAGAAACATAATACAAATATGAAAATCAACATAAAAGTTTTAATCATTTTTTTCTTTTTAAATATAAAGTAAAAAACGTTTTCTAATGTAAAACAATTTCTAAGTATAAATAAATAAAAATGTGAAAAACAAAATTGATTTTTAATTTTAATATATATATTAATTTTTTTAAAATAAATAAATAAAAATGTGAAAAAGAATTGATTTTTAATTTTAATATATATATTATTATTTTTATAAAAAAAATCTTCTTTTTTTCTATGATATGAACGAATCAAAAGCTTACATGTGTTCCCCTCCCTTTTAAAAGGAAAACTTAATGGATAATTAGGTTGATTATAAATAGAAGGACCTCTATTGCCTAACGGACCAAACATCATAAGGATCTAATTGCCCATATTGAAATCGAAAAGGTATCTTTATCAAAAACTAAAAACGCAAGGACCTCTAATATCATTAAACATTTTTTTCCTATTATGTTTTTGGGTAGATTGGTAAATTTGGGGATTTGTTTTCTATTTATAAAATTTGCCAGTCAAATTGTTGATTTGCAGCATGATAAAATAATAACATTTCGAATTATAAATCTACTATAATTTTCAAAACTAAATCTAATTCTTTATTCCACATAAGGTAAACAATAAATTATTTGCTTTTTATATTAATCTATTGCGCTACTTTTTTTTTTTTAGAAGTAAATCTATTTTTTAATAATAGCAAG
Source organism: Populus davidiana (assembly GCA_030145905.1). NCBI lineage: Eukaryota > Viridiplantae > Streptophyta > Magnoliopsida > Malpighiales > Salicaceae > Populus > Populus davidiana. The sequence continues at coordinate 3,131,714 of CM057792.1, read as the reverse complement.
TTGTTTTTACTTAATTTTCACAAATATTTTAAAAAGATATTAAAACATTTATAAATTTTTATTTATTTCAAATTAATTCTTTTATATCAATCTTTTTCATATCGTTTACACATATCTTATACATAGAATCTTTTTCATTAATTAGCTCATTTCTTTTATATCGATTCTTTTTTATAGGTTGAAGATTCAAATATTAAATACACCGTTTGGAAACGCGGTGCAAATTGCATTTCCAAAAAACTTCAAAAACATTTTGGCTAAAAATATCTTTTTTTATATATGTTGGATTGTTTTGATGCACTAATCTAAAAAATAATTTTAAAAAAATAAAAAATATATATTATTTTAATGATTTCGGCACGAAAAACACTTTAAAAAGCAACTGCAACCACACTTCCAAATACCTTGGTCTAGATTACCAATTTTGAGTAGATTGGTAAATATGAATTGTTTTTTCTATTTTTTTGGTAGATTGGTAAATTTGAGGGTTTTTTTTTTCTATTTATAAAATTTGTCAATCAAATTGTTTGCTTGATGATAGTAGTTTAAAAAGATTGAGACCCTCTCGTAATTGTTTTTAAAGACATGACTGTTATATTTGCTAAATATAAATCTTTAAAATCAAACGGGATAAACATGGTTTAAAGCATGATAAAAACAATAACATTTTATGGATTTAGTGCATTGAATTCAAATTATAAATCTACTATAATTTTCAAAGCAAAATCTAATTCCGTATTACATATATAAGGCAAATAATTTCTCTTCGGCCTTGTAATCTATTGTGTTTTGTTTTTTCTGGAACTAAATCTATGTCCTAATAAATCTATATCTACAATTCTGCCTACTTATAGAAAAAAAGAAAAAGAAAAAGAAAAAGAAAAGCTCTCAATTTGAATTATAAACCCTCACTTTTAATTATGTGATGTGCTATGAACAACTTTTTTAAAAGAATCGCTTATATTATAAGATTATATTAATGGTTTGCGCTATACCGTGGTCTATATTAAAAAAAAATTATAACATAAAAAAAAAAATTAATTGCTTAAAATATATTTAAAGAAGTAAGAAAAATCTATTTCTTGAATTACAGACTCAATTGAGAGTGAACTAATCAAATTGAGAAACAAATTGACCGACTATAAAATAAAAAGGCTTTACTCTCTCCCCTTCCCATTCAATTCAGGGATTGATGATTGCAAGAAAAGAAAGCTCAATACTTTTCTAGTGTTCAAATTCAATTCTCATATATTTAATTTTGTTTTATTCAATATAATTTTATTTATTTTTACCAAATCAAATATTATCTAGAGTAAGTTTTTTTTTTTCACGCAAGTAGCCACCACTAACTTAAACAAAATAAATAACAAAGTTTAATTTCAATACACAAATTTCCAATCACAATACACAGTATATCACCGATCTCTTCGAGTTTTTTTTCTTAATAATCACGTTCATCCACACTTCCCCAATTATTAAGTATTAGCACCACCTAAATAAATAAATAAATAAATAACCAAGCACAACCAATTAATGAATATGAAGAGTAAGAAACTAAAAGAGATAAGTTTTAAACGCTAGATCATTTTAGTGCAAATATGTTTTTTAGTAAATGTATTTTTTTTTTGTTAAGAAATAAATCATGTTGTCAATTTTTATTTAAGAAATATATTATATATTTATGGGTGAAGACTCGATTAAAAAAAATGAACAATGAACCTCAAAGTCCCTTAACCTATTCAAACGTCTATTACAATCTAAACAATGAACTTGAAAGTCCCTTAACCTATCCAAACGTCTATTTCAATCTATTAGTTTAATTATGTATCATTTACATCATTATTTTATTTTAATCAATCCATTAATAATTAAGATATAATTTTCTTTTATATTCATCAATGTTTCATTTATTCACTTATCTTGAAATTTTTTTTCATTTTAATTGATAAATAATTTTATGAAAAAATAATTGCAATTAACAAGCATGATTGAATTAGGTTGAAGTTATAAAAAACAATAATTAGGATAAAACAGAATGGGTGTTTGAACAAATTTAGAATTTGGATTTTGAAATGTTTTTTTATATTGAAAATAAGTATATATAAAACATATTAATTTCAACACAATGAAAAATAAATAGATTATTATAATGAAAACGAAAAATATAGTCATCAAATTTAAATGATTTTTCTTAATTTTTAAACTTAAAAATTAATTGTAGAAATGAATATAAATCATTGAATGAGAAAAATAAAAACTTCAATACTTTTAACAATCTTGTTTATTTATAATCAATGAGACATCTAATATCAGACCGCTTCATTGAATGATCCAAAACACCTAAAAAATGAGATGTAAATTAGATGTTCTGGAAACTTAACCTCTAATTAGTTTTTATTAAACAAACATAAAGAATACAACAACATCCACACAAAAAATTCCAAGTTTGAAAACAAAAGAAACCACACTTCAAAGGATAAATTACATGTGAATTTTATAATAGTTCAGCTCTAACCACATGCTCCACTCCCTATGTTGAAAGTTTGGGCTTCTATTATCATATGCAACCTGAAACCATATTTTTTACATTTGAATATTTTTTATAGGCTCAAGATCCAAACCTTTAAATATGATTTTTTATCTCTTGTTCAAGAACAAAACCTAACAAATTTTTTTTTTATAGGAAATTTTTTTTGAAATTGTTCATGCTCTTTTTCATGGACTCAAAGTCGAGACCTAACAATCTTTTTATGGGATAAATATTGAAACTTATACGACCTTTATATAAGATCAAAGTCAAAACATAAATGGTATTTTTCACGGGATGAAGATCAAAACCTACATGAGATCACATGTGTTGTAACCCAATTTTGGCCCATTGGCTTTTTAATTTAATTTTACATGGTTTAAAATGTAGAATTAAAAAATCATAGATTTATTTCGATGAAAAATGTGATTTGTCAACTTGCGTGAAAATTAAGAACTGCAATGTGCTTTTGTCATTACATCCTTATCTTCAAGATAATCCATATTTTCAGGATAATCATTGTCTTCAAGATAATGATAGTTATCCACTTTCAAATTTGATTATTAATCAAATTCAAACTTCAAAGAAGAGAATGAGTTTGATTGAAACTTTGTTTCTCACACGTGATAGGACTCTTTCACTATAAATACAGATCTCAGGGTATTCACAAGGAAAATGAGCATCACAAAAAAAAAAAAAACCCCTAAGACGAGGCCAATAAAAGAAATCCTGAGAGGATGTCATTAGGAAAAATCGAGAAAAAAAAAGACATAAATTAGAGAGAATGGGAGAGAAAGAACCCGAAAAGCACACAAAAAAAAACACAACACAAAGGCGAGAGGAAGAAGGAACAGAGGGGAAGGAAACAAAAGCAGAAGGAATAATACCAGTTTTCCCAGCAACAAGGCCCTGCATCAATCTTCGCTCAAGAAGTTGGCAACAACAGTCTAGCAACAAGTCATTTTGTCCCCTCCTTTTCACTTTTAATTACCCTCTTCCTGTAGCAAGTGTGCACAAGTAGCTTGCGCACGCTTGCAAAGAAAAATATATCGACCGGGTAACTGGTTTGAACCAGTAACTGGGCTGGTTTGGCTGGGTCTAGCCTAGCCTGCATGGCTGGGCTAGATCCAACCCAAAAAAAGAAAAGAAAAAAAGAGTGGACCTGGTTTGGACTTTAGGCTCAACCATCTCAAATTGTGTTTGCTAAGGGTGTGTTTGGCAAAACACACCCTTATGCCTTAGCCATAATCTTTATGCCCATTATAATTTGATATTTGACCAAACAAACTTCTTTTTTATAACAGAAAATTCCAAAGATATTTAAGGGGCCTTCGTTGATTTATTTGTGAGCCCTTTGCACTTTGTTTTATTTTTTTTCTTTGTGTTTGTATTTTTTTTGTAAATGTGCTCAATTTGTGGACTATTACTGTTAAATACAAATATGTCATGTAATGTTTTTTTACTTCCATCTAAAAAAGGGCAAATAATAATAAAGGATAAAGTAGAAAAAAATGGCATAGAAAATTTCTTCTTCAAATTCTTTTTTTTTTTGCGAAATTATTCACTGATGCCATAGTCAGTTATCGTATTTTTTTGGATTTGCGCGATATTTACCAACGCTAGAGTTGGAAATATTCCTAGGAATTGTTTACTAATGCTAGAGTCAGGAACATGTAATGAATAATAAAAAAGGAAAAAAGAGAACAAGTTATTAGCAGTTTTAGACAAAACCAACAATGCAGCTTGCCTCAGGTATGACGCTTAAGGGGTGATAGCATCTTTTCTTTTGCGTAACTAGTCCCATACAATAGAATCTATGTTGCCCAATTAGGGTTCATAATACTAGGTGGCAACTCCTTGAACAAGAAAGTTTTCCTTAAAAAAACAAGATGCTAGATATCTCTTTTTTTTCCAATCAATATTATTTTCTTATTTGGTCGTCATAATATACGAGTGTTACAACATGAAAGTTCACAACTGAATATTCAAATGATTATAATGCCACTTACACTCTATCAATAATTTTTACTATAAAAATGAAAACAATACTCACTTATATAATAGATTACAAAGAAAATCTCAAGTCTTTTGTAAGGTGTAGTATAACTCTTTAGGTAAATATAGTTGTCGATCAATATGGAAGAAAGAAAGTAAACTCAAAATAGATAGAATGTGATTATGTCAAGATAAGAATAATTATTCAATGATTGCATCAAGCTATGAATGGAGTTATCGGGCAACTTATCCAATCTAAGTCATAATAATAATAATAAGTTGAAGGGAGTTGGATGTGAGAAGAAAAATAACTTATCCTAGAGTCTGTTTGGTGAGTTATGAATTGCATGTAAATGAGGTTGTCAAGTATGACACATGAAATGATTAAGAACATTCACGTCAAAAACTACATCATGCCTTGTAATATCTAGTTGCAATGAGACTCGCGTCTTGAAGTGAGTCTATGGCTCCGTTTGTTTGTAGGAAAGTGGTTTCCTTAAGGAAAGTGAATTCCGGGGAAAGTGAATTCCTAGAAAGTGAATTCCGGGAAAGTATTTTCCGATGTTTGGTAGTGTTATGGAAAATGAACTGGAAAACACTTTCCAGTATTTGGTTGTGTTATGGAAAATGAACTGGAAAATATTTTATTAATGAATTAAATTTTTTTTCAAGTTTATCTAATATATATAAAATATTTAATATAAAATATTTAATCACTTATAATTGTCATAACCCAATTTTTGACCTTTTTTATTTTTATTATTTAAAAAAAAAAAGATGATGAAAAATAAAAATAAAATAAATGAAGGATGAATTAAAATTTGGATTAAGGGCAACATGATTGGAAGTTTAAAGATTTAATTAAACTCTTGACTAGTTTAATTAATTAAATCAAGGGTTTAATTGGAGAATTGATTTAATTAAATTTTAGATTATTTTAATTAATGAAATCAAGAGTTTAATTGAAGAATTATTGAGTTTGAGGACTTAATTAAACTTTGATTTAATCAAAAACCCAGGACTTAAATAAAATAAACCAAGAGAACCGGCTTCGTCTTCATCTTCAGGAGCAGCAGACCACAACTTTGCATTTTAATTCACTGCTACAGTAGCAGGGAATTATAATTCACTGCTACAGTAGCAGCGAATTATAATTCATTGGGCAGGCATGCGCTACGCACGCCATAAGGAAAGTGTTTTCCTTTCTTTAACAGAAGAAAAACATTTTTCTTTTTCAAAGCAGCGATTTTATGTTGACCGGAATTAAGTTTCCATTAACTTACTGTTTTATATTGTTACCAAACATGGAAAAGTAAGGAAAACGAATTCCAGAAATTCGTTTTCCTTGAAACAAACAGAGCATATATGTGAAAGGAAAATAAAGAGTGTCAACATGAGATTTCATAAATCTAACACCGAGTAATTTCTCAACCCATTTTTAAGAAGCTTCCTTAAGATTATAACGTGGCTTGCGTAAATGGTAAATAAGGTTAGGAATAACTAGGTAAAAATAAGGATATATAGACTTTTTCTTCAAGTTCGTTATAAAGAAAGGTCTTTTGGATATCTTTCATTGTAGAAAATTAGAAATACAAATGAAAATATCAACAAAAACAATTATAAAATTGGTATATTGTAGTAACATTTACCGATAAAATATACTCTTGCCATGTTCCTCAATATATACCAACAAAAATTTTTTATCGGTGTATATCAAAAAAATTATAGTGGAATAATAATAAAAATAATAATATGTTATTTTACAGATACTATTATCAACAAAATAAATTTATTGTTAATAGTTGTCAATAAGTCTGTTAGTAAGATTTAAGTTAGATCTAATGAAGTAATCCCCCTCCCCCATTTATTCTTTTACTTAAATTTGTCAGTAAATTCAATCAGTAAGATTTAAAAATTTTATTTTTTGAAATAGAAAATTCAATCTCCTTTTCTGACAAATGAATTCATTGATCAAAAAATTTTAAAATAATTGTTAGAGTCTCTTCAAAAATTGACTTCATCCATCTGTCCAAATAATTTCCAAGAGGTCGTTAACATCAAGAGAGATCATACCGTCCATCTCAACCAATTTTTGTATCTTCTTCATCAAACACCATATCTGCCAGGTCTTGTATTCCCTATTCAATTGTCAGCTAATCAAATGGATATTTTTTATTATTTTTATTATTCATAAAAAAGGGACATTTCTTGCTACATATACCTCGACTCATTATTCAAGAAAACAACGATTGGTTCCTTTTTTTTGTGCTTGGAAATAACGTACCTACGCATAGAAAAACAAATATAATTGTCATAAAGTATAGCACAAGTTGCTCTTTTGTTGTCTGATCTTGATCTTGATAAAGTGTGTCCTTGGGTTTCCAAAAAAACATCAATTTTGATCGATTACCAATTATTGAAAATGGTGTTGATCATGAATCTTGCTGTGGCTTCTGAATTCCTGCCATATTTGCATGTGGCTTTATTTCATCGAAGGCTTTTTCATGCTTGCAGTCAATGTGTAAGCTTGCATCCATGGCTTTCTCATGCAATATATACAATATCGACTGTAGAGTTCAAGAACTAGCAAGACAACTGTTTCTACATGAATTTCTCAAATTTTGTATATTTTGGAAGTATAAGCTTAAACCCATTATTGCAAGTGCTTTAGTAATACAAAATCTTTTAGGGTTTATCTCCACAAAGCCATGCATGTAGCATAAATTAAACTTTGTAGCTTCGAATTTGGAATCGAGAGAAATAATGCACCGTTTAACTTTGTTGCTTTATATATTCGATCAACTCCGTGCAGGAACCTGTTCATATTTTAAGGGGTCAATTAGTTCAAAAGGCAGGGAATCGAAGATGCTTAATTGACTTTGTGTGTCTTAATTAGGTGTTTGACCACTTTATCAGTCAACGTAGAACCTTGATTAAAACGATTCGTTCCATGCTTAATTAATTCTTCAAATATTGCACAGGCAATTAAAGCTTGTTTTATACACAAGAAGGTGCATGAATTCCCTGTCTTTTTAACCTCCTCTCTTTCCTTCTGGTAAAGGGTTAAAGAAGCAGGCCTGCATGGGATACCCAACATGATGTTAATATTTCCGACGAAATGTCCATAACTATTAATTAATTAACCCATAGAATAATATTGTCGTCTATAATCTTCACGCCTCATAAATTCAGCATACCAACATGTTCAATAATAATACACTTGATACTTGAGGGTCTAGCTTATTGGTCAACTGCAAGGCTTGTCTTTGCGAACGTCCTGAGTTCGATCCTCAAGAATACCAGCCTGTACCCCGCGGTGTCTTACCTGTCTACTAGGCTTGCAGGATGTTTAGTAGGCCCTGAGATTAGTTGTGGTGCGCGTAAGTTGACCCGGACATCCAGGGTCATAAAAAATAATAATAATAATAATTATTATTATTATTATTAAAAATAGTGTAGCACACCAAATCAAATTAATTGGAAAAATGATAAAATAGTTACTATGCATGCACCCAATAATCTAACTCTTTGATATGATAAAACAAAGAATTTCACATATCCTAAGATAAATTAATCATAATGACCGAAAATCAAGCATGCTCACGAGGTTTATATTAATCACCTTAATTAGAAGATTTTGTAATTAATTATTAATACTTGCTTGATCATGTCTCTTTGTATCCAAGCATATAACCTTTACTTCACTGAATATTTCATACTCCACGAAGAAACTCAAATAAGTTTATGAGTGTGATAATCATAACTAAACAGAAATCAAAATCCCGAATTCTGTAAGCAAAATAGAAAGAGAAAATTCTCCACCAAATCTATATAAAATCTTGCATTTTCTTTACATTGCATGGCACATGCAAAGCACCTAGCTATAAATAAATGGTAATTAATATGAACACAAGATAATAATAGTAATAATAATAATAATAATAATAATAGTAATAATAATAATAATAATAATAATAATTGTGCGAAATTTCATCGACATTCCTGCTCAAAGCTCAAAAAGAGATTGGCTCGTACACCAAGTGGATCAAGAATCAACGCATGCATAGAATCCAGCCGAAAGTTAAAATACGAATTCTCCCAAATTTAGAAAAAAATAATCTGGGCTTGCTGGAAAATATGATCAAAAGGGTACTTAGAATCCCTTTCAAAAATAAAAAATCTATCATATCATCTTCGGATATGTTCCATGAACAGAAAATGCACTCTCAACTCATCTAATGGTAGGGATTGGTGAGTCGGTGCGTAAAACATATCCATGATCATAGTAAAATAGGCTCTAAAGTAACTTTTCTAAAAGGCAATTGAAGCAGAGATTAATTTAAAATGTCATCGATAACGGAAAGGGTTTCAGGGAATCGTGATCTGCTAATGATTAATTCCGCATTGGCTCCACATTTCAAATATAATTAATTAATAGGGAATTAATTAAAAAGCAATAATGGAAATTAATTGTTGATTGAACGGGGAAAAAAGGATGGGAATGAGAGGACGTGAAAAAAGATTAAGGCTGCTGTTTAATTATTTCTCTTGTTCTTTTGTCATTTTATGAGTCTCTAGAAGTAATTATTAAAGTTTTACGTACGTCGAGTGTTAATAAATTAATATTCAGATATTTTATCCACCGTAAGAAAAGAGTATCAACTAGAAAATTAAAGTGGCAGAGTTATTAATGAATTTTTAAAAAAGAATATGTCAGCTATTTATCCACTTGTAGAATAATTTTAAATTTTTAAATCTAAATTCTATATCTTTAATTCTATATCTTTGGATGTACTGGCATGTAATACTATTAAAATAAACTAAAAGGGTAGAACATTTACCGTAACTCTTTTTACCGTAACAAAACAACACAAATGGCTTTGGAAAGGGTAAAATAGTTTTTTTTTTTATTGTTTTTGTGCATGATAAAATAACTAATATATAATTAGAAATTAAAAAAAAACTGCACTTATTGACAGGGGTATTTTTAATTTTTATTTCAAATGCAAAAAAAATAATCGTAATGTTATTGAATTAAATTTGTATTGGACTCTGGATAATGGACTTTTATGTCTTTTTTTTTTCACAGGTTTGATTAGGAGCAATTTAGTATATATGCATATATAATTTATTTATTAATTTTAAAAAGTTGGTTGTGTGTGCCATTCACGTGCACGCAAATGAATGCTCTCGCAATTTCATCTAGTGTGTATGGCATCTAAAATCTAGCTTCCATAACAGTATTGTTTTATTTCTCACAATATCGCCTCCATTAAAGAGCAACGAGTGTATCAAAAAAATAACAAGTTTTGTTCTGGTAGCCTTTTTTTTCTTTATTCTCTCCTCTTCAGTTTAGAGCTTTACCCTGTATATTTTTAAAATAGCTCTTCGATTTTGTTTTCTTTCAGATTTGATCCTATTTTTTTTTTATTTTAGTAATATTTTGCTTTTTAATTAACCTCAAATCTAGAAGACGTACGTGGAAGTTTTTCTAAATTTTAATTCAATAAAGTATTTATTTTTTTTATGAAAACGAATTGTTGACTAAACGAGTCAAAAAGAAGGGGAATGGGGGAGGACATGAACATATGCATCGGTCCTAAAGAATTAGCCTTTAAACGAGAGCATAGAACATGCTCTCATGGGGAGAAAGGATCCTCGAGTGCCCTTGCAGGGGGGCAGTGTGCCTCTCATAAGATGGAGGACAAATTCGATCAAAGTCGTACATGGTGTCAAAGGAACTGATGCTTTGTACGGTTGAGATTAGGTTTTATAAGAGAAAGTATAGACAAATTTTGAATCAAAGGACCCCACATGTTGAAGCATATGCATATCAATTAATTTTGCATGTTTTAGCAAATTGATGGGTTCTGTATGCCTTCGTCCCAAGAAACGAAATGGACTGATCGAGGCAAGGCAAAACCATGCATGTGTTCCATTTGCTCCCTCTACATGCACTGTCTTGGTTTTTGGTCTACGGGAATGATAAAAACAGCCATTATATTTTTCCCCTTTTTTATCTTTAATATTTCAGATATCTCGACGACAAAGTTTTTCTATGAAAAAACCACGTATAAAGAATATAAAAAAATCCTTCCTTTGATTCAATATTAGTCTATTTAGGAGTACGGATGCGGTTGCTTTTCAAAATGTTTTTTGTGTTGAAATACATTAAAATAATATATTTTTTATTTTTTAAAAATTATTTTTGAGATCAACGAATCAAAACGATCCAAAACATATAAAAAAAAATTTAGTAAAAAAATAAATTCTTATGAAACGCAAATAATATCTTAATCTAAACAAAAATGATTGAGAAATGTTGATGTATTGCATGATTATTCTCACTTCCATTAATGGATTCTCCAGCAAGTCCTGTGTGAATGTTAAAAAACGAAAAATTAAAAAAGTAATAATGGTATTGAATAATTTATCAGATATCAGATTCGTCTGCTCTTGTGGTTGGCATTAACAAGAAAGATTTCTTGGTTTATGGTTTTAAATGAAACATGTAGTGTATGAATGAGACCCACACAGCAAACTTCAATCTCACATCTGATGAACCCAGGTTGGTGATAATAGCATAAATTTTGTATTCAACTTGTCATTGCAAAGGATTAACACAAAAACCTCTAATTGTTTTTGCACAGCCCAACGATCGAATCATTATACAGTCTATAAAATTTATTGATATTATAGTAAGGATTATTTTTTAAAATATTTTTTATTTTTTTATTTTTTATTTTTAACACTAACACTTTAAACCCATATAAAAATATCAAATTTTTTCAATAAAAAACTTTGTAGAAGGCAAAACGCTCGAAGGGTATATTGAGCCGTATTTACCTGAGCACTTGTCAAAGTCAAGGGCATATTCCTTTCTATCCAGAAAAGGTAGAAAGGAGAGAAAATTCCTTCAGTGTTTAGAATATATTTAAAAATTTGGTAGCGGTTGTTTTTTAGATAATTTTTTATATTAAAATATATATTAATAATATTTTTTTAATTTTTAAAAATTATTTTTAATATCAACATATCAAATTAATTTAAAATATTCAAACTATATTAAATTTTAATAAAAATTAAATTAATTTTTTTAAAAACCATGTTTCCAATCTGTTTCTTAGCATGGGGCAAGTTATTGAACCTGTGATTTGATTGATAAAAACAGTAAAAGAACAGAACAACTCTAGTACAATTCACTACTAATGCGGTACGGAAAGGATCCATGTTTTTTTACATCAAGCTAGCCTAGCCCATCTCAGGAGAATGAATGCTGTAGCAGTGACTGCAGGGCATTCTCACCTCCTGTCCGTGATGAACTTGAAAAATTCCATCGAAAGATGACAAGTCTCTTTCTTCAATCATAGTACGAGACACTTTGATTGTGTTTTAGCTCGTATTGTACGATAGAAGGGATAAAAAATAGAAAACAAAATATTTTTCATTTAAAAAATAAATTTATAATTTGCTGTAGTGCATGATAACATTCCTTCTCTTTTTATTCCATCTTTTTCTGATAAATTGTTGTTGTTTTGATGATGACAAGTCTCCACAATTAACCAAACATTTCACTTTCACGCTTTATACCTGAGAAATCATCAACATGCAAGTTCGGCATTTTAAGCTTCAACTCCCGAAGAAGAAGTTATTTTGGTAATTGCTTTTCCTTTCAGGGATTCTTTTTATCAGGTAGCTCATCAATCAAGAGATATGGTCCCATGGTTACACAGGAAAGACTCCAACACGAGGCGTTTTCCTTTCTTGGATGGGGGCATGGGTGGTTGCATGCCGGAGGCTCATCGGCAAACAGTTTATTAGTGAAACCAGGGATGAACTCCATATCTTAAAGCACCTCGAAATCAAGGGCTTGACAGAAACTAGGCCTCAAGACCTCAAAAAGATTCCAGGGTCCAAGAGGTGTATTTTCCTCTTGAAATCTCTTCTAAGTTCCAAGGACTCACCGAATTACTTTGCCTCAAGTCATGTAGGTTCCGAGCTGGGGTACCAGGCAGGTGCCAAGTTCAAAAACTACAACCTGCGTACCTTCACAAGGTAGGGGACGCTGCTCTACATATCTAGATGATTCATCTAATCAAATATAATACAGACATTAGCAGATGTAATTTACGCCCGTGATAAGAGATGGTAGTCGCCTTGCCATGACCTCATTGTCGTTTTCTTTTCTTGCCTGCTTACAAATTGGAAAGGGTATACGCGGTTCATTCTACAACTTTGGAAAGAAATGGCACTGGCAAATCTAATGAAGACCCAGCAACCATCACAGGAAGTTCAAAGCAAATTCAATTCCGAAAGTCATCAATCCCTACGGCTATTGCAAATCAACATGGAGCAAAATGATAAATGGGAGACTGGAGCTACATGATTAGTTGAGATGTGTTTCACTGTAATAGTTCTTCAGCCTGCATATGCTTACATATATGCCCCTGCCATCTCTACATCTGTGCCCCCACCGGCACGGCAACAAGATTCTAAATGCTAATACTAGGAAACTAAACCAAAAAACACAAAAATCAATTAAGTTTCTTTTCTTTGTCTCCAGATGTAAATTCTCTTGACAGCATCCATTGCTTTGCATTGGTGTAAACAGTAAAGCCCAATAAATGAGGGAAGCAGAAATTCATGATCATTGCTTCAAAAAGGTAAGGATACTTCACAGGAGGGCGAATGGTTAAGTAAATAATATGAAAAATAAGAGAGCACAGAATCATCACAATTGAGAATGTGATCATAGGCCTAGAGAGATGCTTCTTAATATGCCTTCTTCCACTGGGTGCAAGGTACAGAAGGATGGAAGAAGCATAAAGAGCCATGTAGGGCACAACCAGTTTGTCACGACACAGAAGAGGAAACATAGAGAGCAATGCACAAAGCATTAATAACATAGAGTGCACACCAGGCAATTCCATTGCCAACAAGGTTGCAGGCAGAAGCGGCAGCAGAATAGACTTCTCGTGAACTGCAAAAATAGTGACTCAAATACTAGTTACACATGAGATCATATAAAAATATATAATATTAGAGAAAGTCCTACATACCTTGGAATGAAAATAAGTAGAACGCGAAAGAACTATTCAGCAACCCATAAAGGAAACCTTTACTGCTCGGAGCCAATATTTGTTGAATCATTGAAGGCAGAAAAGTCAATATAGTAGCAACCAAGCTGACAAATCTCAGAGAATGTGTTGTAAATAATCTCTTCCACTTAATTAAAATTGAGGTACTGCACCAAAAGTTAGCCACATAATCTTCGTATATCCCTCTCTCAAAAGGAGCAAGACGTGAAAGAACCTGTACCAAGCACCAACTTGAAGTAAATAGTTATGCTTGAGTATAACAATCAACTTCAGAGAAGAATGATGACCATCAACGTTTTGGTTCATTGATCAACATATTCATATAACATGTTAAGTGTGAACTGCTTAGGTAAAAATATGGAATGAGTTGCATGTGTAAGCCAATACAAATAAAACAAGGACCAACAAACTTTTTCTAACAATATTAATACTGCTTCATACCCCAAAAAAGGCATCTCTTGAATGAAGATATGGCCACCAAACAATAGCAAATGTTCCTAGGACAGCCAAGCCCAATTTTAAAACCTCAAGTGGGGGATTCTTACGCCTTAGGCAGCTACCAAACAGATGGCTGAAAAACGCAGGAGCATAATATGCACTCATCTGGATGAAAACACAGAAAAACATAACCTTTAGAATTTATAATTAACATCAACCTGATAACAAGTCTGGACAAGTAAAAAGAAGAATGATTAAGGAATTCTGATTTAATTTGGTTGGGAAGGATATAAAAAGCATTCATTATTTTTACTTTGTTTCTCATTATGCAGAAATCATATGTCATCTCTCAGAATAAATACGTTACCCCCCCCCCCCAAAAAAAAAAAAAATAATAATAATAATAATAATAAATAATAAATAATAAATAAATAATGGCATTGTATGCAGACAACATGCAGATGGTGGAATCCAGTGAAAGAAAATGATTGTTACTAGACTAGATCCACCTTCAACAGTAGTTTCTTCGACATTGCACTTACACTAGCTTAAGAAGTGCAACAGACAAAGCTACTATGGATAAAAGTCTGTACTCAGTAAATGTTCGATGCATATGGAAAATTAGGATTTTCAAGATCCCATCATTCTCTATATTTTTCTGCTCAGCGTTTCTCACTTTTTGGCAGTCAGTGTTACAAACTGTTAGTAAATATTCCTGGTGTTCAAATATATTATCATCTAATTTATGGAAAAGCAATGTCATACACTTGTTTCTCCATAAGCAATGGGCAATCCATATCCCAGAATGAGAAGCATGAAAACTAAAAATCTTTATGAGCATGCAAAGAAATTAGAAAGGAAAAGAAAAAATATATGAAATGATAAAGATTCAAAATGACTATGGGTTCTATGAAAAGTTTGTTATGTGTAATTGGAAAAATTGTTAGATGGACTCAGTGTACCAACTAAGACTAGGCCAATAGTGGTGCGACAGTGTCTAAAAGAAAATGGACGTTGATGTTTGAACTCACCCATGTGTTATGTATTTATTTGGTTTAATCTATGAGTGAATTCCTTAGAAAATTTCACATAATTAAAGAAAGACTGGTAATAACAGGGTTGGCACCAGAAATATGGCAATTGCTGTAACTAAATCCTCTCGTGTATTCATGCAAGTTCCACATCATAAACAACAAGAGTTGTTTGCAATCTACCTTGAAGATACAATATGCAGTAAAAAGAAAGAAGCCAGCCAACATCAAGAGTCAAAAGGACTCAAATATTAGATGTTCAAATGCGCATCAGGATGGTTGATAGGTCTATTATGATTAATGATATTATGTAATTATTTAGGGTGTGTTTGTTTTGCACCTGCTTTTGCACTTGTGGTGCAAAAAACGCAGCAAGGTGTTTGATGACTGTAAAAACTGCGTTTTATATTATGGGGCCCACTAAAAATTGAGTTTGAAATGTAATTTTTACATGCTTTTTTAACTGAGTTTTGTAAAACACTGTTTATTTTTTTGTTTCAAAAGTGTTTTTGAAAAAATTTGATAATTTTTTATTTTTTTCTTTGCTTCAAATTAATATTTTTCTGGTGTTTTAAATCATTTTAATGCATTGATATCAAAAATATTTTTTAAAAAATAAAAATATATTATTTTAATGCATTTTCAAGTAAAAAGTACTTTGAAAAGCAACCGCAACCACACAACTACCAAACATTTTTTACATTTTTTTGCTACACATAAACCTCAACCACAATTTTTACCACACATAAATCCAACTAACCACACGTAACCACACTTCTTTTAAAACTTACCACAACCACAAAAGCTACCTTAAAAACAAACGCACATATTCCCATTGTCAATAGAAAGGCTGAATTAAGCATACAACTGTTACAACTGTAAATGCTTAAATAGGAATATAAATGATTGAATAGGAAATAGGAAATTTACCTTATTTAGCTTCCTAGATTTCCTCTTTGTAATTACTATGTACAACACAACTTTTCCTATATAATAAAAGCCTAGTCGAAAGGTGAAGGCAATTCAAACCATTCTGTTATGGTATCAGAGCTTGGTGTTTTCTCACAGAATTCTTAAGATTTTTTGTTTTCTTTCTTAGTCATATCTTTATGGAGATGTCAGATAATGTTTGTGTCAGATTTACTGGCAAAAATTATGCTGCTTGGACATTTCAGTTAGAGATCTTTCTCAAGGGAAAGGAGTTATGGGGCCAAATAGATGGCAGTGACAAAGACTTGGTTGCTGAAGGATCTGTGGTTGCTAAGGCAGCATGGGCTGCCAAAGATGCACAAATCATGTCTTGGATTCTCAGTTCTATAAAGTCACATCTGATCCTTTCTTTGCGTCCTTATAGATCTGCAAAGTCTATGTGGGATCATCTCACACGAGTTTATAACCAAGACAACAATGCTAGGCGTTTTCAGCTTGAGTTGGCTATTGTCAACTATACCCAAAGAGATCTTTCTATTCAAGATTACTATTCTGGTTTTCTGACTTTATAAAGTGATTATTCTGATCTTGTTACAACCAAGGTTTTTGCAGAAGGTGTGCTGGCAGTGCAGCAAGTCCATAAAATCAACCAACGAGACCAATTTCTGATGAAATTGCAACCAGAATATGAACCAGTTCGTGCCTCTCTAGTCAATCGCGATCATGTTCCATCCTTGTATGCTTGCTTTGGAGAACTATTGCGTGATGAGCAGCGTCTCAATACTCAAACCATTATGGAGCAAGCAAGAGTTGCCTCTACCACTGTCTCAGTTGCTTATGTTGCTTCTGCTTACAGCAAGGGGAAGAGTCGCGATATGAGCAAGACACAATGCTATAGTTGTAAGAAGTATGGACATCTGCTCCTCATTGTCCTCATAAAGTTAAGTCATATCCGTCCTCCTCCACGCCCCAACAAAGCTTATCACGCTGCTGTTACTGCTGCTGGTTCCCCTGTTTCACAGACTCAACCTCCAACAAATTCACTAACCCGAGAGATGGTGCAAGAAATGATTGTGAGTGCTTTCTTCACACTTGGCCTTCAAGGTACTGGTTCTTCAGCCCTTTCTTGGATCTTAGACTCGGGTGCTTCCAATCATATGACAAACTCTTTGCATGGGTTAAGTAATATTCAAACAGCCAATGGTAGTACTCTTCCCATCATGGTTGTTGGTGATGTACCTCTCTTTTTAAAGGATGTTTTTGTCTCACCCAAGCTTGCTATAAACTTAGCTTCTATAGGTCAACTTATGGACAATAACTGTGATGTAAACTTCTCTAATCGTGGCTGTATTGTACAGGATTAGATGTCAGGATAGCTGATAGCGAAGGGGCCTAAGCACGGACGTTTATTTTCTCTCCAACTTCCTATTACACACACCTTGCTTCCTTCCTCTGTTTTAGCTTTCTTTTGTATTGCACCTAAAGTGTCCAATGAAGTTTGGCATAAACGTCTAGGTCATCCAAATCCTAGAATTTTCTCTCATTTGTTGAAATCTGGGTTAATAAATAATAAAGAACATTCAGCTTCAACTGTGTTCCTTGATTGTGCTACATGTAAACTTGGCAAAAGTAAAATTTTACCCTTTTCTTCTACAAGCAGTAGAGCCACAAACCCTTTTGAGATAATTCATAGTGATGTCTGGGGAATTAGTCCTGTCATTTCTCATGCAAATTACAGATATTGTCACC
Source organism: Populus davidiana (assembly GCA_030145905.1). Classification (NCBI taxonomy): domain Eukaryota; kingdom Viridiplantae; phylum Streptophyta; class Magnoliopsida; order Malpighiales; family Salicaceae; genus Populus; species Populus davidiana. Next base: position 3,113,946 of record CM057792.1, on the reverse strand, counting down.
TTTATCGATGACTACAGCCGTTATACATGGGTTTATTTCTTGTGGAACAAATCAGAAGTTTTCTCTATGTTCAAACTATTCTTGGCACTAGTTAACACTCAATTTTCTGCCACTGTTAAGACTCTTAGATCAGATTCGGGAGGGAAATATATTTCTCATGCTTTCCGATCTTTCTTACAATCTAATGGTATCATTTCTCAACGATCATGTTCCTATACTCCTCAACAAAATGGAGTAGCGGAACGCAAGAATCGCCATCTTTTGGATATGGTTCGTACCTTGCTCATTGAAACTTTTGTTCCTCCTAAGTTTTGGGTAGAAGCACTCATTACAGCAACTTATCTAATCAATAGACTTCCTTCACAAGTCTTAGGTCTAGAGTCTTCATATTTTCGGCTTCATCATTGCCATCCTATATACACCAATCTTCACACCTTTGGGTGTGTGCTTCATGCATCTTCCTTCGCCTCATAGAAATAAACTTTCTGCTCAGTCAATTAGGTGTGCCTTTCTTGGATATAGTACTACTCAAAAGGGTTATCTATGTTTTGATCTACACATTAATTGAGTTCATGTTTCCAGAAATGTTATTTTCTTTGAAAATCAATGTTTCTTTCCTTTGTCTTCATCCTCAGCCACTTCTCTTGCCTCTTTACCCTCTTTTGATGACTCTTCACCTTTGCAAAGTGTTCCAGTTGACAGGTTCAAGCCATATTTGGTGTACAAAAGAAGACTTCCTATGCTGCCCCCTTCAAGTTCTGTCCTGTCATTTGCTCCTCCTTTGCACCCTTCTGTGGCTTCTGAAGTAACTGTTTTGGCTCCTTTACACCGCTCCTCTAGAGTATCTGTACCACCTGCTAAGTATGGATTTAACTCATCTGTGGCACATCATTCTACTGCTGCTCTCTCTGCTACTTTATCCTCCATTGTTATCCCTACTGGTTATTCACAGGCAGCTAAAGAACCATGCTGGCAGCAGGCTATATAGGAAGAGTTAAATGCTCTAGAAGCTAATCAGACTTGGAACATTGTTGATTGTCCTTCTGGTGTGACTCCTCTTAGGTGTCGATGGGTCTATTCTATTAAAATCAAGGCTGATGGCAGCTTGGACAGATATAAAGCACGATTGGTGGCTCTTGGAAACCATCAAAAATATGGAGAACATTATGAGGAGACCTTTGCTCCAGTGGCCAAAATGGGTACTATTTGAACAATTCTGGCCATCGCAGCATCTAAACATTGGTGTTTGCACCAATTGGATGTGAAGAATGCCTTTCTTCATGGTGATCTCACTGAAGATATATATATGCGACCACCAGCCGACTTATTTTCCACTCCTACCTCTGTTGTGTGTAAGTTACGCCGCTCCTTGTATGGTCTCAAATAGGCTCCTCGTGCTTGGTATGAGCGATTTACTTTTGTCCTTCTTTAATTTGATTTCCTCAAAAGTAAATATGATGCCTCTTTGTTTCTACGTAAGACTGCAAATAGAGTTGTGTTTCTATTGGTGTATGTTGATGATATAGTCATAACCGGTACTGATTTAGCTCTGATTGATCAACTAAAGCAGCATTTGTAGAAATCCTTTCACATGAAGGATCTAGGTCCTTTAACATATTTTCTTGGTCTAGAGATTCATGCTGGTTCACATGGTATTTTTTTATCCCAACACAAGTATGCCATGGACTTGGTGGCAGCTGCTGGTCTCCAGAATTTGCCACCCCTTGATACTCTAATGGAAATTAATTTCAAGCTACGCAAAGATGAGGGTGATTTATTATCAGACCCGGCAGCATATCGTACACTCATGCGCAGCTTACTCTATCTTACAAACACTAGACCTGATATTTCTTATGCAATACAATAGGTTAGTCAGTTTATGGCTTCTCCAAGGCACCTCCATATGGCTGCTGTTCACAGAATAATTCATTATATTCATGGCACAATTCGAAGTGGCCTTTGCTATCCTACTGGTACTTCTCTTGATCTTATTGCTTATAGTGATGCTGATTATGCCGGGTGTTCCGACACTCGGCGTTCAACTATTGGTTGGTGTATGTTCCTTGACCCTGCACTTATTTCCTGGAAGAGCAAGAAACAAGATTGTGTTTCCAAGTCTTCTAATGAGTCTGAATACATGGCTATGTCCCAAGCTTGTTCCGAAATCATCTGGCTCCACGGGCTCCTTGCTGAGCTGGGTTTTCAGCAGTGCACTCCTACTCCTCTTTTTGCTGATAATACCAGCGCTATTCATCTTACCACCAATCCTATCTTCCATGAGCGCACGAAGCATATTGAGGTGGATTGCCATTTCATTCGTAACGCATTTGCGACTCAGACTATATCACTTCCACATGTGTCTAGCAATCTTCAAGTGGCTGATGTTTTTACCAAGACTCTCACACGATAACGTCATCATTTTCTTACGACCAAATTGATGCTTATGGACAAGCCCACATCAACTTGAGGGAGGATGTCAATAGAAAGGCTGAAGTTAAGCATACAGCTGTAAATGCTTAAATAGGAATATAAATAATTGAATAGGAAATAGAAAATTTACCTTATTTAGCTTCCTAGATTTCCTCTTTGTAATTACTATGTACAGCACAACTTTTCCTATATAATGAAAGCCTAGTCGAAAGGTGAAGGCAATTCAAACCATTTTGTTACCCATCCGGGGCAGTTCAGGCATTTATATATTCCAAAATGGAATACAAATTAAGAAAGTACAGATAGACAACTAAAGTCAAAAGATATCTATTTATTGTAATGTCATTGGGCTTCTTGGAAATCCAACGGTAAGGATATTCGAGTCGGGTCTTTTATATATACTAATAGGAATCAATAAACTGACACTAGCTAAAACCCCTCCAAGCAACATTACAGAGCCATGCATTATGAGTAGAAAACCAGATATGCCTTCATTTCAAAAAAAAAAAAAAAAAAAAACCTTCAGACAAATAGTCTCAGCTATGACTTCTATAATTCTCCAACAGATATTAACACTTAGTAAGCCTCTCAATCATGGAATCACATTGTTCAGTCAGCAGGAACTACCATTTTCACAATTAGAATATAAACTGCATTCAAACTCTGAACCAGAAAACAAAACAGCATTGAGCACCCACTCAATAGTCACTACACATTCCTAATCAGATTCCCCATCCAACCTGGCCACAGTTAAGCAATTGTGCTACAGTAGTTAACATTGCTAGCTCATTATTCTTCCAGCCTTTTATCAATGTGGTCAGACATTGGCAATGCAAAATATTCACTCTGTTTATGAAGCATGATAAGGGAGTTACTTATCCAAAAAGCGCAAGGTCCTTAGATTTATGGATGGAAAACATTACAAGACTTCATGCTGATTCCAGACATAGAAATTATACTGTACAGCAAGTAACTTGTATAATGCAGAGAGTTTATGCAATGAAGTCACAAACTTCCTTATGATCCCTCATAAAAGTTCCTTGAGCCAATTTCCTGCTGAACACCAATAAACTTGTATGTTGCATTTATTCAACGAAGACAAACATACACTTTCTAACAAACCCTCAAAAGAGCTCATTGAGCAAATTTCCTGCTAAACACATTATCACAGCTTTCGTCCACCCTAATTTAACTTGATAGGTTAACTGCCCTTAAATTTTGAAGGAAAAAACATTTATTCACAATTTGCTAAGCTAACTAGTAAAATGTCACCATTTCCGATTAAATTATTTGTTAAGCACATACAAAATACAGACCTTGGGTATGTGAGCATATGGGGTCAAAGAACATATATCACTTGTCTTCAAACTAGTTAAACACTAACAGAAGGCCCTTCTAAATTAATAAATAATTCATGCAATGCAAAAAAAAAAAAAACAAAGCACCTGTTTATGGTTAAGAGAAAGACAGAACAGAACACAAGCTAAAAGATTTTTCCGTGAGAGAACAGCAGCAACAGCACCTAAAGTAAGGCCCAAGCTGATGCAATTAAACTGAAACAAAACCATATAAAATAGAAGAATAATCACATACCTCACAATTTAATAAACTCATAACAAAAGACAAGCACAAACTGTATTCAAAACCTGAAAATGGCCATGATCAATTAAGATCAAGCATGGATTGATTAAAATAACAGCAATGTGCCATGCTGCATCACTCTTATCTCCACCGGACCGGTTACCCCCATGATAAACAAAAATAAAATAAAGCACAGCAGGGAAAAATATCAGCAAATCAGATGATAAAACTGTCCACCTCATTAGCAACTTCCTGCAAACAAAACACAAAACATTCAATACCCAATACAACTAAAAAGTCAACAAAACATAAAAAGAACAAAAATTGACAAATGGGTTATGATCCTTACCCGAAATGTGTCTCATAACCACGAGAAGTAAACAGTGAAACTGAATTTGGATCAAAATACTTGAGAATAAGACCATGAAAGTAACTCTGATAAGCAGTTAATGGAGGGTAATCGAGACCCCAATAACTTAAATCATTGTTAGTAGTGTTAAAGTACCAATCTTTAATTGGTAAATTGGTTGTAATCTCCATCCAATGACGTTGAGCTTCAAAGTCACCAAATTTTGGTGGACTGCCTGCACCTGAATATGAATGGAGAGAAACAGAAACTCTGAGAAGGAGACTGAAGATGCTGATTAAAAGAAATGAGCCCATTATTCCTTTTTGGAAAAACAAGCAGGAGATGTCATAAAGATTGTTGCTTTCAGTTTCTGGCTTGGGTTTTTGGACCTTCTTTCTCTCCTTTCCCATTTTTTTTTCTTTTCTTTTTGGAATGGAAATTACCTGATGTTTTTGTGGGTTGTTAATGGATTCTGGTGGGTGAAATTCTGGAGTTTTTGACAATGAATTTGGGTGGATCAGCAGTCATGATGGGTAAGGACGGAGCATGTTGGAGGCCGGAGGATGGCTGGTGCTCAGGGTACAAGAAAGTCTAAACGGCAAACTTTTCTTTCTTTTGGTGAAGGGCCGGGCAGGCCCAGGCTTAACGGATAGGGTTTGTGAGTTTTTGAGCTATTCTTTTCTAATAAAAGTTTTGGGTATTAAACAGATTGTGTTATTTACTTATTTTCCATCCATAAATATTGTGAATTTCACATCATAGTTGTTATACGGCGGGCATATTTTGATCTGAAAATTTTATGATTTGATATTTAATTATAATTAAATCCAAAAAAAATATTAACTTAGCAAAACTTAACAAAACTTAGTTAATAAATCGAGAGTTTCTAATAATCTAGTCAAACCCAAGTCAGGTCATAATTAGTTAGTATTATGAAAAATTTTAAAAATATATTATTTTAATAAAAATAATTAATATACCTAGTAAGATATCTCACATTTTTTTTATCATATTACGATTTTCCAGCCTTTTCTTTTTCTAATTAATATATCTAACTATATATTAATTGTATTTATAGAAAGGAGTTATATCTTGCTTTTAAACTATTGGATTTCATCGGGATTATCTTTTAATTATTAAGAATTAAATTATATAAATTAATAAATATATTTATGATAAAGGGAAATATCATATAAAATGTGATTTTTCAAATGTTTTATTATAGGTTTTAAGAAATAAAATAGATATATTGTTAAATAAAAAACATAATATAAAATTTTATATTACAAAATAAAGCAAAAGAAGAAGGTATTTTATTCTTGCAATTACCGTAGACATGATAATAATTTCAATATAGATTAGCACAGTGTATCCACAATGCAAAAGTAAAATTATATTGTTGTCCTTTAACCTTTTATTTTTTTCATTTTTTCTCTCTTTAGTTGTTTATATTTATGTTTTGATTCTAAATTTAATGCTAACTATGTTTATGTTTAAATGCTTTGTTGTCAAAATTTTGTATTGTGTAATGGATGAGTTTTAATCTGAAAGGAAATTCAAGTGAATATTTATTAGTTATATTCGTCATCTAAATCTGTATTTTTCAATTTTAAAAATGATGAGTTCGGGTTCAAAGTATTTTTGAATTCATCGTGAAGTATGTGAAAATTTAAATAAATAATATGCTTGTAAATATAATCCATCATGTAAAATATATATAATAAATAGAATTGCAAGAAAATAAACAATACAAATAAAATAAATACACAAAAATAATCACAATAAAAGAAACAAAATAAAAGCAAACACAAGTAATTGATTAGAGTTTTTAGTGGAGGTATCATTTTATTTCTTCTTGATGGACATCGCAACGGCTGAGAAATGGATTTGTTGCGGTTTGAAAAAGGTGGGGAAAATGAGAGACTTGAAGTGCACACCTAGAAATTTAAAGGAATTAAAAATTTTAAAATTGCATTGGTTGTAGAGATTAAGATATTAAGTTAATTATATTTGAAGGTAAACACAATCCTTAACACATTCTTTCAGATAAAAAGATTATTGTTAGTTGTGTTTTACTAAATTTATTCATATGCTGAAATACTCTAGCTTGTTTATAATTTACTTTGGAGGTTATCAATTTCTTATGGAGAGACTGGAAAAAGGATTGAAAGTTGTTAGAATCATGATTTGGTCTTGTTTGTTTTTGCGGTTTATAAGTTTTTTAAAAAAATATAAATTTGTTTTTCAAATTAATATTTGTTTGGTGTTTTTAAATTATTTTGATATACTGATATTAAAAATAATTTTTTAAAAATAAAAAAATTATTATTTTTATATATTTTTAAATAAAAAATAATCATAATTATATTTTCAAATACCATTTAGAATGCGGTTGAAACCGCGTTTTTAAAAAATTTAATTTTTTTTTTTACTAAAATTTAATATGATTTGTATATTTTGATTGTTTTGATATGCTGATGTCAAAAATAATTTTTAAAAAATAAAAAATATCATTAATATACATTTTAGTATGAAAAGTTATTTGAAAAACAATCTCTATCCTACTTTCAAATATACTCTTAAAAAGCAATGGCATTGCGGCTGCTTCTCTTTGCCTCTAACCCTGCATAAACACTGAAATCGAACCTGAATAAACTCCCATATAGGAGTTTATTAACTTGTGATTTACATTTTTAAACCCTTACCTCATATATTTTGATTTTTTAAATGAAAAAACCAAATTTTAACAACTGGAGCATTTTCTAGAAACATATGCATTACTAATTGTTTTTTTTTTTTTTTAATTTTAAGCTTATATTTCCTTTAATTTTAGAAAAATTATTAGATCCATTAATTAAATCTCACTTATTAATGTGCAAGTTATGTTTGCTTTTTCATGAGATATGTTTTTGTATTATATCTTTTTAATCTCTCAATCTCTCACTCACTTAAAAAAAAAAACTTGGTCTTTTGAAAATATTTTACAATTATAAGAAAAACAACTTAAAACAATGAAAAACAGCTTATGATGTTAAAATTCTATGTTATTAGATCGTTAACTTCATTATTTATTAAAAATTATCTCTTTCTTTTTAACACTTATTCTTTACACAAACTATACACCAGACAGTTATTCTCAATTATTTTTTCTTAACACAACCAAATAATATGATATTTCTTAAAACAAATTATTTTACATAAAACAAAACAAAGCAATGCTGACATAAAAACAAACAGAGATTAGCCAAAATTTAGGTTTTTTTTTTTGCTTAAAATTATTTTTTTTAATGTTTTCGGATCGTTTTGATGTACTCATATAAAAAATAAATTTTTTAAAATAAAAAATATATATATTTAATGTCTGAATGAAAAGTAACTGTTACCACACTCTCAAACACCTCCACAAAAAAAAAAGCATACCAACCAACTAACGGCACTATTTACAACTAGAAAGCTAATCTTTCAAGAGGTCTTAGAAAATCATAATCCACCTTTGGTTTTTTTGTCAAATTAACGCAATAAACTTTAAAATTTAGGAGAATGACACCGTTTAAAAAAGATTTATTAAAATGGTATAGTTCGACCTTGTCGTGCTTTTGAAGCGCGACATCTACTAAATATCATACTTCTAAAATGTGATATCCACTAAATATTGTGCTTCTGAAACGCGATAACTATATGTTGCTTTTCTGAAGTGTGACAACTTAAGATGTCGTGCTTTATAAACACGACATTAATTGAAATTTAAACAGATTGAACACACAACGTTGTCTCACTTCAGGAAAAAACCACTGCTACCCTCATTTCTCTCCTAAAAAACTTGTTAAACACTTAGATTTTTCCCTTAAATCAACAAAAAAAATTGAGTCCATTCTAGTCTATAAGCATCTTTTGATGTTTTTATATTGAGAATACATCGTTCCTTTTGTTGCCACCATCATTGTCGTTCTTGTCTTTATCATTTTTTTAGTCATATAAGTAGGAGTGTTCACCGTTCCGTTCGGTTTAGACTTAAGAAACCAACTGAATTGAGTTACATTAGTTTTGTGAAATATTAACCAAACCGAAATCTGGTTCAAACCAAATCGATTTGGTTAAATTTTGTTTATTTGGCAAACAATTGGGAAACCTAATCCCATCATATAACCAGGAAACCTAAAAATTCAACAAGTCATGAAGCTAACAAAATTAATAGCAAACTTGAACTTATTATGAAGCTGACATTCTTGCCTGACAACCATGTTTTCACATTACATCCAACCTTGTAACCTATGATACATTTATATCAAAATCATTTTGTAACCTAGGAGAACATACACTAATACACATACTTATAAAAGCATGCAAATAAGAAAAAGTTTCAAATTAAATAGTCTCACAAGAGTTCAAAACATTATTAAGAAGCAAATAAGCAAAATTTATAAAGTAGAATTGAACTCTATCATGCCTACTATAGATCTAGATTTGTAGATCTATAAGAATGGAGAACGATCATGATGACTTGCATAAAAGTAAAGAGAGAAGAAAAGTCAGGGAGATGAAGATGTGAGTTTGTGTTAGGCTAGAAGTAAAGAGAGAAGAGAATGCAAAAGCACAAATGCAGAATGCAGAGCAGTTGAAAACTTAAAAGGGAAAAGAAGAATGAGTTTTGAGGTGGAGAGGTGCAGTTTACTCAAATGGCGGCTTTTTGTAAGAGCAGGGAAGAGGGGTATATACTAGGGTTAGGTTAATTAATTATTTATACCCCTTTTACACAAACGACAACTATTTAGGATTTTTTAGTTGGTCTAGTTCAGTTTGTCAGTTTTAGTTATAAAACTGAAACCAAATCGAACCTGTTAAAATTTATGGTTTTAAAAATTGGTTTAATTGATTTTTTATCTCGGTTTGGTTTTTTCGGTTAATTTTTCTTTGGTTTTTTCAGTTTTCTCGGTTGATCAATTTTTTTGAACACCCTTACATATAAGTAAGGTAAACGTACTACATTACTATTAATTTATATTTGGTTTGGTTGAAATCAAATAATTGTTTATAATGAATTTAGGGTTTATGGTGAATTTAAGGTTTGTTGAATCAATAATAAATTAGTTAAAAATACATTGAATTAGAGTTTATTTATATAGTTAAACATGGAAATAAGTTGAATTAATTATGTGTTGTGTTTAATTTAGGTTAAGTTGTCAAATTAGAAATTTTGTGTATATTATTGGAATTAGCTATTAATGTAGTTAAATACAAAGACACGTTTATGCAATAGAGTATAGATATAGTTAAATTATGATGAATTACATGTTTTAATTGAATTGCTGATGAGTTGATGGATTTAGTGTTTTCTTGGAGTTAAATTAATTTTCTATGAATTTGTGTTTGAATTAATGCAATTAAGCATAAAAATATCAATTGATAATGTATCATGAACTATGCTTAATTTTTTTTTGTTAAGTTTGCTTTAACGTTAAATTTGGGGATTTGATTGAATTTGCTATGAATTTTCACCAATTAGGGTTGGGAAAATGCAATTTAGTTAAAATTACATTAAATTGACTAGAATTTGATTTTTTTTTACAAAATATCTAACAATATATTTATATTATGTCATTACAGTGGCAATATTATTCCTGAAGTGAACAATAATGTTGTAACCCATTCTTGGGTCCCCACATAAAAACTAAAACAATACAAAAAAATCAAAAAAAATACATTATAAAAAAATATAACAGTGAAAAAATGCCAGAGCGCTCTAAAAATGCTCAAAAATTGATTGAGGATGTTCAAAAATATAAAAATTAATTTTTGACAGTATATCATTGACTGATGAGAGCCCCGATGATAAAGAAATTTCAATTTGAGGAAGAAAAATGCAAAATTAGAAGTTTATGGACTCAATTAAATTTTATTGAAGGTTTAATTGAATTTATAGAGGTTTTAATTGCAAAAAAATTTGATTTTGGAGTTAATTTGGGCTTTAATTAGAAGAAATTCATTTTCTGGGGTCAAAATTATAATTTTTGGAAGTTAAATTAGTCAAATCAGGGGCTTAATTGCATAAATATTGAAGTTTAATGGCCAATTAGGGACTTAATTGAAGAAATTCGAGACCAGGGATCAAAATGCAAAACACGCGCAAATGGAGGGCCGAAATTTGAATATGATGCTTTTGGCGCCTTTTCCTTTTAAATGAAACGACGCGTTTTGACCAAAACGGCGTCGTTTCATTCACTGTTGCAAAAAAAAAAAAAAAAACAGAAGCCCAAAACGGTGTCGTTTTGACGGCACTGTAGCTATTCTTCTTCCCCTAGACGCGCGAGGCAGGGGAAGAAGAAGATTTTTCTTCTCCCTTTTCGCCTAACTTCTTTCCCCATTTTTGCGCAATAAGACGCCTACCATTCGACGCCCACTTGCCTCCTTTTTATCCATTGGACGGATAGTGGAGGGGCGGCCAACAGTGGCCGCCCCACCATTCGCCCCCCCCCTGTTTTTGCCTATAAAAACAGGGGAGGAAGAGAAGAATAGAGGGAGGGAGGACGAGAGAGAAAGAGAACACAGCAGAGGGGAGAAGGAAGAGAGAAGAGAAGAGAAAGAAGAGAAGAAAAGAGAAGAAAAAAACAGAAACAGAAGAAAAGAGGAAAAAATAGAGGAAGAAGGAGAAGAAAACCCGCCGCCCACTGCGCCTCCGCCACCGAGCCTACGCCGCCAGCAGCATCGCCACGACGCCACCGCAGGTAACCACCCGCTGCCCCGTCTAAAATAAAAAATGTGAGGAAGAAAAATTCAATTAAACCTTCAATAAAATTTAATTGCGTCCATAAACTTCTAATTTTGCATTTTTCTTCCTCAAATTGAAATTTCTTTATCATCGGGGCTCTCATCAGTCAATGATATACTGTCAAAAATTAATTTTTATATTTTTGAACATCCTCAATCAATTTTTGAGCATTTTTAGAGCGCTCTGGCATTTTTTCACTGTTATATTTTTTTATAATGTATTTTTTCACATGTCTCAATATTTATGCAATTAAGCCCCTGATTTGACCAATTTAACTTCCAAAAATTATAATTTTGACCCCAGAAAATTAATTTCTTCTAATTAAAGCCCAAATTAACTCCAAAATCAATTTTTTTGCAATTAAAACCTCTATAAATTCAATTAAACCTTCAATAAAATTTAATTGAGTCCATAAACTAGAATTTGATTTTTTTTTACAAAATATCTAACAATATATTTATATTATGTCATTACAGTGGTAATATTATTCCTGAAGTGAACAATAATATCACATACAACCACGAGAGCAGTTTGTTGTTAACTGGTAATTTAGGCATGTTCTATGTAGAAATGAAATAAATCATTTGTTATGAACTTTGATGGAATTATAATGATATTGATGTTGTAATAACTTGAAAGTATTAAATTGGTGAACAATAATATTATCTTGTACTAATTGTGTGAGTTGGTAGTTTTAAGACAATGATTGATTATTTCATTAAAAATGGTTTGAACATGATAATATTGTTGGTGAGTATTCGATCAAAATTTGTGTGTCTCAACTTCTTCTAGTCTTTCAAATTCAGTTGGTAAAGGTAAATATAGTTTTTATTGTCGGATGATTTGCTACAAATGATAGATGATACTACGTTCGACAATCCTTTTATTGATTAATATATATTTGACTATTCTGAGCTTAGTGACAATGAAGATGATGTTGATGATAAAATTATTCCTCTTGTTCCTAAATTTGAAGATACTTCTGGGTCTAGTTTTATTGTTTCACGTGAGTGGAAACTTGGTCATAAACATATGCAAGGAGACCCTGATTTAGAGGTTGGTTAAACATTTACTAGTAAAAATGATTTGGTTAATGTTGTTAAACGATGACACATTGCACACTCGGTTGAATACCGAGTCTAACAATCAAATTCAACATTTATTCAATTACAATGTCTGCAAGCACTAAAATGTAAGTGGTATTTGCATAGGAGATATCATAAAAAAATAGATTCATTTGAGATAACAAAGTTAAAAGAGCCATATATATATGATTAATATGTGTTAATCATTGAGTTTTATGTATTAATCTTTTTAATTTAATATTAATATTTTATTAATATTAGTTTGGCTTCTTGTTACGAGATGGTCAAGAGGCCACATTATATCTTTATAGTACTAAAAAAAAAATAAAGTTCATACCGTAATGTCCAGGTGGTTAAATGTTTGTCGCATTGGACTTGAAATCTTTGGAGATAAGCTAACTTTTGATGATGTCGTGATAAAGGATGAGGCTACTTAGACAGGAGCAGAAGTAGGAGCTCGATACAATTGTTTCTATATAGATGAAACTCTGTTTAAATTTTGATAAAATTATAAATATTTTAACCTTTTGAAATTATAAAGTAAATAAAACTTAAGATTAACAAAACTATAATTTTATAATTTTTTTAGGCTTAAAACATTAAAATAACTAAAAACTCGGTACTCAATTATTTTATCAAATATCCAATTGTTTCTCAAAAAGGTTACGAACCATGACATTTCAATAATATTACAGTTGTGAACCGTAACATCAATTGTAACAACTCTAAACCATGATTTGAATCAAATATTAGATTTATGAGCCACAATATTATTAAAATATCATATTTTTAAACAATAATATCTTTAAATAGTGTTATTGTTTTGCTATTTTAACATTCAATTATTTTTGGGGTGATAGATACCCAATTTATTCCCCACCTTCTTGCCTTTGACTTTTTAAAGTCACAGCAGAGGGGATAGAAGAAGGTTCCTCCATTTTCACAGACACAAAATCAAAAATCTACCAACTCCATTTATTTATATCTCTGTACTATCTCTCTCTCTCCCTCCTTACGAAGACAAAACCTTATCTTTTCTTTTATTTTATTTTATTTCCAAAACTCCTAACTATCCAATAAAAACACACCACGTTGCACAGACTCCCTCCTTCCTACACGTTTCATCAAATAACTGGGCATCACACCACCTCAAGAAACATAGCCGTTATTCAATTCCTACCCTTCTTCCTCTAGCTAATATCCAACAAAACCAAGCCCACGTTTTTAATTTCTCTCTGACTTGTACTTTGTCTATTCCCTACTCGTTTTCTCTCCCTTTCTCTCTCGCCGGCGGCCACCGGATATCAGTGTTCGCCCGCCGGAGAGGAATCTACTATTATTCGGATTCAAGATAATGAAGGTTTTTGTAAAGACTTTGAAGGGTACCAACTTCGAGATCGAAGTTAAACCTGAAGATACGGTAATTTAACTCTCTTATTTCGCTTAAATTCCTCGATTTTCACGCTAATTACTCCCATTAAAACTATAATTCGCGTTTTTAGTGTTTAATTTTTGTAATTAACTGCAATTTAGTGTATTTTTTTATTTGTTTTTTTTTTCAGGTTATTTATGCTTTCACGTGTTTTTTTTTTTTATCATTTTTTTTAGCTTTGTAGTTTAGTATAATTGAAAATGATGCTGCTGCTGGTGATTTATTTATTTATTTATGTGTTCTTTTTTATTTTATTTTATTTTATTTTATTTAATTTAGGTGGCCGATGTTAAGAAAAACATAGAGAGTGTACAGGGAGCGGATGTTTATCCAGCGGCACAACAGATGCTAGTTTATCAAGGGAAAGTACTTAAGGATGATACAACATTGGATGAAAATAAAGTTTCTGAAAGTAGTTTTTTTGTTGTTATGTTAAACAAGGTGAGTGTTTTTGGTTTTGTTGCTCATTTTAATGGTGAAAGGAAAGTCTTTTAAGTGAAAGGAAATGCTGCGAATTTTGAATAAACACAACAGCATAAATCCAATACTCAGTCCTTGTTTTGGAAGTTCGGTTATGTTAATTGCATTTGGAAAGATTTGATGTTTATACAAGGTAACTCCTATTGCTTGTTTAATTAATTCTCTGTATTTGCCATGTGAAGATGGGGAAAAGTTTCCCGAACCGACTCTAGATGTGGTTAAATTTGTTGGGGAGTGGAATCTTGTTATCTTTCATTTTCCATGGAAATAAAGGTAGTGAGAGAGGTGCTTGCAGGAGTTGCTTTGTGATGTATATATATTTTTTAGTTTATTTCTTATGAAGAAATACACAAAGCTTAATATTGTTTTTTGGTATGTTCTTGTAGCTCACGTGTTAAGGATATATTATTGTACCTCAAGGGTTGGGTTCCTCGGTCCTTTCATACCAAAATCGTAATGCTGATATTCATTTACCCAGCTTTACCTGTCTTATAAAATATGATATGGCTTCGCAGCTTCTTGTTGGAGATGTATTTTCTGAACTTATTTAATGGTGTATAGGAATCCCATATTGATTTTTGAATTTTTAATAGCTCATAAGCATGGTTGTCAAATTGAGATCAACTTGTGAGTCGGTTTTTGAGATTCTGAATCTTATAGAACTGTGAATTGTAAGATTCAGTAACAAATGGAAAATGGCATTATGGAAGATAAATAACATACTAAATGTTTTTAAAATTAAGGAAAACTGACCATTTACTAAACAAAATGTGCATCAATTCATTTAATTTATTAGTTCTTGGTCAGCTAATGATCCCAAAGTCTTAAAGTTCGACATATTGTTCAATGATACTTTATCATTCTAAAGGCTCTTTAACTTTATTAAAGCAAGGGTCTAGTAGTTTAACTATTTAGAAGATAGATTTTAAATAAGGCTCGTTAACTTATGATACATTTAAAAGCTATCCTCTAACTAGTTAAACTACTAGACCCCTTGCTTTAATAAAAAGTAATAATGCCCTTCTCTTTCTTTGCAAAAACTTAATTTATAATTAATTTTAGTTTCAATTAGAAATATTTATCAAAGAAATTGCTTATAAGTTGTTAATTTATAATTAATTTCAGTTTCGATTAGAAATATTTATCAAAGAAAATTGCTTATAAGTTGTTGCCATATATGATCTCTAGTCTTATCATTCCTATTCTTACCATCTCTTTAACAATTATGAATTTTACATTCATTTTCTATTTGAGTTGTCTTGTAAAACTCACTGAATTGAATTGAATCGAATCGTGACTGAATCACAATATTCATGTGCATCTGCAGTCTACCTAATAATTCACATCGTTTTGTATGTGAATTGAGATTGATCGTAAGGTTCAAATAGTGAATCGTGAGGTTCAAATAGTGAATCGTGAGGTTCAAATAGTGAATCGTGAGGTTCAAATAGTGAATCGTGAGATTCTAGCTACCATGCTCATAAAAATGGAATTCTATATATGAATATTTGTACATGGTTAATTTTGATTTGAATAACGATGAAAAATGATGGTAGATTTTCCATTTTAAGTCTAATGTAATTTATTTTTAATCATGCTGTCTGATTGGTAAATTGAATAACATTAGTTTACTTTTTTCTAGTGTGATGCAAGAAGTTATATGAATTATGATCATTGATTTATGCATATGCTCAAACATGTGTAGAGTAAGGTTTCATCTGGCGGACCCTCAACTACACCAGCTGCACCACCAAGCCAAGTAAGTATAAAATGGTCTCAATCCTGAGGGGTGTAGCTCAACTGGTCAGGCTTTGGGTTTGCTCCCCAGAGGTCACCAGTTCGAGTCTCACAAATCTCAGGGTCACTCGAGGCTTACATGGTCAATAACTTTAGGGTCTGTGGGATTAGTCGAGGTGCGCGCAAACTGGCCTGGACACCCACGTTAATCTAAAAAAAAAGAGTATAAAATGGTCTCTACATTTATTCCTTTGGTTGCAGAATGCAAAGATTCATTCCTTTATTAAATTTTAGGATGGGATGCTTTGGCATGCATGATTAATTATGCTATATGCAAACACTCATGGTGTTCTGATTTTTACTTTGTTAACATACTTTTTAAGGGATAACTTAGATTTATTTGGAAGTAAATAGGCTTTTTTGTCTTTCTAGAGGTCAAGATGGCTTTGATAATCCCCTTGACATATGGATACTCTAGGAGATATTTTTCAGCCTAGTTGTAAAATCTATGGAGTTCTAGTACAAGATCAAAATTTGGGCAAAACATGCATTAAAGATTATAGGATGATAATTTTTTAATGATATTGCTACACTTTACACATGCTTAAATAATGGATCTTGGGTTTTGTTGTATTAGCTTCCCTTTACTCAATCTCCTAGTTATTTTTGGATTTTTGAGGATCTTAATAGTTTTGCTATCAGGAGTTTTTTAAAGGCTTTGCCTTCTATTAAAAGAACTATGATGGTGCCACACATTTACTGGGAACAGAAAATACATGCAGAATAAGAATCTACACGCTGTATGGTATCGCATCACCTACAGTTTGAAAAGTATTTTCCTTGTGCCAAAAGTTTAGTGTCCCAATCTAATTCTTGCCTGTCAAATGCTCATTTATTGCATTTACTTTGGCTGATGGAGTACAAACCCCAGAGGTCCCTATTGCCTCTGCAAAATTCTCCAGTTTTTCCGGTGTAACATTCAGCTCCTGTTCCAATATGCCTGACATGATCCAAGCAACAGCCATGATCTCATGCTAATTCCATATATTTCTACCCCATGAATGATACCAACAAGCAAAGGATTCAGCTGCTTCCTTGCAATGATAGCACTGATTTATCCACACCATTCCCTTTTATTGTATTTATCCATAGTTGAAGTCATACCCCCAGCACCCTGTTAAGCAAGGACATTCTAAATGTGACTTTGATTTTCCATATGGCTCTCTAAGAAACAAAATTCTGCCAAGATGTTCTCATCATACATGCATTTTAATTTTATTGGCTTAACAAATACCCATTTATTAGATATCTTTTGATTTTGGAAGAGGATAACTGTAGTATTTAATTTTACAGATCTTAAACTTTTTTGCATCGTTCTTTCATCTTTTGTTTATTTTCATAACAAGCAGCAATTAAAGATGCTCTGTTAATATGATTCAAAGTGTGTTGTTAAGCCGCGTCTGAGGTCAATTAATGCAATTGTTTGTTGCACAGGCCCCCCCACCTGCGAGTTAAACAATACCCATTTATTAGATATCTTCTGATCTAGGAAGAGAATAACTGTAGTAGTTAATTTTACAGATTTTAAACATTTTTGCATCCTTCTTTCATCTTTTGTTTATTTTCGTAACAAGCAGCAATTAAAGATGCTCTGTGAAAGTGTGTTGTTAAGCTGCATCTGATGTCAATTAATATCCAACTGCTAATACCCATTTATTAGATATCTTTTGATTTTGGAAGAGGATAACTGTAGTATTTAATTTTACAGATCTTAAACTTTTTTGCATCCTTCTTTCATCTTTTGTTTATTTTCGAACAAGCAGCAATTAAAGATGCTCTGTTAGCAATATGATTCAAAGTGTGTTGTTAAGCTCCGTCTGAGATCAATTAATGCAACTGCTTGCTGCACAGGCCCCACCTGCAAGTTCCTTGCCTTCTAATGTGACACAACCATCAATAACATCTCAAGCTCCTGAACCAGCTGCTGCTTTGTGGGTTTTGAATTTAAAGCCTTTTCTTTTTGTTTCTCTGTTTTGTTCAAATATCAGAATATCTTTTCATTTTCTGCCATTACTGGGTTTGTATTTTTCTGGTCTTTTTTATTTTAAAGTTGTGAATCTTGCAGGCCACAATCTGCTGCTGAATCCAGTCCTGCTGTAGTTACTTCAGCTCCGTGAGTATTTTCTTGTACTGGTTTTTAACCAATCTTCTTTGCTATCACTGTTAAGGGGCATGATACCATGATCATCAAAAACATAAGTTTCATTATCTACAGCTTTCATAATTCGATTGACTGGATTTTGTATGCGTCTTGAGCTTGAATTTGATGGTTTCCCTTTTCAATTTCCTATCTTTGATGTCATATGTCATGTTTGCACATGGATTTTTTATTTTTTATTTTTTAATAAATGAGTTTTTTCTAAGAGAAAAGGTTAGTGATAAAAAAGAAAGATCAGCAACAAGAAACAGATGCATTGATCATCATGGCTTGTAAAAGAGATGTAAAATTCATATGTTAGCTGAAATTTTAGAAATCAATATTGCTTTCACTTTCTTTGCTACTAGGGTAACAATCTATTTTACATCCTTACTGATTTAAAATATTTAATTTTAATGGTCAACAAACATAATATGGATGCAATTGACACTCCTATGAATAGGAAAATTATTTGTAGCCCTAATGTTGATCGCGGAAAATACATAGCCTATCAACTTTTGATATTATTTGGTAATAAATCTTCATTTGATCAAGAAATCTGTCAATTAAATCTTTAACTACTATAAGTAATTTTGAAATTAGGCAATGAATTGAAATTTATCGTAAGTTCCTTGAGTTTTTGAGTTCGTTTACACACAATTTCAAGTTATTAAAATCTTGAAGATAACCTAACCTATTTCAATTATAATCGCAAAGGAAACAACTGTTTATTTATTTAATTTTTAAATTCTTGAGCTGTATTGCAATCAAAACTAGGACTCTCAAGCTGACAATACTTATCTGATCAGATTCTTTATGCTTTTATTGAGAACTACAAATCTAAATTATTAGTGGGGCCATGCTAGCCAACTACAATAAATCATCTATAACATATAATGAATATGATTTAGTTGGATTAAAAAGTTGACATTTGGCTAAAGGAGTTTGAGATTGGTGGGTGGAATGCTTGATATTTGGCCAAGTTTATACTAGTGCTTTGGGTAGTAGAGTTTGTGAAGTATATATGGAAAAGGAGGGAGGAATATGCGTTGACAATTTTTTGTCCTTTGCATTGAATTATTTTTTCTTCTCCCTATTATGTGATAAATTACACGCATCTGAATAAAGTTTTTATTATATGATAAAATGTACATATATAATATCAAGTTTGAACTCGGTCTTGAGATTTCTTGCAAAAAAATCATTTTATTTCCTGTTCATGGAGAAGATGCATTCATAACCTGATCTATAATTTGAATTTCAAGATTTATTCTTATTTTTTTATCTCATTTTTTACTTCTTTCCAAATATTATTTAGACAACAATTATGCTTTTATTATCTGATTTTTTTTTTCATAATCATGAAATTACCATTGGCATGTATTACATTCAATAATAACCATATAAATGAAAGTTGAACTCAAATGGAATATAACTAGCTATCTGACCCGTGCTACACTACGGGTCAGATATATTTTTTCCTACAAAAAAATTACATGTAGGCTTTTTCGATGTGTATTTGTTCATTGAAAAGTTATAAGTGTAAATAAAAACAATTTATGCATACATGTAATCAAATGAATCGAGAAATGTATGTAAAAAAATAAAAAAAAGTCATTAATGATAAATGAAGTCAAAAATGAAAAAATCGATACGCACACACATATAGATTTTGCAACACGAGACTTTGATCCAGTTGTGTTGAATGGCTTTGTCTACCAAAATCAAATTTTTATTAAATCAAATGATAATAGAAATAGATACACTTAAAATTGATTGAATAAAATAAAAGGAAAAAAAAATTATATAAGGTTATACATATTAGAAATATTATCTAAAAATAAATATTTTTTATTTATATTAAACAAATAAAATTATAGATGAATTAGAATAATCTCTTAAAAAATGAAATGCATGCAAAATAACTAAAAAATTATTGTGTAAAAGAGACTATATAAACAAAATAAAAGAGAAAAGAAGTATTAATTTAAATATAAATAAAAAAATAATTTTAAAAAATACATATAAAAAAGCATAAAGTAAAAACAAACAAATTTAGAAAAAAGAAGGAAGGGCTTATGAGCTTAGGCCCATAATTTTTTTTATTACAGATGTGGCATCCACCTTAATTTTTAAATAAAAATAAAAAAATAATTTTAAAAAATACATATAAAAAATCATAAAGTAAAAACAAACAAATTTAGAAAAAAAAAAAAGGAAGGGCTTATGAGCTTAGGCCCATAATGTTTTTGATTACAGATGTGGCGTCCACCCAAATTTGTTTTTTTTGAAAAATAATTACATAAGATGACAGCAATATTCTATCCTCTTTGGTGGTTGGTAAATCGGGGCAGAAGCTTTTTTTACTTTAAAACCTATTTTTCAATCTATTTTTGATCCAAAACACTTAGAAAATACCATTGGAACTTTTCAAAACCCATCCATGGCCTAAAAAACTCAAAAAACTATTCCAAAACCCGAAAGTAACACAAAACCAAAAATATTTTCGAGCTCATATATATTATTTTAGGCATTTTCAAGATAAAAAAAACACCTAAGTTGAACTTCCTTTATTAAATAAAACTATTTGACATAAAGATTAATTGTTTTGGTAGCTGAAAATGATGTCAATGATATTTTTCTTTTTAGCCCTAGAATCCGACAACCTTCTCTCATCTCTCAAACCAAGAATAAAAAAATAAAAAAAATAAACTTTTGGACTAAAATTGATTTTTGTTGGAACTTCAAAAATTGAAGGAACCCAATTCTTATAATTAGTAAATAATTAGGACTAAGTTGAACACCTCGCAAAAATTTAGAAAAGACCACCCATCTTCTTAGCTTGTTTCATTTTAGTTCTTTGTCTTTCAATTTCACAGTTCTTTAACAAATTTAACCAAATTAGCCTCCAATTAGGCCCTTAAAGGGAAAAATTAAAAAAAAAAAAACAAAAAAGAACAAAAGAAGAAGAAGAAGCTCATGGGCATAGTGAATCCATAGTGCCCATGAGTTTTAGTTATTAAAATATCTTTTTCATGAGTTCAATTAATTGAAATTTTTTTAATGGCTAATGCTATATTCAATTGAGTTTTTATTTATCATGTCAATAATTTTATTATTTGGATTGTCAATCTTCAACTATTAAATATGATATATGTATTTAATTAAACTTGTTTTTATTACATTCACATGTTGAATCAATTTATATAATATTTTATGTGCTTATGTATTTTTATTATTGATTAAAATAATATGCATGTTTTCTAGAAAAGTTTGGAGAAAAGGCAATAAGTAGAAAAAAAATTGCTAGTGGTCTAAAGGATTTGAGATTATATCCTGATCTAATAAATTTTGCAATGATTTACGTGAAAAATAAAAAAAAATTGATTCTCTAAAAACTAAAAATAGACAATATAAGAAATAAATCACAATAAACCAAAGCAACTTGAGGTTTTGTATGTAGTTAAATAATAAAGTGTTTGGTTAACATGTACAATTTGTTGTGTTGCTATCAATCGAATGAAGAAAAATGACACGTTTTAAAGTTTTATTTTAATAATAAAATGTGTTTTTAAAGTGAAATTACCAAGGTATCAAATAGCAGTTAAAATTTAACTAATAATATATATATTTTTCTTTTCTTTTTTTTCCTGTCACTGAAGCACTTCAGATACAAACATGTATGGGCAAGCAGCATCAAATCTCGTTGCAGGAAGTAATTTAGAAGCAACCATTCAAGGGATTCTTGATATGGGTGGAGGAGACTGGGACCGAGAAGCAGTTGTTCGTGCTCTACGTGCTGCATTCAACAACCCTGAACGAGCTGTTGAATATTTATACTCTGTAAGTCATTGAAAAACTGTGGGTGTATAATTTTATAACTTGGTGACTGGATCTAGGTTATGTTCAGTTTTCTTCACAAAACTTGTAAACTAATGAGTGTTGGTGTGCATTGTCCTATCTTCAATATTATCGGATCATCTTGAGCTCTTCTATTTCCCCTGTCCATTTTCTCATTGTCTTTCTTGTATAATACTGTTAAACCTTAATAGCAGTATGCTGTTTAATAGTGAGGTTCATCCAACCTAAGACCTGTACTTTGGCAACAATCCCCACTTTGCAAAAAAAAAACATTTTTTTCCTCAGAAGCCTCTGTTACATCTATTTGTTATGCATCAACATTTTGTATGTGAATTAATGATAATGAGATCAACATTTTTATATTTTGATTCAGAGTTTTTTTTCCTCCCTTTTTGGTGAGATTTTAGTTGGTTACAAGAGTATTTTGCTCTTACATGTTGTGTTTGTTTATATATTATTATAGTAGTGGTCATTTTAGCATTTGGTTTACAATTCCAGGGTATTCCAGAGCAAGCTGAAGTTCCACCAGTTGCCCAAGTTGTCCAAGGTCCAGCAAGTGGCAACGCTGTGAATCCTCCAGCTCCGGCTCCACAACCAGTTGTGGCTCCTAGTAGCGGTCCAAATGCAAATCCACTAGATCTCTTTCCACAGGTGTGTATTTCTTTTATATGTACTTTCAAAGCCTCATTAGGGTGGGTCAATTGATGAACATGATTCTTATGGAACTAGGGCCATAACAGTACGGGTTCTAATGCTGGTACAGGCAACTTGGATTTTTTACGCAATAGCCAACAGGTATTAAAGATATTTATTGTGGATCTATGTAACATTCATTAATTGGCTTGAAGTTTCTTATGCAACCCTCCTCAATTTCAGTTCCAAGCCTTGCGAGCTATGGTGCAAGCGAACCCTCAAATCCTACAGGTACCTAGTAGGATTTTAATTCATGTGGTTGTTTCTCCTTGTTGCCATACTTTTAGGTGCTAGCCTAAAGATGATCAATGACTTTTCATCTATTGCAGCCGATGCTTCAGGAGCTAGGGAAGCAAAATCCATACCTGATGCGTCTCATTCAAGAGCATCAGGCTGACTTCTTGCGCTTGATAAATGAACCTGTTGAAGGAGAGGGGTGAGATGAATCTGTATTTAGAATGATATATACACAGAATTCTCTGCATGTGATTCTAAATTGCCTTTACTTAATCAGGAATGTGCTGGACCAATTGGCCTCTGCAATGCCACAAGCAGTGACTGTCACCCCTGAGGAGCGTGAGGCAATTCAACGTGTAAGTTCATCGCCTGACACAAAATATATTTCTTTATTATTGGTGCTGAATTTCATTCTTCACTTAAAATTTGCAGCCGAGTCACAGTTTTGAAGTTCTCTGTCGCATAGATTTTCATGTATTGCAGGAATTGCATCTGTGAATTTCCTTGATATTTGCACCTTAGGTGCAAGGTGTTCAATGCCACGTGCATTGAAATCCTTGAATTATCTATTGCATGCATCTCTGAAAACTCTCTTCCATGGTTACTTGATGTCTTCATGCATTTAGAATGGTGCATTTAATCAGATCATAATCTCCTTTCTCCTGCTTTTGATGTTTAAGAGCGCACGTGCTGAAAAACCAAAGAGCTTGATAAGTCTCTAATTTCCTAATCTTAAAACAATCTTTTCGTTGGTCTGCTAAATTGACAATGTCGATTTGGCAGCTTGAAGCAATGGGCTTTGATCGAGCCATAGTATTGGAGGTGTACTTTGCATGCAACAAGAATGAAGAACTGGCGGCCAACTATCTATTAGACCACATGCATGAATTCGACGAATGAAACAAGTGTTCCCCGTGTCTAGTTGTGTCATATCTCAAACTGTTTTACCTTGTGGAACCTCGTGAGCAGAGACAGTCAAAATGTTGATGTCCCCATTTTATCCATGGACAAACATAGCACCTTCTGCTTTCGTTGTTTTGAATATTCAGCCATCATAATATCGTAAATGCATAATTGTGTAGCTTTGTTTATGGGAATTGTGGTTTTAACCTGTATCTCTTATTCCAAGACCACAGAAGCATCGGGCTATCGGGCAACAAGGCTCGTAGGATGACTCTGGCTTTTTATTACAATAGTGTCTCTCTTTTTTGTTCTCAATTCTTTTTTTCCTTATATCCGTGCATATATTATTTGTGGTGTTTTTTGGGTTGGTAGCTTATTTTTGCATATTCTTGGTAATCAAAGCTTTCTATCAGATTTTCAAACACCATTAAAGGTTGATTAAATGAGATGGAGTTTGAATTCGAAACTTATAGACACAATTAAAAGAAAAATGATCAAAATCTAGAAATGGATAAAGGCTTTTTGGGAATTCATGCGATGACTTCTCTTCTAATCCCTTTAGTTTTTGCATTTTATATTTTCATTTAAAATCTTATTTTATTCCCATTTCAGTCTTTAAAAAAATGGCTTGGAAAACTTGATTTTGGTTCTTAAATCTTAATTATTGCATATTTGATCCATGTTTTTTTAGGTAGTTATGGTTTGGTCTTGTACATCATCGTGTTTTAGTTCTTGTATATTTGGAGAATATAGAGAAAGTCAGTTGAAAAAGATAAGAGAACAGAGAAAATATTTGATAGGCTATAGGCTAATAAATGGTCCATCTGTGTTTTAGTATATATATATATATATTTTTTTTTTTTTTTTTTAAGAGGGAGTCAATGAAGTTGGCTCTGACTTTTAATCATGCTGAGAAAGTAGGTTGAGGCTTGTGAATTTTGTTTGATTTGATTTAATTTATGGTTTTTAAATTGAATAAAATATGTTTTAGGGTTGGAAATTATTTATACAACATTTTATAATGTTTTAAGGTATTTTTAGGTTTTTGTGAAGTAAAAGGTGATGTGTTATCTAACAAGAAGGTGAAGAGTAATCATTTCTATTAAAAAAAATGTTATCCACTCATTAAAAAAAAAAAAAGCTAAGTGGGCGGGCAAAGGCCTTTATTTCTAAGCTAAGTGCACGAGATCGTCCTTCTAGTCCCTATCATGATAGACTTTATTTTTGTAAAATAGCCCTTAACAGTTTTTTTTAAAATAGAATAATATATATTTAAATAAATTTATTATAATGATATTTAAATAATTATCCAGTTATGCTATAATTTTGAAAAAGATTAGAGATTTTTCATGATAACACTAATGAATAATTATATATTGATATGTTTTTTTTTTTAAATTGTATATTAATATTAAATGATAATAAAGTATCTATTTTTTATTTTAAAATTTTATATACTTTTCTAGATGTATTATTCTTATATTTTTTTATAAGAGCATCTCCAATACAAAATGCTATTTTGAAAAGCTAAATTGATAAAATAGCATTTTGAATAGTATAAATATAACATTTTTTACTATATTTATTCCAATGGAAAAAAGCCATTTGAAGAGCTATTTATATTGAAGTGGAAGAAATAAGTATTTTATTATTTTTTAATAAGTTTGATGTTATTTTTTTTCCAGATGGCTATATTTAATTGGTTTAGTTTTTTAGTGGCCCTACTTTGTTGGTTTTGACTATTTGAAGAGATATGTAGGAATAACATTTGTGGGAGATAAAAGACATTTTAGCATTTTGTTTGGCTTTCCCTTTGGAGTGTGCAAAACAAGCAAAGAAAAGTTAAAATATTAGTTTTTTATTTTTGGCTTTCCATTTAGCTTTTCCATTGGAGATGCTTTAACTGGTAAAAAAGATTGATTCTTAATTTTTTTTATTAATTTTTTTTTTTATAATCATAATAAGTTTTTATTTAAAAAGAAAAGATTTTAATAAATAAACACCTTTTTGCCAATACAAAAAATAAATACATGAATAATGAAAGGGAATTTTGATTATAAAGATAAATGTCCTCTTTAATTCAAATCATTAGAATTTTTACTCATATTTGCTTAATTGTCATTATTTCTTATTTAATTAATTATGTTGTCAATAAAAGTAATTTTTTTGTAAAAACAAAATACATAATTAAGAAGAAAAAATAATGTTTTTCCCCTCTAGAATCATAATTACTTCTTTTTTATTAATATTTATTTTAATTGTATCTTAAGAATAGATTTTGAAAAGTATTCCATGACCATGTGCGGACACTATATTTAATTAATTGATACGGAACCTAAATAAGTTGAGTATTTATATCAAACATCCTTCTGTACATCTCTTTTGATAAATAATAAAAAAAAAACATATTTGGTATGAGTGATAATTTTCGGTTCGGTTCGGTTTTTATAAAAAAAAAAAAATTAAATTCAATTTTTTTTTTTAAAAACTGAAATCAAACCGAAACCGGTCGGTTTAAACCGAATGGTTTCGGTACCGACCGGTTTCGGTTCAGTTTTTTAGGACAAAAACCGGTTCAAACTGGTTTGACTTGGTTTTTTTAGTTTAGCTCGGTTTTTTCTGGTTTGGCTCGATTTTTTTTTTCTGGTTTTTTTTTTGGTTTTAGACTTATAAAAACTAAACCAAACCGAACCGATTGATTTTTTTAAAATTTTAATCGGTTTAATTGGTTTTTTTCGCAGTTTGATTTTTCCGGTTATTTTTTTTTATAGTTTTTTTCGTTTAATTAGTGATTTAGTTTTTTGCTCATTCTTAATATTTGGAGACAGTACAATTGCCATCTCTAATCGTTTAGAGGATTGCTACCATAGACAGGAGTCCATGCTAATAAAGCTAAATGTTATTGGGATTTATAGCATTAATGGAACCAGTGGAGAACTGGAATTTACAGGCTCATTTTTTTTATTAAGAAAAACCTAGCTGCCTTTTTTCTTTCCCTATACAAAAAATAGAAAAACAAAAAATTCACAATCAAGTTGGGCTGACCATTCGAGTCCTTGAGGTTATGATGAAATCTTTACCATCCCAAGTTGACGTAATCTCCAAGATGCTCGAATTGAGTTCCCCTGAACCTTCAGCCATGAGCAGAAAATGTATTGCAGCATTGAGCACACTTTATGTGAAAAATTTGGCATCCATACCCATAATTAATAATTGTTTCGAAAAGCCTAAAAAGACCACAATAAGCTTGAACCAAAATTGTCAAAAAAATTGGCTTCATTATTTGCTCTCGATTTGCCTCGGTTCCCATAATAGGAGTGAACGTATGATTTCAATGTTGGAGGCTTGCGAGATCAAGTTTGCTTATATTTCCATGTATCTGTACGGTGTGAAACAGTCATGGCCATTATGGTGACGTTCCAAGGCAAGCACCTAACCCTAGAGCAGGTCTTCATGTTGCCAAGGTGGAAGGTGCACTCAGTCAGCCCTTCCAAATTCAATGTGGGTGGGCTAGGGTTTGCGTTTTCGAACAAAAATTTCTTTTTGTCAAAGAGTCCCACTTTCTTCTCTTTTCAGAGTTCATTTCTTTCTTAACTTGGCTTTGATCTTCTACATCACTCTGTCAAATAGCATGCTAAGGTCTTGATAAAAAAAATCATGTTCAATCCCATTTCGAGAAACTCTCTCTTTTATATTCAACTCAAACAGTATAAGCTACATGTAAAATGTTGCTCAGATTTTGCTTTCGTTGCTGGGACCTGTTCCCAGGAACTAATAAAACAAGGGATAAGGAAAGAAAAAGAAGGCAAACTACCAAATACAAGTTGGGATTTAATATGAGAAATGAACAGACTGAACTCCTTAATTGGTGAAGCCCAGTTGGGCTCCTAGATTACCAATTAGGGTTTTGATATATCTATCATCTCCTGGGGATGTCAAGGCCTCTTGGTGAAATATTCAATACGATCTGTTTTATTTGGAAGGTTGTTGACCATTTCAATTAAATGTTGCTTTCACAAATTATTGTAGTCTGTGATGGTCATCCTCAAACTTAATAATTTCATTGCAGAAGATTCAATCAAATTGAATGCGATATGGACAAGTTGAGAAAATTTATGAGATTAAGTTTCTGAGTATAATATAAAGTTCAGTAAAGAGACAACAATCAATATTTATATATGTACGGTTGTATACAATAACAAACATAAATTGCACTCCATATAATCATACTCCTATACTAGGTATATATATATATATATATATATATATATATATATATACATACCAGGTGAAGTGTATAGCTCCCACCAGCTAAAAGTGGGGATGCCATATGAAGCTTGGACCAAAGATAGGAAAAATAAGCATGTGAAAGAGATTTTATAAGAACATCAGCTAATTGATCATAAGAATGGATAAATCAAACCTAAATCTTTTTTTTAGCAACTTTATTACGAACAAAATGATAATCGATCTTAACATGGTTAGTATGAGCATTAAAAATAGGATTCATAGAAAAATATATAGCATCAAAATTATCTCACCATAATATAGTTATAAGAGCCAAAGGAAGCTGAAGTTTTGAAAGCAAAGAAGGAATCCATAAAATTTAAGTAGTATTAGCAGCTAAAGTCTTGTATTTGTTTTCAGTCGAAGAGTGAGGAACTGTTTTTTATTTCCCAGACTTCCTTGATATTTGCATATAGCCAAGATACATAAGATATCTCCTAATGAACTTTCGATTATCAACATTGTTGGCCAAATTAGCATTAGTGAAACCATAAATAGAAAATAAAAAGCTACGAGTGATGTGTAAACCATATGAGGTTATAGCCTTTAAATAATACAAGATGTGTTTTACCCCAGCCTAGTGAGCATCGGAAATAACATATATAAACTAACATACCATATTAACAACATAATAGATATCTAACCTCGTAAATGTGAGATATTGAAGAGCACTAACAATCTATCTATAATGTGTAAGATCAAAGTATAAAACATTAGATATCATGGTCAGCGTAGAAGAAGCAGAGGAAAGAGTTTTAACGAGTTTACATGAAGACAAATATGTTATGTGAAGGATATCAAGAGCATACTTGTTTTGTGTGAGCATGAGTCCCATATAGGTAGGTTTAACTTCATTTCCCAAAAAGTAATGCACATAACTTAAACCTGAAATTTAAACTCTGAGCTCAGTAAATTGATCAAATGTTTGAGCAAAACCGAATTACTCTCAATAAGCAACAAATCATTGACATACACAAGTAATTTTTTTTTTATCTTCCATGGATAAAATAAAAAGAGAGATTTATCCATCTTAGAAGCATGAAAGCCAATAAAAAAAAGATAATCACTTAAATGATTATACCATGCCTGATGAAAAATCGAGGGTAGTGTTCCTTATAGAAGAAATGTTGCCAAAATTTTGTTAATAAATGAATAAATTTTTGTAGTTGTACAATCTTTTCGATGATGATAAGTTCTCGTAGTGAAATAATAAGGTTATCTTTACATGTTATTGCTATGATTATGAATCAATTCTTTGTCTTAAATGAGAACACAAATTAATTAAGGGTCGTCATAAATATGATGTAAGGCAAACGACATGTAATCCGTTCTATTTAAAACAAAAAAGAGCCATCCACCCATTCAAAAAGATAAATTTAGGCAGGAGTGCATGGGCTATTTTATCTATGCTAAGTCTGCGGGCCCATCCTTCTAGCTCCTATTGAAGATTTTTTTGTTAAATAGCATTAAAAGTTTTTTTTTTTTAAAAACAAAATTAGAATAAAATATGCTCATTATTTTGGCAAAGATTAGAGATTGTTTTATGATAAATTAACAATTATTTTATGAATAATTATATATTAATCTAATATGCTCATTTTTTCAAAAAAAAAAAAAACCTTTGGTTATTAATATTAAATGAGAATAAAATATATAATCTTTTGTTTAAGAATTTTTATATATTATTTTTAGATTTATTATTCTTATATATTTTGTGCAAGTTGATAAAAATGATTGATTTATGAATTTCTTTAATTGAGATTTACATTTATGATCATAATAAGTTTTTCTTTAAAAATAAATCTTATTATAAAAAACATCATTTTGTCAATACAAAAAAGAAATACATGAATCATGAAAAGGATTCTTTTATTATAAAGATACCCTTTTTTTCCTCGTCAATTCAAGTCATTAGAACTTTTCCCAATATTTACTTGATTATCATTATTTCTTATTTAATAGATTATATTGCTAAAAAAAAGTCCTTTTATTGTAAGAAAAATACATGAATAACAAAAGAAAGTTTTTACTAAAAAAATGGTTTTTTTTATCTAGAATATTTTCAATTACTTCCTTTCTTATCAATATTTATTTTAATTGTCTTATAATTAAATAAGAATAAATTTTGAAAAGTGTTCCATGACCTTATTACTAACAAAAACTAAATTAGATGTTGCTTTTACTATGCACCACCTCACAAAACACTATTAATTAAAATAGTGTTTTTTTTTTAATTTATATTTTTCTTTTTAATTTTATCTTTCAAGATTTAGTTTATTGAAGATTAGGTTTCATGATTTGTCACGAGTTTGACATATTAACCCAGTTGACTCAAGATTTTAAGTCTTTTATTTTAATAGACATTTTTTATTTCAGTTTCATCCTTCAACATCTATAATATTGGGTTGATTATTAATTAGACCTTGTCATTTGTTTCGGTTTAATTTTTATAAGGATATCCTAGTTTCATGACCCGGGTTACGGATTTTGCGAGTTAACTTTGGTAGACTTAGGTCATTTTATTATGTCTCTTTTTTAGATTGATTTATTTTCAATTTTATCATTCAATAATGGGTTTACGGTTTATTAGAAATTGAGATTTATAATTTATTCAATTTTCTTTATAAGGTGTTATCTCAATCTCATGATCTATGTTACAGGCTTTGAGGTTAACCCAAGTGGACTTGTGTTATTTTTTCAGTTTATTTTCTATGAGATTATCATGGTCTCATAACCTGAGTTATGGGTTTAGTGGGTTAACCCGAGTTGACTCGTGTTTTTTTTATGTTTTTTTTTAATTGATTTTTTTCTCAATTCCATCATTCAATATTGAATTGATTGAAAATTAGACTTCATAATTTATTTTAATTTACCTTTTTATAAGGTTATCCTAGTCTCATGAATCGAGTTGTGGATTTAGTAGGTTGACTTAGGTCATTTTTATGGGTTTTTTTTAATTATTTTTTAATTTTATTATTTAATATTGAATTGATTGATAATTGAATGTCATAATTTATTTTAAATTTATTTATATGAGAGTTATGTGATTGAGGTTATGTATTTGTAAGGTTAATCTAAATAAATTCAATATATTATAATTCTAATATTATAAAAAAATTATTGATAATATTTGAATATTTATTATATCAAAAAAATAATCTGGCTCCCAGTATATTGCGTGCCAAATAGAATAGTGCAAAACTACATCTAATTCATATCTAGTATTTAGATCAAACATCCTTCCGTACATGTCTCTTTCGATAAATAAAAAGGACCTATATGGAGACAGTAAAAGTGGCATCTCTCTTTACAATTGGAAGGAATATTTGCATGATGCCATGCTGGTTCGAGCTTTTCAATATCCAACTATGGTCATATTTAAAACATTAATGTAATTAAATCATGGAGAACTTGGATTTACAGGCTCATTTTGTTGATTAAGAAAAATCTAGCTCTCGTTTTTCTTTCCCTTTACACAAAAAAAATACTTGAGTTGGAGTTTATTTGATAGTGTGGTTGCTGTTGCATTTCAAATAACTTTTCATATTAAAATACATGTCAATAATATTTTTTAGTTTTTAAAAATTATTTTTGACATTAACACATTAAAATGATTTAAAAATATTAAAAATATATTAATTTGAAGCTAATAAAAAAATAAAAAAATTTAAATTTTTAAAAAATATTTTTAAAATAAAAAAAGAAACAGGCTTAGTCCGAATGTATTTTGGTTCCATTAACAATAGCTTACGGCTCTTAAAGTTGACGTAATTTCGAAGAAGCTGGAATCGAGTTTCCTTGAACCTTCAGCCATGAAAATAAAATGCATTGCGGTATTAAGCACACGCTATATGAAAACTTTAGCATGCCATGCCCATAAATAATTGTCTCGCAAAGACTAAAAATACCATAATAAGTTTGAACCAAAATTGTCAAAAAATAAAATAAAAAATTCACTTCATTATTTGATCTTGATTTCCCTTGGTTCTCATAATAAGAGTCTGAGTGCATGCATCGTTTCAATGTTAAAATAACATTTAGTTAATGTTCTGAAATATAAAAAATAAATACAATAAAGATAGTTATGAACAATCTTCCTATATTTTCTATTTTGAAATGATTAAAAAACATTCTAAACCTATAAATATATTTATTTTGTCTTCACTATCCCCCCAATTAAATTTGGTTCATGCAAGAGTTTCTTGCTAAGAGTTTTCAGCTCAAGTTATAGATATGGAACCGGTTGCATCTTGTGGTTAAATTGGTTAAATCTAACTTAATTTAAAGTTATATTCAAGTTTGTCTAAGCGTCTATTACATTATTATTATTATTTTTTATTTGGGTTTTCCATGTTTGGAGGTTTGTTCCAAACAAAAATATGTATTTGATATTATGGTAGTTTTTGTGGTTGTGGTTTGAAAAAAATTATTTTATAAAAAATATTTTTGGTTGAGGTTGATTTAATATTTATATATGTTTGGTTGAAACTATAGTTGAAATTGAGGTTGAACAAAAAATAATTTAATGTGTTTGGTAATATATATTAATATTGATGGTTTTTAATTTAAATATTGTAGATTTAACTACTGTTATTATATCATGAAATAAATAATATTTTATATATAAAAATTTTATTGTTTCATTAAACTATCTATAATTTCATCACGTACGAAATTGTTCCGACAAGGACTATAGTTTTCATGGTTTTTTGAGCGTATAACAAAATCAGGTAAAATATCATTAGAAACAAAATTAGGATTATGATCAAATTCTGTAAATGTTACGCCATCATGCGATCTTCTTCTCATTTATATAGTGTTATTGAATAATGTTAAACACTAGTTTTTTTTTTTTTTGAATAAAACACATTTTAAAACAAATTAGATTTTTTACTGTTCATATGAACCGTGCAAGTGAATAAAATTACTGCACTGTTACGTGTTAACAAATGTGCAGAGTGAATTAATTCACTCTGCACCACTATCACTTAACAAAGTAGATGCATCTTGCTTTTCCTCTAACTATGTTTTTTTTTTTTGAATCCCATGTTTTAAAAATATTAATTATTATTTTAACCAAACATATATTTTTTATGGTTTTTTTAAAACATAACCATTGTGTGTAGACAAACATGCTCGAATCGTTGGTAGCTTTTCAGAGGGATACTCCAAGCTTATTCCTGTCTACTTATAGATTGCATTTCAACAAGTTAAATTCATGAAAAATAATTACTAAATTTTCTTATCTCTCAGATGGATTCCAGAAGTGGTGAAGTGTTATTTTACAACCTGGAATGGTGTGACTTAAACCCATTTGAGAAACTATCTTTAATTATTTTATTCATTACAATCTGTTTTATTTGGAAGGTTGTTGACCATTTCAATTAAATGTTGCTTTCACAAATCATTGTAGTTTGTGATGTTCAT
The DNA here is from genome assembly GCA_030145905.1 of Populus davidiana. Lineage (NCBI taxonomy): Eukaryota > Viridiplantae > Streptophyta > Magnoliopsida > Malpighiales > Salicaceae > Populus > Populus davidiana. The sequence continues at coordinate 3,080,481 of CM057792.1, read as the reverse complement.
CCTCAAACTTAATAATTTCATTCCAGAAGATTCAATTCAAATTAACAATACGATAAATATATTGGGTAGTCTAAAATAGCGGACAGGGGACCACCAGACTATGATTTTTAGGTTCGGATGTATGAAATTCTGTATCGCGGTCCATCCCAGCAAAACAGTCCTGCATGTCTCGCTTTTTCAATGGTTGAGTTACACGATAACAATTAACAAGTGATATGATATTTTCAATCCTCGAGTACTTGCACGTTTTCAAAATCAGTTTTTTGCCCCCTCTATTTGTGGCCATTGTCCATCTTGCTCCCTGTGTTTTATACTTGGTAGATTAACACCAAAATTGAAAAAAGCTGGTCAATTTTCCTCAATCAACAATCCTGCTTTTTTACCGATGGTAGGTGATTCAAGTGGTTCGATATTTATTTATCTTGAAGAAGGTATTGAGTTCAAAACTTGTGTAAGGAACACATTATTGCTGGGAGAGTTTTTTTACTTAGAGCCCGTTTGGCATTGCTGCCAAACCGGCGTTTTGACAAAATTCAAATTTTTTTTTTTTTTTTTGTTGCTAAAATTGAGTTACGGTTATACTTTTTGGATCGTTTTGATGTGCTGATATCAAAAATGATTTTTAAAAAATAAAAAAACATCATTTACATGTATTTCGGCACGAAAAGCTATTTGAAAAGCAACCGCTACCACACTGCCAAACACGCTCTTAGTGGGTCCACTTGACTCGACTAGATTAATCAGGATCTAGTGGGTTTTTGAATATTGGGTTTGGGTTTAGACAAAAAAAAAAAAAAACAATTTCACTTTTGAAAAACACCAAATTGCACTTTACAGGAAAATAGGAATTGAGTTAAAATCTCTCTATTATTTTAAATGACTATTGAGTTAAAGAACGAGTCACCGGTGAATGGTACAACAAAAGGAAGGTGGAAATTGTCAAAAATAAAATAAAAAACAAACTTTGATTCAATCTTTACGTTTAGTCCCTTCACAATTAATCGATGTAAATTGACCAATATTTTGACAATCTCGATGTCAATCAACAAAAATTAAAACATTGAGTGTAAGATGACAAATTAACACAAACACAAGAGGTACGCGCACAATCTTATGACTGCGTCCAAAATTCAACACCCTAAATGCTAGTTTACACCATATGGTTCTGGATTATGCTCGCTTTGCATGACAATTGAAAAGGGCTGGCAAGAGTTTATTTACTATTATTTATTTATGCTAAAAAAGCTAGGAAGATTCTAGCACAAGTCTTTATTATTTTATTTTTTTATAAAATATATAATTAACAAGTATGCAACCATACTTCACTGAAACTTTATTATGATAATTCCACAGCTATCACAATCAATTTATTTAAAATACTAAAGCTTGAAGTGTGCCAATATCTTTGAAGACCTAAAATTCAACAAAAATCCTAAAGTATATCAAATGGGAGTTTCGTATTTGTACTTTTCTTTGCCCTTTTTTCACCCGTACGCTCTCATAGGTCATGGCCAACGAAGAAGAAATAGGTTACCTCTTGAAAAAAATAATAATAAATAAATAAAATGTCTTTGTTTAAATTATAGCATCAAGACTTATTATTTCTTCTTCTTCTAGACAAAAAGAAGCCGCAGCCACCAAGATAAAAATTGTTTGTCCAGTTCAAAGCTACTGCACCGAATTCTAATTAGAGAAAAGCTACAATCACCTTACAGTTAATGGTCTAATTAATTACTTCCAATCATAAAGGAGACACGTAGTATATTATTAGAGGATACATGGTAAACTTAGAAGTTGACTGTGATAAAAGAATCATCACAGACAGACAGAACGAAGGTCGAAGCACTCACAATCTATATTAAGTAGCCTTCATGGTTATAGTGGTTTGCTTGAGGTACTTGAACTTCCCTGAATAGCTAGGGTTTTGCTTCTTCAGGCCTTTTGTGGCGTTTGAGACCAGCAGCAAATAAATATTATAGACTGCAAAACATGGGGAAGAAACTGGATGCTCTTCTTGGAAGGAAATTAAGGACCTCTAAATTCAGTTCTCTATCTAAACTAGCAGTATCTAGGATTGCTATCCTCAAGAACAAGGCAGAGGTCAGGTTATCCCACGCAAAGTCTGATGTAATACAGCTCCTTAACCTTGGACACCAAGAACGAGCTCTCCTTAGAGTAATTCATGATATTCCCTTTTCCTTTTTGCTTCCTTGATCTTTCCATCTTTCTATATTTGATGTATGATGGGGTTTGGTCGACAGGTTGAGCATGTCATCAAGGATCAGAATATGGTGGATGCTTTTGTTATGATGGAGGATTACTTACATTTCCTGAATGATAGAGTTGTTCTACTTCAAACAAACAGGTTAGTTTCTTGAATTTTGATTTATTAAGTTGATCATTTACTTTTAATTGTGTCTGTGGTGGTGATATAGTGTTTGGAAAAGTTGTTTCCTTTGTTCTGTTATTAAATCATATTTGCTTTTGTTTACACAGAGAGTGTCCTGATGAGCTCAAGGAGGCAGTATCGAGCTTGATCTTTGCATCTTCAAGATGTGGTGAATTTCCAGAGTTGCAAGAGATTCGTGGGGTTTTGGTATCAAGATTTGGAAAAGAAATCGCTGCTTGTGCTGTCGAATTGCGCAGCAACTGTGGAGTGAATCCCAAGGTAAAGAGCTGAATATTTGTAGATTAAATTGTTGCAAATTTCTTCTCACTTTTTTTTTTAATTCTTTTTTTTTTAGATTATACTAAAGTTTTCTGCAAGACAAGCAAGCTTGGAAAGCAGAAAGAAACTGCTTAAGGACATCGCATCTGATAATGGTATCGTTCTGCATTTGGAGGAAGATGCTCCAGTGGTTGCACAGGTACGAAACTTGTACATTACAAAATGAGAACAATTCCGTATGCAATGTAGAGTTTGACGCTTAAAAATCACTGATGGTTTCAGGAAAAAATGGATGTCAGCCAGCCGAAGCAGCAGGAGCAGCATGCAGAAGATTTTAAATCAGCCAAATTAGATGTTACAGAGTCCCAAGCCAGAACACACGTTTTGCCTGAGGACGAGCTGTCTGAATCACTGAAAGGAAGGAAGAAGTACAAAGATGTAGCTGCTGCAGCTCTAGAGGCTTTTGAATCAGCAGCTTATGCAGCACAAGCTGCAAGAGCTGCTGTTGAACTCTCGAGATATGATTCTCAGGACATTGAACGGGATGATCATGGTGATTCTAGTCATGGCCAAGGGACTCTGTATGATTCTGATGGGTCATTGACACCTGAACTTCAAGGCAGATATGAAGCTTCAGAGGAGAACAAGCAAGCTGCAAGAGCTGCTGTTGAACTCTCGAGATATGATTCTCAGGACATTGAACGGGATGATCATGGTGATTCTAGTCATGGACAAGGGACTCTGTATGATTCTGATGGGTCATTGACCCCTGAACTTCAAGGCAGATATGAAGCTTCAGAGGAGAACAAGCAAGCTGCAAGAGCAGCTGTTGAACTCTCAAGATATGATTCTCAGGACATTGAATGGGATGATCGTCATGGACAGGGGACTCTGTATGATTCTGATGGGCCATTGATACCTGAACTTCAAGGCAGATATGAAGCTTCAGAGGAGAACAAGCTATCAAATGATAGTTTGGTATTTAACGAAATATACACGATTGACAACATCAGTTCTGAATCAGAAGATGAAAACATGAAAGGAAACGGAAGAGTGCATCTTGAGTTTGAAGAGAGCAAAACAAAACCTGGATTTGATAGGACACTATCTAATTCAAGTTCAGATTCCGACGGGAACATGTGGAATGAGAGATATCAACTTTCAGATTCACTCTCCCACAATAAGCCAGCAGGTAACGAGATGGTTTCATATTTGGTTGACAAGAAGGCTGAGAGGGAACAAGTGACCATTCCATCACCAAAGCACCATGACTTGGACTTGTACAGAAATACTAATTTACTTGCAGATGAAAACCAACACATCAGAGAGTATAATGCAATTCATGACCAAGATGTCTCTTATGAGGATGAAGATAAGCTTCCATACCAATCTCCGAAGTGGATTCCACTCAAACCTCATGCCGATGCCATGATAAATCCCAGAAAAGGAAACTATGAGTACAAAACCGCACACTCCACAACTTCTGCTGAGAATTTAAGTACACGTTCAAACATAGAAAGGAAGCGTTTATCAGTGAGGACCAGAAGAGCAAGGGGGGCCTGAAAAGAATAGTGAAAAGCTCCATAATTTTGTTTCCCTGGTTCCGTTCAGTTTTTGCTAAGCCATATGTATAGGATTTCATAATTTTATTTCTTCATATTTTGTTTCATAAATAATTGGCGGTTTGCACATTGAATATGAAATAATAGATAAGAAAAATATTCTTTCCTCTGCTTCACAGGACTTTTATGTCCGTGCACACGTCTCTCTAACTCCCAATATTGAAGATGAGAAAATATGGTACGTGTCAAAATGGCCTTTTTGTTAACTGAAGGTTTAATATTCAGAGATTCAGACTCTCAAATGAACTTTAAACTTCTCATGCCTTTCATAGCAGAATTTCAGAATTTTGTACTGCAATAAATAGATGGACAAAAGTTAGTTATATTTTTCACTAAACAAAGATTTTCTCAAGGCATATTTTAGTAGAAACGCTTCAGGCATGTATTCAAATTAGAGGGCAGGTGGGATTTAGTAGTTTGTGAATAGAATGCAAGCACATCGTGCCAAACTCAATTGGTAGGCCTTGATTTTCAAACTCGGTTTAAATCACGCCATAAATGGGCTTCGTCTCTGAAAGGACGACTTTATTTTGGGTGTTTGCATAATCTAAAAGACAGACATAACTCATCAACTATCTATCAGATGCAGAAGACCATGAAAATGCAGGCTTAACTGGAAGTTCATAACATATTCTAAGTTCAGATTCAAAGGATTTTTGTTGCCTGTCACTGAAATTCAGGCAATATGCGTGTTAACTTTCTACCATTGTGACTAACAGGATGCAGTCAATTGGCTACGATAGACACTAGTGTTCCAGCATTATTAACATTTTGGATGCTGCATCAGGCACCTGTACCATCTAACAATTAACAAGTTTTAAGGTTTTCGAATCCATGCTTTTTACTGTATTGAACAGTGATTTAAACAGCATCGAGAGGATTCCAATCATTGACATTCCCAATTAATCTGTTTTCAGTCTTCAAGATACGATTTCCCGAATATGATTAAAATTACAGAAACAAAGGTAATGAAAAAAACCCCAGCAATATGCAACTCTAACTTGTTGATTAAGAATGGCAAACAAAGAAATCATATCACATCACACTCCAGTAAATTGTATTCTAGGGCACGATATACAAATTACAGAAAGATTAAGCAACCCCGTGTTTCATTAATTTTAACAAAGACAGTCCAAACAATCCAAATAAATCTAATGTAATATTTTACCGTGAACCAAACTATACCACATTAAGCCTAAATTTTAAAACTTCCCTGTATTTGTAAGTAAATTACTATTGATTGGAACCTGTATCCTGCCACAATTCAATGATATCAGTAGCCTGATTGAGAAGAGCATGCAATTGCTTCCGCGATATCCATGGCTTGCCTTCTAACAATAGTCTAAGCTGCTCCCAAGCATCTTCCTTGGGCCAAAAGTAGTAGGGACTCAAAGGGATTGTGCCATGGCCTGGTATCACTTGGTTTAGTGCAATTCCAATTACCTTCTGCATCCAAATGAACTTCAATACTACTCTTGGTTTCTCTATTGGCTTCACCACCACTCCAAGCTTCTACAATATTAAAAAGAAAAAAAGAAAAGTTTCCTTTAACAAATTAATTCTTTCACTAATGTTTTGCCCTATCTTCTCACTATCAAAAAAGATTAAAGGGAAAATAAAGAAAACCCGTTTAACACATTGCATCAAATCAATTCCATAAAACCCAATTGAGTTCACTATTCAATCAAGAACAAGAAAACAATGGCATAAACAAATAAGATAAAACAAGTTCCCAGTTGCTAAATCATACATAAAGAAAATAAATTTAAAAAAAGGGCATTCAAAGGGAAGGTATGTGTGTGCAAAATAACCTCTTTCTCAGTGGATGTTTCTTTTTCTTTTTCTTCTTCAGGGAGTGTTTGTTGAGCTTTTGGAGCAGGAAGTTTGAGTCTTGCCGGGGTTTTGAGAGTGGAAAGGGATTTTAAGTGAAAACAAGAAGGTTCTGGTTTGATAGAGAATATAGGGGTTTTAAGGGGTTTACACAGGAGGCTCTGTGAAGGAAATGTTGAAGGTTGTAAGTGGGTTTGGATTTTGGGTTGTGTGGCCATGGATGCCAACATCTTTCTACCTGTCCTTGTGTTCTTTGAGACGAGAGAGATTCTGTGAACCAAGAAGCCACTTTGAAGAAGTATCTTCGCTTGTTTCTCTGTTTCAGGAATTGTGACCGAAGGAAACGAATGGATAGAGGGTCGGGTCGGGTTAATTCGAACTCGAATCTTGGTTGGGTCAAAACTACTAGCTAAAGGATACCCTCTCCCTTAACTCCACCAATACCTTTCACTCTTTTGAATTTTGGGATTTTTTTCCACGTATTTTATTTTCAAAAAAATTAAATCAAAAGAATATTTACTTGGAAAATAGAATACGTAAAATAGTTTGTCAAATGTTAAATAAGCATAATCAGGTTCTTTTAAGTCCCGGTCCACTTCAACTAAGTTCCGGTATTTTTAATATAATAATATTAAAAATAATTATAAAAAAAAATTATTTTGATAAATAAAATATACTTTAAAAAATAATTATTACCATACTCTTAAATACCTAATATAAATAAAAAACCTAAGAGTCTTAACTACAGTTGAAAAACGAAATCCTGATACAAATAAGCAGAAAATCAGACCAATTAATAACATGCATAGCCAGCTAATCAGCTTGATTTAATTAGTTAGTTGAAAACTAAGGAAATTGATGGCAGAAGTTTCTTAATCCCAATTCCTGAACCCATTTGCTTTGATTCCTTGAATGTTCGTAAGTTAATTAGTTTACAAGATGAGTTTTATTACTATAACTTTGCTTGTCACGTCTGCTGTTGTTGGTTCAAGTTTTTGCAGGAAATATTGAGGAAAATATTTTTGAGTATGCTGTGGGTTGCTACCTTCCAATTTCTCCGACTCGGAGGTTGATAAAACAATTATATTATAAAGAAAGAAAACTAAGACATGAGATAATTTTAATGTGCATTTTTTACTCTTTATTCTTTCACGAGTCATTATAGGTTGATAAAACAATTAAGTGTATTTTAAAAAAAATATTATTTTGATTCTTAACTTTTATTTTTAATCAACTGTAAATTTTTTAGCTCAAATTAATACTTAATTGCTTCTTTATTTTTAAGATAGAGTGAAATTAAAAAACACGGGATCAAAGTGAAAAAATTAAGAAAAATAGAAGGTTTCCTTCTTTTTAGTTAATAGTAATTTGTCCTTTTAGTTTTTAAATATTTATAAATTTTATTATCTTTAATTTTCAGTCCTTGATGATTTGTAAGAGGTGAGAAAAAATTATCGGATTCCAATATGAAAAAAAAAAAATCATCATTTACACTAATTTTAATTATCAAAATTGTTGAAATTTATGTAAATGAGTTTCATTAAATTTTATAATAATTGTTTAGAATTTTAATATTGTCTAAAAAAATATATTAAAGTCAAGAAAGAAAAACTTCACCTGATTTAATTTTGTGATTTAGACCAATTTTTAGGTTTATTATGATGGTAAATCAGTTTCTAGAATTTCTTTTAGTATTGTTAAGGTGTTTTTGGATTGAATGAGTTTTTAAGGTAAAAAATATTTTATCTTAATTTTTAAGTCATGAAATTTTAGCATAAAGACGAAGATTGTCTGATAATATTTTTTTCAAAAAAATATTAGGATAGACGACAAGTCATCAGCTTTTTAACTCTTTAGTTCATTGGGTGTGACTACACGATTTATGCCCAACCTTCTTTCAGAAAAGACATTGGTGGAGGTAAGTTGCTTGGAACATTGTCACACCATGTTGGCCAACCTCAATTTAAATTGAAACAATACTTGAAAGCATTCAAAAACAAAGAACTCACTCTGGATGCTCTTATAATCCAAGTTCAGATTCAAAAGGAAGCACCTTCGATGCCTGTCATAGAAATGGAAATGGAATACAGGGGGAGAATATAGAGCATTAATTTGCTGCTATTTGGTTGTAAACTAACCTGTAATCTATTTGGCCCTGAAATTCTGCAAGTTTTGACTTCCAAAGTTGGAGCTGACTACTCAACTGTATTATGCAATATTCAAAACTGGGTAGAAATTAAAAATCCAGATAAAAACAATTTCAAATCCCATTGTTCGATGGATATAGTTTAGTTCCCATGGATAAAAATTACCCTTACAAATGCTGTGCCTTGGACAAATATCCTCTTACCATCAATTTGAAGTGTCCCAGTACTCTCACTACAAACTAGAAGCTAGTTTAGTTCCTTGCAGTGGGGAATTGTCCCATGATGCAAGAACCCAGCAGGGGTCAAGACCATGCTTCGACATGGTATCTACCATCCTTTTCCAATCTCCTAAGCTGCAGAACAGCAGTTTCCCTCGAAACTCCAGCCTCTTTGGATATAATTTCCTCCAAGGCTGACATTACATCTGAAGGCATTTTGGTTGATGAACCAGCGACATATATTGAAGCTCCCTCCACTAACAAATTCCAAACCCTCTGGCTCTGTTCCCACATCTTATGCTGCACATAAACTTTTTGTGGTTGATCTCTTGAGAAGGCTACATAAAACCCTCCACCCCTTGCTACGGATAGTGGTCCACCGTTTTGTGCATGAGACAACCAAAAATCCTTGTATAAGAAGTCATTCTCCTGATTTTGACAACCAAAGAACAACATAATAGGAGCAGCTGAGCCGGACATGTCTTGTATGGCTCTTTCCTCTACAAATCCACGAAAAGGAGCACAGCCTGTACCAGGCCCAATGAGTACAAGGGGAATTGATGGTGGTGGAGGAGGAAGGGAGCCTTTGCGAAACCATGCTGGAATATATACACCTGCTCATTGAAATAAATGTTATTGTATAACAGGTGACATGGATCGCTCAATTGGAAGGTTTCAGTTGCATTTTAGTATACCCATACCATCTTGTGGATCAAGTCCAGCTAGCCACGTAGAGCAGAGACCCGTTCGCTTCCTCTTAAAAGGAGTTGTCCATGAAACTACATTCACAGTCAAGTGCACTTGATTGGGGTGAGCTGAAGGGGAAGAAGAAATGGAGAAAGCCCTTGTTTTCAATGGAGGAACCAACTGCACCAGCCACTCAAATGGCATTTGCACAGAAGGGAAATCTTCCAGTACCTATATTGAAAAGACACAATCAGGTCCTTGCAAGGAGCCACTAAACTATCCTAACATGCAAAAGATACAGTGGAGCAGCTCAACTCTGATAAACTATTTAAAATGCTGGAGTTTCTCCTATATCCTTTGTGAGAGGACAAACCTAGCATTGTAAAAGGTCAAAGTTCCTATTACCGTTAACCTAGTAATTGACCAGTTAAGAAAAAGCAGTATGTCCTATCTGCGTAGCTTAATTTACATACTACAGTTGTTATCTTCACACAAAAGCCCCCACACACTGTAGAAAATTATTTGGTTTTGTTGACTTCAAGTATATTCCTGGAGTAGTACTACATTCAATAGAAGCACATCACAGTAAGATCTAAAAGAGAAACTTAATTTAAGTGTGTGAGGTTTTATTTCAGCAAAATAAACTGATAACATATACCAACATTGTGAAGAAATGAATGTCAACAAAAGATGCTCATCAAATAATGCACAATGCACCATCAATTATGTGCAATAATTCACCTCTAGAACATTTCTTCGTTCCTTTTGGTTGTACTGGTAAAGATCATCTCTTCCTTCAGGAGAGGCAAAATATTGAAGTCTCTCCTTTTCATGTTCGGCTGTTGCAAAATAACTCATAACCTGAATGAGAAAAGGATTGTCAGTATAAGACAGCAGAATAGCACAGGCTTGAGGCAACACCACAACAATCAAAACTGAGCTAGCAAGGAGCATGAATATAAGATTCGATTAGCAAAAATACATTACTTTCTTAATTTCTTTCCTTCAGTTGAAAGGAGAAAATTTCAATTACAAGGCTTCAACCTTAATTTCCATTGGAACCATTGATTAGGGGAAACCGACAATGCTAGTTGGAAAACCAGAAATTGTAAGTTGCCTCTCTTTAATATACAAGTTGGCAAAGACCAGAGCATAGTGAAGCTGAGCAACTAAAACTCCCAATCTTATCAACATCTATGGTAAATTGCTTCTAATTCAATAGAATAGGATAAAAAAAACAAAGAAATATTTTAATAGATCAAACTTCTCTATACCACAGCTAGACATAGGTTATTCCACGAGAAAGTTTTGAAAATAATGCAGCTATTGAATGGGGATGAACTACTTTGTGTTGAAACATATGAAAAAGGTGCTGCCACCGAATCTATTTCTCCTTATCATTACTGTTATGAAATGTCAATTTAAGACAGTTTTAATTATTCATGTAAGAAAAGTAGAGTAATTCAAAATTACATGTGCAAGAAAAGCACAATAATAGTTGGGCACCAATTTTGAATTTACCAATATCATTTTCCAAAAGACATCTTTTCTTCCATTTTCTAAAGAAAGAACCAAAAGTGCAATCCTAAACAGCCTCTTCCTGTTTAATTCATTTTCCGAGATAATTTTTTCTCTGGCTCAAATGTGATGTGCAGGAGAAAAAGAGGAAATGGAATATAGAGGAGGATTGGAGGAGCAAGTAAAAATAGCATGTTACGTAAGATAGCATCTTTTGTTTGCTTGAAGATAGAAGAACAAAAAACATACAGCATCCTTGCCTCGAAGAAATAGCGTCTAGGGGAAGCTGATGCAATATCCATGGTCAATTCCACGAAAGTTTTCAATTTTATAGGGACTTTGTAGTCATTGCCTTCAGCGTCACAATGACGACTCTCCATCCCTATAGGATGCACCTGAAACAAAATGCATTGCCCATTATTTAGGATAAAGAGTGTGACAACTATATCTAAGGAGCAAAGTATGACTTGTGCTTCCCCCATAAGCAAGTCAAGGGAAATATGATAAGTAATGAAGTGGTTGATAACAAACAGAATGAAAAAAAGATTTCAGCTTGCAAGTGTTCAGCTCAAACGTGCCATAAAGGTTAAGGACTATTCTATTTTGAACCACTGATTTATCAATCTAAAGGTGCACCAAGAATATTATATTAAAAAATCAATATAGGCTGGAAAATGATGTAATGAACATTAAATGAAAAGTAGGTACTGTTTATGATGTTACAGCTGATGATAGTTATTTCTCACATTGTTTAAGTTTCAATGCATGATAAACACCTAACACAAATTTCCAGTTGAGTATGTGACTGTGAGAGATGAGAATATGTCTACATTGCTGGATAAAGCAATGTGCTGAAGGTAGGCCATTGATGAAGCACCTCTCCAATCCAGTGAGCCAGGGATATGACTCGATTTCAAACTGTTCACTAGTGGCTTGCTTCCTGTTATATGATATTCTACTACCAAGATGCATTAAGAATGCAGGCTACTAACCCTACAAACTACAATTTTTTTATTTCATGGAAGAAACATAATATAATAAAATCACTTTCACAAGGACTGCATCTATTTCAACAACTGAGCAAAGATCCTCAGTGAAGTCCTTGATGCAAGAGCAACAAATAAAGGAAGTCTATGCCAACAAGGGAATGACTTACAGTGATGAGAGATTCAGGATTCAAATTACAACACTGAAGGAAAGCATCCACTGCAGCAGGATCTTGACCAGGAAGAACTTCCAGGACATCACCAACTCCATATTCAATTATCTGTGCAGAGGGTAGAACACACATAAAAGACACCAAATTGAACTCATTTGATATCAAATTATAATTGAGGTGCTTTGGCATACAAAATCATGTGTGCTCAATCAGAACAAAACAGAGAACTTACAGTTGAAACAAACTCAAATTCAAAATGGCGCACATCTTTTCCACAGCCAGCTCTACACAATGGTTGATTCTTGATCTACACAAGTAAGGATAAATGAACCGAGAAATACAGAAGATGCAAAGATGATACAAAGATTGACCAGGCAATTGCTCAAGAGAAAGAGAGGAGATTAGTTCTTTTTTATACTGCTTATCTTTTCAAAATAACCTTCTCAATAGGATGAGAAGGTAACAGGTCAAATTTTCATATGGCTAATTAATCAATTAGAGAAAGAACACTACAGATACAAGTGTCCAGAAACAGATGATGTAGAGGATGAGAATACTAAAGCTTTCAGCTTTTGAACTACAAAATGTACACGGATTCTGCCATCAACAGAGGCTAAATAAAATGTTGACCAGCAGCCCCTGCTAATAGCAAGAAGCTCCCAACAATTACACAAGTTCTCATGCATGATAGCTACATGACTTTCTGTATAGAAATTGGAGCTTCAAGTATCGGATAGGAGGAGCATCACAATTTTATTATAAATTGGTTGGCGTTAAGAGCCAGATGATTTGGTGTTTCAGGTTATGATGACAAGCATTTAAGCTTACCATCTTAAGAAAGCAGTCAGGAATATTCTTGATATGAGAAACTTTTCCAGGAGACATGGAGCGAGCTCTACCAGTTTGCATCTGCACATGATCAAGACCTGATATGATCACAAGGCATAAAATCGTAAGTGAAAAAACCTAATTCTGCAAATTAATTTTCCAATTTCCAAGTTAAACTGGGTAGGCAGAAGAGAGTGTAAAACTGCACAATTTAATTAGCAAATACAATCATTTCATTTTCATTGATAAAGGGAATAAAATGCATGTTTAGCAATATTTATCTTTGATGTTTGTATGGACAGAACATTGGCTATCTGGGGTTCAGTTATATTACATCAGTCATCACATATTCCAGCCAAGGTTTCTAACATGTACAAACTCGATTTCCAACTCCTACATGACATGAATGAGAATGGTCAACTATAAATAAAACAAATGGTTAAGGCAGTAATGCCAATAGCCATTGCACTAGCAAGGTGGTAGACACGCATCACACAAAATAAGTATCCCAACCTCAAACCCTGCAACAGCCATATTTATTGACACAGAAAAAATGGTTTTATTCTTGAATAAAAAATGGTTTTATTCTTGAATAAAAAATGGTTGTACCCTGCAATCACTAGGCTGAAAAACCAGCAAACTCACACATATTAACCAAAACATGTTTTTTTTTCCTTTTCTACATTCACAGAATCTCTACCAGATATTTTCCAACTCATCACACAGAAATGTGCATAAACCCTCACTAAAGAGAATAATGCATTCAGAGCATGCCTTGGGCCTTGCAATGGAATGACATTCAATCACAAGAATATATAACAAGAAACCATATCCAAAATGTAGAAGCATTAAACAAACACAATTGGTAATTGTTATAGCTAAAAAGAAAATGCATAGCCAAACAACTGAATTACCTGGAGCAGAAGATGATTGTAAGTCCACCTTGTCAATTTCATGATATGTTATTTGAAATTTAGGTTGATTGATGAGTTCTGTATCTGATATCACAAAATCTGGACCATTTGGGAAGAATTTAGGGTTAATCTGATACAGCATGTTCCACAAGGATGACATCCAAGGATCCAAAGCACCTTCATACCTAAAAACGAAACCCCACATATTAGATATCTTAATTTCATCTCAATTCAACATCATGCTTTATTTAGGGAAAAAACAAATGCTTTGTTCACAAAAAGGATGAAAACAGGAGAAATTGTAGTTGTAGGTGATGCTAGTTTGTATCCATTAATCTTGTAACATCTAAACAATCAGGAAGAATAAAGTGTTCATTGTGCTAACAAAGCCTAAATCCTTTTCTATTGTAATGTAATCATACCCTGAAGGGTGCTGATCATCTCCTAAACCTCTTTCAACAACAGCTGTTGCCCCAAGATCTGAAATTCTTCTGTCAAGCTTCTTAGCCACAAACTGCAGCCATAGCATGCAATACAGATCCGTTATAAAAAAAAATTACAGGAAAAAAGAAACTTGTTTCTTCATGGGTTATTGAATGGAGGAATACAAGAATGATACTGCCATGTGATTATAGAGTACAATCCTAGTAATTTGAGCAAATGATGGGTTATCTGATTAGAGACACGTCCTAACAATAACAAGGGCTGGAAGGTATTAGAAAATAGGAACCTCAAAGTGAGCCATTCATTTGAAATTAAAGTTCTTATCTTTCACAATTTAAGTTGCAATGGAATACACAGACACACAGACACTTTTCTTAGTAATTGACCCTTCAGAATTTAACAGATAAATCATTACTGCATGATATAAGTCCTAAAGGACTTCAACATATTTCAAAAAAGTCAAGATATAGTGAAAACAATGACAGATAAACTCAATATCCAAGTTGACTTTGAGTAAACAAGGAAAAGAGTGAAATAATGAATGTAACTCTCAGAAATTGCTGTCACTTTTTCATAAATTAAAAAATGTCAACGAAATGAACCGCCAAATTCATCTATAAAAGAAGGGGTCTTTAAATATAATTCACAAAGCAATGCCATTTGAACTATGTTTCTCAACATACACTATTTTAGATCCCTAGTTGAGGTGGGGGATCAAAAAGGTGTGAATTGAAAGAAAAGTAAACGACCACACAGAATGTGCATTCAACATTCTGGAAGATTACCTTGCTCCACTGTTACTACAAGCATTATGCAGCCTATATTAAATATAAGAACTACTTTAGTTGGAATGTATATTTTCAACATTCATCCTAACCACATGCATACAGCCCCTGATTTACAAATGTTGTGAACTGTTACACATTCCCCCAGATAGAAAACATAGTAGAGGAACCTTAAAAAAGATGTAAATACTTGTAGAACTAGAACAGTTATCAGTAATCTTTCAATCATTCAAAAATCAAATCTTCTAGCCTTCATGACATGATAAAGACTCAAGTGCCTAACAGAATCAATGAAATCATACTGCACAAAAGACATTACTATATCTAAACAGAAGATGCACATCATTCTTTTGTAGAGAAAATAACATTACTTATCAAATATTAAACAAAAGTTACAAGTAATTACATTATATTTCTGGTAGCCAGAATCACCCAATCCGAAAACAGCATAGTGAACTCCTTCCAGCCAATTCTTAGCAATATTTCTCTGCAGAAGATACTTCCAAAACGACTACAGAGACATATTGAAACAAGAATTAGGAACAGAGACCTTCAAGCCTCTTTACCAAACAGATAAAGAAAATTCTAAAGAAAATTTCAATCAACCTTCATGGAATCTGGTGTATCTCCTTGACCTGTGGTGGAAACAACAAAAATTACAGTGTCCTCATGAGGTAAAGAACTCTGAAACAGTAAAAATTAAAATTCTGGTAAGCAAATTAGGCAAACTAGAAGAACTCCTTTAAGACAAAAAAAAAAAATCCAATTACTAAATTACTAAAAAAAATCCAATTATACTTTCTTTCACTTTCCTTCATTTTCTCTATATAAAAAATCTGAAATTCAGAGTAAAGTCGTGCTACCATTTCAAAAACGCATAAGAAATTTCCTTTCACTTTCCTACAAACAAACACAAAATCAGAGACTGACTGGAAACTTTCCATTATTTTTCAAGCATAGTTTCAAACTTTCTAGGAAACAAAAAATTCAAACTTTCTCAAACTTTCTCGTATTTTCTCTGCGATCAAGAAAATTTCCTTTTTTCAAAAAAGAAAGAAAGAAACTTACAGCATCAAAATCGTCGATAGAGCGAACAGAGGCGGCGCAGCCTCGTCGCTCGGCTTCGCGGCCAATACGCTCCGCCGCATCCAAAGCGTTTCCGGTTTGAGTAGCGTATAGTATCAGTAGCTTTGCTGGTTCCCTTTCCATCACTATAAAACTCAACAATCAATTACTGTGAAGGAAAAACCAAATTAATTTATGCTTGTGGAATTTGAAGAGCTGAGGAGAAATGAAAGGAGGAGGGCATAATTGTGGGCCGCGTTGGACCCAGTTTTCAATTTGTATATGGATCTTATGCCCTCGCCCAAATGACGGATTTATCGGTGAGATTTCGTAGGTTAAAAGATGTAATCTCACCCCCTATCATTTAACTAGTTAAATTTTAAATTTATATTTTAAAAATCATTAATTTAAATCTCATAAATCTTAGAAATACTAGAAGCTTATATAATTATTAATTTTAAAATTATAAAATTAGTTGAGATACACGCAAACGAGTCCGGACACTCATGTTAATAATAAAAATATATATATTGTAATCTCTAAATTAAATTAAATTTAAATATATGTTTGTAATTATTTTAAGTATCAAAAATTGAATAAATTTTAATTTTAAAAAATACTATAAAAATAAATTGGATATTAACTCTTCTAATTTACATAGAAATGTTATATTAAAACTATATTTTTCAAAATATTTATAGTTTTTTTTTTTTTAGAGAGATCTTTTAAGAAATAAGATGAATGTGATAAGAGTGATATAAAAAAAATAGAATTTTATCTCTTTCAAATATATGAATTAATTTATTTATCAATTGAATTTAAATTAAACACTATAATTGAATTCAATTATAATAGAGAATTGATTATAAACAACCAATAAATGTTTTTATAAATGAAGAAGGTATATTATTTTTTTTCATTTCATGATAAGGGTGTTCTAGCATTAGTTTTATGCTTATGGTTAGTATCTTATATTTGTTCTCAATCAACTAGTGGAAATGCATCATAAAAGTGAAGAAAAGTTATGCTTTATATCTTGGATACCCATCAAATTGAGATGGAATAAATATAAGAATGTGAATTACTGAGATGCACATTTTAATTTTTTGAAGGTTTTTGTAGTTTGATAATAGAGTTGAGCAAGTGTTGTATTGCTGAATTAGAATTTTGGATAGTTTTAAGGAATGCTACGATTAAAAATCTTGGCTAGATCTCAGAAAGGGCTACATTTACCAACATTATTTCATATATATATTGTCGGTCAACATTTATAATAAAACACATTGTTTTTCTAGTTTTTAGAACTGTAAGTATCTTTATTTTAATTGTGAACTTGTGCAATTTTAAACACCAAATAATTAAATATGTCTTCGGGCTCCTAATGATTTAAAGGAAAAATAGTTAAGATTAATAATTTAATTTAATTTATTTTCACATGTATTCCAAAAAGTGTAATTAAATTCAATTATATGATTTAATATTTTATTCTAGACATAAAAATTATAATAGGTGATTGATTAAATTTGAATCACATGTGGAATTTAATTTAATTTCACATGTGATTTGGTTCTAAACAGGCTTAAGAGATTTTAAATTCAAACATCTCCTCTGTAAAAAAAATAAAAATTCCAAACTATAACATATGCCTAGTGAAATTTTGTCTCCATTGAATTGTTGAAGTTTGATACGCTAAGAAGATTTGAACGAACCCCTAAAAAGAATCCTTTTTAGTTTGAGTTAGACCAAGTTTAAGCCTTTTATTTTATTTTATAATTTGCTATTGTTTTGCACTTCTGCTTATTCAAAGTTGTTACAATTTATTTTCTTGAAATAAGGCTAATTAGTTTACTGAGTTAAAGTTGATTTGTTAAGCTTAACTATATTTTTTGGAATATTAGCAATGAATAAAGAATAATAATTTTCTTACAAATACTTGTGGTTTAGCTTTCACCTAAAGAAATTAAGTATTTATCAAAATTGTGTTATGTTGCTTGATTGGGACTTATCATTGGTATCAAAGCACGATTACAATGACATCCAACAAAAATAGGACTGAGGCTTTGAAGGCTGAACTCACTGGAATTCAAGATGGAATGTAGTGATTGAAGTTAGGTGTAACTAATAAGTTGCGCCATTTGGAGGAAACCATCAATAAGCTAGTATAAGCTTTTCTTTCAATTAGAAAAAGTCTCTAGCAACAACAACCATGGATGAGATGGATCTTTCCATTCGCATAAGGAGGAGAACGATGGCAATAGATAGATTTTCTCTTCCAATATGGCGAAGTTAGCATTTCTAAAAAAATTTAGAGAAGATCCGATTGAATGGCTTAGCAGAGTAGCTTAATTCTTTGAATTTCAAGGCACAACCGATAATTATAAGGTATCTCAAGAATCTTTCCACCTTGAAGGGGAAGTTAATCATTGGTGGCAATGGATGCGTCGAACCTACCAAGAGGAAGGCCGTTTGGTGACCTGGAAGTTCTTTAGAAAGGAATTGTTAGCTCGTTTTGGACAGACAGATTGTGAAGATTTTGATGAAGCTCTCTATCTAGAGTTCATCAGGTTGGATCCCTTTGTGATTACCAAAAAGAGTTTGAAAGGCTAGGCAATCAAGTTCACGATTGGATATAGAAGGCTCTCGTTGGCACTTTCATGAGAGGATTGAAATTTGAGATCACCGATGGAATTTAAATGTTCAAGCCCAAAACATTGAAAGAAACCATCAACCTAGAACGAATGAGGGGTGGACAAATCGTCAAAACAAAGAGGTTCACACAACCTTCGTTGTTGAGCTGTGTACCTACCGCCATTACTCAAGTGAATTGTTTTACCCCAAATAGCAACACTTAAGAGATTGAGTTGGGATGAAATGTAGAAATAGAGAGCACGAAGGCTCTGTTTCAACTGCAACGACAGATTCACCCTAGGACACAAGTGCCAAGAACCTCAACTACTCCTTCTTAAGTGCCAGACCAAAGAATACGAGATGAAGGGCGAAGAGTTGTAGATGACAGATATTTTAAGAGATCAAACCAATCTAAAAATCTTAATACATGCACTAATTGGCTGAGTGAGAAAATAGCCAAATTACTTCGACTTCTAATGGTACCAACAAAATCGTTTGTTATTCGCATAACAAATAAAGAGCGACTATTCTGTCAGGGTCGCTTTGATGAGGTACAAATGAATTTACAAGACATTACTTTTTCACTCACCCTCTATTCTCTACCCTTAGTAGGATTTGATATGGTGTTAGACATTAAACGATTAAAGATCCTAGGCTTTGTAGTCTGCAATTGGAAACAATTAACCATTGATTTCCACTAAGACAAGCAAGCATAGATATTACAAGGAATTAAACAACCTATTTAAGCAACATCATTGGTGTTAATTGTGAAAAAAAATACGCTAAGGCCAAATGTTGTTTGCCATCTATCTACAAGCTGCCGAGAAGTCCATAAGGGTAGATACCAATCCTAAAATGCAACAGATTTTGAAGGACTATATAGATGTGTTCAAGTAACCAACCACACTACCACCTTTAAGAGATATTAAGCATCATATTCCCTTTAAAGAAGGTACTTAACATATCAATGTGCGACCCTATAGATAATCATATTTTTAAAAAGCAAAGAATGAAAAACATGTCCAAGAAATGCTTAACTTAGGAGTTATTCGACCCAGTACTAGTCCTTTCTCATCTCTCCTTTTCTTGGTGAAAAAGAAAGATGGCATTTAGTGATTTTGTACAGACTATCAAGCACTAAATTCATCCACCATTAAATACTGGTTTCTCATCCCTACCATAGATAATATGCTAGATGAGTTGTATGGGGTAACCCATTTTACCAAACTAGACTTACGAGTTGGATATCAAATACAAGTACATGCTCTTGATATTCCAAAAACTACCTTTTAAAAATCATAATGACCATTTTGAGTATCTAGTTATGCATTTTGGTTTATATAATGCCCTTTCCACCTTCCAAGCCATTATGAATTACATATTCCATCATCATCTTCACACGTTTATACTAGTATCTTTTTATGATATTCTTTATTATAGGCCTACCTAGAAATGACATATAGAACATGTTAGAACCACATTAGATATCCTAAGACAACATCAATTTTTCATTAAAGCAAGCAAATATGATTTTGGAAAATGAGAACCGGAGTATTTGAGCCATATTACGATACACCAAGGGGTAAAGGTAGACAATAAAAAGATTGAGGTTATGATAGCTTGGCCATATCCTGCTAATATTAATGAATTGTGTGGATTTTTAAGATTGATAGGTTATTACCAGAAATTTGTTTAAAATTATGGACTTTTGGCTCATCCTCTTACCAATCTCCTAAAAAGAAAGCTTTCAATAGACTGACGAAACAAATGGTGCATTTAAACTGCTCAAGCAAGCCATGACAACTACCCCGACTTTAGCTATGCCCAATTTTAATGACTCATTCATTGTTTAAATTGATGCCTTAAATGATGGAATCAACACCGTTCTTACTTAGTAGGGCCGACCAATTGCATTCATGAGTCACTCTTTGGGAATTAGTAAATGAGCATGGTCTATCTATGTCAAAGAAATGCTTATGGTTGTAAAAGCAAATTGGACATGGCATCCTTATCTTTTGAGTAGAAAATCCTTCATTCAAACTAATCACAAGAGTCTTAAATATTTCATAGAGCAACATATGGCCACTCCCAAACAACAAAAATGGGTAGCAAAGCTTTTAGGCTAGGACTATGAAATTCTATACAAGTTAGAACGTGAAAATTTAGTAGTTGATGCCTTCTCCCACCGCCCTGACAACTCTTAGTCATTTGTTTGTTCCACAGGTTACTCTTTGGGATGATATGAGAATGGTAGCAAAAGATGATCTGTATATGTAATAAGTGAGCTACTAATAAACTACAGATACCACTAGTCCATACTCAATGCAAAATGGTCTGTATTTCTATAAAAAGAGAGTAATTGTTCCACAAGCTATCCGTAACAAGTTGTTACATGAATTTCATGACAACAAAATGGCACGAAATTCTGACGTATTAAGAACATTCAAAAGGTTGGAACAATAATTTTATTAGCCATCTATATATCGATTTGTCTAAGATTATATTGCGCAATGTGAATTTTACCAAAGAATCAAAATTGAAACTCTTGCCCCAATGGGATTACTTTAGCCATTGCTCATTCCTTGTCAAGTTTCGAATGATATCAGTTTGGATTTCATTGAAGGCCTTCCATCCTCCCATGAAAAAAATTGTTTTTTGGTGGTCGTAGATAGACTTAGTAAGTATGCTCATTTTGTTGCATTATCTCATCTTTTTTCTACAAAGATTGAAGCTGAACAATTTGTAAAGCACGTCATCAAACTCCATAGCATGCTAAAATTAATCATTAATGACTACAACCCTATCTTTATCAACAAATTCTAGTAAGAATTCTTTACTATATTAAGAACCAAGTTGAAATTGAGCTCTGCCTACCACCCGCAGATCAACGAACAAACTGAAGTTGTGAATCAATACGTTAAACAGTACCTTAGCTATTTTATCCATTAATGGCCACAAAAATGGTATAGTTACTTACCTTGGGTAGAATTTTAGTATAACACCACCTACCACAATTCAACGAGGATGACACCTTTTCAAGCCTTGTATGGTCGGTTTCCTCCTTCTATTTTCTTTTATTTTACTAGGTTATCTCAGGTTAATGAAGTAGATCGAAGCCTTTTACATCAAGATGAATTGCCCCAGCACTTGAAGAAGAATTTAGACATGGCAACTAATAGAATGAAACAAACAACAGACAATAAGAGGCAAGTTGTAGAGTTTTAAATAGGTGATATGGTCCTCCTAAAGCTATATCCTTATCACTAACAAACCGTCTTCAACGAGTTCATCAGAAACTTGCTAGCAAGTTCTACGACCCTTATTAGATCGAGAAGAAGATCAACAATGTTGCTTACTAACTACAGTTACCAGCATGTACAAGGATCTACCTTGTTTTTCATGTCTCTCTTTTAAGAAAATATATCGGGGGTCCTCCACAAGTTACCTTAAAGCTCCCACCAATTACTGATAAATGTGTAGTTTCTATATAACCAGAAAACATCCTTAATACACGCTAGATTAAACAAGGTGATAAATTTATTGAAGAGAGCTTGCTGAAGTGGAAGTAGGTTGCCATAATTTTTCAATCACTACTATACTAACCAAATTTTGAACAAGCAAAAGCATCCAGAAAGCACTTACATCAAAGTCAAGAAAGTCATGAGCATCGAAAGTCAAGAGTGAACAAGATCTCCATCCCACTTCTAATTCCAAGCATTCTAGCTCTACTGAGGTCGGTATTGCTTTTCCTATTGCATATGCTAGTTTTTTTTTTATGAAGTGGGAATTATCCAAGGCTTATCCGCCATATTAGAACATCTAGGAATTGATTTGGAGTGAGGATATATACAGGTTTTTTAGAAATCAAAAGGCAATCAATATATAAGGTTTTGACTTACCAGTTCGAATGATAGATGACTCGAAAAAATGACAGGGGAGTGCTATCATTGGCTAGGAAGTTTAAATTCTCATCTGCTAAGAAAAAGCTCTTTGCCTTTTATTTCAGTAGATAGAGTTGTAGCTTCACTGATAATTGTGTCTTTATCATTTTATGAGATTTTGAATTCGAACATCTCATTTGTGAAGAAAAAAGAAGTTTTAATTTCCATACTATAACATATTTGTAATGAATTTTTTTTAAATTGAATTGTGGAAGTTCAAAAAATTCCCAATTGATTTTCTATATTTATGCCACCCAATGAATTCCATTTAATTCACTTGTTTTATGCATTATGACAACATTGTTTTACATGATTCTAACAATACAAATACAAACACATATAAAAAAGGCTAGGTAAATCATTATAGCAGTCTACAATACCATTTTTTTTCAATTGTAATTTTTTATAACCAATTTCTTAAAATTTGTAAAAAAAAGAAAAGATTCAACAAAAAAAATCAAAGTGTAAAATAAAGAGAAACCACATGACCTATCTAAGTTTTGGAAGACAAAGTTCTTTTTCATCCTTCTATTTTAATTTTTCTTCTTTTACAATCCTTTTATTTTTTTACAATTTCAGTTTTGATCTAAAACTTTATTTCAATCTCTGAATTTGTTAGATGGGATAGAAAGTTGCTCGAAAACAACGAAGAAGAGAGAGTGATTGATTGACCACATTTAGACCATAAAATACATCATTCTTAGTATCAATGAGTTCCACTCGATGATAAAAATTTTATTGAAGTGTTTTTAGACCTTTATCTTACCTAAAAAATATATGGGGGTTAAGAGAGAATTTTTTTTCCAATTTGATTTTGTGTTTTTAAACCCTTTTTGAGGTTGGTTTTAGATTGATAAATTATTTTGTTAAGGTTCCAATGGTTTTATTAGATTTTTTAGATGAAAATAGGTTGAAAAATGGATTCTTAGGCCAAACAAATAGCCCCATGATTATTTGTCCACCACTATGGTATTCAGAATTTAAGCACATAGGCAATGCGTTATGCCTTAATTTTCTTAAAACAAAAATATATAGAAATAGGATTATATTAATAGATTTTCTATCCAATTTCTTATGGTTGGGTTAATAAAGTCATGAAAATAAAAGGAATTTGATTTTTTTTTTATGGATTTGTTTTTCAATTTTATCCTTCAACATTGGTTTTTTTTTTCAATTTCATCCTTTAAAATTTGGTTTATTTTTAATTAAACTTCGTAATTTATTTTGATTTATTTTTTATGAGGTTATGATGGTCTCAAACAAATATTCTAACATTGAATTGATGCTCAATTTTTTGAACCTGTATTTTTATTGTCATATAATTAAATAAAAATAGTTTTAGAAAAAAAAAGTTATAAAATTTAGTAGAGTCCATGACTAAAATCACGAATTTGGCAGGATGACTTGTGTTGATTAGGAATTGAGTTATATAATTTGTTTTAATTTGTTTTCTAGGGGAGCATCTTGGTTTCAAACAAATATCCCACATTGGATTGATGCTTGATTTTGTAATTTTTTTTTATCATATGACTAAATAAAAAACAATTAATAAAAAGTTATTGAAGCCAATAGAATTCATGACTCGGGTTATGGGTTAAATCACGAAGCACAAGTTCTTCTAATATATCTTTATCTCAATATTACTAATTTTTTTCTTAAAAAAACATTTATTAATATATATATATTTTAAAAATGTCATCTTGAATTTTTTTTAAAGTCAAACTATATTTTTACCGGTCATCTAGATTACATTGAACTTGTCAAATTAATTGGATTACACCGGAGCAATCTCTACACAATTTATTTTCAAACCTAAGATGTGTAAATAACCTAGTCAGAATATTTTAAGTTTAATATATTGAAATGTATTAAATAATAATATCAAATAATTTCATGTAACTTGGTGTTTTTCAAAATAATTTTGACATTATCATTAATGATAATGTCAAGCAAATTATCTAGTTTCAGTCCTACAAGGCATAATTTGTTAATCTAAGCTTTATGTGTACACCAGGCAACCAAATATTTGGCCATGTCATGGAGGACAATCACTCTACTTTTACTTGATCAAATGCTAGGAGCCCTCTGATTAGATAAAATGGAAGTCGCTCATGTGATTTTAATAGAATCACGCATCTATAAGGTGAAAATAATGGCTGACTGATTGTTTATTTTCACGAATCATTCAAAGATTGCCTCGTCTATTTTTTCAATTTATTGTTAGTTTTGCGAATTCTTTTTTATTTTTTTTTAACAAAAAAATGATAAAAAAAGCCATGATTACTGCACAATTCATTCCATTCCCTGCAATGAAAGAGATACTACACTAAGTTGGTTTCACAATTATTGAGATATACCACACAACATTTATCTCATTCCCGACACAGTTTAAGAAGAAAAAAAAAATACCAACCCATCATATAAAAATTAATAGGACAAAAGTTAATGGCCTGCCTAGGCCTCAAGTTACAGGAAGGCTTAGATTAAGATAAAAAAAAAAATCTGCATTATAAACGATAAGTACTTTATGTTCTGTCAATCCCACTGTGATTCTGGTTTACCACTGCTACTGCTCTTATTTGCGGCTATCGTTTTGTTCACAGTATCTTCAGGTTCTGCACGCTGTTTCCCATCAGATTCCAACACTGCTTCCCCCCGATCTTGTTATCTTGGTAATTTCAATTTCTCACTGTTATCCTGCTGCTGCCCACTGCTCTTAGATTCATCCAAGATCTGGGCCAAAGCATTTTCAGCTTCAACATGCCTTTCGCTACTTGCTCCATCCTCTGCTCCCTCCTCAGTTTCATGTTCAGAAGGCAATTCTGCAGGCAGAGCATCTGATGATCATGGAACAACATTTTGCTGATCTGGAGGAACCTTGAGCTGGTCATGGTCCTGCAATATATTTGCTTCGACCTGTTCTTTAACTTCAACAGGTTGAAGATCATCTGGCGATGCTTGAGGTTGATGATCAATACTGTTACGTGGGCTATGTGTTGTCTGCTCATAATCCTCCACTATATTCCCTTGAATCGACCCTTCTGTATCCTCAATAACTTTAAGATCAGGTGAGGTTTCTATATTCTCTTGGCTAGACACTGCTCCCTCTTCATCCTTGTGGCTCGGTGCTTCATCGATAAGTTGAAGATCAGTTGAGATTTTTATGTTTTCTTGGTTCGATGCCACTCCCTCCTCTTCTCTATTATGATATTGATCATTGTAGGGTTCGGGTTTGATATTATGTCCTAGGTCATTGGAAATCACTTCTTGATGCTCAGCACTGCTCATATCACTTTCATTGTTGACGGGTTTGGATGTAGGAAAGTCTTGAAACTCACTTTCTGAAATAGATTTCTCAACCAGGTCTGGTCCTTGTGCAGCACTTTCTGCTTTTGAAACAGTACCAGCTGCATCAGTTGAAGCAGGGAAAGACTGGAAAGCATCCCAGTCATCTTCGTCTTCTTGGTCATCTTCCATGCTGACCTGGTCAAAGTGAACAGAGGATGATGGGGTAGAACTTTTCTGTCTACTTCCTTCTATTGGCAGTGTTGATGTGGATGATGTTTGGGAATCTTTTGGCACTGGTAATTTTATTTCTAATGATGCCACAGTTTTCATTGGCGATGCATTTTGATGTTGTGCCACAGAAGCACGGATTACCCCCTGAAAGTAGAAAGCGAGAGGTCAAAAAGGAAGTTCCATTATAAGCCCAAAGTCAAATATAATATTTCCACAGCAAAAGCACTGAAAAGGAAAACGGACGAACTACTATAATCGACTTCCACCATTGTTAAGAATAAAGACCAGGAACAAGAATTGCTGAAAATAGACAATCTTTCCAAATCCTCTCATGCCTCACCACTCCCCTACATGTGCATGTCTATGTGAAAGCACGAGCGCACTCAAGCCACTCCCTTCACATGTAAATGGCACTCTAATTCAGTCTTTTGTTATAAGCCGGACTCTGAGAAGAGATGCAATAGCTTGTTGTCCAAGTCACATCTGCCTCAGTAAGCCTTTCAAGTTGCCATATACTTGAGGTGAAAGTAAAAGTTGCAGATTGAAGGAATGGAATTAGAAAGTATTAAAACCATGTTTAAAACAGACTGCAGCGAACAATGAGAAACACAGAATCCAGTTGACAATGATGACAAATAATAAAAATAATGGGTCTTAATTGGGTTAGCGGTGCCTGTCTAACAAACTATGAGAAAGCACAACTAGCATCTTTTTTCTTTTTCAAATGAAATAACTTTGTATATTAGAAACATTGCAAAAAAAAGCTACATAAAGGAAAATATATAAATGTTGTAACCTGAAGTTGCTGTTTATGTGACATGGGCATTGATAGCAAGACATCCTTAAAGTGGACTGCCGATGAAGGAACTTGAGCAAGAGAAGAAACAAGCCTTACAGCATTGGTTCTTATATCACTGACTTCCTGTCATTAATTGTGCGGCAATGTTAATAAATATTTAGACAATCCTGATCTTAATTAAAACTTGAAAAGCTGTCAGGATTTGTCAACCTGAGAGGAATCATCTTCTGATGCCGAGAATATCATGACAATGGCTTTGAGAAGCAGATTCATGAAGCCTCTCTGACATTCATTTGCTTTTGAAAGTGTTTGTAGAAGCACTAGAAATCTCAAGCACTCACCAGCAATAGACACAGATTCTTTACTTACTGGTTTCTGTAACAATGGAATATTATAATTTGATTAGAATGGCAGCATTCAAGTTTAGAAGTGCAGGTACCATAATTTTAATAAGCAACTAAAAGCAAAACCTTCAACGAGGTGTGGATTATGTGGAAAATTTCTGTAACAAGCTCTCCACTAAAATATGTGAAGAAAGAACTGTCTTCTATGTTGGTGCTTCTCTGAGTCATGGTTTTGAGCACTTGCAATCCAATTGCTTGAACCTGTACACAAGGTTTACCAGGTGTCTTTCAATGTTGGGAAAAGAATGTGGCCATTCCTAAAAATGCTTGCATGAATATCAGCTTACCTGTACATTTGAATCATTCAGCACAGTCTGGATGTATTTGCTGCAATACTTGAGCACAGCAAGACAAATAGTATTGCTGTCTTCAGCTTGTCTGCCATATTCACTTTCATAAACTAGCTTGGCAAATAACATCATTTGCTCAATAGAGAAAGAAAGCTTCAATTGCAGTAACTTGAGTAAGTCAGATCTTTTGTTCTCCAGAAGGTGAATGCCCTTGATGCAATCCTTAATCAAATCAGCAATCACATTCAGACAAGTTCCCAGGATTGCCCTCAGATGACTGCTATTATTACCATGTTCAGCAGAGTCTGCAACACAAAATTCAATTAACTTCCTATGAAGCATTTATTATTTGAAAACACATTTACTTATCAGGATTGAGGCATCACAGCACGGTTGTTTTCCTGAAAGGGATAGATAGAAAGAAGGCACACACCACCACAACATGCAGTACAAATTGAATTTCTTTATTTGTCAGTTTTTTATGATTAAAGGTAAATTTCTCCCTATAATGGAGTCATTCGGAATACCTGTTTGGCCTGTCAAATGAACTTCTGTGTTTAGTTAGCTGAGAAAGAGACTGCTTTTATCTACTTAAAAAACGTGGAAAGAATAAGTGCACAAAGCCCTTTGCTATTCTGCATGGTACCTTCCCTTCATTATGTTCTGCCAAGGGATTTCCTAAAATGATTTTACCTATATTTTTTAAAAAGTTCAAGTAATTTCTTTTTAGGGAAAAAATAAGAAGCAAGCCATAGGGGAGTAAAATGTTGTCTCCAAGAACACAAGGAAGTGAAGTGAAAAACTGGCAATACCACAGGAGTAGTTCAGTTTATGATTAATCACAAGAGAATGAATTCACTAGCAGCTACATTGCAGCAATGTCAAGTACCGAATGCTCACCATCAACAAGTTTCTTCATCAAGGGAATCACGCACTTTACAAAGTCATTAACTGTTGAAAAGCTTAACTCTGTCAAAGCTTCTCTGATACACTTGTAACCAACCAACACTAAGGCCACGACCACAGACTTTAACTGCTTCTGCATATTAAGGCACAACTTCAAGGAAAATTCACTCAGCAGCTTAAAATGGTAAATAATGAGATAATACTTGCAATGATAGATGAACATTTTTATGGGTAAATCCTCAAGGAAAGATATAATATACCACAGAGTAAATTCACATTAAGTATAAGAAAAATCTAAACTGAAATACCTAACCCACCTTTGGTTCGCAACGCTTCACAAGTGTCTTTGCTGTAATAAACAATGGAGATATCAACTCCTCACAGTTTGAGTGATCTGATAGGTCCTCATAGGTTCTAAGCACCAGTAAGTTGGAAAGTATCAGCTAAAGGTGTTTCTTAAGGAACACACTTAATTAAATGCCTACAAAAAATTAATTTCTAATACTATTTTTAAAAGGCATGACCTCTGAAAAACATTGAAGATATAAGCCAAGAGAAGTTCCACGACCAGATAGCCTAAAGCTTCTGCTTCAAGAAAATCTGCGGGACAATTCTGCACAATCTGTTCCAGAAATAAATTAGAATCAACTCAGCCCAATAGAATGCAAACATCCAATGTAGACATCAAGCTAAAACTCATCATTTTTACTACTAAAAGTCTGATCAATCCTGGAAAAGGAATTAAATTTAAGCAGAATCCATCATTAATCTTCCAATCTACATGCTAAAAGAACTAATTCCTTTATCAGCAAAAGGTATTTATAAACACATCACTAGAAGGACATGGTGCAATGCTGCGCACAGCCATCAAGACTTAAATAATTAGTAGCAGTACATCAACAATGTGAAATCTCTTTAATGCTCCAGTTAAAGTTGTAGTAGTTGCTGTGCCATGGCATGCAATCATCTATCACTGCTTAAATGGTGCAATAATTCTAATTAGTTGTGGATGTTCAGAAAACAAGCATGATTTTCTTTAGACTTAAAGAGGAGCTTTCACAAAACAAACATCAATTATTAGGAAAAAATGAAACTTGTGAAACTTACCTGTGATAGAACTGATATTGAAAGAGTATTCCAAGAATTATCCATGTAAATAGAGTAGAAGAAAACCTGCATTGATTCAGTATGATAAGAAGGCATAAACAAGTAGGGCATGTCCATGGATATTGAGCATAAGAAGGCAGTCATCTCAGAATCACAAAAAGGTAAAAGCCGTTCACCAGCAGATTCACATGATAGTGCATGGGAAGCTAAAAGATGTGTTTATTATACTATGTATTCTTGCAATGAAACATGTGAAACTAGTCTTTTGAAAGTTCAAGTACAATAGTTTTGTATCTTATATCGATATGAAAAATTGAGTCTTCCTTGCAAGTGATCTATCATGCCTGTCTTCCTTGCCATGACATGGACATGATTGAAAATTTGTCACCCAGAATTTAATGTTGAAAATTTGGATTGACATCCTGAGATGCAAGCATCAAGAACATACATCACTACAAGCACAGAAGGTACTGTCTTCATTCTCGTTTCCTATCCAATATGGCTTTTACAAACATATGCAGCACTAGAGTTTATATCACTAGGGCCAAGTGAATGACATCACAAGTTCTTTCTAACAAGTCTAGAAAGATGAAACACAATGAATAAATGAAGCAAAGTAAGCTTTTACACGTTTTTAGAGCAAAGGGCAAAGAAATAGGACACAACCTGCAGCAATTCTCGGCAAATATCCAGAGTAATAAATTCTTCAGTGAAGAATCTTTCTGTCAAGAGAAACTGGAAAACTGGCAGAACAATCTCATATTGCTTCAAAGCTGCAGTATTTGTCTCTTCAGTTGGCAAATCTCCACCGTATCTTACTTCAGCAGAACTTAGTAATATTATTCGTCTAGTAAGAGTTGGATGTTGTCGCTGAAATAGAACAAGCAGGGAAAACCCCCATAGAAATTGATAATCTTCCAACTTGAGTTCAACCATGCTATATCCAGATATTAAACTATTATTTGATGTATATTCATCTGTTTCCTTTGAATTCCCATGGGTATTTGCAGGAATTGCATCTAATGCAAGAGCTTGCAGAATCACTGGCCAGGATTCCTCTAAACTGAGCTGCACTTTTGATGAAACGATAGGTGATTGAATTCCATCAAGGAATGGATTCCACTGTATGGAAAGAGCAACTAACTTAAACATTTCCTTGATAAACACAAATGAAATCAAACAAGACAGCAATCAATAGCATAAAGCTATCAGACTGTTATGCTTACATTTTTCTTGGCATCCAGGCATAAGCAAATATAACTGTAATCCTTCAGAACCCCAATCCAGTACTTCCCCAGAATATTTGAACTCTTAGAAAACAATGGTAACAATGCTAGATACTCGTCTGGAACTCCACTATGGTGTCTCCTCAAAAATGAGAAAGTGTAACATTTGAGAGAGGCATGAGCAGCCAGAAGTCTTATCTTGATCTATTAAATCTTCAAATTAGTTAGTAAAGTCCACTGCATGCTAATGCATACAAAAATATGCAGGGCATAAATGGCTACTTTGTTCTATAACTGAAGCAACAATCACTTGGTATACCTTGCATGAGACCCACTCTGCAAATGAAGGATAATAAACATCCTTGAAGTCATTCAGTGGCCTAGAAATTAATGAAAACATGCGTTTAACTGCAACTTGATCGCCACCCAGTACTCCACTGGTCATTATCTAAAACACAAAATGTCAATTCATTTTCTTATACGTACAGGATTTCAATTACTTTAAGAACAAAATTAATCACATATGTTAAGTCAGAACCTTAGTGGCCAGCTGAAGCCCTGCCTCGAGAAGAATAGGACCAGAAGATGCATCCAATGCTGTGCGAACAGCAGATACTAGTTGGGCCTACATATCAAATAGTCCAAATTAAAAAACAGAGAAGCATAAATAATTCATATGTGCATGTATGAATCTATTAGTGCATTCAGAGAAAAACAAATCAATCAACAGTTTGTATTTGTTCACGTCAGACTATTTAAGAGCCCCTCTTCAAACTCTACCTTGTTAGTATAAAGAAATATTAGAAGTGAATTAACAGTGAAAACTGTTATAATATTCCACTATGCATATTTTATCAACTAAGCACAGTGGTTGAACTAGTACAGGTGAGCCAGACCATTAGCCAGATCAATGTCCTAACAGAATTTAATAACTAAGCAAATAACATACCTGGTATTGTTCCAGTAGAAGATGTCCAGGAAGCTCTGGGTCTGGGGATTTTTCAAACTGTAATCCAAGAAGATAAAAATAGAACAAATTAAGAGGGAAATTTTTTTATTTGACAAACAGAGAATGTGGAAAGAAAAAAAGCTGCCCCAACAATGTAAGGCAGAGACATTAACTGCACAAAATGCCACAAAGTTATAACATGTAACAGCTAACAAGTATAACCCATCATATCTCTCTGACAGTTGCACAACAAAACAAGATCCATTATTTCCTCATCTCCTCCACATGTGACAATGACTTAAATTAACATTGCCAGTTGAGAGATTTCAAGCACAAGAAACGATCAAAGTTTATACGGCAAAGAAGACTTTGGAGGAACCCCCAGATATCACACATGCCTCCACAATGAACAGCAAGCTGAACTCCATTTTTTCCTTTTTTATCCTCATTAAACCTCCAACATAAGACATTGCTTCCTGACCACTGAGTTGAGCCACCTAAAGACAATTTGATTTTGATGAAATACAGCTGGATTTTTATTCAAATTCCTCGAAGTCCACATATATAGTGTTTGACTTTACATACTTATTGGTAGAACCTGTAACACATCAGCTGGTGGCCCTATCCCACACCCGTATATCACCAGAACAACTTCTCACATCCATCACCTATTAAGCATCATGCCTCAAAGATTTGGGCCACTAGTTCCAAAATCAGCAGTAAACTACCTAGGCTCATAGCAGAAGTCCTAGCATCCTTGGTTCTTATATTAAGCAGCAGAACCACCACAAAACTCAAAGCAAATACAAAACATTTTCTGACATGAAGAAACAAAGTGCAATTAAAAACCAAGTTCAGAAGCACACCATGCACGTGAATCTCACATGGTAAGGAAAAGGAATGTAACTACAACTCAATATATGCATTATAGGCCACCACCGTTCTCCAAACAGGATGAGGACAAAGTATCTAACTGGAACTTAATTAGCAAACTGAGTGTAAACAAAATACCTAAAACTTTTCTAAAGCAGTGTTCAGCACCCATATTTACCTTGTCAAGAATTGCAGTTAGGAGTCTCACACCAATTGGCCGCATGTTTTCAAACTGTATTGTGCTAATCTATGACAGATGAAAGATCAAAACACTGTCAATTTTAATATGTGTGTGTGAATGTGTGTGTATCAAACTAATACAGCTGTTCAACAATGACAATATCCACACCTGATAAGCCAGTGAAATTAACTCTTGAACATGGAGAACTAGCCAGTCTCGCGAGAGTCCCCCATTAGTAGATTGTTTCCTCGCCAAAGAGAGATCAAAATGAGCAGGATTCTTACCAACAGCTATAGGCAGATGACTCAAACACCTAATTTCCATCAAATTAATTAATTAAATTACTATGATGTTGAAAATAAAGTCAAATCAGAAAACTGATTTCAACCAAATTGTGACCAGTGCTTTCTATGGCAAGAGAGGATATTAGGTTCATGTTCAAGTGACACTAGGCTTGCACACCAGGACAACAGGCATTAAGCTGCTCGTACAGTGAACTCCTTTGAGTTGAAAGTTGCAATATTAGCTTGACCAAGTACAAACTGGTTTTGTTAAAGCATCTTTTAAATCCAATAACTTAAAGTTGCAGCCTTTTTGGCACATATAATAACTATTTACAATAAAATTTTGTTTAGTATGCATATATGCACACAATCAGTTGACAATATTCTCATCAAAGCGAGTAAGAGAATAAAGCAAGACTTCCACATTATTTACTGACTCAGGTCTCAATTTGGAGCCAGAAACTTATGTACCATTCAGATAAAATATGGATGGTGATCATATAAATGAAGTAAATGACGAAAGGTGCGATGATAACGAGAACCTCTAAATTAGATTCAGGTATTATTGGAAAGAAGTAAAACATGATTGACAACTTTTTTTTTTCTTTCCTTGTGGTCAGCAAAAACAACTTAACAAAAATAAAAATATACATTATAGGACAAGGAAACATGAATGGTAGAGAGGAAAGATATGTAAGGTCATACTCGGCAGCAAAAACTCTAGTTCGGTATCTGAGGTGTTTATCTCTATTATGATTGATCCTGTGAGCTCCAAAAGCATAACCTTGCACCGGCATGCCTTTAGAGCTACTAACCATGTTTTCATCATCTTCCCCAAGGTCCATTCCTGAGTCGTTGTCTGGACCATTTAGAGGATCATTTCCAGCACTCCTATTGGTATCAGTATCTTGCCTTCCCAATGTAGCGAGTACCTGGAAAATATTAAAGATTCTCATTTATCACGGTCGAGGAAAAATAAATTTTCTAATCAGTGACCCAATTTTTCCAGAGTTCAAAGGATCAAAAACTCCACAACTTTATCTATAATTAGAGACCAAATTAAGGCTGGATTTATTGGTGCTCAAGCGGATCCCTGCAAGCTATTTCATAGGTGGTGTTATCTCTGTCCATAAAACATAAGATTGGTAATGGTTCTCATGTTTTCTTTTAGGAGAATTTGTTGGAAGTTATTTCTTGTTCTGAATTCGTTTTGCCTCTGTATGTAGACTGGTAAAGGGGGGTGAACTCTGGAGTGGTTTGGAAATTCTAGTTATAGGTTTGTAGAATATCTCCTCTGTTCCATATATACATCCCTTCTGTATAGTTCCATCTCATTTGGAAATCAAGCTTTTCAGCTTGGACAGGGTTTCTAAATAGGATAGACACTAATGACCAATTGCAGATGAGGATGCCATGATGTCAAATCTCTTAAAACATGCATCATATGCTCCCACAACCAGTGAAAGACAGATATCTCTTTCTTATATTATTCTGTTGCTTTAAGTACGTGGGATTGTAAAACTCTTTGGAGACAGGTTTTTTACAGCAATTTACTTTTTTGATAGAGAGGAGTGCTATAATACTTCAAGATCAGATTCCATATAAATATCTAGGATATAATGGTCCCATCTGCCTCTTAATGGTATTCTGATTCAGATGCTTTTTAAAGAGCATTAGCTGACACTATGGGAGCCTTGGCCAGACAACCAACAAGAGCCTGAAGGGCTTGTTTGTTTCCAAGAAAAGTGAAGAAATATCATGGATAAGAGCAGTCACCTGAAAGCATTGATATTATGTAAAACCATAACTTGCTACATTTTCTAATCCAGATGAAATATGTCTGCCACTAACAAAATCATACTAAGGTGACCAAAGTTCAAAAGGCAGCTCATGAAGAAAACCAGGGTTTGGCTTGATATAATAGTAAAGATTCTCCAAATATTATTAGACAAAGGTTTATATTATTCTCTGCATTCTTTGCATAGAATCATATGCTTGGTCCCAAGAAAAAAATAACAATTCTAATCTTCAGCTTTCCAGGAACTTACCATATTACGACAAATCAATATCCAGTGAGATGGACATGAAGGGCATGAAGCAAGGAGCAATCGCATAATTGTGGCCCGTACCAGACTCCCAATCCTTCAAGAATGAGAGCAATTTAAAGACCAAAAGTAGAAGGAAAGAACTGCAATACAAATGAGTTTGTATCTCCCACACACAACAGCACACAAATTGTTACAGAAAAGGTCTGCTTTGAAGCATTCTTGCCTACACATAATAAATATTGTGAAACATTATTTGCAACAAGTGATTTCTAATGATATTCTAGTCATTGCTACAACAGTCAAGCAAAACCTGAGATCTCTATCGTATTTAATATAAGCAAGTGAAACAGACACAATTTATCATCCTTATGTTGCTTGAAAGGACTCAATAGAAAGTAAACCACCTTTATATTACCCCCAGCATACTGGGTATGAATGACGGTGACTTTAACAACAGCAACTAAGACAACCAAGAAAACTGATCCTAATTTAAGTCTGCAGTTTATAGAGCTTTGTAAGTCGACAAGTTGTACAAGATACTTATAAAATTATAATAAGTTCAGAACTCATGCACTTCTTTGCAATGAGCAATCCTTCAACAAGACAACTTTAGTAGCATTCAGCCTCTTCTAGCAAGAAGAGTCTTAAATATCACTTCTTGATGAACAACGTGGCTAAAATACTACTGATTGATTGAGGATGGAAGAGTGAACATACTTGCTCACCCAAATATGATAGGGCACTTTAGCATAATTCACCTTACAAGCAAAAAAGACATAAAAGTTCATTGGAAACAAATAGCAACTTTCCAATTCTAGCTTACAGATCAAATGACATGAGGACATATATTTAACACTGCAGCCACCACCATTCATGATACTGCAACCTAGGTACTGATCAAACATCATGGTTACAAAGGATATTGTTGACTTACACAGTATCAGTTTCCTCGTTCAGCATGTGAAACAAGTTATCTTCTATTTGCTCATCACTGATAGAAACCTGCCAAGGAAATTTTAAGCACAAGGATTGGACATATTGGGATGAGGTTTGTTGCTTGGCAAATATGAAACATAAATTCCATGGCTACTCACTGGATCCTTTTCAATGAGATGCCTTAGGGTGGAGACAGCAAGATGCCTTAAAGTTGGCTGCGTCCAATGAAACCAATTTGTATTATTTAAAGGAAAGATAACAAACAACTTTTCTTTTTCAAAGAACTAAATAGGAGCAAAACCTGTCCTGATGACAGAGTTGAGAGAAGTGTTTGCACATGAGTGTGCACGGAAACAGCTTGCGGAGCAAAAAGGACAAGTTGCTGTGTAAAACGAACACTCCTGCCAGATTGATGCAACTATTAGTTAAAATCTTCAACAGATAGAAACCCAAAAAAATAAATAAATAAGAAAAAATTGAAGCTTATTGTTTTCAATAGGATCACAACAACCATAGTTGCAGAAAAGAGTTTCCATTGCAAGTATCAGAATGGAAAAAAAATAAAAAAAGGAAACAAGCATTTGTCAGCATACTCTAGCAATGTGGCCGTTTCTTGCCAGGAGCTTATCTCTGCAATGACAGACTGCATAAAGAAATCATCAGATGAATACGATCAACTTTATGGAAAAAAAAACCCTCAATGAACTACAAAGTAAAAAAAATTGACAAAAAAAAATTTCATTTCAGCTAATGTAGATATATAGTTTTGTTTGACATGCAATGCCAAACAAGTGACAGATGGTAAAGATAATTGTTAGGTAATTAAAATGAAAACCACTCCTAAAAAATAATTCAGAAGTACAGCACTTGTGAAGGCAATACCTTGCAGCGTGAAAAGAAAATGCTTCCAGGGGCAAGTTCAGGACCAAGAACAGCAACAATAGCATTTATAAGGCGGCCCACTCCTTGCTGAAAGTCAACCAATCCATTCTCTTCAGACAGAAGAATGT
Organism: Populus davidiana; assembly: GCA_030145905.1. Lineage (NCBI taxonomy): Eukaryota > Viridiplantae > Streptophyta > Magnoliopsida > Malpighiales > Salicaceae > Populus > Populus davidiana. The sequence continues at coordinate 3,043,495 of CM057792.1, read as the reverse complement.
CCAAAGCAAGCCCAAGTGTTGCCTGCATACAGAAGGATAAAGGAAAGAAGAGCAAGGACAAAACATCAACATAAATGATTACATATGCATAGTCACCATTGACTTATTTGATGACCAAAAAAATCAAGAAAGATAACTAGCCAAAAAGTTAGATTTGTATTCTCATTAAGAAACATAGCAAACTCAACCGCGCATTACATTTCATACAAATGCAACAGATTGAAGATTGGCCAAGAACTCCATTTTTAGACAAGTTTGACTTCAAAAAGGAGTACTGAGCAAGATACTTGACTATCAATGCAAGGCACAATCCACACCTAAACCTTCTTTTATGTGATCAAAGTTATCGAACACCAACAATATATCAAAAGAGGTGCAGATTCTCATGCATCAGCGCATGTTTCAGTTACCAAGATTGATCATTGTTTAAGACAAAGAGAAAAGGGAAGTAATATAACACGACTGAAAAGAATATAACAAAGTTAATGAAAAGCCATCTTTGAAAGTAAATAGACTGACTATGATGGATACAATTATCCCACCTTTTGAACAGTATAAAGTGAAAACAAATTCAAGTACCTGAACATGAGATACATATGAGAAACCAGAAGCTTCAATAGTCAAAAGAAGACCATACAACGACCAGATCTGCAACCCAGTTATCGTACTTTTAGCTAGCAAAGATATTGAGCTCACAGTTTGAGGCACTAAACTTGACAATGCCATTCCTCCAGCACTGCATCAAAATGTGTTGATATTCTATGATTAATACATACAAAAAACTATCAAAGAGCTTCATTCTGAAAGAGTACAATTTTAACAAGCCTGTATGGTTGGCCAACAAAGTCTTTGAACTTCCATCTAAATTTCAAAATTTCACAAATGTAAGAAACATGAATGTGACCCAGCTTTGCTTTTGCTAATATCCTTGGAATAGGATAACAATCCCTGAACTAAGAAACTGCTCCCATTGAATTCTAAGAGCACCTGGTTCTAAACCCAGAATGTTGTTGAAAAAAAGAGCAAATGATAAATCAGAGTCCAAGTTTCCTTTTGAATATAGGTGCAACGGGGGAAAAATTCAATTCCTATATCAGCATTATGACAACAAGACAACTATTTAAACTCATTTGCTAATCATTATCTTGATGTAGAAATTATGACACTGACACAGTAAGGGCCTAAGGATAAGCAAGTTTACTTAAGTTAAAACCCTCAAAGACTAAGAACCATAGTTACCATAACTACAGGAGACACTTAAAATATTTAATTTTTATTCATCAAAGTCTACCTACCAAGAAGCTATTTCAACCCTTTATATATATAAAAAAAAAAAACTAGAAAAACCTCGTAATATTGAACAGAAAATAAAATAGAAAAATTATTCCCTTTAAATAAGAAATTAGAAAAACCTAACAATATTGAATAGGAAAATAAAAATAGGAAAACTAGAAAAGCCTAATACTAACTAAGAAAAAATAATCCTAAGATGAATAAGAAAAATAAAAATAACTAAGAAAAATATTTATTTTTCCAAAATGCTCATGCATCAACCAGTCAAACAATGATTTTAAAATAGCAATCATTTTTACTCAAATGCTAATCAGTGTCCGTATCTTCTACAAATAAATTATAATTGTATTCACAAGCTACTTACCTAGCCACTTCTACACATGAAATGACACAATATTTAGAATTTTCTAATTACTTGATGCCTCAAATGTATCAAAAACCTTAAAATGACAAATATAATCACTTGATAGCATTGACAGATCAGGATATCCACCCACCAAAATTTTATATCACAATACTTACAAGCACTCCAACCTTATATCCAACGAGGTGACAAACCATGGAAATGCACAATTTTAGCTAATTCTTAGGTTTCCTAAGTTGTCAATTAAAATATATGCAATAGACAATAGATTTGGGTAAAAGAAGAAAAAAAGAATCTTTCCCTGAAGACCTTTTTTCATACCCAACTTTAAGTATAAACCCTTTCTCAATCTTGACCCTGAAAACCTTCTAAGCACCCCCTCTAACTACTAACTCTCTACCAAATAACTTATATTTAGGTAAAAAGAAAAAAAAATCAAGACTTGGTACAAATGACCATCAAAAAGAAAATTCAGAAGAGCTTCAATCCCCAAGAAAAATAGGTAATGACACTCCCTCAAAGCAGGCACCAAAGAGATGCCACATCAACCAACAAATCTCAAAGGAACTGGTTAGATATATATTAGTTAGAAAACCTACCCAGTTACTTTCTTAGTAAAATAATAAATGTAAACAGAATCAGTGTCAAATACAACCAACAGGAATGCAAAAAACTAAAAAATAAAAAGGAAACTAATATTCACCTGCGATGAATGCAGCCAAGTGCAAAGGCAATTGAGCCAGCATAGTTGAAATCTGTTGCACCAGGAAGGTCACCAAGAAGCAACCTAGTCTTTTATCATCATAAAGGCGAGAGAGAGAGAGAGCATCAGGCAAACACAGGAAATAGAGAGCTATCAGGAATTCTAGATGAGAAGAAAAATATAAAACTTTAACCTCCATGAAAGATGTATAACATCTCCACATCACAATTACAATCAAGTTCATGAGAAAAATTACAATAGACATTAGTGTGGAACTAACCATTTTGGCTGTAAAGATATCATTTCCCAGGCGAGCTAATAGACCAAGACCTTCTGATGATGCTCTACGTTGGGATGCACAGATGTCTCCCTCTGCCAGAATACTCTGACAAATTAAAGTAAGCAAATGAAGAAAAGGGCAGAGTGACAGCCATATCCATGATTAGTCATAGATTCAATGCAAGGCATTCTGCTAGGGGTGCCTTTGCTTCAAGGTAAATACAGAGGCACGATGTTACAAGAATAGTTATTGGGAGCGTAATTGTCAAGAGTGAAAAGTTGGTTTTTAAGGATGTTTGCTTTATTAATAAATTGAAGGGTGAATAGTTGGAGGAAAGAGAGAATGATTAAAATATATTATTACTTTTGAGATTAAAAAAAAAAAAAAAAAAGTAATTTGAAAGCTAGTAAATATTAGCCTCCTTCCCCCACTCACCTAACCAAACAAAGGTGGTCACCCCCCCCCCCCCCCCCATACAAAACACCCCCTGAAAATTAAGTACCTGAAAAATTGCCTGAGCTCCATTCAATATCTCAGGTCCCAAAGGTTGGGGACGTAAAGCAATCAAAGCCTGAAAATAGCATAAAATCCTGAATGAAAAATGTTGAACCATACAGTGAGCTTTAAGCAAATCAAAAGGGGATTCCAAGAACCTTCAATCCTGCAAGTAACCCAACACATATATTGGTAACACTGGCTTCATGCCATGATTGCTTTTTTCCAGCTTTTAGACATTGCTCAACCATTCCAAGAAGCAACAACATCCCACCACTATCCTGGGATATATTATCAGCAGAAAAAATAAATGTTAGACATCTCACCCTTGCAACTAAAACATTGATAAACGAATGTCAAGCCAAACACTAGATCCCCTTACTTGAGAAGCAAACATGATTCCAAAGCAAAGGAGCATCTGGTTCACCAACATCTTGTTTATTGTTTCCGGCTTCAGAACAAAATAAAGCCCAGGATAAGAAGTAAAGTAACATAACAACAAGAATAATAACTACAAAAACAAATACCATAAAAAATAATAAAACATCTAACGTCAACTAGAAACAATGAAACAGTCATTACCAGAGGAAAACTTGAGGGTTCATTGTCCCATACACAAGGCATAAGGCCATCTTTTCCACCTTGAAAAGCACGAACTTCATCTTCAAACCAATCCCTGATTAAAGACATGAGCAAAAATGGTTTTAGAGAGAGAGTTCAAGATTCTGTATGAATTATTGAAACATGACATGATAAATGTAACGAAACAATTAACAGAAAACCCAACTAATAGAAATTGTAAAAGAATGGTACAAGAAAATAATGAAGATCCAAGCACCTTCCAGGAATCCAAGGACCCAACCATGCATCTCTTTTGTCCAGCAGTAACCTCAAGCATGAGCTTTCCTCACATCTAGCAGCATCCCTTTTATTCAACATGAAGGAACACAAACAAAATCAGTCATGCAATTCTTTCACACACACAAAACTGAAAAGATATATAAATTTTGTACATTAAAAAAGAGTGTCAATCTTCACAACAAAGAAACAAATGAAAAATGAAATAAATTACCACCATACAAGTATAAGACATGATTACCTAAATGGAACGGTACATAATTGGATAATTTGAGGATGGTCACTTTTATATGCCATTGAATCAGGGAGGGCCCGGTAGGCCATTAACGTTCTGATGATGAATATGTCTATTGCAGGCTTAATATTAGGCAGTTCTTTGCGTTGTAGCAGTAGTATATAGGACAGGGCACTGTTTTATAATACAATCAAATTTTTAGTATGAATCATAACACTTGATGAAGCTAAACAAATCAAAATCCAAAAGAAATGAAGAGGCTGGGTGCAGGTTGGAGAAACTCTGGTAATAACTGTACCTACTCAAGTATACCATAACTGGTTGAAGTAGAATCCCATTGTTTGCTGCATTGGGAGAAATAAAGCATCTTACAAATGCTGTCAGTGCATCAACAGCAGCAGACCATACACTACAAAAAGCAAAAAGAAAGAGCAAACACAATAACATCAGTAGCAACATGCTGTATCAAAGGCATCTTTTCAACTAGAAATAGTGATAAATAGGAAACAAAACAAAAGGTATTCTGGATTGGATATTTAGCAGAGATCTATCTCACATTCAATGCAGCATGGTTCCTACAAGAACTCCAAATTATTCTCTAGAACTCATCCTTTTCATCAGAAAAATCCACAAGAAAACACGGAAACAGAAAAACAGCAAGTCTGCGTATTTCTACACTCTTTGTGTTAGGGTTCATTAGAATACCAAAAAAAAGGCTGACAATATTTCTACACTCTTTTATACTCGTATATGACAAGAGTGTCAAGATCTGATTCTTCCTAGGTCAAAATTGAACCATTCACTGATGTTGTTTGTTTCATGAACTTTTCATCAATATTTGAAAATTTCAGCTAAAAAATGTACACAGAATTTTTAGTTGAGGCTGAAAAGAGACCTCATAAAACATTTCAAGTGATTTTTTAAGATATGCTTTGACAGAGAGGAGACACAGTGTCTTTCTAATTATTGTACGATGACTTGGGATATGTGGAATAAGCTTATTACTCCAAGTTACGAGCATCCAAAACAAGTGAGAGCACCCAAAATAAGTGAAACGATACTCTTCATGCATTGCTTTGGAAAAGGCAATGAATGCAAGATTTTGTGAAAATATGCTACTGACAAATGCTATCATCTTTTAGTAGAGAAAACTTCTGGAATTTTCAAGCATCATGCTCTTTTAAGTGATTGAGGGAGGATAAAATGATTCAAAACCTGTTTAAGAGCGTGTTTGAGAGTGTGGTTGTGGTTGTTTTCAAAGTGCTTTTCACTAAGAAAAGTATGCCAATAATTTTTTTTTATTTTTTTAAAATTATTTTTGAGATCAGCACATCAAAATGATTTGAAAACATCAAAAAACATATTAATTTAAAGCAAAAAAAACAAATTCAATTTTTTTCAAAAACGCTTTTGAAATGCAGTGCCAAACACCCGCACACTAATTCCAAATCACTTTTTTAGGTTTTATTAGCTGACATTGAATGAGATGGGAAGGCTACTGATTGGATGCCTTACTATCCTTTGTGCAATTGTGCTCTCACCTTCAATCAACCAAAATTTTCTTTACATCCCAAAAGGGAAGTTTTTTAATATAACCACATTCTAATCTCAACAAAAAGAAAAGGATGCGTTTCTGATGTATAAAAAGGATATTGAAAGATGGGATCACTTGTCAGTTGCAGGCAGAGTATAGACAAACAATGCTTTGATGTATGAGCTTACGATATTGTAGAAGCCAAATCTTCAATTTTTTGAATTTCTCGTTCTGGATTTCCACTAAAGAGGGTAGCCCATAGCAAAAGAATATCAAAAACCTGGTCTTCAAGCTCCTACATGCATCAAGAACAACACCATAACTTACATATAGTGGTTACAGAGACTAATGAATAAATATAACAATAACATTCACGCTGTGGTTACAGTACATAATGAATATAGAATGGCTGCAAACCTGCTTTGGCATTGACGATAATAGCGAGGACAAAAGTAACCATCCAGCTTCTTTCTCAACTATTGCAGCTATAGGATTTCTTGAGGATTCCGTTAGCATTTTCTTTGAAAGTTCCAGCACTGATCTTGGTAATCTGAGCACAAGAAGACAATTATAAAGCAGTTTTAACAGTCAGACGCAAAGATAAGCATGAGCATAGCACCAAGAAAATAAATCCAAATGAAATGATGGACACACCAAAATGTGGTCCACATGCAAATAAATCTACCATGTGCTGTAAAATATCTTATGTAACCATGTTTTAAGTTTATGGGAATCGGAAATTTCAACTCAAATAATAGATCTGAAGAATCCTAGTATAAAATCATACTTCCAATCCTGCAATAGATTGAAAAGTTATCCTTCAATATTTTCAATGTACCGGTGCCTATTAGGTATGTAAAGTTTGAGCACCCTTCAAATACCCAACTTTTAGTTAATGCATGCATGATTAAAAGAAACCACGCAACTCTAAAAGAAATAAAAAGAAACTGGTAAATCAGAACAAGAGGGCTTTCTAGAATAAAGAAATTTCCCAACCAGACAAAAGGGTTCTCCAGACCTAGGAGCTTAATAATTGTTAGCTGTAATATCTTGATTTAGGAAGATTGATTGATAAATTAGATGATTTAGGGAGCTTGATCTAGAAAGATTGATTGATAAGCGATTAGTTGTATATAGTATATAGTTACCTTCTTAGAGATTGTAATTATGGTCCAGTAGTGAATGTAGGATGTAATTATGTTGATACTTCACTATTTAAAGAGAAAAAATCCTCAATTGAAAAGGCATTCAGATCATTTTGACATGGTATTAGAGCTAAAAATCTAAATTTTGTGCTTAACTCTTTTAGTTAGTATTTTTGTGGATCGTGTTGTGGGATATTTTTCTTGGGTTTCTTTCTTGAGACTTTACTTGGTTTAGGGCTATAGACAATTTCTGGGTGTAGAGAGATTCTGTTTTGGTTGAACATTACAGCAGCATAGTTAGGTATTTTTGAAGTTCCCATTCCCAACAGTTTAAAGTTCTTTTTTACATCAAGCTCTATTTTTTCACTAGTTCAATTCTTTTCTTCTGATTTATCATGAAAAAAGAAAACTATATTGTTCGTTCTAATGGAAAGAATTACTCCACTTGAGTTTCAATTCAAAATGTTTGTTAAGGGCAAAGAATTATGGGGTCACTTGGGTGGGTCATCTAAGGCTCCCACTACTCCCAAGTAGATTGATTCCTGGAAGAGCAAGGATGCTCATATTATCTCTTGGTTACTAGGTTCTATTGAACTACATATGGTGAATCATCTTCGATCATTCACTTTGGCTATGGAGATGTGGACTTATCTTAGGAGCATTTATTCTCATAATAATGTTGCCCAAAAGTTTAATTGGACTTAGAAATCGACAACTACCGCCAAGGTAATTGGAATAAATTAGCATTTATTCTAGATTTCTTAATTTATGGAGCGAATATGCTGATATGTTCATTTTACTATTCCCAATGAGGTCTAGTCAGTGAAGAACAACCCTAGTCACTCAACCTGGTCTTAATTCAAAAACTATAACATCTGCGATGGTTAATGTGGCATATGCTGCTTAGGCTAAAGGAAGATCCAGGTCATAGACTTAACGCTACAATTGCAAGGAGTTTGGACATATTGCAAAGGGCTTTAACAAAAAAAAATTGCAATTATTGCAAAAAGGAGGGGCACATCATTAAAAATTATTGAGTTCAACCTCAAAATCGACATGCTCTAGCCCCTCATAATGGTGTCTAGTCTATTTGTGGCTGCCTCTTTGCTTCCTTCTCTATAACAACAATTTGTAAGCAAATTTTTATCTCCTCTCACTCGCGAGATGGTCCAACAATTGATTTTTTTTGCCTTTAACATAAAAGGTAGGGGGAATCTACTTACTTCTTGGTTGATTTTGTAGTTTCCAATCATAAGATAGAACATATGCTATGCATAATATTTGTAAGTATAAGGGTGAATAGAATATTCAAATAACCAATGACAATGCTCTTCCTATCACTGAAATTGGAACTTTGAGGTCTTCCTTTAATAATGTATTTGTGTCTACAGATTTATCTACCAATTTAATTTATGTGGCCAATTGGTTGATAACAATTGTAAAATTCACTTTGATCATGATGATTGTAGTGCGCAAATCAAGTGTCAGGGAAAATGATAGCAAAGGAGCCTAAAATGGGTCATCTCTTTCCTCTCCAATTTTCCATTCCTAGATCTGTTTCTTTTTGCAATTGTTAATAATAGTCATGTATGGCATAAGAAATTAGGACACCCCAGTATTGTTGTTTTTACTTGTCTTATAAACATGTTTATTTGGGCAATAAAGATTTGTTTTTACCTTGAGTCTTCTAAGTATGGCTCCTGTAAACTTGGTAAAAGCAAGTCCTTAACCTTTATTCACATGGCAGTCAAGCATCTACTTGTTTTGAGATCATTCATAATAATCTATGGGGGTGTCAATTCTATTATTTCACATGCTTAGTACAAGTATTTTGTGACTTTTATTTATGATAATAGTCATTTTGTACGGGTATATTTTCCTCATTCTAAAGCTAATGTGCTTTCTGTCTTTCAAGCTTTTGTTGCCAATCAATTTTCTGCTTGTATTAAGATTCTAAGATATGATTATGGGGGTCTATGTCCATCAACTTTCAATTTTATCTAAATAAAGGGTATAATCTCCTAATGTTCTTGTCCATCACACCTCAACATCAACATAATAGGGTTTCATACCATAAGAATCATCATCTTTTAGATGTTCATGCTTTGTTAGCTAACTCTTTTGTACTACCTAGATTTTGGGTAGAAACATTATCTACAACTGTTTATTTAATTAATCGTCTACCATCCCAAGTTCTCAATTTTGATTCTCCGTATTTGGTGTTGCTCCTGAGTACAACACCTTTTGTAACTTTGGTTGTGTTTGTTTTATTCACTTACAATCCATTGAACAACACAAGTTTGCTACTCAATCTATTGGATGTGCTTTTCTAGGATATAATAATGTCCATAAAGGGTTTGTGTGATAAGATTAGGATGCTAATATACTTCAGATTTCATGAAATGTGGTCTTCTTCGAAAATCAATATTTCATTCAATCTCCTTCTCATGATTCCTTTTTAATTTTGCTCTCCAATTTTGATGATGTGTTGAGTTCTACTAAACGATTTAAGTCAGGAATTGTAGATTAGAGATGTAGTGTGTATTTGGCATTCTGGTAGATTTTACGATTACGATTTTAAAAAATAGGTTTGAGAAAACACTTTTAGTAATAATTTTTTAAAAAAATATATGGTTTGTTAAAACTATTATAAGATGTATTTTTGCATGCAAAATAAATGAAAAACAAGTCATTTTAGCTTTTACAAAACCAATATTTGAAATGCAATTATATGTGAGGTCCGGTGCAAAAAAGTAAAAGCTATTTGGCTAACCAAACAGTTTTTCTCATCGTGGTTTGGCAAAAACCAGAAGCTACCACAATACTAAATGATCTTCTAGTCCACTGGTCACATTGTTTAATCTAACCTTCGACACCAGATCATGTTCTGGCTGAACCTCGTCAATCATCTCGGATTTTACGTCCAAATTCTCTCCTGCAACTCTTCAACCTACTCTTAATACTACTACTAAACCTAAGTCTTACTAAGGAATATTGTTCATGGTCCTAATGGCATCAAACTTCTGCAAATGGGTTTATACCATAAAGCTAAATCCTAATGGTTCAATTGCACGTTAAAAAGCCTGTTTGGTGGCTCTTGAAAATTGACAAGAGTATGGCTTGATAATGATGAGATGTTTGCACCAGTGGCTAAAATGACTACTGTCACATAGTTATAGCTATCGCTGCCGTAGAAGGGTGGTTATTCCAACATATAGATGTGAGGAATGCATTTCAACAAGGAGACCTCAAATAAGAAATATATGACTCCTCCACCTACATGTTCACTCACTCCTCCTCTGGTTTGTTATTTAAAGTGATCTATATATGGAATGAACCTAGCACCACGTGTCTGGTTGGAGAAGTTTCATTCTACACTTTTTGATTTAATTTTATTCAACATCAGTTTGACTCCTCTCTCTTACTTTGAAATATTGCTATTAGAATTGTTGCATTTCTTGTATATATGAATGCTATTGTTATTACAAGGTCTAATTCTCAATTGATTGAGCAACTACAAGCTCATCTTAACACTTCATTTCATAAGAAAATTCTTGATACCTTGCAGTATTTTCATGGTAAAGTTGTCTGATTGGTACACTATTGCAACAACACAAGTATACTCAAGAGCTTCTCACCCTAGCTAGTTTAGTCCAGTAACTTGGTCCTTGTACAAATGGAGGTCGACTTAAAGCTACAACAAGATGATGGAAAGCTATGATTTAAGCCCTCGTCATATCGAAAACTGGTAGGGAGTTTGAAGTATTTGACAATTACTTGGCTTGATATTTGGCAATTTAGTCAGTTTATGCAGGCTCCTCACCATCCTCACTTGATCGTTGTACGACATATCCTTCATTATCTCATGGTACTTCTAGTCACAGGTCATTCTTTCCTTCTAGGACTTTTTTACAATTTAGTTTTAGTGATGCGAATTGAGCTAGTTGTCCTAAGACTCGTTTAGTTACTGGTTGGTCCATGTTTTTTGGTGATGCCCTTATTTCTTAGAAGAGTAAGGGACCGAGTTTCTAAATCCTCAACCGAGTCAAAATATCATGCTATGTCATTCACATGCTCTTAGATTGTTTGGCTTTGGGGTTTGTTGGGCAAACTTGGCAATCCTCAACTTACTCCTACTCCTCTCCATGCTGATAACACCAGTGTTGTTCAAATTGCTACCAATCTGATTTTCAATGACTGCATCAAGCATTGCAGTAGATTTTCATTCTATTCGTTAAGCACTTGACCAACATCTGATTACTACCCCTTACCAAGGCTCTATCTCATCATCAACATCAATTCATGGTTGACAAATTAATGCTTTGTGATCCACACACATCAATTTTTGGGGGGTGTTAAATGTAATATCTTGATTTAGAAAGATTGATATGCAATTACTTGATTTAGAAGCTTGATATAGGAGGATTGATTGATAGGAAATTAGTTGTACATAGTTACATTCTAAGAGAGATTATAATTATGTTCTAAGAGTGATTGTAGAATGTAATTATGTTGATACTTCATTATTTAAAGAGAAGAGATCCTCCATTGAGAAGCATTCAAACCATTTTTACAAAAGAAAAATGAGCATTAGCACCTGCAAAACTTATCACTTTGCTCGAAAGGTATGGGATTCGAAATCTATAACCATCTGTGTTGCTTTTATATAAATATGCCAATTATCTCAAAGTTTGGTAGGATATAGTAGGACATTTTGAATCTAAAATCACATAGGCATTCCTCAAAGTGAAATTTCATTCATTCATTGTTCCCCTTGGTTATTTTTTTTTATAATGGACTCTTGACTATTCACGTGAGTATTTGAAGAATAAATTATAATGATCAAAGAAATACAAACTCCCAGTTTGAATACCAAGCCACTCTTACTGACTAGGTTATTAAGAGTTTATGGAAATGTGAAACAATTCACTTTGAAACTCGACAGTTTGCAGAACTAAATCACGTTCAACAACCATGCAACTTTAACGAGTTTATTGGAAGTAGGAACTAAACTAGAATAATTACCTGGCTGGATAGCCAAGAGGCAGTTTCGGTGAAATAGAAACCAAAGCAGCCAGAACAGTAGCTTGTCCATTCAAAGAATCAAGCTCAGTTTTCAGATTGCTTCCCTGTAGGAAGAGAATTGGTTAGGGAGAAATTATAAATGAAAAGCATGCAAGATCAGAAGCATAGCTTCTATTCGAGAATTCAAATTCAAAAGAATATCTATACAAAGCAAAATTCAAAACAGTGCGCACTTGTATGAAACTACTTTTTAGCAGACATACAGAAAACCACAGCCTTGAAATTGAGAGGGGACACAACATGGAAACCATCAAGAGCAACCAACAGAAACTTTTTATGAGATGGAGAGTTATAAGAATACAAGGTGTATCTTTATAACTCAAGAAATTATGATAGTTTGATCAAATGTTGCTAGGAAGGAAGAGAGGGAGGAAGAGAGAAGAAACGGAAAAGTACAAAAAGGATCCTAAATTTCTTCACCTTATGCACTTCAAGCATTAAACTGATTCCAGATTAGTTATGGGAAGCAAACAAGACATTTAAATACAAGGGAGCAAATACTAACACAGATAGAACAAGAACCAAGTGTCAAGGAAGTGTCCTGTCAAAATATTAACTATACCTTTTCAAATGAAATATTGTCTCTCAAAGCACTTAGTGTGGTCACAACATAAGAAATCAAACCACCAACACATGTGGGATCGACCTCAGCCAAAACACGCAATGCCAAGGCAGCCTCAATGCGTACCTAGCCACAAGTTTGCAATTAATATTCAACTACCATGCAAACCATATAAATGCAAAAACCAGAAGAGTTAGAACACTGAAATAAAAATAAAAAAAAACACTATCATCATTAAGTGTAGAAAAAAATGGCAGCAGGTGAAGATAGGGAAACATAATAGAAAAATGAATTTTTCCTACCCAGGCCCCCCCAAAAGTAAAATAGTAGCATTTTTACTGGTTTTATATTTACACCAGAGTAAAAAAAAAAACGGGGAGACACTGAGTTTATAGATAAGCTTATATCAAGCTCATATTTTGATAGTTGTTTAGATGCCACATGCATCTAGTTCATCTCTTCTTCTTGCTTTTATTCTTTATTTTGCTCTTTTCCTTGTCTCATTGAAGGCAATGTTCTTTTAATAAAAATTTATAACTGGTCTCTCATTAATAACCACCATAATTTCCACCACTTTTCCTTTGCGAAACAGCTTTGTCCTGCACTATGATCACACAATCCTAACATTCAGTATCTTCAATTTAAATTAACCATAATTCAGATCATGATAAGGCCATAAGAAAGGGAAGGGTAGTAATTCTAGTCAAACAACAGTCACAACATTTAAGTGGGGACTTTACCATCTGTTTGACAACTAGATAAAACAAGAGGATGTTCGAAATAACTTCACAAAAAAATTACAGAAAAACTATTCGAAGAATTATAATAAGATTTAAAGAGTAAGACATAATGAAATACTTACAAGCTGAGAAGAATGAGATACTGCAGCAACAATTGTGCTATCAAAGAGTTCCTTGAATTCTAATGGAACCTGAAAAATAAACAGCTCAAGTTCCACGTTAAAACATACTATTATTATGCATATAAACAAAAATGTACATCAAACAGCATAACAGTCTCCAATCCTGTGATTTCATGTAGTATTAATCACCAACAAGTAATTCACAAAAAGCATACGTTATTAGTAATAAAAACAAGCATAAAGCTTCTCCCATCAAATAATCAACATGCTAAAGTGATGCACTTCTTGATTGAAATGGAGATATTAGAATGATAGAACTAGGGACCAGCAACGACAAGCATGCTAAAACCAAGATATGGTTAATAATAGCAGTATGTAATTCAATTATACCATCGAAGAAAATCTGCTGGTACAAATTAGAAGGTATTATGAAAAGAGACTAAAAAGAAGTCAAGAGTTAACACATAAAAAAGAGACCAAGACTGCTCTACCAAAGGGCTCACTTTTGATCTGATTGATTAAAACAAGGATATAATTGTAAACCCCTGATTAAATAATTGAAACCAAAAAAACAAATCTTGACCCGGTAATGAAATGGGTTAAATAAAAAATCAGACAAATTTAATTTAAAGAAAAGGGATGAAATATAATGAAATGAGAAGATGTAATAGCATTAAATTTTAGGAGAAGGACTAGTTAGAAATTGGTGGGGTGAAAATCAAATATGAAATAAAGTGGGTAAGAGTGTAAATTCCAAAAGATCAACCTATAAATACATCTCTCTCTCACTCTTAAGGCCGGCAGCTCACCAAAGGAAGAAGGGCATGGATTTTTTATTTTTTCTTCTCCATTTCATGATGAAATCACTTAGAAAAGGTTAGCAAAGAGTGATTAAAAGAGTTGTTGAGTGATTAAAAGAAGAAATTAGGTGGTTTAGTGGGTTTTTAAAGAGTTAAAAGTTAGGGTTAGGGAGCTTAGGAGAAAAAAAGGAGGAGGGAAGGGAACTTAGCTTGTTCTTGCAATCTCCCACTTGGATTAGCATTCAATTAAGGTGAGAAACTCATTTAAAATGTTTGGTTTTAAATGATTATGCACTATGTGAATGGATGAATGTGTTAGTGTTGTATAGATGTTGAATTTCATAAATTTGTTGGTTAAAATGTTAAATTTGTGATGGAATAATGTTTAATGACATGAATAATGACTAGGTATCAATTCAATTGAGAGAATTGAAGAAGAAAAAATCCATCCTCCATATAAAGCCAATTTCAGCCTAGGAGAGGGAAAAGGGAGAAGTGTAGGAAAAATTCAATTAATTACGATTTTTATCACCAGGTTAGTGGCATTAGACTTAAATATGCATGCCTAAATGAATTCAATTAGGAATTTATACCTAAATTGTAAGTTTTAAGTTAGGGTTTGTATTGAAATGTGAGGGAAATGAGAAATTTATTTTGCTTGATGTAATTGGGATAGAGATGAATGAAAATAACTTAGAATATACACAAATGAAGAGAAATCCTAATGCTATTGAAGGGGGTGGTGCCGAACATAAAGGGAAAGAATTAGGAAAATTAGAACAATGTATATATGTTATTTGTTTACTTATTATAGCATGTATTGAGATGTGGAGAATGAATTGAAAAGAAATGGAAATCTTGTATTTAAATTGTAATGAAAAGGTTGTTTATGCCTTAAAATTACGAACATTGAGACTTCGCAAGAATTACAGAATTTTTGTGTTGTGTTGAATAATGGTTTGATGAAGAAATGTTAAAGAAAATGAATATGTTTCTTTGAGAGAATTTTAATTATTTCAAGTAGGATGTGAAATGGACTAATTGATTGATTAGGAGGTTGTGTTTAATGATGTTACAAGACATGTGGAAGAGAGATACTTGTCTTGAATAGGAAGGAAAATACTTGGCTACATGTTAGAAACCTTAAATTTTAAACTGGACAGATGCGTCACTCATGTTCCAGGCGAATTTAGGACTTGAAAATGATAAAATTTGGAATAAGTTTCTTCACAAAAGTTGTAGTTAGAGATATTAGCTTTAAAAAAAACTGACCTTGCATAATTTGGAGTTACAAAACTACAGATATGGGCAAAAATCTAAGGGAAGGTCAGACTGGAACCTTACTGGATAGTCTTGTTAGCATAGGCAGTAGTTGTTATTGATAGAAATACAGCTGAAATAGGAGTGTAATTATAGGATAAGTATCTTCCTATACTTTAGGCCTAAATTATAGGAATGTGACATAAATCAGGATTCCTTCCTATTTAAGGAACAGGACTCTCATGTAAAAGGTATTCAGATTTTTAGAAAAACAGAGGGTATTCAGCTAATTTTGTCATGGTATCAGAGCTATACCTCTGAATTTGTATTTCAAAATCAGGTTCTTTCTTATTTTTCTCGGTTTCTGGATTATTCTGGATCAGTCCTAGATACATAGGACTCTTGGTCTCCTGGCTCTTTGCAATCAGTCCTAGATACAGCGGACTCTCAATTTCTTGGTTCTTTTGGTTTGGTTCTCGGTTGTCAGCTGAGGTTTGTATTCTCCTGGTTCTGTGATTTCTTTGTATATCACTACAAAGATGTCAAACAATTCTGATCTGTTTGGTGTCCGATTTACTGGGAAGAATTATTCTGCTTGGGAATTTCAGTTTCAAGTATTTGTCACAGGAAAAGAATTGTGGGGTCATGTGGATGGGAGTGATCCAGCCCCTACTGATGCTAAAGAACTGTCTTTATGGAAGGTCAAGGACGCTCGGGTAATGTCCTGGATACTAGGGTCAGTTGACCCCCTCATTATTCTGAATCTGAGGCCATACAAAACAGCAAGAACCATGTGGGAATATCTGAAGAAGGTTTACTATCAAGATAACAATGCTAGACGTTTTCAATTAGAAAACGACATCTCTAATTATTCTCAAAACAATCTTTCTATTCAGGAGTATTATTCTGGTTTTCAGAATCTATGGGCAGAATATACTGATATCATTTATGCCCAGATTCCAGCAGAATCCCTCTCGGTTATTCAGCAGGTGCATGAGCAGAGCAAGCGTGATCAATTTCTCATGAAATTGAGATCTGAATTTGAGATTACTCGCTCGAATTTGATGAACCGAGCCCCCTTGCCTTCCTTGGATGTTTGTTTTGGGGAATTACTGCGGGAAGAACAGCGAATCCTTACACAAAGTACTCTAAAGCAGGACAACCCAGCTGCAGTTGCCTTTGCTGCCCAGGGAAGAGGTAGAGGCCGGAATATGGGCAATGTTCAGTGTTATAGCTGCAAGGAATATGGCCACATTGCTAACAATTGTAGAAAGAAGTTCTGCAATTATTGCAAACAGCAAGGGCACATTATCAAGGAGTGTCCCACTCGTCCTCAAAACCGGAAAATACAGGCCTTTCCAGCGGTGGTATCTGAAAGCTCATCTGTGACAGTCGCTTCCAGTTCTCTTACTCCAGAAATGGTGTAGCAAATTTCGTGTCTCTCGAAATGTGGTCTTCTTTGAAAATCAATATTTTTCCCTACTGCTACTCCTGCTGCATCTTCATTGCATGCTCCTATTCTTCCTCATTTTGAGGACATGTCGTCATTTGAGCGGTTTAAACCTGGAATTGTGTATGAAAGACGGCGCCCAATTTTGCCTCTTCCGGAGACTAACCCACCATCTGATACTGCTACTGCTTCGGTACCTTCCCCTCTGCAGCCTGCACTTCGTCGCTCTACAAGGGTTTCTTATCCTCCTGATAGGTTTGGTTTCTCTGCTACTCTATCCAATATTATTGTTCCATCATGTTACTCACAGGCTGTCCAGCATGAGTGTTGGCAAACCGCCATGCAGGAAGATCTTTGTGCGCTTCAGGATAATCATACATGGGATCTTGTTTCATGTCCTTTATCGGTTAAACCCATTGGGTGTAAATGGGTATATTCCATAAAGCTTCGCTCTGATGGCATTCTAGACCGCTATAAAGCTCGGTTGGTTGCTCTGGGGAATCGACAAGAATATGGGGTGGATTATGAAGAGACTTTTGCCCCTGTAGCCAAAATGACTACTGTGCGCACTATTATTGCCATTGCTGCTTCACAGGGTTGGCCACTTCATCAAATGGACGTCAAAAATGCGTTTCTTCATGGTGATCTCAAAGAGGATATTTATATGGCACCTCCACCGGGTTTGGTTTCATCTTCTAAATCAGTTGTTTGAAAATTGAAGCGGTCCTTGTATGGTTTGAAACAAGCTCCCCGAGCATGGTTTGACAAGTTTCGCACTACCTTGCTTCGCTTCTCTTTTGTGCAAAGCAAATATGATTCTTCATTATTTCTTTGCACAACATCTACTGGGTATGTTCCCCTACTTGTTTATGTCGATGACATTGTCATTACAGGCACTGATTCGACATTGATTAGCAGACTTCAGCAACATCTTCGGGATTCCTTTCATATGAAGGACCTTGGTTCTCTCACTTACTTCTTGGGTTTGGAGGTTCATTCTTCCCCTTCTGGTATTTATGTGCACCAACAGAAATACACTCATGATTTGATTGTTTTGGCCGGTCTTCAAGCTTCTTCTCCAGTAGATACTCCTTTGGAGGTGAATGTTAAGTTTCAAAGTGATGATGGGGATCTTCTTCCTAATCCATCTTTGTATCGACAACTTGTTGGCAGCTTGAATTATCTTACTATTACTCGACCTGATATCTCCTTTGCAGTTCAGCAAGTCAGTCAATTTATGCAATCTCCTCGTCACCTACACTTAGCTGCAATCCGTCGCATCATTCGATATCTACTTGGTTCTTCTAACCGTGGTCTATTCTACCCCGCTGGATCTCCTATTAGTCTTGTTGCATACAGTGATGCAGATTGGGTTGGTTGTCCTGATACCAGACGCTCTGTTACAGGTTGGTGTATGTTTCTTGGTGATTCCTTGATTTCTTGGAAAAGTAAGAAACAAGATCGAGTCTCCAAATCCTCGACCGAATCTGAATATCGCGCCATGTCCGCTGCCTGCTCAGAGATTGTTTGGCTTCGTGGCTTGCTTGCCGAGATGGGATTTCACCAGACTACTCCTACTCTCCTCCATGCAGACAACACGAGTGCTATTCAGATTGCTACGAATCCCGTCTTCCATGAGCACACCAAACATATTGAAGTGGATTGTCACTCAATCCGCGAAGCCGTCGATGCTCATGTTATTTCTCTTCCACATATCTCCACCGATCTCCAGATTGCTGACGTGTTCACCAAATCCATGACTCGACAACGACATCAGTTTTCAAATTGATGCTAATTAATCATCCAGCATCAATTTGAGGGGGGATGTTAGCATAGGCAGTAGTTGTTATTGATAGAAATACAGCTAAAATAGGAGTGTAATTATAGGATAAGTATCTTCCTATACTTTAGGCCTAAATTATAGGAATGTGACATAAATCAAGATTGATGTAAATCAGGATTCCTTCCTATTTAAGGAACAGGACTCTCATGTAAAAGGTATTCAGACTTTTAGAAAAACAGAGGGTATTCAGCCAATTTTGTCAAGTCTTGCATGGCAGAACTCGGTTTTATTTCCTTCAGTAAAGTTGTACTGGAGTATCTTAGCTTTCAGAAAAAACAAACCACACCCAAAACCGAATTTTATAGCTTCAGTTATAATCAAAACAGTAACTAGTGTTCTGGGGGATAAGTAAAAACAACTAGAGTAGCCGACTCTAAAAAATCTTTCCTTTGATAAAAGACTTAAATGATAGAGGTTTTGAGAGTGGAATTTTTATTATAAGCTAAATTGTTATTACTAATTAAGTTGTGGGTGAACTTACATTGAATTACTAAATGAGGAATGATGTGTATACCTGTTGATACAAGAGAGGTTGCTAGAGAAGGATTCCAAGGCCACAAGGCAGGACCTTCATGAGCAGCAGGTAGGAGACTAACTCCTCTATTATAAACATGCTAGAGCTATTAATGATAATTCTTTATTTTTCTGTAAATATTAATGTATTTGGCTGTATGGGATGAGAGATGAATACTAGAAGGGAATATGAAATTGACCAGTACTTAGTGTCGTACTACAGGCATCAATTTGATCGATAACTAAAATATAAAATTGACTAGTACTCAATGCAGTACTAGAGGCATCAATTTGATTTGATGACCAGGAATATGAAATTGACTAGTACTTGGAGTAGAACTAAAAGCATCAATTTGATTTAATGACTAGAAATATGAAATTGACTAGCACTCGACATAGTACTTAAGACGTCAATTTAGTTGACGACCAAGATACGAATTGATTCCGCAAAGAAAAAAAAAGAATGGTTTAATAATTGATTGTCTATGTATAAATTAAGAAGAAGATTTCTTTATCTTGCTATAACATATTTTAGTTATTGTTAATTGTTATAAACTAAATTGTTTATAGCATCTTCACAAGCTCATGATATGCAGTAAATCACTTTTGTAGTTTTGTTAAATAGTTATTAAAGTTGTAATTAAGGAAAACATAAACTCCTTTTTTCTAATTTTAAGTATGTTTTTTTGGTATGTATGTAAATTTTAATATTAGGATGCATGTATCAGCTAAATTTATTAAACTATGACTTTAGAGATTCTTAAATCAATCCTTCTTTTTCTTTACAATTATAAATGCATGAGATTTAAATTATGATTCTTTTACCTTATAATTATTGATTAGTTACTGTGTGATGAATATTTTGTGTTTATTGATTGTAGTATGAAATGATGGATCAAAAGAATAGATGTGGTCTATTATTGATGGTGTTAAATTGTGGAATTGATCCAAGATGATTAGATCGATAATGACAATTGAAAATAGAAGTGAAAAATGTCCATGTTGATAACTTAGGATCTCTCAGTTTAGAGGAGACTCTGTTGAAATTTCAGTAGAAGTTTGGATAAGATTATATGTAGCTTACAACATGTATAAAAAAAATCCAGATTTTATGCCCATCCATCATTGTATAGATTAAATTGTGTTGGTATAAAACAGGGTTGTTACAATAACAATGGATGTTCAAGACAGAGATCATCATAACACAACAGCTGTTTGGTGAGCAGAAGAGACTTGCAAGTAACTATTGAAACAGCTTTGATTTTCCCAACTAACCAAGACAGGTAAAAGGGGAGGCAAGCAGAGGATAGACAGAAGACAGAAGTGACATTAGAGGGAAAGAACAAGGAGAAGCAAATATAATGGAAGGGAAATAGGGGATCTAAACAAGAGAAAAGATAAAGGGTGAAGGAGGGTAAAAAAAAGAGATGCAACAGCCACCAGGGCTGGAGCAGATCTGTTTTTCAAGAAAAGGTAGAGCTTGTATATGTCGTCCAGCTAAAATAGTACTGTTAAAAAATTTCACCTTCCCAATCAACTCAAGGGACCATCATTATTCAAATTATGTTGAACATATTTGGACAGTGCATTAGAAAGCAGAAGGAACCATTTTATATGAACAGTATAGTAATGTCTGACCTCGCCCAATGTTTTCAAAGTGTATGACAATGTACGTAAAGCAGCAATTTTCATGGAAGGAGTGGCATCAGAAGACTCAAGCTGCAAGTTTCCAAGAGAACAGAATCAAGACAAGAACCAACTCATGATAAATCTACCTATTTAATTTGCTTCAGCATACCTGCTTTCCTAGGAAAACTAAAAAGCCCCTTTGAGTAGGTTCAGTCATCTGATCAGTTACACCAACTCTGAGAACGTAAAGAATGCAAGCCTTCAAAACACCAAATGAGATTAGTTAGTAAGTATTTTGATAGCATGGAATGCTACAAAGCAAGCTCTAGATGCAGAGTCGGTAACTTGCATTCTTTCAACTTGTTCTGATTTTATTCCTGTCTACAAACTAGAAATGAAAAAAAAAAAAAAATATATATATATATATATATATTATGATAGCCTTATTGTCAGATGCCAGTATATCCGACCACTCTGATAAGACTATGTCAGATCATAGTTGTACCAAAAGCCTACAATTATAAATCCAAAAGCCAGCAACTCACAGAATTTGAGAATCCTAATTCAGCATTTATTTAACAAACTACTTTTACACTACTTTAAGTTAA
Source organism: Populus davidiana (assembly GCA_030145905.1). Taxonomy (NCBI): domain Eukaryota; kingdom Viridiplantae; phylum Streptophyta; class Magnoliopsida; order Malpighiales; family Salicaceae; genus Populus; species Populus davidiana. The sequence continues at coordinate 3,021,976 of CM057792.1, read as the reverse complement.
TATTTATTCAACTAGTTTGAAACTACTTTCTCTTCCATAAAACATTGACATGAAGCATAGTAAACACTATCCTTGAGTTCATCTCGTCCCCATAACAGAAGCATGGTATTCCAAAGTTATTTTAAAACAGGTATTTGCTAGAAGATAAACACGACTAAATTGCAAAAATGCTAACAAATTCTTTGACAACAAAAACAAATTCCAATATGGAATTGAAACGTCAGATAGCAGAACAGCATACAAAATAAATCAAAAGAATAAGAAGAACTAAGCCATGTCCCACTTCAGTGTTCCCTATGTTTAATATATATTCCACTTTTTCAAAAGAATACAATAAAAAAACAGCACAGCATTATCTCTTCATCAAACATCCTCCTTACAAAAAAGATTAAGAAACAAATATGAAATTTCTGTGAACAAATATGAAAATTCTGTGAAACAAATACCAGTGCATGAGCATCAACAAAAGTATCTGAGCGAAGCATTTCCATAACCTGCAAAGCATACTGTTGAAGCTCGCTATCTGGATGCAGATACTTTAGACGAATTGCCTGCAATATATAATTTAAGGAGGAAAAAAACAAAGTTAGAAACCAAATAACAAGGTTGAGATTAACTAAAGCTCACACTTCAAACCAAGCTCAACTATTAGGCAACACTCAAATAAGATAATTGGGCAATATATTTGGGCAATAATTATATTGATAAATTGATGATGTTCAACAATAAACCATGAATAAAAATTCTAGTAAATATTTCATTCATTAAATTTTCTAACATTAGACTTTAATCAAGAAAGAAATCTTTTAAAGGAAACCAAAGGGTGGGCAACCAAGAAATAGATAGCACAGTAGAAGCATGAGAGAGAGAGAGAGAGAGAAGAAGAAGAAGAAGAGGAAGAAGAAGAAAAAGATGAAGACAGGAGAAAACAGGAGGAAGAGGGGCTAGGATTTTTCAAGGTAAGTTTTGTTAAAAAATACCTGTAAAAAGTAAACCCAAGATAAGGTTATGCCAATTCGCACATCCTTCAACCGAGTTCCACTCACTGCAATTTGTACTGTTTGTGAGTAGTTGTAGAAAGCCAATAAGCATGTAGACACGCACCAACTTTTAGATGAGCTACTCACAGGCTATCCAAGCTATCATAAAGAAAACCAAAACATAGAAGTGATAGATAAACAAAGACAAAACAGAACAGCAAAACCAAGTTTCAATTCAAAATTATAAGCACCATCACTTGATTTTTCAAATTAACCAAATTCAGAGCCTTGAAAATATAGAACTCTTTCTCCACTGGAAATCAGTTGCTCCATATTCAATCCTAAAACTTGAAATGCCCCGTACTAAATAAAACACCATCTATACATATTACAGCAAGACTGTGATTTAATAAACATGATTTCAGAAGAAAATAAGAAGGTGCCAACACCTGTCACATGTATACTGGGTGGTCATGTGAATACCTTTTGTGAAGGGCAAAGCCAAATGCCTCTGCAAACCACCTTCTAGTTTTTTTGCGGGAGGAAAAGGACCTTTTCCCCTGGGTTGAACCTAGTAAAAGACAACAAACTATGAGATAGCAGAAAGGAAAAGAAAGAGGGAAAATGGGGGCCAAAAAAAAGGCATGACAAGAATCGCATGTTTTACAAATACCTGAGCCTCTGGATTCATTCCAAGAGCTAGCAATGAGCCTAGTGCTTCAGAAAATGCATCCCTGACAAGTGATACAGGATCCTCAAGGGCCTACTAAGAGCGACAGAAATTTTCATATGTTCATAACATCAGATTCTTAAATATTAAATGTCTGGAAGGTAAAATAACAAGGAAAACATCACTAAGGAAAACCTGCCTTGACACAATAAGAAGCTGAATTCTCAATTTCACCAACTCCTAGGCATGGTCCACCAATGCTAGCAAATACCTTCAGACAACGAGCTCCAGCTATTCTAACAACAAATGATTTATCTCCTATAGCAAAACGTGTGATGAGACGGAATGCCTCCGTATATGCTGTAGATGCAGCACTGCCACCAGACCCTTCCAAAGCTTTTTCAAGCATAAGTAGAGCCTCTTGTCTCACAAAATCCTAGAGTTTAACATATCCAAAAGCATAGTTACAGATAAATGAACAGTCAAGAAGCAAAAAGAATAAAGAAAACTACCCCTGTAATAATTAAAACAGTTTTTTCAGCCAAGTAAATGTAAGGATTTCAGACAACCATAAAAGTTAAGAAATTCCAAGAAGCCCAAAGAAATAAAAATTCAAGTCAAAATTAGCACACACCAAACCAATTGCTTAATAATTTCACGCCTCAACTCACTCACTAAAGGGATACTCGATGCTTTCAAATGCCTTTGCAATTTCTCTCTCCAAATACTTCAAGACTTAAAAGGGCTATTTGCCATTCCATTTCCTGTTTGGGAGTGTGGTTGCAGTTGCTTTTCAAAGTGCTTTTCACTCAAAAAGTATCAAAATAATGTTTTTTTTATTTTTTAAAAATTATTTGTAATATCAGCGCATCAAAATGATCTAAAAACACCAAAAACATATTAATTTGAAGCAAAGAAAAAATAAAAATCAAAAAATCAAAAGCGCTTTTGAAATGCAAAAACAAATAGGATGCCACTTCCAGACCTCAAAAATATCCCTCTCAAGCAAACTACCTAACAAATCACTAACTTTGGTGTGATCCTAAATAATAAATTAATGAAACGAATAATCCTCAATTCTCTTGGGATTCAAAACGTAACATTGGATACGCTATTTGCTTCACTTTTGCAAGAAAGTTAGATAAGATTATATAAATATATAATCAATGGTAGTTAATATTTAACATGTTGCTTTCATTAAGGTTCTCATGACAAAAAGTATTGAATCTACAACCCAAAATTTAAATTGTGATGCATTAGATCTTATCTCACTAAAAAATCAAATATATGATAACTTTGGTACATTAAAAGGCCGAATAAATCATGCATTTTAAGTTTTTCTTTTCTTTTTTTCATATAGTTGATCTACCAAATCAGATCTATCCATCTATCAATTTTAAGGTGGTCAAGCTTAGAGCATCTCATTAATATTAAGTGTCAACCACTTAAAAAGGCAGAGCAATGCTAGCAAACCTTACTTCCTTAAGCATTCAAGAAAAAGGTTTCAAAGCATCCAAGTGACTTTCATCCAAAGTGGAAGAGAACAAGCCTCCATTAGACTAGAAGATTCCTCCTACAAGCCCCAGTCTTGTGATGTTTATTTATTGACCAAAGGAACTAACACTACTCCTCACATTGAGAATCTCAATCTGAAGAAGGAAAGTGCCAATCAAGTGGCATAGCAACCAGAACAAGTAACACATAAAGTTCTATCCCCTTGCATAGTCCTAACTATTCTATTCTATTCCATTGGTCCACTTTAGACAAACAACCTTTGTCTCTAACTCCTAGGTGAATACCTACCATTTTGCAGCAGCTTTCAATTTAAAAATATCATGGCATAAATCTTACACAAGGAGGAAAGACTTCCATACTAAGGCATGTATGAGAGGTTAAACACCTATATTAATGTGCAATAAGGTTAGCAATAGAAAAGGTAAAGGTCAATATGTACATATAACACATTGAGCTGGACTACCTCATGAAACTTCATAAGTTTTGAGGCAATAATAGTTGTTTCAGGCAATCCTGAGGTAATTTTTCTTCCAAAATGCTGATATAATTCTCCCAAGCATCGCACAGCACCTACAAATATTCAAAAACATGATGAAGATCAAACGATAAACGTTTAACAAATAAGAAAAGGTGAAAGGGTAAAATGCTTCACTAACTGACTGCAATAATGTAACACACTTTTTATAGCTAAATTCTAATCCTATACAAATAAAAGGTTTCTGATAGAATGCCAGGGAAGAGCAAATAGTTTTACTATAGGTTAGATAGTGAGTTGGGTGCTGCTTAACATCTAAATTTATGTATGATATAGTAACATTCATATAAAATAGTTACCCAACATGAACTATTTAGCTTCTTCTTTTTTGTGAACACTAGAAGAAATGAAATCTGAAAAACGCTAGAAGATTATGGCATTGTGCAAAACAAAAGTAAAATGTAAGGAATAATGCTGACAAAAAGACATGCTTTCGCGCCTTGCTGAAGTTTAGCTAGAAGAGTTATCCTAGAAAGCCCTTAAAGCATTACACTATAAAGATTTGAAGACGGAAAAATCCTTAAGAATTCTAGAATTCCTCTCTAACAAACACTAAGGAACTGCAAACATTGCACAACTACACAAAATTTTACAATCCTTTCTCCTCCCAAAACCCATCAAGTGCAGCAGCAATAAGCCTTTCACCCTAATGGTGCAAACGCATTGCTCGTTGCAAATAGCAAATGACCTACTCCAAATCTCCCCACTGTTATGAAACATAGAGCACAAGGAAGACAGCCTTATACCGCCTTCTATATTACAATAAATCCTTCATACTAATTTACAATTCACCATTGCCCATGCGAAAGCACTGACATACCAACGATGGCATCTTGACTTTCCAAATAAAATTAACTACAAGGAATCAAGTTCAGAGAAGAGAATGGAAAGCCTTGCAGGAATAAATAAATAATATGCTTCCAAAAGTTCACACCCTACTATTGGATGTCAAGAAGAATCTAAAAGATTTAAAAAAAAAAAAAAAAACAACATGGAAACTCCTCATTTAGGACTTTGGAGAAGTCCAAATCCAAGGCTCTACCTTTTTTATAAAAATATAAATGGGTGCTTTGTACAATTTAAAGTGTAGAAAAATGAAATAAGTATCAGCTTTTATTTGCATTAAGGAAACGTTGGTTTTGGGTGGAGGATAGTTACATATGAAATTAACTCCATGGTCTCATGAGACTGGTATTAGGGACTCTTAGAGATTCGCCCAAATGTTGAATCCTGTGGGGGATGCAACTACCGAATCACTCCAAGTGCCATCTACAACTTCTGTAAAAAGCACCATAACTAGCACCATGAAAGCCATTTCACAAATGCATACAAATCATTTTTTTGGCATCCAAGAAAAAAAAAAGCCATTCAAAAGGATTCTCAAATCTTTCTGCTATCTACTAAAAAACTATTTGAAAACACTTTAAGCACTACACCAATTGTTATCCCACAACCAGTGTTAGCACTACACCAATATATTATCCTATAACCAGTGTTGTCAAAGGCAAAAGGCACTAAGCCTGTAAAATGCCCAAGGCAGTAGGCGCTCGCCTAAATGAACCAAAGCGATATGCTATAAATAAATAAAAATACATGTAATATTATATTATATAAATCTAAAATATATATCTTCCCAGTTAAGATTAGATCAATAAAAAATCAAAAGAAAATATAAAATATCATAACATAGTGATATAAAGTTATGTTTTTCACCTTTGAAAAATATGATAATTTAAAGTAGTGAGTAGCCAAATAGATTAAAATAAAAAATTAAATATCATCATCTTTATTCATTAATCTTCAAAAACATCTTCATCCATGCTTTCTTCTCCTTCACTTGAATCCTTCATATCCTCCATTTCATGTTTATAATCCAAATCCTCATCAGTCAAACCATACTACACTTGTACAGATGTGTTGTTCTCCGACTCCCACTATTGAAAAAAGAAAGTGTGGCTGGTGTTTCTCTTCTAAGTGCCCTTCATTGTCTGTTTGTCTCCCACTTTAATGATCTTTTTTAATTTTCTTACCCTAATCTTTGTTTTTTTTTTTTACAAAATACCCCTAATTTGTTTCTTGTGGTAAATTAAAAAAAAATGACAAATACGTCAAAACATAAATAAGTTAAAAAAACATCCAACAAAAAAGAACAGAAAAGGAACTTCAAGCAGGCACTAGCCTTGATGCCTTGCACCCACTTACAAGGCGCTCGCCTAGGCGATGCTTCATTGAAACCCAACGGCTGAGGCTAATAAAGGCACTGGAGCCGAGCCTCGCCTGGAGCATCTCTTGACAACATTGCCCACAACTCCCCAAAACTCTCGAAAATTCTAGATGCGGCAATAAGACTTCAAACATATATCTATGCCAATGTCGTCCTGTCCCAGTGACAAGATTGACATTTCACTCAGGAAAGACTTTGTTGCCCGAAAAGTAAGCGGCACGCATACAATTACTGCAATAAATCCAAACAGCTAGCAAGGAGTTTCAACACTGAAAAATGTATCCATTGATAGGGGGAAAAAAATTCAATTTACGATCAACTTGCATAAAATGCTAGAAGTAAATTTATATCATAATTTTCCATATCTAAGAAAAAAAAAAAGTGATAGTTTCAACCAACCGGCAACTCTTTGAGGTTCGCTTCTCTTAGCATCAGAAAGAAACCCTTGGAGACTACTCGCTCTGGAGTATATCGAAATACTATCCCCTCTAGATATGATCTTAGCCATTGCCACTGATGCCAAATGCCGCACTGGCCGCCGCGCGCCAAGCTTGAGCAATGAATACAATGCATCCTCGCATTTTCTTTGCCATAACAAAATAGATTCCTGACATTATTAAACCAAAAAGAAAACGATAGATCAAGGAAAATCCAAAACGCACCGCAAAACAAAAAAAAAAAACTATAAGACCTGCAGATTTTCGAAGAATTAAAAAACAAGGCGTTTTAATAAAAGAAGAGAGAAAGGGAAGGGAAGGACATGTGGCTCTTCATCGATGGCGGAGAGGAGATCGGAGAGGAGATCGAAAGAGAGGAGAGGGTCAGGGGATTGTTGGGAAGCGGAGGCGCCTATGGATTCTAATTGTGCGACTAAAACACCGAATCGAGAGAGAGGCACGTTCTCTCTCACGAAGTTCTTTGACATTTTTTCTTTTTTTCTTTCTTTCTTTTTAAAGATCTTGTATCAGACGGATTGAAGATAGAGGGATTGTAGTTGAAGAACTAGACGCATTGTTGTTGTTTAAATTTCTCTAAGAAAGAATTTTACAGGCTCGGTTGGGTAAGAGACGAGAGAGAGTGAGCTGGATTTGATTCGAAGGGATTTGTGTTTGTTGCTCAGACTTGAAATGAATTGAAAGTAGACGTGTAAAAAAAAAAAAAAAGGGTACAGGCGATGGCGTTTCTAAAATGGTAACAAAAATTTGGACCTAGTTCATTAATTGTAAAATAAAACGATAAATAATAATTTGGTTAGATTAATAATATAATTATAAAATAAAAAGTTAATGATAATAAAAAATAATAATAACTAATTATAAATATTATAAAAAAAAACCCTCTAAATATTTCTAAAATTAATTTTATTTGATAAAAAATATAAAATTAAATAAGAACATGACAATCTTAAATAAAAAAACAAGATTAGAAGTTTAATTACTAACAAGGCAACTAAATGATGAATTAAAAAATATTAATTTTAAAAAAATTAAAAAAAAACTTTGATGCTTCTAGTCTAGCGCCCGATGACTGGCAAGATAGCAAGGTCGTTGCCTCATCAGACGCAATGCCTCTTCAGCAACAACATCACTAGTCTTCTAGTGTAAGGCTGTGTGGCGTGAAGAGTTATCCCTCGCATTGCTAACTGGTAACGACTACGGTAAATACCGCTGGTAGCGGACAGAAAGCCCATTACCAGTAACAAAGAAGAAGAAGATAAAGAGGGGGTAGAAACTCTGATGTCTTTTTAGAGTTTGAAAAAAATACCCCTTACTCCTGTCCTTTTTAATTTTAAATATTAAGATTTTAAGTTTGTATATTATAAAAACGGTTCTAAAACTTTAATCCTTATTACAATTTAAGATCTTAAGATAAATTATGAATTTGCTCTCTATAAATAAAATTTAGATTTTATACCCTAAATTAAAATTAATTGTATAATTAATTTTTCTAATAGGATTATGAATGAATTACATTGTTAAATTAATTTTTTTTTTTAGTTTTATAATATCCTAATGGGATTATGATTCATTTAATTAAATTTTAGAAAAATAGTTTTTTTTAATTTAATTAGAGTTTTTTAAGCCAAATTTTTTTTGAGAATTTATCAAATTGAATTTGATTGGATATTTTTTAAGTGTTAAAAATATTATTTTAAATTGCACATAAAGTGAATAATTAGAAAAACATGCAATATATTTTAATTATGTATATTAAAATGTTTTATGGATGATGGGTGACTGCGGACATTAAAGATCAATGTGATTGTATTTTTATTTTATGGTTGAATGGTTGTGATTTTTATTAAATAGAGCATGTATGTCTTGTCTTACCTCTATTTTTTATTTTAGGTTGTAATTCTTTTCACATTTAATTCCCCTATAATAAATCTTGATAGAAAATTATTATGTAATCATAATGCTTGTAATGAATTAATGAAAACTTACCACAGCTACCTAAAATTTGACCATCTAATTTCCTTCAATGGCTCGAGCAAATTAACTTAGATATGTTCATAATCATGGCATACTAGAGTTGTGTGTTTATATATAAATTGTTATGTATGAAATGTATATATGTTATATCATCTTATATATGAGACCTAATTAATTGATAATAATTTTTTCATTAATATATTAAGTACATGTTAAGAACATGAATAGTTGCCTTCCAATTTTATATGCATAAGAAAAAAAAAGTTATATTCATGGATAATTTTTTGAATCACTCAATATTATCATTAATCAAATATGCTTAATGCTATAAAATTGGGTCGTACTTAACTAACTTGTATGATTTGGATGTGTCACTTATGATCATATGAAGTTTGAGGCATGGGTTAGGCGAAAATAAATATGATATGTTTAGATAAAGAATTTTTACCTAAGTGATCTAGAAGTTACATAGAGGTGTGATTAATATGCTATGTTATCTATCTAATTTAATTTATTTTAATTTGTTGAGTCACTCAAGATCAGATAAATTAAATAAGATCCTAATCCATTAGAAAAACCTAAAAGAGATTTCTTGTATTAATAGAGAGAGCTATTAATTTGCAAGAAAATTAGTGGGAGATTAAATTAGGATTAAAGACCTTACCTAAATTTGAAATTAAATAAGTATGCATGAAACTAATACTTGTTCTCTTTACATTAATATGTTGAGTCATGGTTTTGCTAATCTTATGGATAGAATTTTCCCTCCCCCACTCTAAAACCTTTCTAATGGGTCACCTAATTTGACCTATACAACTTGGTCAAAGAAAGACAATTGTTTCTTGAGTTGCTTGCTTGCTTCTATTACAGAAAAGGTAGTCTTTATTGTCTATGGTATGAAAACATCTAGACAAGTATGATATGCTCTTCACAATCAATTTTTTTTTTTTTGTTATTAACTTCGTGGTTTAAGATTGCTCTATTAAAGAGATAACTTCAGACCATTACTCAAGGTCATCAGTCTTGTACTGATTTTATAAAAGAAGTCAAGAGCTTGATTGATCAATTAATAACTACAAGGAAAAGTACTAATAATTAAAATCTCATTAGCTTTCTATTGGGAGGACTTTAACCAACCTTTAACCCTTTTATCACCTCCTTTAACTTTACAAGTCATGACAAAGATATTTTTTTCCTATGGTTTCAAGCTGAACTCTTGAGTTTTGAGACTCTTATTGACGTACAAATCAACCTTGCCATTAATCAACACTATGCATTTATAGCAAATAAAAAAAAAACCCTAATGTTTCCAAGGAAGAAAAAATTACAAACACCTCCCAAGTCTAACTACATCATTCATCTTATAGTTAAAATAAAAATAATTCTACTACTCATCCCAATCAACCTACCAATAAAGACCAATCTGTTAGATTTGTAATAAAAAATGTGATATATCACTCTTGATTATTATCATTCCTTTGACTTTTTTTTCGAGGATGGTTGCCACTTGCTGATCTTGCTATGGATGCTGAAGTCAATAATTCTTTTGATCAACATGTCTAGTATATAGATAATGGAGCAATCAATTATATCATAGCCAATACAACAACTTTAACTAACTAATAATCCTACGAGAGTGGTGATACTTTCCAAGTTGTCAAAAAAATAGAAATTCAACTCTAAACTTTGATCATACATACTCATCTCAATCAAAATGCTAATGAAAGACCAAATTGTTAGATTTGGGGTAAAAAAAGATATACTACTCTTGACTATTATCACCATTTTCACTTTTTTTTCAAGAATGGTTGCAACGTGCTAATCTTACTACAATAGTTACTAAAATCAATAATTCTTATGAATAACATGTTTAATACATGGATAGTAGAGCAAACACTCGTATCACTGCTAATGCAACAAATTTAACTAACCAACAGCCCTAAGAGGGTGAAGATATTATTTAAGTTGGCAATGATGAGAACTAATAAGCACCATAAAAAGATCCATTAAAGGTGCTAATTATATCCATTACAAAGTCAAGGGCCAATAAGATTAAAGAGGCGGTTTTAGGCTTATTTTGTTTTTCCTAATATATAATTTTATACTAACAAACATAACTTTTAATATGATCATTGGATCAAGCTAGAATTTTACCAAAAAATTTTATAGGCATTGTTTTATATGGGGTTAAAAATTCGTAGCAATATGAATTTAGAAAAGCCTTGTAATAAATATAAAAAGATATTCTGCAAGAATGACATTATTTTTCTAATTGACTTTGGATTATCTTTTGTTTTGATTTATGGATTTTTCTATAAGGTATATTTATTATCCTATAAGGATCCCTTATGTGGGCTACATATATAGGCAATATCTTAAGAAATTATGTAGCTAGTAGTTTCTTTATTTTGTAAGGAATCTTAATTTAACAAGGATTCATAATTAGTAATTGATTCTTTATTTGTTAAGGAAACATATGCAGCAGCTTAAGAGTTCTATTTATGCAAGGATTTCATATTTTTAAGGACATTAATTTAGCAATTTGCTTGAGGAGTATGCTTCTATGTTTTGCAAGGATATACAAAAATTAACAACTTTTTTTCTTTTTTTTAAGGACTAGTTGACAACAAGCTTTATTTATACAAGCTTTATTTATTTATGCAATTCTAATATCTTTAAATTCTGAAAATAAATATACCACCTAATTCTTCTCGAAACTGATAATGCTTAGCCTTCATCTTTCTTTTTTTATTAAAATACTATATCACCTACAAATCCTTTAGACCCTAACCTAAACATAACTCCATCCTTACAAATTCCTCACTAACATCAGACATGTCTTACTCTTCCATCTCCATAAAGAGCCCGTTTGGCTACGCGTTAGAAGTTGTGTTTTTTCAAAAACGCAGGAAGCAAATGTTTGGTTAACCAAAAAACGCTGCTTACTGTACATGGTCCCACATCCAAATCGCGTGAGAAACGCAGGAAGATGAAAAGCATAAAAATGCTGCTTTTGGAAAATCCAACCATGATACACTGAACAATGTATCATGCACCTCCATTGTTCACTGAACAGTGGAGTATGTAAACAGTGCAAGAATTGCACTGTTCACGTGAAATTCTTCTTCTTTTTTTTCAGTGTTAATTTTTTTAACATTTAAAAAAAAAACATTAGTATAAAGTGAATTTATCGCACTGTAATATCAATTTTATACCTGATAATATTTTATCTACGCTCAAAAAATTATAAAAACTGTAGTTCTTATCGGATGAATTTTGTATGTAATGAAATTATAAATAGTTTAATGGAATAATAAAAAGTATTTTTTATAAAGTATTTTTTATTTCATGATATAATAGGAGTAATTAATTCTACAATATTTAAATTTAAAACCATTAATATTAATATATATTTTAAAATTATTTTATAACCTCAATTTTAAAAGCACTTTTAACCAAACACATTAAATTGATTTTTCTTCAACTTCAATTTCAACCACAGTTTTAACCAAACATCTATTTTTTCAAACCAACCTCAACTAAAAGTACTTTTTATAAAATAACTTTTTTTAAACCACAACCACAACAGCTACCACAATACCAAACACACTCAAAGTCCCTAACACCATGACATAGTTATCATAACACATTCTAAAACAAGATATTAAAAACTTAAATAATATCTTGGATTTACTTTTTTTAAACCACAACCACAACAGCTACCACAATACCAAACACACTCAAAGTCCCTAACACCATGACATAGTTATCATAACACATTCTAAAACAAGATATTAAAAACTTAAATAATATCTTGGATTTAAAATATTTTATACCACTTGTCATCTTTTTTATTGTTTGCATAATATACTTACAGAATATGAGCCAACTTGCCATGCACAAGCAATAACAAAATATGAAAGGAGACAAACTATGAGATGTGAATTTGATGCTTTAATGGAGACTAATATGTTGTCTTTATGTCCAAGGCCAAAAGATAAACATGTTGTCAGGAATAAATAAGTATTTAAAATTAAACAATGTATTTAATATAACATTGAATACTACAAAGCCAAACTTATGGTAAAAGAATTTGATAAAAAATCTAGAATTAACTACTTTGACCTTTTTCTCCAGTAGTTAAACTAACTACAATTAGATTGGTTTGATCACTTGCCGTAATATTTAGTTGGAAAACTAGATAACTAGATATTTTCAATGTATTTCTACTTGGCACCTTTAATGAAGAATTTTATATGGAACAACCTTAACGAATCATTTATAAAACTCAACTTGATCTAGTATGTTATTTTTATAAATATTTTTACGGCCTTAAACAAGCTGCAACAAGCTGCAAGAGCTTGGTTTTGAAGGTTATCTCAACAATTATTAAAGCTTGATTTTGAGGAATCCAAAGTTGATTATTATTTGTTTATGTTATACACTAATACTTTTAGACCTTTTGTGTTGGTCCAAGTAGATGATATCATTATCACTAGATCTAGTTTTTCTATCATTCATTCTTTCATTGTTAGTTTAAAGGGAAAATTTCATCTTCGTGATCTCGTTGACATCACAAAAATGATTGGTGTTAAACATCTAGCTTGTCCTATGACTTCGGGAATGAAACTCTCCTCTAACAAGGACACAATTATGTCGGACCCTATAGAATAAATGCGTGTTCCAGATCTGTCTTTCTTCGCCTCCTACTATCTGATATGATAACATTAGAGCAGAGCACTAGCCTTAGCCTCGAATCCTGTCTTCCATGCAAGAACCAAGCATGTGAAAACTGAGTATCATTTTAATTAGAGAAAAGATGGTTAATGAAGCAGTTAAACATATGTCCATTGTGTACCAGTTGACAGATATATTTACTAATGGACATACTGCAACTCGATTTCAAGTTCTAAGATCCAAATTCATGGTTCGCCAACTACCTGATTAGTTTGCTGGAGGTGTTAGAGTATGTATTGACTTGGTCAATAATCAGTTGCAAGAATCAAGATGATAAATTGTACAAATCAACTCAGTTAAGTAGAACTGCTTAATTTACAGGAATTTCTGCCAATGATTCTGTCAACATGTTGTCGCAGAGTGTTTGTATACAGTGTACTGATCAAGTGGAAGTAATCAGCAGCGAGGAAGATAACACAGGCAAGCACTCGGAGGACTATGGCTCGCTCACTGAACAGGCAAATTAAGCTAAAAAATTCACATTCACCATTCCCATTAAACAGAATTCTTCGCATGACCGACATTGACAGATCCCTCTTATCAATATTATATCTTGACACTGTCTCTACGGACTTGAATGGAGTAATGGTTGAGAAAGTGCTTCTCCTTTAACTTCAAAGTACGTGCAAATTGGCAGCAAACTTTATTCATCAAAGATCACCTTATCTGCTTTTTTTATTCCATCTGTTTTAGCTTTTTTTCCTCTGACTTTTGAGCCAATCTCCCATCCGGAATCCCCAGCCCAGAAATTAGATTTCTTTGTCAACCATATCTGGTAGCTCTAATCAGATATTCCAAATGAAGCGTTAGTTTGATGGGTTTGGCATATAATTTGATTCTGTCCTCTGTGTTGTGCTCATTTCAATAAAACGAAAGCTCTCCAAAATAGACAGACGGGTGCTAAGAGATTCAGTACAATATGGTAACAATGTTAGGAATGTATAGAATTTGATTCTGCCAGACATCAAAGCAGCAATGTACAGAAAAGCAGAAACTCCTAGTCCTTAAACAATGTTAGCGAAATACAGAATACAGTTCTAGTTCCCATAGGTTCACGTCTTAAAGACCAATCAGGGTTTTGATTAGAAAACCACCAAGTTGAAGCTGAAGTATAGTTGTTCATGGATACCAAACCCAAACTGAAAAAGGCATTCTATGTGGTCACAGGATTTGGAGGATCTGTAAACTTTCAGGGGATCTGATATTCCTGTTTTCTTTACAAAACCAGCATCCAATTATGCAAATCTATGGAGACAACCTGTTAGATATCCACTTTATCTCTATAAAGTCACCAGAAGTGGTTTTCTATATACTTACATATCATATATAATCAAATCTGCTACTGATCCTATAATCTCTGCACAACACGTCAAGCAATAAATTCCCGATAATTTCCTTTAGAGGATGAAGTGAAGGAGTCTCAAACAAGTTTTGGTGATTTGATAAATTCATGAGAGCAACCGAATGAAATCTAACTTGACAAAGTGTAGAAATTAACTGCTAAGACACTTGCAATAATGAAACCAAGATGAGCAGCAGAATAAGCATGAAGCAAATGAAATTTCAAATCCATCGAACTGTAAGTCCTAACGGAAGAGCAGAACATGAACTCATTGTGATACGAGGTTAGTGGAATTTGGAAATTAACCAAGATGCCAAAAAGCCAGCTGAGAAGCTCTTGTTTTTTAGTCTGACTAAAAGCTGTAATATTTTGCAAAAGATCAAGGGGGTGTTATAATCGAGCAACAATGACACAGTCTCTAGAGTTTTTTTTATTATTATTATTAACATGAATGTTTAGACCAACTTGAACATATCTTGTTTAATTATAAGAGTTTTAAAATTTAACATGTAAACTTCTAAAAATTTCTTGTTTAGCTGGTGATTTGTGAAAGAATTACATCTTCTCGTTTGCATACTTGAATACTATTTGGTTGAACGAGATGAAATGATCAATAATCAATGTCATTAAAAGTTGAAAATATTTATCTATTTACAATTAATATACATGCTTATTAGTACAACTATCATGCAATACAAGTGACGAGGAATAAATAAATTTAGAATAGAAGATGATATTATTATTTGGTAATTTGATATATATTTTATATTAAATTTTTGTAGAGTTTATATAGCCATATAGTAAGATATATAAAAAATAGAATAAAACAAATTATAAAATATGCTTGATCATCTGCTATGATTAAATGATTAGTTAAAATAATTTTTTGATTGTTTTGAGTTGTTCAATTCCTTGATCTATTTCTTTTATTAATTAGAAAATAATACCTTGATTATTTTTTTAACACACCCCTCAAACTCATAATAATTTGAGTTTGACATACATCACTTTTATTGTCATTGTAGCCTTATCTTCACGAATTGTATTTTTATGAATATGACTATTCTTAATCATTTTTCTCCTTATGGTTGCTGCCACATTTCTTTAGCCAAATATCTCTTTTTAAGATTTGGCTTTTCAAAAGGCTATTTTATTTTAGCTTATTCTTCATCAGCATAATATATATAGATATATATATATATATTTTTTTTTTTTATCATAGTTCCTTGGCCATTTCAATCTCTCTTTTCTTTTTGGAAGAACTCTCTCTCCCCCTCTCTTTTTTAATGAATGGTCTCTTTTGCACCTCTTTTATCATACTTATCAATTTGCATTAAGTCTCTCTTTTATATATATATATATATATATATATATATATATATATATATATATATATTTCTTTTATTGCAATATCTCAATTCTCTTGTTGGGCTTTGTCATCGTGTATCTCTTTTTCTTTTTGTTATTTGGATGTCATTTGATCATCCACGTGATCTTAAGATTTCTCCTTATCATTGTTTGATATATCATTGAAAAAATAATAAATAAAACATTTGATAGACAGTGAAGAGAATATAAAACAAGTATTTTAAAATGGTTGGATGGATGACATAAAGCAGTTTGCTAAAAAAAAGCTAATATTCAGAGCAAGATATGATTGATCTGTTCTAATACAATGTCAAATAATCATCTCAATCCAAAAACTTGCTAATTAAATAGTTATGAGTTCAAATTTTATCATTTTCATTCTCTTTTCTAATTAAAATTAATTGCTAGCACAAGGTAGTGCATGTTTACGCAAGTTCATTTGAGAATATATGTTATACAATAATATAAACCAAATCTTAGAATCTTATTTAACGATTTAAGTTTTTGAATTGAGATAATTCTTGGAGAGGAAGGAGGCTTGAACATAGAAGTATTGTTACTAATTCCATATCTCCATTGTATACTCAGATTTTAGACAAAAGTGCTATCACCTGTTATTTTTTCATTAATATAGTTTAGATGAAGCATCTCTTAATGCCCTCAATTTTTTATTTTTTTTAATTACAATACCACTGCTTTGTGCTATATATCACTAGCTACGTTTCTTGAGCAGTGAAATTACTGCTTTAAACTTCTAGACTTCTGTTCTGTTGCCCTCCCATACAATGCTTGTGATGCTGGTGCTTTACTTTAGTTCTCCAACAAAGGTTTCATGATCGTCAGTAATATGCCTACCACAACGATCCTTCAATATATAACTATTTTCTGCTACCATGGTAATATTCCTTTTGTAGAAACACCATTAATTAAGATTCATATATAGGAAAGTAAAGCTTTTCTCCAAAAGCAAAAGCAACAAACAGAAAGTATTGGGAAAACCAGAACAGGATAAACGGGACAGAAAGCAAAGACATATAGCTAGATGCATGTCTTAAAGTATGTATCTTACGAACAAAATGAATCTTAATTTATGACACAACATAGATTGATCACAAATTAAGAAGTTGGACTTCGATATATAGAAGAAGGAAGCATGAAACGCATTCCTTTTATCATTGGTTGATGAAAGTCTTGATATGGGATGCCATCTCTTGAACGCGGGTATGGGAGAGATGAGAATTATGTAGAACTTGAAATGCATGGCCGACTCCTTTGTACGTCACTGTTTCAACTCTCTTACCAGCTCTAGTCAAGGCCGAACAAAATTCCGAGTTTCTGTCCTTGAGTATATCCAACTCAGATATGCCAACCATTATAGCTGGAAGTCGGAGGTCACGCAACTTGCTGGCACCATTTGCTAAAGGGTTGCAGTATGGATGATCACGGTTAGATCCTAGAGGTAGTGATAACCGCCAATACGTGTCAGAAGCCGACAGAGTCAGTGCTGAGTTAGCTGGTTGAGTCATATTTTTCTCAGACAAAGTTCGTGCCTCTCCTCCAAAGAAAGGTTGGATCAATATGATACCCTTGAAACACAAAGGCTTTGTCATGGACTCAGGATTGTATCTGGATTCTAGCCTTGTGGCCACGTTGTAGGCTATGTTTGCACCAGCGCTGTCACCAGCTAGGAACATGCTAGAGAAATTGCACCGACTCAACCACCACTTATGCTCTGGAGAACCATTTAGAGCCTGTTGTTTTACCCATGTAAAGGCGTCGATGCCATCATCATAAGCAGTAGGGAGACGATTTTCGGGGGCCAGCCGGAAGTTTATGGATAAAATAATGCAACTTGCTTTAGAAGCAAGATTGGCCAAGAACTCATGGTAAACACTCCAAGCAGCAGAGCCAACACAAAACCCGCCTCCATGGAAGTAAACAAGCAAAGGCAGCGTGCCTGAGCGGTTTGAGACATAAATGCGAGCCCACAAGTTAGTGAACTTGTCGATAACAACATCTTTTGCTGTCACATCATTTACTGTCGCCAGGTTGCAAGGAACACTGGGAATGATAGGAGGCCTTTCGATGTATCCATCTTTGTAAACTCTGATGAGTCCTTCGATTTCTTCAATGATTACTCCATGGGAGTTCTTGTTCGTTTGACGATTAATTCTTGGATCCAAGGAGATGGCAGCCATTTTTTTTCTTCTCATACAAGGAGTGGGATGGAAACGACTTGTTAGTGTGTTCTGCTATAAACCTAAAGTCTCTTTATATAGAGAGCGAGAGATAAGGTCAAGGATAATTAAAGCTCTGAATGGTGAGGGAACCTCCTTTCCTTACCATCTGACAAGTTGGCAGATAGTTGAACTCTTGCTATGACATCACTTGGATTCTCAGATCATGTGGGAACTCCTACTTTCCATCTTTTAAAAGTAATATTTTCCGAAATTTTTGTTATAAGATTTATGAGCTCGTGATTTTTAGAAAAAGTATTAAATGACCATCACTGTCATCAATAAATTTTTCTAAAATTTTCTGCTACAGTTGATCAACATGAGCCAACATTTGATGGAAATCTTATTCTTGTATATCCGCTAAATACAGCATTTGAAGAAGAGTGAATGGCACAACTTGCATTACAATTTGACTTTTGTTATTGGATAGTTACATGTGAATATTGTTTGAATTCTTCATTGTAAAAAGGGAAGATAATGAAAATCAACTGGTTCAACATCAAACATGGTTTAGAAGAATGGAATCCCTCTACATTGACAAATGAATACTGTGGAGTCAAACTTATAATGACACTTAAACTTCCTAGTTTATTCTTTCAATTATTCCGTGTGATATTCTACACTTCTCCATATTCTTTGTTCTTGTGATGTTATTACTGCTTGCACCGGCCCATAGTAATAAGCTTCCAGGTAGCAGAATTACAAATGGGCATCTGGATATTATTTATACAGAAGCCATCAGAACAGCACCTGATTGGACAAGCTCATGAAAGAAAGCTAACAAGCAAAGAAAATGCTTGATACGCCAACTATTAGAGAATCCAAGCTCATGTATGGGTGATATGCATACATATCTACTGCTGCAACGAAAGCTCCAAGTTAGAAAATTTGTTCGTATTCATACGCCAACGGTTTCACTGCTATCTTGAGTTGATTTTGGACGGCCAACTTTATGCACCAAATATCCTCCAATCTTCTTATCTAACTTTTGACTCTGCGACTTCCAAAGTTGCATTTCCACCTCCTTTTTGTGCAATCCCTCTGTTGTGATCTTCAGATGGAATTTAGATCACTTGTATAGCCGCCATGGAGATAGAAAATAATGACATAATTTTTAGTAGTGCATTTTCCATATAGACACGGTAAGCCATTATTACTGGTATTTGACATGGACATAGAAGCTAATGACATATATATTTTCGGCATTTCATTATTGAAAAATATAGTTTCAGATCTCTGCTTGTCAAATCATATTGTATTTTGTGGTGAGATATTCGACAGGATATGATCCTGCTAACAATTGTTGAGTTTAACTGAGAGCAAATCTTTCTCAAATCATGTTCCAACTTGATGATTTACCAAACATTCAACTAGTCTGGAAATAGAATTTATGGGTTGAATAATTGGTTAATTAATTGGTCTTAGTAATCTTATTCATTCTTTTTAGCCAAGATAGTTGATAGCTTATACTTAATGCATGGTAGGTCAAGATAGCTTGCAACTAATACCTGTAAAAGATCTTTTTTGTGGAGGTGGAGACTCTTTAATACTTAAATAAATATCTTTTTAGAAAGAGAAAAATACAATAATATTCTAAAAAGAGATGTTTTGAAAATATACATGCAGTAGAGAATGAAAATTATGAGCTTATGTTCTGAAGATCTCATGGTGTATTTATACCCCATGAATCTTATTCTTTTGTGAAAAGGAGGGTCTGCAGCATAATTATCCTGATAGCGTTTAATGAGGGATAAATATCTCTTACATCCGTATTAATGTTTAATATGAATATGATGGGTCATTTAAATACTTTTATACATCTAAAAAAGTTTAAGGAGATTAGAGTTTAAGATGTCAAATATAGCTAAGCCTATGAAAACTGAGTTCTTCCCCGATGTTAGATTCAAGAGAGGATGGTCATTCCCTTGGACGTGCATAAGGGAGGATGGTCGTTGTCTTGAACTTGACTAACTGCTAAGTTCAAGTGTCTTGGGTTTGGCATGTTTGTTAGACCTATATTATCGTGGATTTGGTTGATTACCAAGTCCAAATGCCATGGGTCTGAGATGTTTGCCAGATTCATCTTACATTGGATTTGGTTGATTGACAAGTTCAAGTGTCTTGAGTTTTACATGTTTGCTAAACCCATGTCACCTTGGATTTGGTTGACTGTCAAGTCTAAGTGCCTTGGGTTTGACATGTTTATCATAATAATATTACTTTAAACTTGACATATTTGCTAGACCCATATTATCTTGGATTTGGTGAATTATCAAGTCCAAGTGCCTTAGACTTGCTTGATTTATCAAATTCAAATGCTTTTGAATTGACTAACTACCAGGTTTAAATACCTTAAGTTTGACATGTTTACCTGACTTAAGTTACATTGAATTTAGCGAATTATCAGGTTTATATGCTTCGGGTTCGGCAAATACACTATCTTGAACTTAGTTGATTGCAAAGTCGAAATACCAGGCTTGACACAGTGTAAAGTCTCCCAAGTCTCCCATGCCCATTCCCTTGAGCATGCTATGAGAAAAAGAGTTATAAAAGTTTTTTAAGCCCATTACAAAATAGACTTATCACAAGTTGAACTCTGAATCGCATCAAGTCCATTTTAGGTGTACTGTTTAAGCACATTCATTCACCTGTACTAGATATTCCCTGGTAGAAAAAGGGAAAAGGATAACAAGAAAGGAGATGAAGAAGTATTGAGCACGTGTAAAAGCACATTCTTGATATTTTATTCTTTGTATTCTTCCGAATCGTTCCTTCCGTTTTCACCTTTCTAGCCTTCAATAATGAAATAAAGTTGTTTTTCCCTGGCATTTTATCTCCTCCGATTAACAGGGAAAAAAAAAAAAAAATTCAAAGTGTAGATGATTCACCTTCATATTATTCTGCGAAAGAAAGAAAAATCAAGTTTGAAGTTTCGCTAGTGAAGAATTTATGCTCTTGAAGGGCAGAAACTAAAGCTCTTGCCACCCTTTGAATTCTATCAAATTTGGAGAATCACCCATGTTTATCTTAGTAATCTAGCAAAGCCCTTTCTGCAAAAAAATATGTGTATTTGGCTGATCAAGTGACTTTTCAAAGTTATACAAACCCATAATGCATTCGTCAATCGACGTCACCAAACTTCAGTATCGTTGAAATTCATGTCTGTGAGATGTCAAAGTAGATTCACTAAGGACAAACCAGAAAAGGAAAACAAAAGATTCATTGTTTTATAGGAAGAAATGTGCTGATATATATGCTTTAGAGAGTAGTTCCAGGCAGTGCTTGTGTGCACTCAGAACATGCACCAATGATGGAAGCACATTTTGAGCATTCATAAAAGAGAGGTACCTCAAATAGCTTTTCTGGAATGAAAATCTGGAATATAGTGGTCCAAAGAAAGACAAAAGAGCCATGTCGTGTGTCAGCTAAAGCCAGGCAGCATTATTCATGACCCTAAGGAAGTGTTTTATTAATTTTCGTAATTTTCTGTGGTGCTGGCTTCTCAAAAACAAATTCTTATTAAAATTCATGTTTTATTGCAAATCATAAATCACTTTGTATCTTAGAAAAGTAAGATATACTTTTGTTCTCCTCTTCTAATCGGAGAGAGGTGCCAAGATCAAAGACGTTTCTGCAAGAAAGCAATACTCAGCTGGTCCCATTTCAGAGATTTTATACCACAAATATACCCTCATAAATATACTCAACTTCAAAGTTTGATCCCGTTGAAGTCATCAAAGCACCTCATAAATCTCAAAACTGAAGATTTTTTTCACAAGAACCAGTGAATGATGGTCATATTCACCTCAGATAACTCCATGACAGCAACTCCAGATTCTTTGATCCTTACATTCCACCAGAAACAAGCCTTTCAAGCCCCATGGACAGGCAAATGGACTGCATGCTATATATCTTTATCTTTACTCTCTTAGACATTCCCTTCTTTGTTCTCCTTCTTTTTGACCAACTCCATGGACACACACGTGTCTGAGGAAAAAAGTTCTTTATCATGAAATCTTGTAGGAACAATGCTCTTTATCATGAGATCTCGTTGGATCAAATTGTTACCAAATAGAATTTTTCTTGTTACAAATTCAATAACCATGCACTATTTCTTAATGTCAACATATACCTCGGTGCCACAGTCAACATGGCCAGATGCGAATGGAAGTTAATTCTTAGAACCTTCTCTTACAGTTGCTTCAGCTTCAGAGAGAAGTAGCCAACAAGAGAGATTCAACTTTTCATCCTCGGCTTTAAATTTTGTCAAAATTTATTTTTTTGATTCGGAAATCTACCATAACATGGTGCAAGACCTTATTAATTATGCAATAAATTCTATCCAAAATCTAGGTCATTATAACCAAAATCAGATTACCCTTTGGTAGTGTAAGCAGAAATATTTAGCCACATAATAATTTTAAACTTGTAGCAACTTTTTGAGAATCCAGATCATTATTTTATGAAAAATATAATCTAAACTTGGATTATAAAATTATAAAATAGTAAGGTCTTAAAATTAATGGTAAAAACTTGACAATTATTATGGGAATGGAACTTTTAGGCTCTCTGTTTCTCTCTTTTTTTTTTCCCGATCAGTATGAACGCTAGTCCCCTCCCTATTGACCCTGTTCATCTTTTTTATGAAGAGAAAATGCTGGAATTAATGTAGTTTAGAATGACTTATGGGAATTTATTATGGGGATTTGATTGAAGATTTGGGTTGTAATTCTGGAATCGTGGATTTGGAATTGAGAGATTGGTATATGGAATTAATTGATCCGAAATTCAAAATTAATTATAGGATTTTGGGGTTTAATTGCTTGATTAATTTGAACAAAAATGAATCAAACAAAAACAATTGGATTGAAATGGAATTAAATGAATTGAATTAATTGGAATGAAATAAACAAGACTAAAATGAAATTAAACATGGAGTCAATTGGTACTTAATATTTTATCCTTTTCAATATGGTCATTTGCTTCCCAAAATTCCAAAATAGCATTTTTATTTTTGATTATGTCTTGAATCAATTTACTTTTCTATATTTAATCATTTGTTGCAAATTTATTCTAGGTTCATCAAATCTTTAATTCTTAACCTAAATTGACTTCCAATTTCAAATTAGCTTTTCGATAAAGCCCTCCTTTGATTTCTAACTTGACTATTTATTTCAAAATCATCCTCGAACTTTAAATTTCCTCCACTCTTAGCCAAATTAAATCAAAATAACCTCATTTCTCAATCTCCTCTTCAATTTAACCCTTAATTATGACCCAAAAATTCCCAAACTTAATTTTTGCTCGTGATACTCAATTATTGGTTCAATTTCAACCACAACTATATTTTGTTTTAGTATATTTTTATTTTTTTTATGATTTTCAAGATTTTTTACACATAAAAATTAAATAAAAATAAAGAAAATAACAAAATAATTAAAATAAACTAAAATTACAGAAAATACATTTTTTTTTATTTTCCTAAGGAGTGAAAATTGGGTATAATAGTTACCCTTTTTTTACAATGCTTACGTTGCAACGTCTTGTGTGAAGCTTTGTATAGTAAGCTTTATAAGGAAAAATGATATTTAACACGAAAGGGATTTAATATTCTTTAGTTCAACAAAGGGATTCAACACCTTTATAAATCACATAGTTTGAATAATAGGTATTTGATACCTTAAAATTCCAAAAAATAGTCTCATTCTAATGGGTTAACTATCCAAGATGATTTTATTCTTATGGGTGAACTACCTAGGTGGGCTCATTCTTATAAGTGGTTGTCAAAGAACCATCTCAACCCAATAGCTTAAGCTTTTAAGTGAGGTTCCAAGATATAATTTATATTATTCTCTAACACACCCCCTCAAGTGAAAGCCCTTTGGGCTTGAAACTTACACAGGCTCACATTACCTTGTGCTTGATTTTTATAAAATAAATGGGGATGGTGAGATTCGAACTCATGACCGCTTGGTTAAAAGGCTCTGATACCATGTCAAAGAACCATCTCAACCCAATAGCTTAAGCTTTTAGGTGAGATTCCAAGATATAATTTATATTATTCTCTAACAGTGGCTTACCCAAGATGATCTCATTTTTATAGGTGACTTATCTAAGATTTGAAATGTTTTAGAAATTTAATCATTTAGAGAGATGAGTGGGATCTAGCTTGAGATATCATAATTGCATGGTTGAGTCTGAAACTTCCTAATGGAGGGGTTAACCTCTTTTTCTTAACTATGAGTTGAAAACATGGTTGAATTTTCTTTTTCTAATGGTAGGGTTGGATTTTCTTATTGCAGGATTGAAACTAGGAATTCCTGATGACATGGTTGGATTTTCCTTTCTTAATGGTAGGGAAGGATTTTTCTAAATGCAGGGTTCAAAATAAAAATTTCTAATAACAAGGTTGAATTTTCCTTTTATAATGGTAGGATTGGATTTCCTGATTGTAGGGTTGAATTTTTATTTCCTAGTGGCAGGGTTGAATTTCTTGATTATAGGGTTACAATTTGGAATTCCTGATAATAAGGTTAAAATTTCCTTTCCTAATGATAATGTTGGATTTTCTTGATTGGAGGGTTGAATGACAATTCCTGATGCATGGTTTAACTTTTCTTTCCTAATAGTAGCGTTGGATTTTCCTTGCCTAATGGTAGGGTTAAAACTTGAAAATATTTATGGAAACGGTATTGAATGTCTATGTATGAGGTGTCAAAATAAAAAGTTTCTCAATTCAGATATTGTAATGATGTATCTTTTACAAAAAGGATTCATAGGGAAATATATATGTTGGTTTGCATATGAAAAACCACATGTTCCATATGAGACCATGGTAGAAAGGATGGTTGGGTTAACTATTAGTTCTAGCATTGTTTTTGGAGTTGTAGATGAAAATTATAATTCTTATAAGAATATGGTTATGGATGCGATGTAAATAAAACAATGTTATGCAAGTGAATGTTTAATCGTAGATGAAGAACCAAATGTAGACGTGACCAGGTTCTTTGATCTTTAGAAAGACTACGATGAACCATTATGGAAGGGGTGTACAAATAACAACAAATTATTAATTTCTGCACATGTATTCATCATCAAGTCAAATTAAGCTTCATTGCATAGCTTCAACTTGCATTAACCTCACTGCATAGGAGCCTCATAAAGATACCTTCACTGCATTATTCATGTTCTTTCATCTTTTGAACAAGAAATATGAACTGTGTTCATCGATGGAGTCTTCTCCAGAGCCAAGTACCAAAGGTAAATTGCCAGTTCTTCTCTATATGTTCTTAATTAGAATTTCTGTTTGCCACCAAGTTTTAATGAAAGATGTTATTTATTGTCAGTGGATCACTATTTCAACTCTTCCTCACACTCGGAATCAGAAAAGGAATCTTAAGGTAAGCTCAGGCTAGAAAAACTTCACTGATTATATTGTCTGTAGTTTGAAATCTGAAGTTCATTGAGGCTGTTGTGGTGTCTTAGCCCATTTTATTTCTCACAGAAGAATGGAATGGTTCATGGGTCTTAAAGCAGACAAATCAATGTAGGGATTAAACTCAATTGAGTTGAATCATGTCATGTCAGATTTGAGTTTTGTTTCCTGTTCCTTTAGATTAAGAGGCTCTGTGCTATTCCTAAGTAACTAGCCGTCTTTTATCTTGTGTAAAACAGATGCAGATTTAAGGCTTCATCATAGCATAATAATGTAAAACAAGATTGAATTATAGTAGTGCTAATTAATTTAACCAGAGACAAAAATAAAAAAGAAAATTGATGAACATCTATGCTCTTTAATTTTAAATTGTTAAACTAATAACTTTTTAACAACGTCATACAGCACTAACTAAAGATGGTTACGATAGCAGCAAGGTTTTTCCATGTTTCTCTGCTGCTTCTGCTCCTGCTTATTGCCTCGACTTGCAGCCAGCATAAACTGACCAGACAAGAAAAACCAGAATGATTAAAACGATAACTCCTACGACCAACCCTGCAGTAATGTAATCATTCATCTTGCTTCTTCAAATCAACCTTCTAGCTGTGAGTACTGTACCTGCATGCAAGGCCAGATTAATGGATTCTAATTAACATGCAAAAAACTTTCATAGAATTTAAATGCTCTTAACATTAATTAATAAGAGAGGCAAAGCTAGCTCACTCGTCTGATTAGTCAAAAACAATTTCCAGCAGCGGGGAGTACTCACAGCAAAGAGTCCTACCTGTATTTATATTCAGATGCCCAAAACAGTATAGGAAATTGCTTCTTATTGAATAGGAAGGCATTTGTCCGAAATAGTATATGAAAACTGTCAAAGAACTATCTCAACCCAAAAGTTTAAACTGTTAGATAAGGTTTTAGGATATGATTTATATTATTTTTTAACACACTCCCTCAAGTGAAAGCCTTTTAGGCTTGAAACTTACACAGGTCCACATTATCTTATGCTTAATTTTTATCAAATAAATGAGGTTGTGAGATTCGAACTCATGATCATTTTATCATCAAGACTCTGATACTATATCAAAGAACTATCTCAACTCAAAATTTTAAATTATTAAGTAAAATCTTAAGATATGATTTATATTATTCTTTAACAAATTTTTTTTTTTAAGCAAGTCCGATCACAACTATACGTAGATGAACTTTTATGTCAGAATATATATATTTTTTCCCGTATATGTCTGGAGAAATTCTCTGTTACAAGCCGGATAAGCAAAATACAGGCAACACAAGCTGCATCATGGAACGGAAACCTTTCTCTCTAATCAAATCAGAGCTCTCAAGCTTACCTCTATATTATCTCTCACTTTACCAAATCCCAAAAACAGTGGCCAGGAAGATCTTCGCAATTCTAAGAATATTCCCTTTGGAGCAGATTGCATGATAAGAAAAAAAGATGTGCAAAGTGGCGAGGGAAAAATGTATTATAGAGAAAAGTTCTCCATTTTTTACACTTATGGACATTGCATATGCTGTCTCCTTTCATTTCACTTTTTAACTCTACAATGTATTTGGTGTTTGAAAATTTGTTAAAATAAAGTTAATGAGATCAAATTAAAAGTGGTGTATATTAATTTTTATGAATTAAAATTTAATCTCTAATATAAATTTTTTAACATTAAATATTAATATGTATATTATTATTTCCTCTTATTGCTTCCTGCTTTATTCTTCATACTCCACTTCCAGTTCGATACTCAAATCAGCCTTTATAACGGCAACTTATTCTTGAATTAACTCCTGAAAGGTCAGTGATGACTAATTAAACTGAATTGTGGGGTATCTAAGATCAAGACACTTCATCCCATCCTCATATCTCGAGTCGTAGTTATAGAAACAACGTAAACTTAATTCCTATGGGGTCTATTAGTAGCTCCAACCATAACTCTGGATCATATTCTGGATGGGTTAAAAGGTTTATTTTTTTGTGTTTGGCATGCATGCCAGTGTTATATGTTTTCTAAAAAAAATACAAGTCATAATTATTGATAAAAAAAATATCAATTCCAAAAATATTCAAAACCTTTCAAAGTTTACTAACAACGAAAGTCTCTGCTTAGCTGTCCATGAAGTGTTTCACTCCTTTTTCTTTATTCTTTTTTTATTTATGTGTTTGCACATGTAATTCTATTACTATTGATTCACTTCAAAGTTATGCAGCCTGTAAAATTAATTATTAGTTAAAAATGGTCTCAAATAACCATTAATATTTGAAGAAAAATACTTAAAAAAACAAAGTCATAGAGGCACTTTTCATTGTTAAAGAAAAGAAGTGATTAGTTTTTATGCTTACTTATCAAATCATGAATTTTTTTTATTTATATTCTCAGATGCAGATTGTGACCGCCTCTTAAAACTATTCTAGATGTCATGAATTCTAGATATTTCTTCTAATTATTTTTTGTGACATGAGGTCTAAAATTCTTCTACACTGCAAAGTCATTCGACTTGATTATTTTCTTTGCATTCGTGTAGGCATCATACCAATAATCGCTTAAGGATATAGATTCATTTGCCATAAGATCTCCATAATCCTCGCCTAAAACTGTCATGTAGTTTGGCGACTCAACTCAACTCAGTTAACTGGGCAAATTTAATACCTCGCACCAAGCATCTGCCAATGTACAAATAGAATTGTCAAACCATCCAAGTTCAGTGTCTCTAACATAGAAATAAAATGTAAATTCACTAAATTTTGACACGCACAAAGGAAAGGAAATTAATTAAAAAACGAAGGAAAAGGAAAAGGCCTTCCTAATTATCATTCCTGCTTGCCCCCAAATGAGCTCAACAGTCGGAGCTCTGAAAATTTAAATGCTTTTACCGTATTCGAATTTGTTTTACAGTAGTTCTAATTATAAAATTAGATCGTACTTCATGTCAACTTGAGCTGGATTAAGATGCTTTAAAGATGAGGGACGTTCTTGACATAAAATCAGTAATATAAGGACCCCGAGCTCATTAACCCTAACTTTTTGTGCGCGCTTGCGCTTAGCTTGAACTTCCAGAAAGCCCTAAAACCCCAAACAACACACACACACACACACACACAGTTCCTCTCTACAGTTCCATTAAAACTCCGAACGACTGCAAACTCACGTACTCTCCCTCTCCCTCTCTTTTATTTTGAAAGAGAAAAATGTCGCTAAGAGTATTAAACCCTAATGCGGAGGTTCTCAACAAATCGGCGGCGCTTCACATGAACATCAATGCCGCTAAAGGCTTACAAGATGTTCTCAAATCCAATCTCGGCCCCAAAGGCACCATCAAGATGTATCTCTTTCGCTTTTTCGTCTTCTGTTTTGTTTTTTCTCTTGTTGTAATTTGTTTTGTGTTTCTGCGATTTAATTACTTTGTGTTTTTGTGTTTTTTAGGCTTGTTGGTGGTGCTGGAGATATAAAACTCACGAAAGATGGAAACACTATTTTGAAAGAAATGGTTTGTTTTTTTTTTTTCTTTGGTTTTCTCGATCTGGATTTTTTGTGATTAAAGGCAGAGTTAGGGTTTTATGCTTTTCTTTTTTGTTCTTTAAAGTGAGTCTTCCCTAAGAAATGAGCTCTAGGAGCAACTTGAAGCAACTTTGGATTCTAAATGCTGAGTTAGATCTAAAAAGACAATGGGTATGCTATTTGAGGTTTTAAATAAACAATGGGTGTCTATTGGTGGGTTTTTTGTTAAAAAATTGCTTGAATTTCTTTGATGGTTGCAGCAAATTCAAAGCCCTACTGCGATTATGATTGCAAGGACAGCTGTTGCCCAAGATGATATAAGTGGAGATGGTACGACATCTACTGTGATCTTTATTGGAGAGCTTATGAAGCAATCTGAACGGTACATTGATGAAGGTTAGCGAAGCTATATATTATCATTCTCTTGAGTTCTATACTTTTGATGTTTCTGTTATTTCTCATTTTATGCTTGCGTGTCCCTTCTATTCTTGAATTATTTATTTTTTCAAATGTTTAGAGCCCTAAATAAAGAAAGACATGTTCTGACAAGACAGGGTAGTGAAAGGTGTTAGATTCTAATGCCCTAAAGTTCAAACAAGTTGGTGTTGTTCAAGGATTGCATCTGTGTTGTGTTTGCGCGTTGCAGAGGCAAGAATAGAAATTTGCAAGTTTTTATGTATTTGACCTTGGAATAGTTAAATTTTGCTATGATTAATTAATTTATTGCACTAGAATTTATCATCAAGGCACATCTTCATTCTGCTGTTATACTTTCTCTAATGGTAAAAATAGTTGTATCTTGTTGTTCTTTCAATTATGCCTTCTAGGTTTTGGAATAGGGATGCTTGGTTCTTAGTTGCGAGTTTCATTTCAGAAAATCTACAACTTTCTCATATGGTTTTTTTATTGCTTGTCTGAGGTAACCTTTATATTTTATTCATGGGTGTTTATTTTGTCTTAAGGGATGCATCCACGTGTCTTGGTTGATGGTTTTGAGATTGCCAAAAGAGCTACCCTCCAGTTTCTTGAAAAATTTAAGACACCAGTGGTGATGGGTGATGAACCCGACAGGGAAATTCTAAAAATGGTTGCAAGAACAACAATAAGGACAAAGGTAAGGTCTATTCATCAGTTTACTCCTTGTTTTATAACCTGTTTGGATATTATTTAAAGTTGACCTTATTCTTTTGTGCAGCTATATGAAGCTTTGGCTGATCAATTAACTGACATAGTTGTTAATTCGGTGAGTGTAGCCAGTGGTGTTGATATATCTTGAGGCTGTTGGAAAAGAAGATGTTTAAGTCAGATTTTGACAGCTTCTATTTTTGCATTAATTGTGATTTACTTGTTTGTACAGGTGCTCTGTATTCGAAAGCCTGAGGAAGCCATTGATCTATTTATGGTGGAGATTATGCACATGCGTCATAAATTTGATGTTGACACAAGGCTTGTAAGTTAATCCTTTTGCATTTACTCTGGATTCCTGTGGAATATTTTCACCTGGAATGTGTAAAAATTGTTTTACAGCTCCCAATTTCCTGATTGACTATTTTAGTTAGGCTTCAAGAGAATGTTTCAAATGGTTTTCTTAAGTTAATTTATCTAGTTTGGTTCTTTATAACTTTAGTTTTTGTTTTCGGCACAAGAGGGTTTTCACCAATGATGGTTGAGTAAAATCATATTGAATAGAGGTCCTTCAAGATTAAGATTGAGGGGTCATAGATCTTCAAAAACCCTTCCATGTGAAACAGAATCAATTTTTTTGAATGAGATATGTTTAGCATTGATATTAAATGGAATGCACTGCTCTTTTCCATTATTCAACCTTTATTCAGTAAAATAATGCTGCTTGTTAGATTTTTCTCAATGCTGTTACATTGGATTAGGTAACTTTCCAGGATATTGATGATTGGTTTTAGTTCGAAAGTTCCCAGGTGTAGCTTGGACAGCGTTTAGTTATTGTTCATTTTTTTATTTCTACTTTGATATAATTTTTGTCAGTGTTGTCAAGAGGTGCTGAGGTGGCCCTTGCCTGGGCGCTCCAGGAGAGGCGAGGCTCCAACGCCTTTATTAGCCTTAGGTGTTGGATTTCAATGAGGTGCTGCCTACGCGAGTGCCTTGTGAGTGGGTGCAAGGCGCTAAGGCTAGCGCTTGCTTGAAGTTCTTCCTTTTCTGTTGGATTTTTCTTTTTTCTTTTAAAATGATTTATGTTTTGACCTATTTGTCGATTTTTTTATTATACCACTAAAAAACAACGTAGGAGTATTTTTGTAACAAACAAAGATTAGGGTAAAAAAATTAAAATAAATCATTAAGGTGGGAGACAAACAGAGAATGAAGGATACTTGGACGAGAAACACCTGCCAAACTTTTTTTTTCAACAGTGGGAGTCGGAGAACAACACATCTGTACATGTAATACTTTATTTTTTTCTAAACAAGTGCAGTATGGCTTGAGAGATGAGGATTTCGATTATAATCATCAAATGGAGGGTGTGGAGGATTCAAGTGAAGGAGAAGGAAAGCATGGATGAAGATGTTTTTGAAGATTAATGAATAATGATGATGATATTTAATTTTGTTTTTTAATCTATTTGGCTACTTACTACTTTAAATTATCTTATTTTGTTTGAAGGGTGAAATATAACTTTATATGACTATGTTATGGTATTTTATATTTTCTTTTGATTTTCTAATGATCTAATCTTAATTGGGAAGACATATATATATATAGCATATTGGCTTGGTTCATTTAGGCGAGCGCCTCGGGCATTTTATAGGCTTGGCGCCTCTTGCCTTTGACAACACTGATTTTCGTCTTTTGAAGATAACTTCTGTACTTTTCTAAAAACTTTTTGTCCCATTATTTACTTGTTCTGTCTTCCAGGTTGAAGGTCTTGTTCTTGATCATGGTTCCAGGCATCCTGATATGAAAAGACGGGCAGAAAACTGTTTTATCTTGACATGCAACGTCTCTTTGGAATACGAGAAAAGGTATACATCTTGTCAACTTGAATTTGATTGGAATTGATGTTGAATATGAGCTATCAAGAACTCTGTAGATAGAGCTGTGGTCTGTCTCAGTTCATTGGAAGCTAATATTTTTTTTCCACAGTGAAATAAATGCAGGATTTTTCTACTCAAATGCAGAGCAGAGGGAGGCAATGGTTGCAGCTGAAAGGCGCTAGGTTGATGAAAGAGTTAGAAAAATTATTGAACTAAAAGATAAGGTTAAGTTACACATTCAATACATTTTATGTTCATGTTACTGTCCCTGCCAACATGTTGGTTTCTGAAGTGTTGCTTGTACTTTTGGTCTTCCAGGTTTGTTCTGGTACAGACAACAATTTTGTGGTTATTAATCAAAAGGGAATTGATCCTCCATCATTGGACCTTCTTGCACGAGCAGGGGTAAGTCATGGAACAATTATATTCTGTTCCCTAGTGATTGAATGCGAGCAATAATTAGCTACTTGATGCAATAAACTCGCTTCAGCTTGCTGCAAATCATTTTTATGTGTTAGTATTGGGTGTTGTCTTTCATTATGTTTTCTCTTATGGTGTGTGGCATGAGTAGGGATTAAATGTTACTACAATGATCAATTTTGTTTGTTGGAAAAATTATGAGAGGGGGGATGATTCAGGGATTATTAGCTACCCTCCAAGAGGGTGTAATTATAAACCTTGGGACAAGAAGGAAAAGGCTTTGAACTAGGGTGGAGGGTGGTTGGGTTCGACTTTCCGCCTTTCTTCTTCCTCAAATTTATAAATCACATTTTCTATCTTTTACTGTTTACTTGCACCTTATGAAGCATATTGTTTTATTTTTTCTTCATGTAATTTCCATTGGATCTACTGTAAGCTTGCTTGCGAAGCTCCTACCAAACATTGTTATACCTTTACCAATTGCTTTTGTGACAATACATCCTCATTTCTTAACCCTGTAACAAACTCGTGAACACCATGTTAGATTGATTTTGAACCTCATAATCAGCTTTAGTAGATACAAATTTCACAAGTTAATGATTGTTTGTGATAACAATTGGTTAAAAGCATGTTTTATTTTTAATTTTGTGAAATCATGCCATTTGCTCAATGAAATAATTATTAAAAGCAAATAAGCGAGAAGGCTTAAGTTGATGGAGGTACAAGAACCACTTGCTACCTCTGTAATTCTCTTGATTTTGTGAAATTATGGATGCAGGAATGGAGATATGAAATGGTTTTTCATTATAGTTTAGATTGTAAATATGGCTAGAATACCTGCCACTGTATGTGGCTCTTGCTTTGGATGGTTACAAGCAAGACTTGGCTTTTTGAATGCTTTGTCTTGGATTAGATTCCTTTTTACATGGTACCTAATGATATATGTACGATGACTATTGCTAGTTTGAAATCTGGTTAGTCTACCTGCTTGCCCTGATGTTGTTATTTAAAATGGGGCTGATCTGCTTTCTTATGTTTTACAGATAATTGCCCTTCGAAGAGCAAAGAGGAGAAATATGGAACGCCTGGTTTTAGCATGTGGAGGAGAGGCTTTGAATTCTGTTGATAATTTAACTCCTGATTGCCTTGGTTGGGCTGGACTGGTTTATGAGCACGTCCTTGGTGAAGAGAAGTATACATTTGTTGAGAATGTTAAAAACCCCCATTCTTGCACTATCTTAATAAAAGGTATAGAAGCGTGTATACATCCTCAGCAAACTTGTATAAATGTTTATGATTTTCTTTTTATTTGTTCTAAATGCTATCAGATGATTTTTTCTTGTTTGTTTTAATTGCTTCTTTTAGGCCATTTATCCATGAGGTTGAAGTATGTACTCTTTTACGTTCAAGCATGAAATGTATATTCGTCTTGCAATTTTGTAATTTAGCAGGGGTGAATCATTACTCGACTTTTTTATTGTTACAGGACCTAATGACCATACAATTGCCCAAATAAAGGATGCTGTCCGTGATGGCTTGAGAGCAGTCAAAAATACAATTGAAGATGAAGCTGTGGTACTTGTAAGTTCTGCTTGCAGAAATCTGTGACATTTGTATGTGCAATCATGCTTGATTAAATTGTTGCATATTGATTTATGTAAAGCTGTGCTTGTGGCCTTTGATGGTGGCTTTGGAAGTTCTGTGGTACATCTAAAATGTGGTTCATGTATATGCAAGTTATGTTTCTGCTCAAGTGAAGTGTGCTTCATGAAAAAGCTGTTTCTTGTATGTACCGGCAGTTTAGGATACAATCAAAAACCAACATTATTGTGAACCAAGAGTGGTTTCAATCAAATAAACTTACAAGCTAATTGCATGAATGCTGATTAGAATGAAATTTATGTATGGTGGAGCTGTGGACGTCAATGTATTTGATTATATGATAAAAATAATTGACTTGAAAGTTGAGATTGGCCTCTTGGGATTGGGTGAGATATAGAGTATTGACACGTTTTCTGTTGTAATTCTTAGCATATAATTCTGCAAATAAGCAACTATTTGTCGATGACTTGATTCAGTTCTGAAATTTCTTTCCCACTCAAATAATGTCATTTATTTTCATCAGGGAGCAGGAGCTTTTGAACTTGCAGCCAGAAAACACCTGATCAATGAAGTAAAGAAAACAGTTAAAGGGGTAAATGCCTGCATGTTATTTATATTTGAGTAATTATTCCTATCCCCTGGTTAATTTTAAACTGGTGTTTGCAAATGTGGAACAGCGTGCTCAACTAGGTGTTGAAGCTTTTGCTGATGCCCTTCTCGTGGTGCCCAAAACTCTGGCTGAGAATTCTGGGTTAGACACTCAAGATGAGATTGTTGCTCTCACGGTAACCATCAGTGGAATCCATCCATCATCCTTTTTTTTTTCTGGGGGAGCAAAAGACACAAGAAAAGAAACTGATTTAAGCTTTTCTTTCATGTTTATTCAGGGAGAGCACGACAGGGATAACATTGTAGGAATAAACCTCCAAACAGGTGGGCCCCTCGATCCTCAGGTGGAGGGTATCTTCGACAACTACTCTGTCAAGCGCCAACTCATAAACTCAGGGTACACATGAACTCCTAGCTTTGGAGTCTGTCCTTTTCTCTCTCTCCCTATCTCTATTCCCTCGGTCCAGCTTTTGTTATACTACATAAATGTACATATAAAGAGATACTTTTTCCAAACTTCCCCTAAATGATTAAACTAGAGAAACCTGTTGAAGTTCTTTCAGGTTTAAACTCTTAACATGCCTAACCTAGTTATAATCATGCTGCTGTAATTTTCCAGGCCTGTGATCACATCACAATTGCTACTGGTGGATGAAGTCATTCGCGCTGGTCGGAATATGAGGAAGCCAAATTAGTCATGGATATGCTCCTGCATTTTTATCTTATTTTTTAAAATTTTTGCCCCGTGATGAGGATGTTGTGCTGATTGGATGTGTAACAAAACCCCCTGTGCCTTTATGCAATGGAGGATGGTTGTGTTTGTAGGATTTGTGTTAGAGGGAATCTCCGTTCATCTCATTGAATTTTGATGGAAAATGAACTATTACTTTGTTAGCGGCATGCTTAGCGTCCATATTAGCAAGCATTCATTTTCTTGTACCCACTGTTCAGAAATTTCATTTGAAGTTGAGAGTTTCAATTTTTGTAAGGTCTGTATGCTATTTGTGGTCCTTTGTGTGCTACGTGCTCAAGGCATTTGGATGTTCGAGGACCTGACATGCTCCCTTCGACGGCTTCGCGGGTTTTGTTGCTCTTTCGGCTGGTTATAATGGTTGTCGGTGCCTTGAAACCCAGCCTAGTCGACCCCTAGATTGGGTTGGGGTGTTTTTTTAGCGTTTTTTTAATATTGCGTTTTAAATAAATAGGGTTATCTAAATTTTGAAGAAATTAAAATTTTGTTTAAAATTAAGTTTTTTATATTATCAAATTGTTTTGATGTGTTTTTGATTTTTTTATATGAAAAATTATTTTGAAAAAAATAAAAAATATATTATTTTAATATATTTTTAAATAAAAAATATTTAAAAAAATAATTATTATAACATTTTCAAACATTTACAGCTAATAATTTTGAGAAATTTTATTTTAAAAAATTATTTAAAATATCATTGTTTTAGTATTTTTTTTATTTTAAAAACAAGAAAAAAATACGGAAATCGAGGTTTTTCTGCATCAATAATTTTATTTTTAAAAATCCTCAACATAAAATATTAGATTATCCGTTTTGATGCTCTCGATTGATATTTATAGATAGATAAACAATGTCTTGAAAATATTTTGTATTTTGCATTTTTTTGTGTTTAATAAAGTCGCATTATTCCATGATAAAAAAAATAAATAAAATCTTTGCAAACAAAGGGTTTACCGTTGTGACTTAATTTAATCAATTGAAAACGCTGACGTTTAGTACGAAGCAGCAGAAATCAAAACTTGTCTTTCCAACGGTCATATTTTTCTTCGAAATTCAAGAACCCTCTTTGTTATAAAAGCAACGGTCATCTCCCTCCCTCCCCTTCCTTTTCACACACAACCCTTCTCTTTCTGAAAAAAAAATCTCTCTGCGCATTTAAAACAAAAACAATCAGAGATCAAAAGCCTATCATCGATCAGTGGCTTTAAAGTAAGTTTTTTAGATCTAATTTCACTTTCTAATACTTTGAATTGCGTTTTAAATTCTTGAAATCGATTTTGTTTTCTCGTATTTACCTTCGAAAAACCCTAGTTGTTTTTTACCATATCCTCTTAAATGAATACTTTCTTGGTATTGATGCTCTAGTTATTCTCAAATTGTTCAAGTTATTAGATTCGCTGCATGTTTTTATAATCCGGTCTAAATTTGTTCTCTATGATTTTTTATTTGTGTGTGAAGTAGAGATTTTAATTCTCTGTTTTCTTAGAAGTAAATCTTCTATGTTTTCTCAGCGAACAAACTACTTTCTCCTTCTCCGTATGCGTGCAATGTGTATATGATCAATCTAGTGATCTGGTTTAGGGTTGCTTGGTGCACTTAATTTTATTTGCAGCATAATATCTGTATTTTAAACATGGGGTCGGGACAATAAGTCTTTTAAGCTGACAGGTCTTGTATTCTATTATGTTTTACTGTGATTAATCTGTTTGTAGAGACTAATCAGTTTTAACAAATATTTGAAAGGGAATCAGAGGATAATCAATTTCAACAAATATTTGACAGATTGCTACTTCCAAACTTTTAACAAGGTTTGATTCTTTTTTATTTATTCCCTTCCTTGAATAGATTGCTTGTTCTTGTCTTTAGATTTTGGAAAATCTTGTTTTCACAATCTACTTTCATTTTCACTTGTATTAATACTCATTGTTGTTGCTAGATGTGTAATCCCAAATCTCTAGTAAATCGCATGATCTCCTATTTAATGCTATTCTGTTTGATAGAGGATTCAAAATAACGAAAGTATGATTTGTGATCAATGCCACTGTTACACCAGATGTTGAATTGGTTTCACGAATTCATCCATCTTCTTGACAAGTAGTGTATGTTTTATCTTATTGATTATTTAGTTACAATGATTTACATATACCATGCTTGGTAGAGCTATGAAGATTCTAAGAATTTCAGGAAATGTTATGGGAGTATTTGTCCTAGAGTTTAGCTGGTTTGTTCTGACTTGCTTCGTGTGGGGTTTGTGCTCTTGGGGGTAACTTTTTTTCTTAGTTACTTTTTGAAACTGAATTTATGGTATAATTCGGTCATCATTTCCTTATTTTACATGGTTTATCTAGGGTTTTAACCAGTTCCAATGCTTTTGCAGAATATTTCTTTGAACTCATATATAGCACGAATGACATCACTAGTGAGTAGACGGACACCTCTCGGTGATTTGTCAAATTCAATGAAGGTTGTTGCCTCTCGAATTCCACATGACGCAAGCAAGATGAAAAGTATCTCCAAAGCACCAGGGAAATGGCAAACTACTGGCAGAAAACCACTTTCCGACATTTCTAATTCAAGGAAGCTTGAGACAAAAAAGCAGAGTTTCAATGCAAAGAAGCTAACTGTCTTGACAGAGGAACCAGATCAAACCAGTGCAATTGTAGAGGAAAAGTTTCTGCACAATCATCAAGAATGCATCAAAGCACAGACAAAAGCTATGGACATCAATGAGTTTCTGCAATCAATTGGACTAAAAGATGGTAATGGGAACTTAACATTCTTCTGCTTATAATCACTGCAGAATCTTTCCTTGTAAAATTCAATTCACTTTTATTATTTTGTCCAGATTTTTCCAAGCAGTTGGCAACTCCATGTTCACCGCTGGCATCAATTACAAAGAAGGTCACTTTGCTTATTTCCCTTTCCTCGTTTCTTCATTAGGGTCTTTCTTTCTTGTTTCATAAACTAACTTTTCTTTAATGAATTATCTAAACAAAATATTGGTTTCTATTTAATGCTCAGAGTCCCCCTAAGCCCTTGCAACTGGAAGCGACGGTCGAGCAGCTCCTTAAAGATCAATCTTGGGAATTCAATCTTGATTCTCCATCTCCTTTCAGAACACCAATATCACCAAGGAATTATAGGGACTGGATGGATCAAGACTACTGCATCAGCTTTAAGTTGATAGAAACCCCATAGTTGCCAAAGCATTGATTTCTCTCTTCAATGCTCTGCAGCTATGCTATGTCAACTCTTTTAGCCTTTTGATCTGGACTGGAAAGGAAAATTTCCTTTTTGGTGATTTATGGTTATTATGGAACGAATGGTAGTGCAGTAGCATGACATCCATTCTTTAGGATTTGTGTTACAATAGTAGAAGTCACATTATGTTTTCGTATCTCTCGGTGAAGGTTTCTGGTATGTGTTTATTCTTTAACTTTATCAATGTTTCTTTAACACCCTCCCTTAAACCAAGTTCTTCAAATTTCTTCATGCCCTTCTTCTTCTTAAACTTCAAGAACAAATCAGACTTTGTAAAAATATCAATAACTTGATCTTCAGAACAAAACTCAACCATGATTTCTTGATCTTTCACCAATATGTTGGTTGTGACCATAAAACTCTCGATTTTTTGTTAATACAATAGCATTTATTGTCATAAAGATCTTTGTTGGCTTGTTTTGATCATGTTAGGACTCACTAAGCATTCTTCTCAACCACACAGTTTGAGTAGCACAACTTCCAACTCAATATACTCTGTCTCGGTAGTAGAAAGAGAAACCACTTGTTATTTCTTTAATGACATCTTTGAAAGTCCTAGGATTACAATATGAGAATATATAGCAAAATGAGTAAGTGGATCATTGATTGATCGATTCTAGTTTCCTTTCTAACATGCATCAATGTAGGCTTTTTTCTAACACGTTGTGATTGTTGATCATTATTTGATGATGTTATCAATGAGATTTAATCATTTACTAATTGTGGTGAATTTCTCATATGCCCCCTTTTCTCATCAAATTTCTTATTTTCTAAAACTTGTTTACTCTTTTTCTATTCTTTCTCTAAGAGAAAGCACAATATGTCGAAGCTCGCTTCTTTTTTCCAGCTCAAAGACTTTCTTTTTATCTCTTAAATAGCTTTCTATCTCTTTAAGCCTTTTATCAATATCGCTCTTCATTTCCCTTTTTTGCATCTTAATGCCCAACAAGATGTTTATTTGTTTCTTATGAATCCCGTTGAACTATTAAAATGATCTTACTCCATTTTTTTCCCATGAAATCTTCACATTCACGAATAAGTGACTCAACATCTTATTTATGTTGATCTTATATTACTTTCTTATATATTTTAAGGCAATCAACCTCATCTTTGAGTAACCTAGAAATAACTTCTCTCTTCTCAGCTACACGTTCGACTTCTTTCTTAACTCTTCTTTTACTTTGTTAATCAACTCCCACTTGGTTTTAAATTCACCCTTCTCATTTTTCTTGTTCGTATGACAATACATCATTAAAGACACCTTTTCCTCTTTTTTTATATTACAGCTTGCCAAAAATAAAGTCTTAAAAGCATCTTTATTAGTCTTTTGGCATGCAAATTTCTATTATTTGAGTTTTTAAGCTGGCACTCGTACTAATAATGATCAAACCTTTTGCAGTGATGACATTGAATATGAGATTTACAATTTTTCATGTAGTGATCATACTTTTGGTATTTATGGCATTGTATTTGAGACTTGTGATGCTGATTTGAATCTCCTTCACCTTTATTTTTTGTTCTTTCATTATAACCTTAACATTGATCAAAATTGTAATTTCTTCCACCTCCATCTCTACTACCTTGACGACATTGATTGTGCTCAGTCATGTTTAAAACTTCATCCTTTGTTATCATGTTCAACTGAGATAGCAATGCTTTCAATGGACACTATAGATTTTTTTTTTTTTAATTCTGTAGACTTTTTTGAATTCAAGTGATGTTCATGAGCTGCTGATAAATATTGTAAAATTCATCAATTGATATCTCACTCAAATCTTTTGATTCTTTAATACTCAAAATGAAGTGTTACGCTTCAAAACATTTTCATTATAACTAGAAGATCTTTCATCTTTTCTCCATAACTAGAAGTCTAGCAAGTCGCTAAACCTAATATACTTAGGTTTATCTATATGTCAATCCCAAGTTAGTATGGGTCTGGCAAGTTGCCAGACTTAATATGCTTGGGTTCAGCTATATGTTGAGCCTAAAGCTACGTGGATCTGACAAGTTGTTATATCCAATATACTTGGGTTAAAGCAAAAGTTCAAATCGAGTCGGTGGGCATCTAACAAGTTTCGAGACCCAATATGCTTGGGGTGCATCCATATGCTAAACTCAAGGTAACATGGATTTAAGAAATTGCCAGACCCAATGTACTTGTGTCCAACCATAGGTTGGGCCCAACTAAACATGGATTAAGCAAGTTGTCAAACCTAATATACTTGGACTCAGCTTTGTGCTAAGCTCAAATCAACATGGGTATATAAAATTATTAGACTCAATATACTTAGGTACACCGTGTGCTTAGCCCAAGGCAACGTGAGTTTAGTAGATCGTTGCACCCTACATGCTTGAGTTCAATTATGTGTTAAGTCCAAGGCAACATGTCTCCCCTAGGCTTGGCTATACGCCAAACTCAAATTGGTCTGAAGATCGTTAAAGATCCATATAAGAACCATAGGGTTTTGTCTTTAGCATATTAACATAAATTGTCCATGTTAGAAATAATCATCACCCTTCATCGATAGATGTATAAAAAGTTTTTCAAAGATCTACCATATAACATCCCTAAAATTTCAAACAATATCAAGTTTAATATTACATTATGGTTACGAAAAACTAAGGAAAAGTTTTTTTTTTTTATCTCTACTAAAATTTTGACAAAGTTCTATTTGAAAATTTCATTTTTCTAATGTCGATATCATATCTTAATCATTATTCTCAATCCATTTAAGATCTTCAACTAGATCGTTCCCATAATAATCATTAACAATGATGCTTTATCACATTTAAAAAAAAAATTCAATGAACAACTACATTACTTGCAACAATGACTAAGAGTTCATGATTACAACTTAATTTAGACATTATAATAACATGAAGTTTATATATGTATTACATAATATTTATGGAGAGATTACCGATAAATATTATATTATACATATTTACAAAATGTTCATACTTTAAAACTATTCGATATTTGTCATGATTACATATTTTAATATTTTATGAATTTGTCATTTACAAATATAAATAACCAAAATAAAAAATATAAATGTCTCTAATATGAAATCTAAATCAGCATAAAAACAATAAAGTAACTATTCATGCCAATCTTAAGTTGTACCTAAAATACCCATACAAAATAATCATGAATACTTCATAATTAATCTCCACCATTTAAACTAAGTAATTTAATTTTGGTACTTCATCAAATAATGTATTTATTAAACATAATACCCTCTACATGTAATTCGTACTCCATTTCCATATTACAATATACCAACCATATAATATTTTCGGTTTAAATTTTGCAATCCATATTGGAGAACCTACAATTTGGCTTTCCTTCTTGAAAGCTATTCATTATAACAATTCCTTCAATGGAATTCCACGCTACATGACAATTTCTTCAATGAAATTCCACACTATACAACAATTCATTCAACAAAATTCAATGCTACACGACAATTCCTTCAATAGAATTCCACACCATACAATAATTCCTTCAATTACAACATTCCTTTAAGAGGCCTTAGTTCATTATTTAATCAAACTCTTTTGTATCAGGTATGCTCAACAATATTACCATGTATTCTTACATTTAAGGAATTCATAAATTGAATGAAAATGCACAAAACAAAAGGTCAAGCTGCATGGCTCCCACGTGCTGCTGTCTGGCACATAATAATCTCTACTAGCACAACTCATGTAGCCTTGCTTGCATCATCATCACCAAAAACATTTTTCAAATTCAATTACAGTCATCTTATTTCAAGCAATTTAATTCTCAATTCTTCAATTAATCCAAGTGTTACCTATTTATCTAACATGTTACTTAACATAAATCAAACATAACAAAATAGTTCATCATTCAATCTATATTCAATTTTATACAATTTCTTCCTTCCAAACCCAACCATTTAATTATTCAATATTTCATCATTTCATTAATTCAACTCAATAAAAATCATTATTTGCATAATCCTACACTCATTTATATCACAATTAATAGTCAATATCTTAAATGCATAATTTATCCTTTTTATGGTCGTCCTTATAATCTTTCTTTACCTATCAATTTTCTTCATCATTCTTCCATGAATTCACTTTTATAACTATTTATAAAATTCCTAGAAACATTTTCTAAGAAATTTACTTTTCCCCAAATTTCATCTCAAAAATCCTAATTCAATTTTGCTAAAATTTGCTCAAAATCAACAAGCTCTTGTTGAAATTGACATAGAAGAGTTCCAAACATCTTATCTGGTTACAAAATATATTTCAAAAATCAACAAATTTAAATTTTTCAAAGCTGCTCTTTCTTCCTTTTATTTATTCACTTTCTCTCTCTAATTTAATCTCACTGCTCTTTGATCTTTTAGAATTTCTAGTATTGATGTGTTCCTCTCTCTCTCTCTCTCTCAAAACCCTATCTTTTCACATATAGACCTTACTCTTTAGCCCTTCAAGGTGAAAGGAAGGAAAAAGAAATAAAAATGTTTTTTTCTTTATTGCTGCACACCGTCAAGTTATAACAAAGACAATAGCTAAAATAGTGTAATTGTTTTGGGAAACACTCCTATTGTTTTCTTTAAATCAGTCTAACTATTTCTTAAAACAACTAGATCATTTCTGCTTTTTTTAAAACATATACATTCGACCATAAAGTTTTCTTTTTTCTTAACTCTACTTTCCTCATATATTCTATTCTTTTTCTTATTTCATTTTATTACACCATAATTTATATTACATCATTTTTAATCTATCTCAGGTTTTACATACCTTATTTTCATCTCATTAATGATATATAAGGGATGTTTTCCCCTCATTAATAAAGTGTAAGAGATTTTTATCTCCAATTAATATCATCATGATTAAATGATTCTAGTTACTCCACTCTATCAAAACGACAAGTTCTTGGATTATAAATATCTGTGAATTACCTTAGTAAAATGTTCACACTTCTTACTCTCCAGGCATTCATACATTAACCCTTTGAGCATTTATCATATATATATATATATATATATATATATATATATAAACAAACACTATTTGTTCTTGGATTTTTAAGCTATTTTTATTATTTATTACAATATCTATTTAAAGTTACTGATTTTATTATTGAAGAATTTTTAAATCCCATAAAAAAAAACTGTTTTGCTGGTATTGAATTTCCTGAGCTATATAGAAAAAAATATTGATATGAACATTCAATTAACATAAATAAAACATCAAATAACTTGAATTTTAGGTCATTGAATTTTGGGTCATCATCGGAAGAAGTTATAACACCATGACTAGAACCTAAACTTTAATATGAAGTAAATAAAATGATCCATCGATGATGTAACTCTTTGTTGGCATTGTGACAAGGCCTTGCCAATGAATGATTAGCACGCTAATAACTTTGGAATTTTATAGTATTCATACAAAGAATATTTTTTTAGTTTCAAATAATTATTTAATTTCATTTATTTGCAAGTGATTACTTTTCAC
This sequence comes from Populus davidiana, assembly GCA_030145905.1. NCBI lineage: Eukaryota > Viridiplantae > Streptophyta > Magnoliopsida > Malpighiales > Salicaceae > Populus > Populus davidiana. The sequence continues at coordinate 2,977,836 of CM057792.1, read as the reverse complement.
CAAATACATCTCAAGATGAGTCATAACTCATCACATACCAAGAAACCTCCTCCTATTATTATTTACTATAAAAAATATAAGTACTTGATTAATTTATTTTTAATTATGGGGAGTACAAACCATTTTTTTTTTAAATTTAGACAATAATTAGATTGATTCAAAACCTAACCAATCCAAACTAATAATCTAAGTATAAAATAACAAAAAAAAACATAGCTGTTGAAGTTAAAAGGTAATTATATATTAAAAATAAAAAAAATTATTTTAATACATTTTCAAATAAAAATTATTTTAAAAAACAACCATAATCATGCTCAATCACTTTGCTATTAATCCATTGATTTTTTTTAATATATATATATATTTTTTGAAGTGGACTGAGATCGACTGTCCAGCCTATAATTCAAGTTGGGTTTTAAAAAGACGTAAGAAGCATACTGGGAAGAAGAGAATTGACAGGATAATAATTGATGAGGCAAAGGCAAAGGCAAAGGCTAAACTTTCAAAATTCCAAGTCCCAATTTTCCTTGAAGTGATAACCAACCTAAAGAAAAGAAAAAGAAACTCGGGCCCACCACACACAGACCGTCGAATCATCAATAAATTAAGGCTGCTTTCTCTTTAGACTTTTTAGCCTTCCGACTACACACGCACACAGAGGATCACTCGTTCAGACCATCTCCGTTGACGGTCAAAGCTAGAGTGTCCTTCCCGAAAATAATAAATCCGAAAAGAAAAATACGAACTCCCACGAAATCTCCGCCACCCAATACTTGTCACTTTCTCATTGGACCCCTAACCTCATGACCTCTCTTTTTTTAACCCCAAAGTACCCCTCCCTCGCAGTCTTTTTAACAAGCCTAAAATACCCCTCCCTCGCAGTTTCTTCACCCTCCATTACACGCACAGAGAGAGACCCGTGTCTGCAGATTCTCTTTTCAAGGTAGCGTTAATCTTCTCAATTTTTTGTTTTTGTTTTTAGGGTTAGATCTGTGGTTTTAATTTTGTGGATTTACATTATTTGTGATTTGTTTGGATTTATTTCGTGTGTTTTTTATTCGATCTGCTGAGATTTACGTGCTTTTTATTTTTTTTTGTGGCTTGTTTGGATGCTGAGAAAGTGTAGGAAATGTTGGTTTTGGTGTCTTTTGTTTTATCTTAATGTGTTATGACGCTTAACTGATTGGTTTCGCTAAATAGAGGAGATTTTTTTTTTTTAATTTTTTTTTGGTGTCAGAATTGATTGTTACGATTTGCCGAAGAATATTTTTGAAAGTAATGGAATCGGTAGCTTGGATTCGGGCTTTTAATTATGAGGCCAAGAGTCTGAATTTCCTAGTGAAATGTTACAAGATGAAACTTTTTGTATGCTAAGGTGTGGTTTTGCCGTTTCCATTTACGTGTGTGTGAATCTGATCTGTTTTATTAACGAGAAAATGTTGGAGAAATTAAGGAATTAGAGTTTGATTTATTATTAATTGGAGAGTGGACATTCATTTCTAGATGGTCAGTTTTGGGATTAATTTTTCTGTTGTAAAAACAATAACGACTTTCTAAATGACTTGTAGAAATCAGATTTCATAACTTGATCCAGGGCTGTGATTTTGTTAATGTTGTAAAGATATTTGAAGGATAATTCTTGCCATTCTTTTTTGGGGGTTGTTGAGAACTTGTGTTATTTCACCTTTCTTAGCGTCTCTAGGCTCTAGCCGACTTGTTTCAAGCTTGAGGGATTTCATTCTAAAGCTTGCAAAAGGTCTGCAATTTTTGTAAATCATTAATAACTTACGGATGAAAAAGTTAAGAATCAATAGATGGAGACATGTTATTGAGTGGTTGATGGAAGAGTTAATTTATGAATCTGTGCAAGCTAGTTATGTAATTAAATGTAGCCCTTAGAGTTCGATATTGTCCAGCTCATTCTAAGGATACATGTGTTTGGAACTTCCTTGCAGAAATAACTTTTAGTTTGATATAAAAATGTCGCCAACTGAATCATCACGAGAAGAGAATGTTTACATGGCCAAGTTGGCCGAACAGGCTGAACGTTATGAAGAAATGGTGGAGTTTATGGAGAAAGTCGCAAAGACAGTTGATTCGGAGGAGCTAACTGTGGAAGAAAGGAACTTGCTCTCCGTAGCCTACAAAAATGTCATTGGAGCTAGGAGGGCTTCTTGGAGGATCATATCTTCCATTGAGCAGAAGGAAGAGAGCAGAGGAAATGAAGATCATGTCACAATCATCAAGGAGTACAGGGGCAAAATTGAAGCTGAGCTCAGCAAGATCTGTGATGGAATCTTGAACCTCCTTGAGTCGCATCTTATTCCCTCTGCCTCATCCGCTGAGTCCAAGGTATTTTACCTCAAGATGAAGGGTGATTACCATAGGTATCTCGCGGAGTTTAAGACGGGGGCTGAGAGGAAGGAAGCTGCTGAGAGCACTTTGTTGGCTTACAAGTCTGCTCAGGTGGGCCCTTTTTGTGCCAGCATGTTGCCAATTTTTATAAATTTGAATTGTTATTGTCATTGTTGTTTGTGCTATTTAGCTTTATATGTGCAACTATTATTTCTCTGCTTAGTTTGCTTTTGTTTTGCTTGTTGCAGGATATTGCACTTACTGAATTGGCTCCTACTCACCCAATAAGGCTGGGGCTTGCTCTTAACTTCTCTGTCTTCTACTATGAGATCCTTAACTCTCCTGATCGTGCTTGCAGTCTTGCCAAGCAGGTATTTCCTCGCATACAATAGCATTTAGCATGTATTTGCCTCTATGTTTATAGGCAAGTTGTGAAAAGCATATTCTTCTGTTTTCTTTTCATTATTATTTTGAGTGAAAGGAAGTGATTGGTGTTTTTCTTTGCTTTTGGGAGCATATTTCTGGCTCTCCATTCCTCTCATTGGTTTTAATTAGTAAATTTTATAACTGGCATGGAATTGGATCCTAGCTATTAACTTGTGGAAGCTAACAGTATTGAGTGCTTTAATAGTTGTTGGGTCAATAATGTTAAGTAAATTATTTGCTCAAACTTGGTTTGGTTAGTTTGTGAAGCATTGATGCCAGTACATTTGGTCTCTCCCCAAAATGTAACTATGTATTGGTCCATAGGGTTTTCATGTTTCATTGATGTACATTCATTGAGATATCTTTTTTTGTCCCTTCTTCACTTTACTAAATGATATTACAATTTAGTGAAATCAGTTTGCTTTGTAATTGGTTCATACTAGTACACTCATTCTTTTATATTAAATTTGTTCTGTATTAATATAAAACCTAGTTGATAAGCCATGTTTCCCTAAACATAAGTTGATCTATTCAGTCCTTAGTGTCGATATCTTTAATTGCATACCAATCACTGACCAATTTCTTGGTCCTATTGACATCACTAAAAAGTACTATATTTGGGCAGGCTTTTGACGAGGCTATTTCCGAGCTGGATACATTGGGTGAGGAGTCTTACAAGGACAGCACATTGATCATGCAACTTCTCCGAGATAATCTGACACTCTGGACCTCTGATATCACGGTCTCTCTCTCTCTCTCTCATATTCTTTCCCCAAGGTTGCACACGTGCGCACCCATTTACACATCTGTGTAAGCATGCATTTATGTACATGTGTTTGTTGAGGTTTGGCTGACCCTTGAAGCTGTCTAACCATTCTCGCTTCTAATTACAGAATCATTAAATCCTGTTTTGGAACCATATGTGCAGATTAACCCATTTGTGCGTTGCATATTTTTAAAAACACAATGTGCTTTGCATTTGGAACTTGCAACAATCACTACCTGAGTAGACAGAGTTGACAACGTTCTCTTAAGTTCAAAGGCAAATTATGCCTGATACTGTATGTTATGGTCGCCAATTTATGTTGGCTTGTTTAGGACCTTTTTTTTTATATCACAATTCATCATTGTTTGAAGTTATAGGGCATCTTATAAGAGACCTAAGCAGATTATGATATTAGAAATGGTCTTGGGTGGTTTTGACCTGATGTTGCTTATGCATGAGCAACTGCTTGTAACTTTCAAAGGCTTTTGGTTTATATTATTCTGGTTATGCTTGATGTTCATTATTCCAATTTTAGGATGACGCCGGGGACGAGATCAAGGAAGCATCAAAACGTGAATCGGGGGGCGAGGGGCCGCAGTGATGAAGTTCAGTTCATAGGATATATGCACTCTGTACTTCTATCTTGTGAAATTTATAAACGCCTGTGGGTTGTTGTAGTTGGATTTATTAATGAATTTGATAATCTTGAGTGCCGTGCCACAGTACTTGGGATTGAAATGTACCAACAGATTATTAAGTTTTTAGTATTGATGCCTACAATCTGGGTTGATGTTTTTATCAGATTTTTATCTTCCAATTCTGAGTTTGGTGTTCCTTGTGGCTCTGCTATATGATATATTACATCAGTGACGAAACTACTGGTTTCGAATTTTTAGCATTCAAAACCCTGTTTGGTTTATCAGAAACACCTTTAGGTGGTTGTAGTAGAACATAACAGGAATTATAGAAGTTCCCGAATCAGTTTCCCTCCTTCTAGGTCATCAAAACATCAAGCATATTCCCTCCAAAGTAACTAGCTCCGATGGTGTCTAACTGGGGATGATTAAAGTTGAGGCATCGTTTGTCATTGCGGTCCAAACGGTGTTTTGTCAAAATTCAAATTTTTTTTTTTGTTTAAATTGAGTTCAGTTTGTATTTTTTAGATCGTTTTGATGTGCTGATGTTAAAAATGATTTTTAAAAAATAAAAAAACATCATTGATATGTATTTCGACACGAAAAATTATTTGAAAAACAACCACTACCACACTGCCAAACACATTCTGAATGTATAGGCGTTTATTCAACTAGACCAAGTTGGACTTCCAGAGATTGCCAAGTGGACGAGCAATTTGTACGTGTCATTGTGAAGTACTTGACTGAAAGGGAAAAAGACAAGTAGAGAGTAGAGTCTTGCCGTGGCTTGAAATGGATTAATTTTTTGGATTTCTTCGTTGTGCTTTGAAATGGATTAATTTTTTATTTGATGAAAAAGCATTTTTAAAAACTTGGGAAATCCATAACCAGATCAAGTAGGGTTATAGATGATGTTACAATGGTTGGTGTCTTCAAATCGTGTTGTAAAATGACAAGTAAATTAAGCCTACAAATCCACAAAAAAGGAACCTCAAGGTTGTCCTTTTCCACTAAACTACGATTCTGGCTAAAGCTTTTTAGACCACTGTCCGAATCCAATTCACCTCGCATAAACAAGACGATAGGCAGGGAAAAAGGAAAAATTCCCACTGCCACCACTAACCCCAAAACCCTTTAAAAAACCTCCTCTTTATAAATACGCCCCCGTACTTATTTCTTTGTCGCTTTCTCTCCAATGGCAACCGAGTCCTCTGTGATTGCCTGGTAAGCATCCTCTCTGACTTTTAACAGTATAAAACACGTGTACAAGTAAAATCATGGCAATGTTTTCGGTTTCATTTTGTTTGTGAATATATGAAACAGGGGATCGGGCGAGGATGGCCAACTAGGGATAGGGAACAACGAAGACAAAGAATGGGTTTGCGTTGTCAAAGCTCTCGAGCCTTACAAAGTTCGCTCTGTTGTTGCTGGAAGTCGCAACTCTCTTGCCATTTGTGATGATGGCAAGGTTTTTATTTTTCTTACCCTTCTCTGGCTTTAATACTAGTATGCACTGAATAGTTTGTTCGATATCAATGGTAAAAATTTGATTTAAGTTTTGTCTTATTAGCGTCTAGTAAAAAAATAATGATTGAAAGTTCAGCCTTTTGACTTATAGTAAAGTTTTTAATTTTAAGTCCTTTAAGTAGCTGATGATTAAAGTAGTTGAATTTTTTTTAGTGAAATAAACCTGAAATTTATTTGGATTAAAGTAATTAAATAACTTGATTAGATTTATTGACTTGTTATTGATTTGGACTGAGTCAAGAATAAAAAAAAAGAAGCTCAACTTGAATGAATTGTTGAGGACACTTTTGTTTATGCATGCAGCATTTTTTTTCTGGTTTACAATATGTTGGTGTTAATGTTAATGGGTTTTTTGAAAAAAAAATATTTTGATTGATATTGCTAGTTGTTTACTTGGGGTTGGAACCAAAGAGGGACATTAGGACATCCACCAGAGACCAAAACGGAGAACATTCCAAGCCAGGTCAAGGCTCTTGCTAATGTCAACATTGTTCAGGTAATATTTTTTCTTTGGTTATTTTTTTTTTGGAAACCATGATGATTATGCTTCTCATTTGTTATGCAATGGTTCGTGTGTGTCTAAGTCTGTGTGTCAATCATTTTGTTCTAATATTTTGTTTTTGGGTTTCTTGATTTTTAGGCGGCTATTGGTGGCTGGCATTGTTTGGCTGTTGATGATCAAGGACGTGCTTATTCTTGGGGTATGCAATGATCCCCTTTTAGTTTTTTTCTTGAATTAATCATATTATTGTCTGCGTATAAGAATGAATCATTGAGATAACAAAGAGGTTTTTTCCCTGTATCTGAATAGCATTGCTTGGTTTGGTTAATTGCTGCATGAAAGAAAAAAGTTGCAGAAAATACAATGATTTTGTTTTTTTGTATGAATGAAAATTCATGTTCATACTTTTTTCTTTCTTCTTTCTCATGAATGTAGTTTGTTTACTCAATGTTCATATATAAGTGGAAGAACTAATGAATTTAAAAGTATGATATATTTTTAACAATGTAGGTGGGAATGAATATGGCCAGTGTGGTGAAGAACCTGAGAGGAAAAATGACACTGGGAGGCCTTTGAGAAGGGATATAGTCATCCCCCAACGCTGTGCATCAAACCTTGTAGTTCGCCAGGTGATTTTCTTTTCTATCAATCTTTATAGAGTGCAGGAGTTGAATTATTTTAAGGAATCCCTTTCAATATCTTCCCTAGCACCTCCCAAGCTGTATGAAATATGAATATGGTTTCGGATTGCCTCCTTGGTTGTTATGTACAAATGAATACTCAGGAATCTACTATTTGTATTTAATTTCATCCCCTTTTTCTTGTGTGGGTTTTTATTTGCTCTCCAAATGATATTGTAGAAGAGGATGGTTAACTGTGCATGCTTATTTTTCAAGGCATTTATTAAGTCTATTAATAGTATGTAATTTCCTCCTGCGGCTGCTTGCTATAAGCCAAGAAAGCTGAACGACAACCTTAGAGTGACATGAATACTCAAGAATGCTATTTGAGATGTTAGAGTGCACGCATGAGTTGTAATCCTGCTTCATTAAATTCTATTCCAGCATCAGGGAGTTGTCCCCCCCCCCCTGCTGGTGGCATCTTACTCATTGAGGCACAAGCCTTAAGTATCGGTTTTATGGATCATAGCAATTTTAGACTAGCATGCGTACAACTCAGAAATTTTCTTTCACTTACCTCCCTTCTATATTTGTGATTGTACTTATATGTTAAATGATATGTCTTGACCCTCAATTGCTTTTCTGTCTGTTCTAATTGCTGATATGTCATCTCTAATTGCTAATATTTTAGGTAGCTGCTGGGGGTACTCACTCTGTGGTTCTCACACGTGAAGGGCATGTATGGACCTGGGGTCAACCATGGCCTCCTGGAGACATGTACAGTTTCCTTGACTTAATCGTCAATTATGTTTTTACATATCCCTGTTTCTGGTCCTTGCTACATGTTTTTGAATTGTGCTTGTATTGATAGCTTGCTGCGTCCTCATATTATTGCTGTTTTAACCACTTACAGCTTTTCATATTTTCAGAAAGCAAATATCTGTCCCTGTGCGGGTACAAGGTCTTGAAAGAGTGAGGCTCATTGCTGTTGGGGCATTTCATAATTTAGCTCTTCAAGAAGATGGAACTTTATGGGCGTGGGGTAATAATGAATATGGACAGCTCGGAACTGGTGATACTCAGCCAAGATCACAACCTATTCTTGTCCAAGGACTTTCTGGTCTCAATTTGGTTTGTATTACATCCTTAAGTCCCTTTCTGTTTGACTTCTATTTTTATTCCATTTCATTAGGCATCATTAGTTGCACAATACAGTTTCTCAAAAAATCTCATCTGAAGTGTTAGGATTTATTGATGAATGGGTTCCTCATTCAAGTTTATTTTTGAAAATTCTTCTTCCCAGATTACCTGAATAAATCCTTTGAAAATATATCATTTCTTATAATTGGTTGTTTGCAACCTTTCTATGAAAACACTGCCATCATCCAGTCTGAGAGTGCCCCATATGTAGTGCCTTGGCATGATCAAGGTACAATAGTTCAATTTAGTGCAGTGCAAACATGAAAGCTTATAAAAGGGGTGAAGACTCGTGTTACTCAGTGATGCAGAGAATCTGCACTTTAAACTTGTTGACTTCTAATAAAGGCTTACGCTGATGTGCACTGAGATTGGTGATATGGAATGAGCTGTTTTCTTTCTTGTTAATTTCTTAGACATTTTGTGCTTGATTTCAGTTTCATATCTATAATAGCCTGAGTGTATGTCTAGGTTGATATTGCTGCTGGTGGATGGCATTCTACTGCATTGACTGATGATGGGGAGGTAAATATGCTCTTTGATGTCTAAAAGTTTCTTTAATTAGGTTGACCGCATGCTTGTCATTATTATAACCTGTTCAGGTGCAACATTGTATATAGCAGAGAAGTTCATTCAGTTCTGTACTTTCATCTTGAGCTTATGTTTTATTCATGTGGGTTATGTTTGGTATGATTTTTGCAAATTGATTCAAGTTGTTTTTCTTGATTTTTTACTCTCACAGGTATATTTGGATAGAATCATATTTTGAGTTAAATCAAAAGTTAGTTACAAATCCAAGTCAAAATTGTGATTTAATCAAAAGTCAGATTTTTTAATATTTAACTTATGCTATATTGCATCTCTTCCTCAAAAGAGTTGCTTTCAAGTCTTAACAAACATACTTCTATCTTAAAGTCATTTTAACTTTATTTTTGTCGTAAGCTGTCTACGAAAAACAACTTCTGAATTATGACTCAAAGTCAAAAGCTACTTTGTGTGGCAGAGCTTTCCTAGCTTAGGATCAGAAAATCCACTTGTATCAATCTTCAAAAGGCTTGTATCTTAGGTTAAAGAGTTTGCTTTTAGCTATTGGCTTTCTTGCCATATGTAACCCCTTTCTCTTCTCTGACTTTTTCATGATGCTTGAATTGGATCTTGCTGATTATAAATAAGAGACGCATCCTTACTCTCAGTATAGGAACTGTATCCATTGCTTTGTGAATAAGGCTCCGCTTGACAGGACTTGTGGAAAATGATTTTTGATTTTGAGCCATAATTCAAAAGCTATATTTCTTAAATAGCTTATGAAAAAGATAAGTGAAGATGTTTGACAAAAATTAACACAAAGCAACTTTTTTTTTTATGAAGGGAGGTGGTACAAGTTAGAATCAATTAGTTTGAAGTTTAACAATTTTAAAGCTAAATCTTGACTCAATTTGTAACGATTTTTGATGAAAGTCAGAAGTTATTTTTAATCAACCATATTTATAACTTTTCTTGAGTCAAAAGATTAAAACAACTTAAATTAATTTGTGAGCAGGCAGAAGCTACATAGGATAGTAACAACATGAAATTGCAGGAAAACTTCATAATGAGTGAAGAGGGTTGCAGATGTGAATCCTGAATTCACAACTTTATTATCTAAAAATTAAAGCATTTCGTAACTGCCTTCTTAAAAGATTTACAAGACATTTAAATAGGTAAGAAAACCCTATCTTAACTAGGAAACAATTAGGAATCTGAAAACATAAAGGAAGTAAACAAAAAACCCGAATTAAAACATAGAATCTGAAAAAAACATAGGAAAAAAAAAAAGTGCCATGTTAGGAGCATTGGTGCTTAAAACATGATTCTAAAAGATCTGACGGTCTGTTCCGCAACATAGCGGCCACCTTAGGGAAAATTGCTTGTAGAATCACTTGTAAAAATTTGAGTTCGATCCAATAGTTGGATCTCTTGTTATCGAAATCTTAAGGAGCTAACCAGACTTGGCCATTCCAAATTTTTTTCTTGGGCGACTCTATGCTTTACTATACTTGCTAGCCCGATGCTCAAGTTCACAACATCTGAAACAATGAATTCTGAAACCAAAACCTTGACCCGATGCCTATTGATTTTGTTGAGCTGGCCTAGGCTGTGTGGTGGTAGCCTTTTGATTATTGATATGCCCACCTATATTATTCTAATCTACTTGGGAACTTCTACTCATAGTCCTAGCAGTCTGCTGTTTCTCTATTGCCAAGGCACTTTGATAAGCTTCATAAACTATTAATAAAGACTGGAGACATGGTACCTCATGTATAGACTACTTTAGACCACTGACATACCTTGCAACTAGCTGCTTTTCTGTTGCTGCTAGATTCCAAGCTATTAACCGCTAGAAATCATTAGTGTAATTATTGAAAAACTTACTTCATTATCTTAGCGTGTGAAGCCTCTGGTATAGGGTTTGAGAATAACTGAAAGGAAGGAACTGCTCCATCATCTTTTTCTTCATTTTATCCTAGTCATTGATTTTCAATTTTCCTTGCCTGGAGCATCTTCTTCAACTGTTCCCACCAGATAGATGCCTGACCTTTCAATTTTATTGTGATTAATTTAACTTGCATCTACTCAGGAACCTCCTTGTATTTAAAAATCCTCTCAACTTTGTTCAACCAGTCTATAAACTTGTTTGCATGTAAGGTTCCAAGAAACATAGAGATTTTGATATGAAACCCGAAATCCCCAAACCTGACCTCTTCCCTATCATGAGGTTGTCTTTTTTGTTTATGCCCTTAGGTTTTAAGTACTAGCCAAGGTCCCATGATCACTCTCCTGGGTCTGTTCACGTTGCTCTTTCTCTTCTAGTCTACAAGTCAATTATGCGATATGTCTCCATGATGAGCTCTTGGATGTTTCTCCTTGAAGGGGAGCCTCCTCATCCTCCCCTTAGACATGCCCCACTTCACAACTTCTTTCTACCATAGTTGTTTAGTGGAACACAATAAGCAAACAATTATTCATGAAATTGCAGCACACAACAAGTAATATAAAACCTGGGACCGTTAGACTCTGATACCGATTAATGCAGGTAGAAACTATGTAGGACAGTAACAACACGAAATCACAAGAAAAAGATATTAGATACTTAATGAGTGAAGAGAGTTTTAGATATAAACCTTGAATTCACAAATTTATCCTCTGAAAATTAAAGCATATGGTGGTTGCCTCCTTAAAAGGTTTACAAGATCTTTAAATAGGTCTGAAAACCCTACCTTAACTAGAAAATAGCTAGGAATCTGAAAACATAAAGGAAATAAACAAAAAATAATCTGAATTAAAACATAGAATTTGAAAAAACATAGGAAAAATAATAAAAATTGTCATGCACAAAACACAATTATGAAAGATCTGACTGTCTATTTAGTGACGCAGTGGTTGTCCCATAGAAATTGCCTATAGAATCACCTTAAAAATTTAAGCCCAATGTAACAGACAAATCTCTCATTATCATAGTTTTAAGGAGCTAATCAGATCTGCCCGTTCCAAATCTTTTCTTGGATACCTATCCCGCTAGTCCATAAAAGTATCTGCCAGGCCATTGCCAGACCATTTACATAGTTTTTCTAGGCCAGATCCCTATCTAATAATGTTAGATCATCATCTAAATACTCAGAACCACCTATGTCTACAAGCCTGACTACGTTAATTTGCAAGTCATATCAACAGAACTTAAACCTAGGTTCCTTCTGATTTTGTTTTTAAGGCGAATCAGGTGTTACCTTCCTTGTTGCATATGCTACATGTCACCCAATCTGGATTTGTTTGTCTTTACCATTTGGGTTGAAAATAATTTTTTGCTTAATACCTGTCTTCTATTGCAGGTGTATGGTTGGGGAAGAGGTGAACACGGAAGAATGGGATTTGGAGATAATGACAAGAGCAGTAAAATGGTCCCCCAAAAGGTTAATCTTTTAGCAGGGGAGGACATTATTCAGGTATCATCAACATATGCTTTTGGGAACTCTCGGAAATTCTTATTTACGGTTTCTATATAATACAAAATTTTGGCCTTGGCAACCCAAACTTGCAATTCCTTTTGTTTGTCATGTGTGCATATGATTGTAAACTACTAAGTTCTACAGAATATGCATGATATGTTTCCTGAGAATGCTCGTTGATATTGAACAATTAAGCTCATCGTTTGTGGCCCTAATATACTAAATGATGTAAGGTCTTTTTGGGAGGATGTTGAGCATTTGGTGAATTTTGCTTAAACTTCAAACTCAACTTGGAACTGAAGTTAATGGTGGAACCATTTCCCCGAAGTACATGACTGGATTACATGCTCACACATTCACGGGGCCAACTATCTCTGGATTTGGATGCATTAATTTCAGTGATCATAGTATATTGTTAATAGTAATACGTAATCATTGAAGAGCAATTACTCAGATTTGACTGTAGGTTCCTTCAACCCTTGCTAGGAGCTTTAGGAACTCTGGGAACTGTTTGATGAGGACTTGCAAGCCTTTTGTTTTTTTAATATAATTTCTAGTGTTGCCCTATATTTGAAGCACATATTTTAGTTTGTTGTGACAATTCTCATTATTGTAATTGATTGTAAAAGAGTGAAAATTGAATCGGTATTTTTTTGCTTGCTATGGTTAACCAATGTAATATCCTCCCATGGTTCAAGATTGAACTGGTTTTATTTGTAATCCAGGTATCTTGTGGCGGGACTCATTCAGTTGCGTTGACACGTGATGGGCAGATGTTTTCCGTAAGTATAATCAGCTCTTTTTATTCCGATGGCAATGGCATGATATGTCATATTTATTCTCTCTCTCTCTCTCTCTCTCTATTATCTTTGCCTGCATGGACACTTAAACACACGTACATAGGTGCACAAATATTTGCACTTTTTACTACTTTCTCAGCAAACGACTTGGTTTACTATTGAGTAGTAACTAATATATGCTGACCGGATTTTCTGGCAGTTTGGTCGAGGTGACCATGGACGGCTTGGATATGGGAGGAAGGTGACTACAGGTCAACCAATGGAAGTGCCAATAGACATCCCGCCTCCTAAAAAACTTAGTGACAATGGAGGTGAGGGACACTGGATTGCTAAACTTGTTGGTTGCGGAGGTCGCCATACTTTGGCAATCGTGGAATGGCAGAGACTTGAATCTAAATAGATTTGACATGATGTCTAAAAGTCTGATTTTGTATTACGAGACAATGCAAGACAACTCATAGAACATTAACACTGGATAATTTTATGAATTACTGGATGGTTATTGAGATGGTATTCAATTTTCCATTTTACTTGCGGTCAGAGTTCAATTTCCATGTCCTGGGTGATGGTTTTTTTTATGATATTTCAAAAAATTCAAGTAGTTTGGGCCAAGTTTATGTCTTGGATTCAAATAATTTTTTTGATTCTGATAACTTAATTTATTTTTTCTAGTTAAGGTGGCTGAAGGCGGGTGTCTGATACCCGCAAAAGATCTTTGGTGAATTTATGGATCCTTCAATGATTAAATCAAAGATTTTTTTGAAAAAATACACGATAATATTACATAAAGATACTTTGTAAATAAATATGCAATACAAAAAGGACATTTCAAACCTTTTTTAAAAAACTTTTTGTTTAAATGATTTATGGTCTATTTACAATTTATGAATCTTTTTATGGAGATAAAGGGGTTAAAGAGTAATATTATCCTTATAGTATTAAAAAGAAAAAATATCACTAACATATTTATTAATAAGAAAAAATATCTATAATATATGTATTAATATAGAATAGAAATATGGTAGATTTTTAAAAGATTTTTATACATTATCTTTTACACAATATTAATATCGAAGAAAATATGGTAGGCTTTTAGAGAACTTTTATACAACTAATGAGCTTTGGGATAGTAAGATTCAAAACACAGCTAAGCCTAAGGGCTATTAAATTTGGGAAGTTGGGTTTTGTGGGTTTTCTTTTTGGGCTATTAAATTTGGAAAGTTGGGTTTTCTGGGTTTTCTTGTTAGGCTATTAAATTTGGGGTGAGTTCTTAGAGAACTTTTATACAACTAATGGATTTTGGGATAGTAGGATCCAAAACGTAGCTAAGCCTAAGAGAAATTGAGTTTTATAAGGGGTTTTTTTTGGGCTATTAAATTTGGGTTGATTAGTAGCTCCTCAAGTCTTTGTGATATTTATATGTAAATACTTGTAAAAATACCTGGTACGATGAGTTTGTCAATTTTATTTTGTATGAGAAATGTAGTGAAAACTTTAGTTAATATATCTGAGAGCCTATGTGTAGGGAATACACTATGTTTGAATATTTTTTTTTAAAAGTATGTAAAGGTGAATCATGAAGGATCCATACTAAAAAAGTTTCCTAAGAGGGTGAGGTGAAACCATATAGGATTCCATACTTAGAAAATTTTTCTAATAGGTGGAGACACCTAGGGAATGTGAACCTATATTTAGAAAGTTTTCTAAGAGGTTGAGAAGAATCCATGAAGGGTGAAGCTTGTGTTTAGAAAATTTCTAAGTCATCTCAGCCTACGACGCATACTTCTTCTCCTTCTACTTTGGAAACTTCCCTTGCTGTTTTCGTGAATCCTTAGACCTTTTCTTTCCCCTCTGCTTTGGAATCTTCCCTGGCTACTGTTGTGCAACCTTCCCCTGTTGCTGTGACTCTTGCCGCACTGGAGGCATCAATGGAAAACATTGTTTCCCTCTCCAATACTTATCAAGTTATTTATTTGAAGCTTAAAAACATAAATTATCTTTATTGGCGAATGCAGATGAAGCCATATCTTCTTGGACAAAGTGTTTTTCCCTTTGTTGATGGCTCTTTGATGTGTCCTTCTCATGTAGTTGTTATTGATGGTTCTTCTTTTTAGGTTAATAATTCTTTTTTTTATTGGAAACAACAAGACCAACATATTCTAAATGTATTACTATATTCTCTTTCAATAAATGTACTACATCCTGTTATTAGTTGTTAAGCCTCGCACCATGTTTGGTGTACTCTTGAGCAATCCCTCCTCGCTTCTCCATCTAATTCTCACATTATGCCACTTCATGGTTCTTTTCAAGATCTTCGTCAAGGTGATGATTTAGTCACTATATTTATGCAGAAAGAAAGGCATTGTTTAATGAATTAGTAGATAAATCGGTTAGTTTCGCTAAAGGATTTCAATTTGTATGTGCTTCATGGTTTTCAGGGTGAGTTCAAGGACTTTGTAACAAGCGTTATGACCAAGGAAGAACCTTTTTTATATGATGATCTTCATAGTCATCTTCTTACTTATGAGTTCCTGCATAAAACCTCTCTTCAATCCATGAGTGTTGCTATCACTGCTCTTTTACTGCCTATGCCAACTCAGTCCGCACAACTCATATTGCTCAACATCAAACCTTTAGTTCGTATAACAACAATTATAATTTTAGTCGTGGTAGAGGACAGTCTCGTGAAGGCTAGCATAACAATTATAAAATCAACCATAACAACACTAATACCAGGTCTCATTTTTTGGGTTTTAATGGGTCTTTAAACAATGACTAGAGGTTGGGTAATTACCAGGTCTTTAAATAATGACTAGAGGTTAGGTAATTACCAATAAAGCTGACAGAATAATGGTTGTCAGTTTAATGGCTCTTCATAGCGGTCTAATGTCAAGTGCTAGCTGTGCCAAACCTTTCATCATTCAGCCCCTCACTATTCTTAACTTCAAAGTCATGGACAACAACCTAATGCCAATCTTGTGCTCAACAATGTTTACTCAACAAATCTATGGATTAGTTTCCTAACACTAGTGCTCCTATCATGGCCCTCACACCTTCCATCCGAGGTGTCTCCGCTCGTCGTGGAGCGGTCTCATCCTCCTTCATCGGGATGACTCCAGTGGCTTCAAGATTCTCTACCACCATGTGGACTTGGGAGAGATTACTGCCACTGACTACATAGAAAGAGAAAGTTGCGGTATACTCCTCGCAATCCTTCACCTCGATTTCTATGTCTGGAGCTTCTATGCCTTTCTGCTTGACAGCTCCACCTACACCACTCTCTTTGGTGTCTTCACCTTTCATAGGTCGCCTTTTATCACAGGCATTTGCACCCCCTCAATTAGGTGCCTCTGCAACAGCTCATCTTTCCATCCTTGCATGCATTGGAAAGGTCCTCGCTTGTTGCCTTTATCAAGAGCACAAGAGACTTCTTATTGTACATCCTTCACACAGTCTCTGCTCTGAGCTTCATCTAGGAACTCTTCTTCTCCTTGCACCTGTTGTCTCATTACAGTACCTCGTTAGGATCCTTCGGGTACTCCTGCACAATCTCCGTGTGCCCTCGTGCAATATCTGTTCTCTAGATTTTTCTCCATATTCCTTGCTTATGTTTGACAACAGCTCATCCTGTCACAACACTTGGCCAAGTCAAAATAGGGTGTCAATCTTTATCCCCTTGCTGTATTTCTCTTCCATTATCAAGGTCTTCATCAATTCTCCCCTCGAGAAATCACAGTCATCCAATCTAACTTCTTTGGAGAAATCACCACTCCATCAGATCCTTGATCATACGGAACCTAATTGTTCCTCTTTATGCCGTCATCCTGCTAGTCTTCAACAGTTTCATAACAAACTATAACATATACGAAAATAGTACCGTATGGATAATCCTTCCACTAAGCAAGTTCCTAGGAAAGATTGGAGGGGTCACACTGGTCCCGCTTAAAACCCAATCTCCTAGACAGAACTTCTTAGGCCATATCTATCCATCATACTGTATTTCCGTATATACAACCATTTGCTAGCTTTGTTGCGGCTTTCCTTTACAAGTGATCTGGGGTATCCTGGTTTCATACCTGATTTCTCAACATCTGGCGAGACTACCAGTGCTTAGATTCGTCAAGATTGGTCTTCATCAGTTTTCACTCTACACCTCTAATTGTCCACATAACCGGGTGTCCAAAGTGTCCCAATTTTGCCTGCCATCAAGGCAATAAATTTCCTATTTACTAGTTCAGCACATGTAATTGGGGAAACATGTGCACCTTCTTCTTCTTCATCTCCATCGACCTCAATTCAGACCCTCAGATACCTCATGATCGGGCAATCTATCTTTAATAATAAACCACTGCCATTTTTGGTCTCACATCTCAACTATCTGACCGTACCATTGCATCCGGAATGATCAAATTAGCTGGAAACATGTCTTGAATTGTCCAAATCGCACATCAGACGGCTAAGATTTGATCAAAACAATTATGGCTACTTCAACGGCTCAGATTCAATCTCAGATCCGGTTGCACGTAGGATCCGCTGCACTGGATCCTATCCCTCGGCTCGAAGCTCGGCTCAGCTCCACTTCGGCTCGGCTCCATCGGCTCAGCTAGGCTCAGCTCGCGGCTGATGACGTGGCATGTGGGCCCCACTTCGCTGACGTCACCATTACATCATGATGATGTAATCATGGGCCATGCTTACTTTGCATGATGATGTCACAAAATACATCATGCTGACGTCATCCTTATCCGGGTCAGCCACATGGGTCGGGTCGTCTGGTATTCGGGTCGGGTCAGCCCATCCGGGCGAAGAAGACGCGTCTGCTCGCGTGGCCAGTCACCTCGTCGGAGCGTGACGACGCGTGACGGATATTCCGACGTCCGTTTTCGACGCGGTTTTCACCAGTGGCTTCGTCTCTTCCTCCTTTACACAGTGGTATGGTCAGAACATCATTTTGACAACTTGCATTTTTGAGCAAAAAATCAAACACCACTTAAACCATGTGCTCTAATACCAATTGTTGGGCGGAATCCGGGGACCGGTAATGTACTGATAATTAGCTCAACGGAGGACAAGCACACTGAGACACAATATTTTACGTGGTTCGGCAAATCCGCCTACATCCACGGGAGAGAGTCATTTTATTATAGATGGAGAAAGGATACAATAAATACATGAAGGAGGATCACATCCACTCAACTCCTATGTCTCTTGCTGCCCTTGCAGCTGCAAGGCTGCTGTCCATGGAAGCAGCCTTTTCTCTTTTCTTTCTCTTCAACTCTCTACACTTCTCACGCTCCTCACACTCATTTAGCTCTCTTTGCATGCCTCTTTTATAGGCAATAAATGGTCATCATGGAGGGGCTAATATGCCACCATTAGTAGCACTAATGGAGCTACCACTAGCTTGGTGGTGGCGGCCACTTGCTTGGTAGTGGGGTAGTCCCACTAATGACAATACCTAACAGAACCAACTAAGAGATTTCAGATATGTTTTTTAATCTATTTTAAAAAAATATTAAAAAAAAAAAAAGCAAGCCAAGTTTTTGTTTTCTCCTGTTGCATCTTAAACTCCAAGTTTCCAGCAATGAGTACCCGACAATATCTACATTCAATAAGAACTTGTGGTATAATTACCTGACAGCGAAATAAAAAAGAAAAAGTAGGAACCGTGGATCTAGGAAATTTGTTAATGACTCCACACATATTGGTGCTTTACCAATCAACTAGAATTCAAATTAGATATATATAAAAATTAATATTATTTTTTAATATGAATATTATGATGACATACCATAAATTTATATAATCAAATAAATAAATTAATATCTCAAGACTCAACTTATAACATCAATTAAATAAAAAATTATTAATTCAGAAATTAATTCAAAAATATATATTGATTTATATTAAAAATTTAGATTTAATAATTCATCATATTTTATAGTAATAATATATATATATATATATATATATATATATATATTAAGGATAAAATGATCCAGCCGCTGAAAACTATGGATGGTCATGGTATTAATATTTTTGTTTATGTATATTCAATGAAAATGGAGGTGTGGACAGTTTCAATAATGATGATCTAAGCAGCTTTAAAAAAAACAAAACTTAATTCTAAGATGACAAAAACAACTATTTGACAGCTTTAATAGTGAAGTGATGACAAAAAAAAAAATACTTTTGACTTTTAATGGATATTACGCTAATCATTAATGATTTTTGTAGTACAATAATGGTATGATTTTGGATAAAAATCAAATTAACAAGAAATGAGATATATAACTATTCATAATTAATATGCATTTATTAAAATAACAAGATAAAAGTATTTAAGATAATAATTGTAGTTGTTTTTTAAAATATTTTTATTTAGAAATATATTAAAATAATATATATTTTTTGATTTTTTTTATTTTTAATATTAATATATTAAAATAGTTTAAAAATAAAACAAGAAAAAAAATTAAAATTTGATAAAATTTCAGTTGACCTCAACTCTTGTTTGTTTTTGTGTTTTTAAAAAAATTAAAACTTTTTTTTACTTCAAATTAATATATTTTTAGTGTTTTGAAATTATTTTGGTGTTAATATCAAAAAAATATTTTTAAAAAATAAAAAATATATATTATTTTAATATATTTATTCAATTTCTTGATCAACTAAATAGAATATCTTTTTTTTTCTCAATTATTTAATTATTACAAATCAATCAAATTATGTATCTCAATCTTTTCCTCAATTATATATTTTTATGAATATAGACAACAGTAAAGAAAAAGTAATGAATCATATTTCGATAAATAAACAATGGGATTTTATTTTAGGCTATTAGTTTCGATATCCACGGGAAAATAAGACAGTTTGAAGCATGGAGGGTTATATGCTACCGCCTACCGGTAGGCAAGATTATGTACACCGCCAGGCAACGATATTGGATTTTGCAAGCTGCAATAAATGAAGACGGCACTCTTTACCAAATTTTTTTTTTTTAAAAAAAAGAATAGAAATGCTAACCCATAGATAAGATAAATTCATCTCAAAGGTGGTTAAGAAGTATATTTTAAAAAAAATAAGATGAATATTTAAAAAATATATTAAATTTTTTAATGCATTAAATTGCTGTGAAAATGTGTTTTTAAAACTATTAAAAAAAATAGTATTGATCAACTCGCAAACCAGCTGAAAATTCCAAAAAAGGAAAAAAAAAAAAAACAATCAAATGCAAGATGACAAGAGAGGAACATAAATAAGGCTAGTTGCAGGTGACATTACTGACTTTAAAGGCTTCAGCCTACATCATTAATACTTGTACAAAAAGTTACAGTAAAAAAACAAAAAATTGTAAAACTGGGGCAGAAAATATATCTTTTAAACTCAATTTTTTAATGGGTTTTATATTATAAAACACAATTTAATTTATTATTAAATATTTTATTACGGTTATTTCACCACAAATATAAAAGCTAGCAGAAAACAAACCTAGCCTAAAAAATTTGAATTTTTTTTGCTTAAAATTTTTTTTTTTTAGTGTTTCTGGATCGTTTTCACGCGTTGATATCAAAAATAATTTTTAAAAAATAAAAAAATCATGTTATACATTTCTAAATAAAAAACACTTTAAACCGCAACTGTTATCACAATTCTAACTAGACTTCCACTTCTCGTTAGGCAGAGAAAGAAAAGGCTAGTTGCAGGTGACACTACTGCCTTTAAAGGCTTCAACCTTCATTATTAATACTTGTTTGGTAAAAATTATAATTGAAGGTTATATCTAACAAAAAACATTTATAAAATTCAATTAAAAAAAAGTGTAAAACTACTGTACAAAAACTATCTTTCAAACCTAATTTTTTTAATGGGCCCCGCACCATGAAACATAGTTTGGTTTGCTACCGAATATTTTTCTACGTTTGTTTCACTGCAAAAATAAAAGTTAGCAGAAAACAAATACAGCCTAAAAATTTTAAATTTTTTTTTACTTAAAATTTAAATTTTTTAGTGTTTTTGAATTGTTTTCATGCTATACAATGATATCAAAAATAATTTTTTTAAAATAAAATATTATTATATTTATACATTTTAAATAAAAAATACTTTAAACCACAACTTATATCACAATCCCAAACCCAAAAAAAAGAGTCATATAATTAATGTCTACTAGACTTCCACTTAAAAGTCATCAAATTGATGTGACTTCCACTTATCGTGAGGCAGAGAAGTAAAACGACTCCACGAATGCCTTTACAAAACTGTTTCAAATTAAACAGGCCCTCCTCCAGAAGTCATCGTCCTTAAATGTTGCTTCCAGTTTTTCAAAGTACTTTGTACTATCTGTGGAAAACTAGAAATTGATGCTACCTTTTGAATTATTACACCATCCCGATCTTATAAACTAAGCTTTTCTTATATATATTTATGGTATCTCTATCTCGGATAAATTTACACGCATCAAATTAAATTTTTATACTTTAAACAGTACTTATAAAACATGATTTATATTCTACGGTCGAAATAAATTGAGAAAAAGAGTCGAAATAAAAACATACAAGAAGCATTGTTCTTGACCCCATTAGCCACCTACCCTTATATGATCTGCTTTTGTCTCCACGATGCTATACTCATATCCAAGGAAAGTTTTTGCTTATATGAAACATCATTTTTTGTGTTTCATTACAAAATATCGAATTTGTTTTTTTTTTTATTTTTATTTGCAGAAGCAGCATTAATTGCAGAGTCAAAATGTAATGTCTGTACCTTTCTTGGGTCAGTTGGCCAGAGATAATGGTGGTTTGGGAAGAAAGAGAATCGATATCTAAAATTATATGTCAACTTTTGATATCGGACTGCATCATCATTGCCAAAAAATGGCAAGGAAGTTTTGGAGAAAAATAAAAGGTAATTTGATTTTGTACAAAGAGAAACAAAAGATTCGATGATGATTTAATTAAAAATCCGGATACTCATATAGCAAAAATAAAGGTTGGTAAACTAAATATCATCTCGTAGATTCAAGAATTTAAAATTAAAAAATTTATTTTTTTTATGATTTTAAATTTAAATCTTGTAGTTACTAATATAATGACTACTGAAAACTTATATAATCGTTAACTTTAAGGCTAATAGAATTAATTGAGATATACACAAACTAGACCAGAAATCCACATTAATAATTAAAAAAAATTAATAAACTCAAATATGAAATACTAAAAAAAAGAATGCTCATAGAAAATGTTATTTACTCAAAACTAAATAGGTGAGGATCATCAAATTATATAAAAATATTATAAATAATGATTTTTAATACAAAATAAAAACAATGATTGATTGAAAGTGGTTTTATTTTTCTAATTTTATTTTATTTGCAGTTATTTAAAGACATTTTCAAATCAATTCTCATATACCAAAAGTAATTTTTAATTACTTCATAGATTTAATTAAAGATAAAAATCAAAGGATCCATTTGAAAGGGTTTTTTTTGCCTATGCTTATGATTAAAGGTTATTTCTAAGGATTTTGTTGAATCAAGTTGTTCCAAGTGATTTTCTTTCTGATGATTAATGGTAGTTTTAGATAAGTTTATATAAAATAAAAGTTCTTTTTTTAAATAGTTCCAAGGATATTTTTATATCTTCATAAAATATTTATAATACATTTAAGAAAATAAATTCAGATTTGAATAAAAACATAAGTTTTTGTTTATTTACAAGATAACTTTTGCCTTTAAAGCAAACAGTACATTTTGAATGTTTGGTAATATTAAAAAGAATTTACTGTTCACATGGGATCCAACTGCTTTCCACAAATCTACCAATAGTGGAGAGTGACTCCACGGATCACGTGTACAGTAGAGTCACTCTCTACTGTTCCAGCTACAGTCCAGTGGGACTGGGTCTGGTTCAAAGTTAAATTCATTGAATTGGATTCGACTCAGTTAAAAAAATTTTAATTTTTAATTATGTTTTATTTGAAAAATTAGAAAGAAATCGCTTAATGACATATCATTTACAAAATTTAATCACAATTCCAATTTTGTTATTTATGATATTTTACCTGATATTATTGTGTGCTTAAGAAACTAAGAAAACTATAATACTTATTGGATGGATTTTGTACGTGATGAAATTATAGATAGTTTAATAGAATAATAAAAAATATTTGATATAAGTATTATTTATTTCATGATATAATAACAGTAGTAAAATCTATAATATTTAAATTAAAAATCATCAATATTAATATATATATATATATATATTAATTATTTTATAATTTTAATTTAAAAAAAATTATTTTAATCAAACACATTAAATTACTTTTAATTTAACTTTATTTTCAATTATAACTTTAATTAAATGTATATAAATATCAAGTTAATCTTAATTAAAAAAAAATTTTATAAATTTTTTTTTTTCAAATTATAACCGCAAATTCTTATCGGATAACGAACACACTCCAAGGAAGTTTCTTGACAGCACGACTTATCTCCTTTTGTCCAGGGTGGCCTTATGCCTATGATCAATGCAAAAGTTATCGAACCGCCAAATGTCATGAAAATGGTGGTCATTCAAATTCAGCATTTACACGTCTTTGATCTTTCTTTTCTGTTTTTTAGCCAGAACTTCGTTCAAGCCCTTCTGGTTCTTCTGTCTGCTCTCTCTGTCTCTCTTTCCTCCACTGTCTTTTCCTTATCCTCCACTCCAATCTCTGCTCCACAAATCATTCTTGTCTTATCCTTGACAGCTAATTTAGTAAACAAAACCAAATATGGAACAAGATCCCATTTATCAGTTCCTTATTTGAGTTCCTATTTGACTTTATAGCAACAGATTGTGCACTCCTGCAGCCACAAATTTCAATCATAAACA
This sequence comes from Populus davidiana, assembly GCA_030145905.1. Classification (NCBI taxonomy): domain Eukaryota; kingdom Viridiplantae; phylum Streptophyta; class Magnoliopsida; order Malpighiales; family Salicaceae; genus Populus; species Populus davidiana. Next base: position 2,954,148 of record CM057792.1, on the reverse strand, counting down.
AAACCCGCTATTTCTTTTTCCTTTCTTTTGTCTCTCAATCAATCTGCAATGGAGAAATCTGGTTATGGTCGTGATGGTATTTACAGGTCACTAAGACCAAAGCTTGTCCTTCCTAAGGATCCTAACCTTTCTTTGGTCTCGTTTCTTTTTAGAAACTCCAATTCTTACCCTCATAAACCGGCTCTTATTGATGCAGATTTGTCTATAACCTTATCTTTTTCGGAGCTCAAATCCATTGTCATCAAGGTCGCTCATGGATTACTCAACCTGGGCATCTCTAAAAATGATGTTGTTCTTATCTTTGCTCCCAATTCTTACCAATTCCCTATCTGTTTCTTGGCAATCACTTCCACTGGTGCTATTGCAACAACTGCAAATCCTCTTTATACAACCTCAGAACTTTCGAAACAGATTAAAGATTCTAATCCCAAGTTGATTATTACAGTCCCTGAATTGTGGGACAAAGTCAAAGGTTTCAATTTGCCTGCTGTCTTTTTAGGACCCAAACGAGTGTCTTTGCCGTTGGAGTCAGGTTCTAGAATCACAAGTTTCGATTCTTTGGTTGGGTTAGGAGGATCTAATTCTCAGTTTCCGTCGAGTAATGTGAAGCAAAGTGATATATCTACGCTTTTGTATTCGTCAGGGACTACAGGGGTTAGTAAAGGAGTGATTTTGACACATGGGAATTTCATTGCTGCTTCTTTAATGGTCACTATGGATCAATTAATGGCAGGTGAGATGCACCATGTTTTCCTTTGTTTCTTGCCCATGTTTCATGTGTTTGGATTGGGTGTGATCACTTACTCACAGCTACAAATGGGAAATGCTGTTGTGTCAATGGGAAAGTTTGAATTTGAGATGGTTTTGAAGACTATTGAGAAGCACAGAGTGACCGATATGTGGGTTGTGCCTCCAGTGGTGCTTGCTTTGGCCAAACAGGATGTGGTTAAGAAGTATGACCTTTCGTCGTTGAGAAATATTGGTTCTGGTGCTGCCCCTCTGGGAAAAGATTTGATGAAGGAATGTGCCAAGAATATGCCTGATACTATAATTTCTCAGGTAGTTGATATGGCTGGTTTTAATGCTTAAGAAAATCATAATTCAAGTTTAAGAAAATATGAAATGTTTCGAAGTTCACGTTTATGCACTGCAATCATTTCCTTTTGATTTGGAAAAAAAGAAAAGAAAAGAAAAGAATTTCTTCTTTATGAATCAAGAATATGCCTGATACTATAATTTCTCAGGTAGTTGATATGGCTGGTTTTAATGCTTAAGAAAATCATAATTCAAGTTTAAGAAAATATGAAATGTTTCGAAGTTCACGTTTATGCACTGCAATCATTTCCTTTTCATTTGGAAAAAAAGAAAAGAATTTCTTCTTTCTGAATCAAGAATATGCCTGATACTATAATTTCTCAGGTAGTTGATATGGCTGGTTTTAATGCTTAAGAAAATCATAATTCAAGTTTAAGAAAATATGAAATGTTTCGAAGTTCACGTTTATGCGCTGCAATCATTTCCTTTTGATTTGGCAAAAAAGAAAAGAAAGGAAAAGAATTTGTTCTTTCTGAATCAAGATGTTCTCTGTGGTTTTAGGGCTATGGCATGACTGAAACTTGTGGCATTGTATCAGTGGAGGATTCGAGACTAGGTGTTCGACATTCTGGCTCTGCTGGAATGCTTGCTGCAGGAATTGAGGCCCAGATAGTCAGTGTGGAAACTCTAAAGCCTCTCCCTCCTAACCAGTTAGGGGAAATATGGGTTAGGGGACCCAATATGATGAGAGGTAAGATGCCATCTAGCCTGATTCAACGAGAAGCTTTCAGTTCTTTCGCAAATGGCTGTGTTAGAACAGAAACAAAATCCTGTCCAACTAGGAAAAATAATGAGATGACTAACTTGGATTAAAATTAGATTATCTTGACGGAATAACATCTCAAATATCCATTTAACTAGAGCCCCCATGTTTGTGCAATCCATTGGCAGGTTATTTCAATAATCCGCAAGCCACAAAAGATACCATAGATAAAAAGGGTTGGGTCCATACTGGAGATCTTGGATATTTTGATGATGATGGACAAATTTTTGTGGTCGATCGGATTAAAGAGCTCATCAAGTATAAAGGTTTTCAGGTACTCTCTAGTAAAGGAAATTCCTCAATATTTGTAAAATTGTTTATTACCTGAAGAAATACATTGCAACATTGCTCACGCACTTTGGCTATGGCTTCTGAATGGTGTTGACATTTTCTTGATCGATTTCACAAGGTTGCACCTGCAGAACTGGAAGGGCTGCTAGTTTCTCATCCTCAAATTTTGGATGCTGTTGTCATCCCGTAAGTTGAACACAAGGATTTGTGCCACTGACATCAGCGGACTCGTGAAAACTACTTTAATTTACATTTAAATCTTAAGTTAATTCTACTGATTATTTGCATCTCTTGCTCGCTGTAGATATCCTGATGCTGAAGCTGGTGAGGTCCCAGTTGCATATGTTGTGCGCTCACCCAATAGCGCACTGACAGAAGTAGATGTTCAGAAATTTATTGCTGGTCAGGTAAGTGGCAGATTATGGAAAGTAGTGCGCTTTCTTGAGAATCATAAGTCATTTAGTAGAGTACAGATCGGTTTGATTCAACTTCTATCTCCTCTTTGGAACTATGAATTCTGAATTCCATTGGATTGCAGAAAACTTAGGGGAACTTGCTCTTCACAGCTATCAAAGATTAGGGAACACATAGTAATGTAGTAATATCACTATTCTAACTGTTAGATTCTGATTTCTAAAATAAATTCATGTCATGTAGTTCTCAAATCTTTGCTGAGTCCTCCATAATTGCCAGTCCAGTAGCTCTGTTGCTGTTGCTCGTTCAAAAACAAGCATCTTTTTTTTTTTTTTTGCATGTGATGTTTGAATAAGTTTTCTTTCTGTAACTTACAATCGATTATCTTCTCTGAAGTGGAAATACTTACAAATCTGCACTCTGTGCATGGAATACATTTTTATTTTTTTCTGTGATAAGTAAGCCGTGGCCGACTCTTTGTTCAGCTCACCATCGACCCCTTTCTCTGTTTTGCAGGTTGCACCTTTCAAAAGATTGCGGAAGGTGACTTTCATAAATACTGTACCTAAATCAGCTTCAGGAAAAATCCTCAGAAGAGAGCTCATTCAGAAAGTAAAATCCAAGATATGAGGTTCTACGATCCATTCGCGAATACTTGGCTTGCAGGAGAATCGATCTGGATTCTTAACTTGGCTTCCATTTCTCTTCTTTGCTGTTGAATGAAAAAGGATTTTTATTTAAGATTTCCAGTTACTATGTAAATTGTTTTTTCAACATGTTATGTAAGTTACTATCAGTCTCAAGTAATCTACTGTTCTTCAAATGTTGCCCAAGGCTTACTTCAGGCTCTAGGATTCACTGGATGTCGCAAGTCCAGAGCATGATCCGCCATTGAATAGCATCAACAAAACGCTGTCTATCACAACTATCTAGACAATTGATGAGTAGTGGTTGTACTCAGGACAGTAAAACCATTCCTCGATCGCAAGAAGTCTATGAACCTAATTATTAAATAGAAGCGAAAAATAAAAACTACTAGCAAGAAGAGAGAAAATTAGCTAAAAGATGATCCAAAACCACGAGATCCAAAGCTCGGTGGTCATCTTCAGGGATGGATTTCCTCTAAAACCAATGTTGCTTCCACACTTCACACATCCCTTCAATTGGTATGTTCTTTGTTTCAGGCAGGAAGAATTCAACGAAGTCATAATAGCCACAGAACATGCATAGAAGATGAACAAGCCAAATTTCCTGGGGCAAAGCATGGGAAAAAAAACAGTTGGTCAATCAAGAACGTAAGCAAAATGTCAACCAAAAACAGTGACGCATTGCCCCGCAGAACAGAATTCTATTGGAAACACTTCACTTGGCACCAAGCATCCCAGTTATCTCTATGATATGTGGAGGCAGCAACAAAGAAGCAAAGACACGCCACAAAAAATCCCTGTCACGTCTCTTCCAAATTTCCTTATCATTTAGAGGCTGTTTCTCTATGCGGCTGTTTAAAACGCAATCAGTAGCTGTTTGGTAATAAAAAAACTCGATTTACTGTGTATGGGGTCCACGTGTTTTTTGCGTTTAAAACGTTGAAAATGAAAAGCATAAAAAACCTGCTTTTCATGCACTGTAGCCTGTAAAAACTAACGAACAGTGCAATTCACTGCACTGTTTGCTCTTTTTTTTGTATTAATTTTAAAAAAAATAGTTTAGAGAATTAAATTCATTCGCGATGTGAACAATATTTTTTTCTCGAAAAACTAGTATAGAGTGAATTAAATTTACTCGCACAATAATATTAATTTTATATATGATAATATTAATTTTATCTAATTTTATTACACGCTCAAAAAATTATGAAAACTATAGTTCTTATCGGATGAATTTTGTACGTAATGGAATTATAAATAGTTTAATGGAATAATAAAAAATATTTTATATAAAGTATTATTTTTTTCATGATGTAATATGAATAATTAATTTTACAATATTTAAATTTAAAACCATCAATATTAATATATATTTTTTAAAATTATTTTATAATCTCAATTTCAAAAGCATTCTTAACCAAATATATTAAACTATGTTTTCTTCAACTTCAATTTTAACCAAACACCTATTTTTTCAAACCAACCTCAACTAAAAATATTTTTTATAAAACAATTTTTTTCAAATCACAACTACAATAGCTACCGCAATACCAAACACACCATTAATGTGTACTGACAGCATAGGAAAGCAAAGCATTATCTTTATAACCGATGTTCTGGAAGAGCACATGAGCATATAAGATGACCACATTTATGCCATCAAATTATTGAAAAACTGGAATAAGTGTAGCAATGGCCAATTATGGCCGAACTCTCTAACGAATATTACTCCAGGGATGCTTCACTTTTCTTTTCTTTTTACAGCTTTATTCATCCTCTCAGCTACACGCTTTTTTTAAGGAGTGATTGGAGCTGAAAATTCTTAATGTATACCTTGTTTATTATAAAAAAATAAAAAATTATGTTTTCAAATTCTTTCTCATGATAACTATGAATTCTAGAGATAAAAAGATCTTTTTATGTTTATAATTTTCTAAACAGTTTACTACAAAATCAAAAGATTCAGGTTTATTTTTTAATATTATAGCCCAAATATATCTTAAATAATCATGTACAATGATCATGATATACTTCTTTCACCAATACTCTCAGTTTGAATTAGACCTATTAGATCCATGTGCAATAATTCAATTAGTCTTGATGTCAAAATATCAGCAGTCTTTTTGTGTTGAGCTTTAGGTCTCATTTGTTTACTAAAAAGTTGTTTTTTTATATATAAAAAAAAAATAGTTTTCTTGAAAGGTGGATTCATGGAAAGTGAATTATTTCCCGATATTTGGTAATGTCATGAAAAATAAATTGGAAAACACTTTCTAGTGTTTGGTTACATCATGGAAAATAAGTTGGAAAATAATTTATTAATGTTTTATTTTTTTTTCAAGTTTATTAAAATAATGTGGAACAAATCTTACAAATTAAAAGGTTGAATGAGAATGAAATTGAAAAAAAAATCTAATTTCATAAATTATCTCAAATAAAATAAATAACAATCAAAATAATAGAAATCAAATCTAACAGATAAAAAAGTTGAAAGATGATGAAATTAAAATAATTATAATTTCATAAATTATTTCAAATAAAATAAATCAAAAGAATGAGAATCAAATTCGATAAATAAAAATTTTCAGTTAAAAAAATGATAAGAGTAAAGCAACTAACAATCATAAAAATAAGAACCAAAGTTAATATAAAAATCCAATTTTAAGAGATAAAATTAAAAAAAAAATCAAAATAAAATATATAACAATCAAAAGTTTGATGACCAAATTTGATATAATCAACAAATAATATGATATTTCTAAATTTTTCACAAATTCTGGAAAGTGTTTTCCACCCAAAATAAAAGGAAAATACTTTCCTGGAAACAAAGCCAAATTTTTCTTTGACTAAAAAGTGTTTTTTGTTAACCAATTTTTCTAATGACAAACAAACGCAAAAAAGTTTGAAAAGAGTTTTTCAGAAAACCACTTTCAATGAAACAAACGAGGCTTTAGTTTGTTTTACTTTTTGACATGCTCCACACACCATTGTCTTGACTATTTGCATATTTGGTAGTCCTCGTACAACTTTCTTTTTTTAAATTTTTGACAAATATCTAAAATTAATAAGCACTAATGCTAAAGATCAAGATCATCTAGTGTTGCCTTGTGACATCTCAAGGCAATCAAGGTAAAAATTCCATAAGAATTGTCCAAGATTCTAGTACCTTTCATGATCCATTTGTCAGCACAATTGTAGATATTGCATCCATCCTTAAAAAACTACACACTATGATTCTCATCACAAAACTGGTTTATGCTTAATAGTTTAGCTTTAAGGTCATTCACAAACAAAACATTACGAAAAATAGGGAAACCAAGAATTTCAACATTTTCTTTACCTTCAATGGTATCTATGCTTTTATCTCCAAAAGTCACTGAACCACCATTTATAAATTTAAATTTCTTAAATTGACCTTTATCTGCTTATATATGTCTAGAACAACCATGATCTAAATATCATAAATTAATATTTATAGCTTTTAATGCATTGTGTACTACTAAACATATTTCATTTTTCTTAACTACCTATTGATTTTTCATTTTGTTTTGTTAGAACTTTCAGTCTCATTAGATTTCTCACAACCTACTAACTTATCAATTTTTCTTTTTATAATACATAATTAATTTAAGACCAAGTCAACTTTGTCTTTTAGATTTTGATTTTTACTTGCGAAACAATTTCATTTTACATGTCCTTTAATTTCACAATGCTGACAAGTAGGGATAAACTTACATTTTTGGGCGTTGTTTGATTTGTCTTTTGGCATGAAAAGTTTCTTATCTTTTACATGGCAATCCCTTTAAAGGAGGAAGATAAAGACGTATTAATGATGGAGTGTCCATGTGTCATGTATCCTAATCATATACGATTAGTACTGACTATTTGAGTTTTCAACAACTCATCAAGTTTCTGTGTTGGTGACAATTCTTGTGATTGTTTGCACATCAGCTCATTTTTAAGTACTTTGACTTTCCTGAGAGATCTAGATATATCTACTTCTAACAGTTTTAGGGCTTTTTCCATATTGCTCTTCTCATTCTTCACATCTGTTAGTTTATTGATCAATTTCTTGTTCAATTTCTTGACTTTCATTACTTCTTCACACAAGTTGTCATAAGCTTCATGCAATCTTAGTTCATGATCGGCAATAATAGAAGAAATATCTGAATTACTATAATTATTGATAGTTTGATATGTGTCAGAATCACATAATATCTTAACAGTTTGTTTCATGTCATTAGATCCATTAAGAATGTCAAAAGAGCTATAAAAACACATTCATTATCAAATGATGAATTAGAACTTTCAGAGTCAAATTCATCACTTAAGGTGACATTAAAAGCTTTTCTTTTATTTCTTTTGAAATTAGGAAATTCATTTCTCAAGTGACCATATCTTAAACATTCAAAACACTCAACTCTTTTCCTAGATTTTGTCTTAATTTTACTTTCATTTTCCAATTTTTTTTTTTTTGACAAAATCATTTACATGTTTGCCTTTATCAATTTTCTTCTTTTAAAACATGAATTTTATGAATTTCTTAGCTATAAGAGCTATATCTTCATTATTAAGATCATTATCAGAAAAATGATCATGTTTTTCCCTAAAAGATTTAAGTACAATGGACTTACCTTTTCTTTGATGAGGCAATGTAGATTCATATATTTGTAAGTAACCTACTAGTTCTTTAACATGTATAGTATCAAGATCTTTACTTTCTTTAATGGCTATTACCTTTGGTCAAAATCTTTCAGGTATGTATCTTAGGGTTTTCCTTACAATTCATATGTCCTCCACTTTATCTCTAAGATTGAACCTAGAATTCACAATGTCATTAAGTTTAGCATAAAACTCATTAAAAGATTCATCCTCTAGCATTCTAATTTTCTCTAACTTTGAGGTTAACATTTGTAATTTTCACTGATTTAGTTTCCTCATTAGTAACTTTAAGAATATCTCAAGCTTCCTTAGCTATTTCACACATAGATATTCTTTGTAACTCATCAAGAGAAATCGTTATAAATATAGCGTTCAGACCTTTGTTATTCCAATTATAATTAGCAACATCATCTTATTCCATTATGCAAAAGTAGTTTCAGGTTTAATCCACCCTGGCTCTATTGAGTGCCATACTTTCACATCTAGTGATTTGAAAAAAACTCTTATTCTGACCTTCTAGTAGGCATGGTTCTTACCATTGAATTATGGTGGTGAATTTAGTGTTGACATTTTCAATCAGAAAAAATAAATCTCACTCCTATAGAGTGAACTTGCTCTAATACCATTTGCAAGTCTTTTTTTCCTCTTTATCACCTGTTAACAAATGATATGATAACACTTTGCAAATAATGATCAGTAACCAAATAAATAAAGAATGCATAAAACTTAAATACACAAGGTATTTGGTTACGAAGGGAAAACCTTTTAAAGAACTCTTCAAAAGTTAAAAAAAAAAAAAAACAAAAAAAACCCTTCAGGGTAGCCAAACTCAGGATAAACAATTTTTTTCCTAGTTTGAACGATTACAACAGAAATATCTCTAAACACAAACCTTTGTATCTATACTACCTTACTTGATGAAATAGTGAACCATGTTATGTCTCCTACCGCAGTAGCTTACTAGTACATTTAACAATCTTCAAACTGTTGTCATCCTAACTGAAACCTCTAATTACTAACAGTTCACATAGGAACTCCCCCTGGGAGTCTGTAAGCTCTCCAACTCTTCAGGGATCAATTCTCCTCAAGAATTTCCTACACATTCCTCGTGTGTCAAGAGTATGTGCTGTGAAACTTTGTGTAATCTCTTTAGCTAGTTGGCACACTTGCTTTAATGTAATTGATGATTTTATGTTCTGATACTCTCATCTGAAGCACATGACGTACACCTTTCTTCATACTTAACCTTCATTATATACATGCTTTATGTGATAAGGATAAAGATCTTCAAGTTTCCTAGTTTGTCACGCTGGTAACAGAGTGCTAATATGTTTTACATAAACACTGATAAAGTTATTTTCAAATAACTTTTTCTACTTTATCTGAACTTATCTCTTAAATAATACAAATTAATCAAATGATTATATAAAATATAATGCTAACTAGTTTTGATAAATTTCTATCTTAGCCAAGTTATTTTTTTATCAACCATGAAAAGATTTCCAATCTAAACCAACAAAATGACATTTACATCATACATATCATGAGCTGTTCTTCGAGATGATAATACTATCCTTTATTCTAGTCAAATACACGGCACTGATAGTAACTAACGAGAACACTAACATAACAAATTCTTGGAACCAAAATGTTGTGTTGGATATTGCTTAATGAAATGTTGTGTTTCAACCATATTTTGAAAGAAGGGCAACAATCATTATTTTTGAATTAATCGAAACCTAGCCCCTTTTCTCTTTCATTTTCTTTTTTCAGCAATGCACGTAACATTTTCTTGATTTAAACTTAGGCACAAGCATTTTAAAAAAAATATTGTGTGTGTGTGTGTATTGATGTTGAAGTTGTTCTCTACATATTAGTCATTGATCATTTAAATAAGGTTTGAAACTCTTTTCAAATCTCATTCCACCTTGGCTTAGGACTTCTCAATCAATACTATTTGATAATAGATGGAATATTACTCTTAATTCACATAGGGTGATGAATCATCTCTTGATCACCCAAATACCTTCATATAGTTAATGTTATATCCAATATCTGCCCCTTCATTATCTCGATTAAGATAACATGTAACATGATCAAAGCATATTATTCTCTATATATGATAACTTAATGATCCCAAGTCTAAGGATCATTTACACAACAATCACGTGAACCTTTTCATAGACACAAGTGATCTCTCCGTATGGAATTCTTATACAGGTCAATTCAGTGTACATGTTTTATGACAAGCATATACATATTAGTTCTAAGTATCCTTTATATCTTAACTTATAAGAATAACTGCTTCATTTCATAAAGGAAAAAACATAACATGTACTAGTCTTTACAACTCTAATAAATATCTAGTATTTAAGATAGCATCAACTAGGAAAATTTTAGAAATAATTTTTTAATGTAATAAGAATCTCATAATTATAACAATTTTATAATAATAGTACGTGTAACTAACTAATTGGCTATAATACATATATTAAACTAACACTCTCAAGCTTCTAGTTCGATGCCAATATAAGGCTCAGCCTTTTAAATAATAGGAAGTTAACGCCAGCTTCTCATAATAGTCGATCTCTTTCATGTCAAAGTATTAGTTCTGTTTATACAACCATTTGTGCAAATCCTCGCCATCAAATCATGAGAAATCTCTTTTTGGCTTGTGTGACTTGTAGTGTTGTCGCTCTTCTTCACAAGACTTGCAAGTTTTAACTGCAGAATCTTCATTGTGTGGATTCATCCATTCCTTGATGGAATTAATTAACTAGACTCATCAACACTAATGATGTCCTTCTACTTACCTAGCCTAGCTTCATGATGTGCTCATACTTTTGTGCCTTATCTTTTAGTAACATATTCCAGAGAATCCTCTAGTCTTTTCAGGTTTTGGGATTGAGTTTCAAGAACCATTTCACCGATCTGAAGACGAGGGGTTTTGATACCACAAGTAGTGATCTAGATTTAGATAGAACCTACTTGGAAAGTATCCGGAAGTTTTATTTGAGAAGAAAAACAATTAGTAAATCTGCTACACAATGGCAGCGAGTATGCAAGCATGAAAAAAGAAGGAAGAAGAAGAAGAAGAAGGGAAAGAGAGTCTTAATCCATTATAATTTCCATAATATTCGTTCTGCAAAATTCTGTAACATTTCATGAGCTGTTCTTCTAGATGACACTACTATCCTTTATTCTAGGCCAATACGTGACACTGACAGTAACTAACAAGAACACCAACACAACTAACTCTTATAAGTTATAACCACAATGTTGTGTTGGATATATATATATATATATATATATATATTGAAGTTCGAGTTGGTCCGAGGGTAGCCTCTTTTTTTTTCTTTTTTTTTTCTTTTTGGAAAAAAAGAAAGTAGAGAAAGGAATGGTGCCACGTAACAATAGATTAGGCGGTTGAAACTTGGCTTTACAGTTTTGGGATCATCAAACTGTAACCTCTCATTCTTTTTCTCTCCAAAATAAAACAGATATATACATGCTGCGTAGTCGAAGAAAGAAACAGAAGAAAAGGTCCTGTAATTTTTAGAGTTAGAAACAAACTAATAAAATCAATCGATCAGTACCCAATGACAGCAATAATATCATCACCAGCTGCAACAGCAACAACAAGAACAGCCATTTTCAACTATGATGTCCAATTTGGAAGGTTTAGTAATAACAAGAACAACAACAAAGGTTGCTGCTTTCTCTCTGCACATTCTTTTTCACCACCAAAATTGAGTCCTAAACAACCCCACAGAGTTAAGCTTGTGTTTTTAACCAAAGCTGCTGATTCAAGTCAGGCCTCTCCGTCTTCTACTACTACTGCTTCCAAAACTATTGTCACTGATGATGAGTTCTCTCTTGCTAAGGTATTACTCTTTATGCTTCTGTTTTTATTTTTTTTGTCTGGTTTTAATTTGTGTCGAATTGATTTCCTTCATTAAATTCGTTGTAAAAATTTAAGTGAATTAGACCCATTGTGCTATTTTTTTCTAAACTTGAGGTTTTTACTGTTGTTTATGATAATATTTGCATAATTAATTGGTTTTTTATTAACTAAAGAACATATTGGCGTCAAGGTACTGGATTTTGGTGTTATGGATTTGAAGTTGTTCTTGTTTTTTAGTAATTTATTGCTGTGGTTTGCCAATTTTATCAATTTAAAGTAATAGGGTTACCAAAACTAGAAACTTGTTTCTATGAAAACTGTATAAGAAAATAAAATGCTGATAAATGATGGTTTTTAGGCACTATATGTTGGGGTTTTCAGAGTAAATTTTGCAATTGTGGTATCCGTCATTGGAAGGCAACTTCCAGAGAATAAAATTGACTATCATTACTTTCGATTGTAAATGAGATTTGTGAAGAGATAAGGAGGCTTTATAGAATGTTTACTCCTTCAGGCCTAGAAATTACAAATACTGTTGATAGGCACGAACTGTTTTCTTACCTTTATGGGGTTTAAGTCCAAGGTGATATGAGTATTCTCATTTGCAATTGCAAAAAGAGTATTTGTTAAGTGCTTGTTGACTAATTCTTATTCCAACTGTTGTATTTTGTTGTTCATTACACTATAAATGACGGCGGTTGGGCTACACTCATTTGTTGTAATTGTCAAGTATGTAAACTGTAGTTTTGTTAATAGGTGATCAAAGGTGTTGTGTGATGCCATATTTTAAGGATAAGCACTGGTAAGCTTTTGGGTTAGATTCTTAGATGCTAACACACTGACTTCTTTTGTCACTTATGATGTTTTCTGTTGATCAGATCAGTGATGAAACTGTCTTCCATAGTTTCAAGGTTAATGGGATGCAGAGTTTGTTTTTGGAGGAGCCATTTATTCTGCATTGTAGTTTTGTTGGCAAACTCCCAGTGATAACTACTAGCCAAACATTCCCCTCCTCTTCTTTAGTCTATTCACTTATCTGAATATGCTTTGGCTAAGACTTGATGCAAGCCTGTTTACTGCATAAGTTTTAGTAAACCTGGTGTCCTCATCTATATGTTCTGATTAACGAAATTATAGTGTTTTCTATTGTTTGCAGGTCTCATTTGGTGTTATTGGACTGGGATTTGGGGTTTCGCTCCTGTCGTGAGTTATTTTCCCTTTGATTGTACCTAAGTAATCTAAAGTGACTGCTGGCCATGATTTGTGCTTGATTTACAGGTATGGTTTTGGGGCTTACTTTAACATCCTTCCAGGATCTGAATGGTCGGCAATAATGCTAACATATGGCTTCCCTCTCGCAATAATTGGTATGGCTCTCAAGGTAAAAGTTTTCTTTTCATTATGACTGGGATTTTATGATACTCATGTCATAGACTATTTATTCTGTATTTTTAAGTTTCTTATTGGAGATTAAGGTAGCAAGCATGAAGAATAATGCACGCCTCTTGAAACATATTAGTTATTCGTGTTTGTTTTGCATAACCTGTTTCCTTAAGTTAATATCTGCCCATGTGTGTCTGGTTAAAGATGGTTCCTTAGATTTGCTTTCAAAGGATGGCTTTAAAAACCATAATGGAGTGCTTGAATTAAATGACATATACGGTTTATTTAAGTGGTATCCTTTAACTGCTGTGCAGTATGCAGAACTGAAGCCAGTGCCATGCTTGACTTATTCCGATGCTGAGATGTCAAGAGAAAAATGTGCCACTCCAATCCTTAAACAGGTATTTTCAGCATCCGGACACAGAATGTCGGAAATTAATTTCAATTATCTCTTTTTCTTATTTATTCTAAGATTTCTTCTCATTAAACTCCTAACTCTAGGGACTTAGCTTAGGAAAATCTGATAATATGATTGGACATCTCATCCAGACTTAGTCTTCTCGTACTAGGGTGAATATTAGCTTTCTTCAACAAATCTTTCTTAGCCAGTTAGTTTTCATCATGGTATTATTTGGAGTCATATATTTGACTTTATTCACAATTGCAATTCTATTCGACCTGGTATGTGGTTAAGGTAAACAGGGACAACTTTTGCTTAATGCTGGACCAATTTCGAAGTCCTAAATTAAAAGCATCAGTGAAATAGGAAAAGATACTTAAACTTAGATTTGTCTTTACCACCTAGGCTCAGCTTCATTACTCGTTCCTTGCCATTATTTTAGCATCTCTAAAATTCAGGATTAATGTGCATAGTATATTATGCTCTAGAGAGTTAAAGATTTAACATGGCATCCCTTTCAGGCTTGTAATATATTGTTGGATAATATAATTTTCATTGTGAAGTTTCTTCCTATAATAACATTGTGTTATGTAGTTGTTTTATGCAATGATGCAAAACCTTATAGTGTTTTACATTGCTCTTCCATAAAATAGCCTGTTCTTATACTGACTGCAGACAACTTTACCAGATGTAGCCTATACTATGATAATGCTTGCACAACTATGATACTCTTTCACATTTTGAATATAGGGTGACATCTGGAATTACTTCTTTTTTTTCTCTCTTTAATCAGGTCAGGAATGATGTTATAAGATATCGATATGGAGACGAGCAGCATTTGGATGAGGCATTGAAACGAATTTTCCAGTATGGTCTGGTATGCTGTAAATGACTATTATTTAATAGTACCTGGTGCATGTTTTCTGGATTATCTTCTTGATCAATGAAACAGGATTAATTTTGTTTTAAAGTCCCTGATTAAATACTTTCTTATGCTTCCATGTTCTGCAGTGTATACTCAAGGCAATAAGGCATCTTAGGTTCTACTGCTCACACTTCTTTTTTAATCCTGCTTGTGTATATATATAAAATTTTAGAGAAAAAAATGTCTATCTGATGTTTGATAATTAATGCATTTGAAAAATCTCTTCCTGGTTTTTGCGATCATGAATATTCCTAAAACCTCATCTGAGGGAAGAGAATTTCCTTTCCTATACTTCTGAACAGGGGACAGGGGACTGGAACCAATGATTACCGGATTTTTTCTTTATTAATTTTTGGGATCAGTCATCACAAACCGAGCATTTGTTTCAGAAGGCCATGTGGTGTGTGAACTTTAACATTGGCTAAGATACATTAGCTCAAGGACAGTTTCTGGTCACTTGACAAACTATTGCTTGAATTTGTTTGGTTGATGTACCCTTTTATATAGTCTATTTAATTGATGAAAAAGTGAAACCAAATTCTTCTCCAAGAATAGAAAAGGAACTTTTCTTACATCTGAGAATATGAAATTCCGGTATATGATCTGGCATTTTGTGTATTTGGTGCATTTATTTAAAAAGGAGATAATTTATATTATTCATGTTCTTGTAACTTCATCATCATGTGCTTTGCCTTGAATTCCAGGGTGGAGGAATTCCGAGGCGGAATGCACCTATTCTGCAGGTGATCCGTGAAGAAGTATGTTCCTTCAATACATATTAAACTCTAAAAACAAAACATACTGATTATTGTATCCTACAAGAACTTTCTGATTGACACTGTCATTGGCTGCCAAAACATACTGATTATCGCATCCTACAAGAACTTTCTGATTGACACTGTCATTGGCTCCAAAACATACTGATTATTGCATCCTACAAGAACTTTCTGATTGACACTGTCATTGGCTGCAACTTCTTGGGGTCATATATAATTGGAATGCAACTTATGTGATGGTTCACCAGATTCTTTTTATTGGTCATGTACAAGCATAATTTATTAGTCAGGAGATGTTGAATTGCTTAGAACCCTGAAATTTTGATGTCTGTTTCACTATGCTGCTAGGTTTTTTCTGATAGGTGGACGCATGACTTCTTTTTTAAAAATAAAAATAGCCCTTTTGTTCCCCTTCTCTCTGACTGATTCTGTAACTAAAATGATTTTGGAGAACCATACCTTGAAACCAATTGAACCAAGCCTTGCTTCCTAAATACTGTTCGGATATGTGAATGAGACTCTTTGTTGACTTTGTCGCAGGTCACAGAGGATGGTAAATACTGTCTAGTCCTGGTTTTCGAGGCGAAGGCTTTGCAGTTGTCAGACTTTGAAAAAAGACAGGTAAAAATTGCACGAGGTTCACTAGAAGTTAAAGCATTTTAGTGTTTAGTAAAATTTATATATATAAAAAAAATTATTATAAAGCTTGTGTAAGAGTTCTTGGTTGTCTTGAATTCCACCTTGCAATTGCATTTATATCATTAATTTCAGAAGAGATTAAAGAATAATGGCATGCTGATTCTTTAATCTCAAATAATGTTTTCAGGGAAAATTCACTTCATTCTTTGGACCAGATATCACAGCTGAAATTGGTAAGAGCTACATTTAATGCTTTGGTGTAAACATATGCTTTTGGAAAGCTTTCAAAGGAAGCAACAGCTTGGAATTCTTCATGTAGTGAATTGCGGAGTCATGCTAATCAATAATGATTTGCAGGGAAAGGAGAAAACAATCTATACGAAGTTCGACTTATTTCCAACTTAAACGCCAACGCATCACCTTCATGAAGTGCTTCGTGGTATCATCTCGCTCTGCTATCTGCTTGGTCTTTTCTTCATATTCATATACTCCCTTGTGAAAATTTTGTGTAACGATGTTTAGATTTAGTTTGTCACTATTTTTTTTCTTTTTTTTGTAAACCATAACATCTTGGAGAAATATATACATGCTACATATAACCTCAAATGAAAGCCAGAAGTAATTCGTTTAACACAAACCTGTTCTGTAAGCAATGTGCAAACCTAACAGGGTTTTCACCATATGGTACCCCCCTACATTCAGTGCGAAGAGATTGCTAAATTCTAGATTCCTATCCGCATTGCTCCCTCGTCACCCACCTCTACCGATGTATTGTTAGTTATGGTTTCACCTACTTGAAGAGAACACAAGAAAAACAATGTTCTTGAGTGTACCTCTTGCTTGCTAACTCGTTCTCTTTCTGCGAAAAAAGCAGAAATAAATGCAGAGTATACTGAAGCTTTTGCGCAAGTGTTTTCAGAAAGAGTCAAATGAGATTGCAATGTATGACTTGCATAACAATTTTTCTGAAGAAAATCAAGTTGCATTGAGCAAACAAGATTATCTATGTATATATAGTAGTTTGCGCAATGATTATGAATTGGCCTGATGCATATTCTAGCAATTAAGTCATTTTTAAAGCAATATTAAACTACTAAGAAAGAACAAGGCAGCTGTAACATAAACAAATCACCGCAAGTCTTCCACTAGTTTAGAGAATCTCAGACGCAAATTTAGGACGATAGAGAGTGTTAGAACTCTCTTTTCTTGTGTTAAAGGATTTATTCATTGATTTTAACTACTAATATAAGATGTAGGATGTTAAACACTTGGGTTTTTAAACATATACATAGAAACGTGTTTGTTTTTGCACTTTCAAAATAGAAAATATTGATAAACATGCCTCTTTTATGTCTCTTATGTTCCGAGACAAAAAAAAAAAAAAAAATCTTAAAAATATCCCATCAGAGGACTTTTTGAGTTGTTTATGGTGTATAGCTGCATAATTGTAATAAAAACAAGAGCAGACAGGAAATGAATGACATCTCATTTTCATTTTTTCTCGATGTTTCTTCATCAATCATATATCTTTTCATCTTCAAACAGGTGTAGGGTAAAATTCTTCCCATGAATTATTAATTGGTGAGTTCTATGTGTGTGGAGGAGAAAGAAGAATCTTTCCATTCTAAAGCCGTAAACAGAGGAGTTCACGTGAACCCAAAAGCTGTCAGCCATTTTCAGAGACAAGGAACAAAACATTACATCACTAACTGCAACAAAAGACTCATGGAAAAAAACACAAACAACGTAGGACACTGTCTTTCATCTCTGTCCATTCATGGTTGCCGTCAATTAATCCCACCTCCCACGTACAAAATGTCTTCGAAGAGAGAATCTTGAAACCCCTTCAATCCAATATACTATTTTACCATCTCTAGCTCTCCTTTTTAGCGCCCTTAAAGTTTAAAAAGAAAATATTCTTCTTTCTTGGTTTGCTCTTCTCCCTGTGCCTTTTTCTCATCCATGACAAGCATCCACCTTGCTTGCTGATGCTGCACCTCCACACTTGCTCATCATTTTTTTCCTGCTTTTCCTTTTTATCACTCTCTCTTTTCGTCGTTTCTTCTTTCCCTCTTGTTCCTCTCACCTGGACCTGCATCTTCCCAAGCATTCATCATATTATGCACCATTGTGTCATCATCTATATGGTAGCCTTTCCTTTTTCCATTATGATTTTGTATCTGGTTTTGCCAAATTTGGAAATATTAAGCTACTTCATCAAAAAATTTATTTCTAAAAGTAACAAGAATCTAGTACTTCAGCCTACCTGAGTGTTTTGACTCGTGAATAATGCTATAGAATAATACACAGTGTTGCGGGCTAGCAGCTAGGATCAAAACGAAGGATAGTTATGTAGCCCAAGTATAATAATGGATTAAAATAAGAACGACTTCCCCATAATTATTGTCCTACAAGGATAACAAATATGATTATCCTGGAGAGATCTAATGCTCTGAGATTTGATTAACTCTAACTGAGACCAGGCAAAAAAAAAGTTACACTCCAGTCTTGACTCACCAAGCCTGAGCTCAACTTTTGTATAACCTAGCCCCCCCTCCCCTCCCCCACCCCACCTCACTTCAGGTGTGATAACAAAGCTTAATGTCTCAGAAACCCTCTACCATGGCTGAATACTAAGCATATCCCCTCTAACTCTAACAACTAGCCACTTATCAAAATTAACATGAGATTTGCCATGGAATTAATGGCTATGAGCACCTGAAGAGCATTACTGTATTAGTCATTATTTTACCGATACCATTCACACCACAATACCTAAAGATTGCAAAGACTAAAGAGGTGTCAGTGTCACATTATCCAAACTTGCTTGTACAAGTTTACTACAACAGTGTAATGTCAAGATCCAATAGTGGCGTGTCTTCATTGTAAATGATGATAGCACTCATGTAGAATTTTTGTATCCCATGATACCACTATTTTGTGATCCAGCCCTGAAACACAGGCTATTATGTCCAAAAAGAAGGAAAAGAGGCAGTGAAATGCTACTTTCATTGAGAACCCCAAAGAATCAAAAGTAAAGAAACAAAAAAGAAAAAGGAATTGAAAGCATCTTCAGTGGCACCATATAAAACAAAGAGAAGAGGAGCGCTAAAGAACACAGGAGGAATTCATGCAAGTGTGATTAAAGAACAAAAGGAGGGAGAAAAGGTAGTGTAGATAATCTCCTTTGAGAATTGCTTTTCACTTGTGTTGAACATCCAAAAGAGGCTCTAAATGGAAAAACAAGAAAGCAGGAAAAGAGCTTTTCCTGCCAGAAAAATGTTTCTGAAAATCATTGATGAAACAACTAATGTTAAAATTCTGAAGATCAAAATTTATAGCCAGAGTTATAAAAAAAAAGATCATGATTCTGGAAGGGGAAATAGCAGCTAAAAAAAAAAAGCAGCAGTCAAAACTTATGTTCAGAAATGCGAAGGAGACAAAACTGTTCAGCAAGAAAAACTTGACTGTTCTTCAGCTTTCAACCTTGAAATAGTGAATATAAATGAGTATCGTGAACTGAAATTACTTGAAAAACATACCTGTTCTTCAGCTTTCAACTTTGAATTACAATTAGGCGAATCTCCACCTTGTATTTCGCATCTCTTTCTCTCCGTAATCGAAGGCGTTGAAGCTGGACTAGGACTGCTTGATGAAGAACTAAGGTCAGGAGGAGTACTTTGAGTCCCAACATCTCTAGTACTCAACAAGCCCTCCATTGTATTTTCTACAAACAAAAAATCCTGAACCAACTCAAAAACAACCTTTTTTCTTCAATTTCTTTAGAAAAAAACAGCAGCAAGTATTCAAATTATAACCTTTAATTGGAAGATGATTAACAATATCATCATGTGTAGCAATAGTAGTAGTCTTTGTATGGATTTGCCGCGAATGATTAGAGTAAACAAGAGGTGCAGACATTGTAATTCTGTTTGTTAAGTTCCATAACGATCTTCCACTTAGTGTTTTAGCTGATAAACACTCCATTGGAACCTCTCCTGAAAGTGGATTACATATATACTTCTCTGCTTCGTTCCATTTGGGATTTAAAGCAAATCCACCTGGTAAAAAGCATTCCCATTTGTTATAATCCCCTGACCTTGCCTGCAATGCTGCATAAAAAAACAACAGAAAACAACAATCAAAATCACTAATCGTGACGCATAATGCAAATAATTACTCCCATAAAAAGCTTAGTGACTATTTGCATTGTCACTGCATACTAATTACCTTTAAGAGCAGTTGTAAATGAGTATGTTGAAGGGTCAATCTCGTCTGAAAATATTAAGATAGGATGGATTAGTCAATTGATAGCACTAATTAATAAAAAAGAAAAGCAAGTCTTGCTTGAAAAAAGGGGGGGGGGGGTAAGAGTACTAGCAACCTCTTAAGGAGTAACCAGGAGATGAGGCAGCGCTGGAAATGGTAATGTTTGATCTAAAAGACCTCGCATCTTCTCTAAAACTTCTGATATATGATCCTGAAAACCTTCTTGATCTCGTGTTTTCACGGATGGTTTGAGCCTTGAATGCCCACTCTCTCAAATTGAACTCAGTTTCGTCTCCTCGTTGAGAAATAGTGTAGGGAGATTGCTCTAATGTGGAAGCCATGAATGAATCTTGAATTTACATTACACAAGTTGGAATATGCAAAGGCTGTAATTAGTTATAAAGTCTTTAGCTAGCTGTACATGTGTTCTTGGCTTCTCAACTTGGTGCAGGTTTTTTCAGCGCAAGAATCTTGTAAGAAATTTACCTGTGCCACATCAGCGGATGAGCCAAGCAACAACTTACCAAAGACTTTTTTTTGTTTGTTTTTTTTATAAAGCACCAGGCTTGAATTCAAAAAAAAAAAAAATAGCTCATTTGTTTTACATTAAATTGTTTAATTTAATTCCCAAAAAAATATTTGGCTAAGGTCGTTATTGTATTTCCAAAAACAATAGGTTGACAATCAAGTTGCTACAGTACAAAAGAAACAAAAAGGAATTCAAATTTGTTACTGTATCACTATAGATTCATACAGTAAAATTAAATTATAATTTTACCTCTGTAAACATAAAACAATTAGCATTGAATGCAAGGGTATAATAATCTTACCAACGGGGACGTGGCTCAGTTGTGTTGGGAGCAACTTTCTTTCCTTTGAACCTAGGTTCGAGTTCTAGTGGGAATGGGGGCTGGAAAGTTAGTTCCTTTCCTGTTTCTGGGTCCTTCCCGTGCGGTATACATGTCACCCCCACGGTGCCTTACCTGCTCACTAGGACTTGCAGGATGTTCAGTGGGTCGTGGGATTAGTCGTGGTGCGCGTAAGCTGGCTCGGACACCCACGTTATCAAAAAAAAAAAAAGGTATAATAATCTTCTTGTTGTTACTTGCATAGTAAAATAACTAGTTTGTTCTCGGACACAAAATAGATAAAATATTTGGACACTGTTTAGAAACATAGTAAAACTGTGTTCTTTAAAAATTTAAATTTTTTGTTCTAAAAAATAATTTTTTTATGTTTTAGATTGTTTTGATGTGCTGATCTCAAAAATAATTTTAAAAAAATAAAAAATATATAATTTTAATACATTTCAACACAAAAAACATTTTAAAAAACAACCATAACTATATTTTCAAATAAACTTTAACATAAAAAACTTACGACAAGTGAATTTTTGGTTTCTTCATTTTAGTTTTACAATAAAATAATTATAATGTACTTGAATTAGAATTGTTTTTGTCTTAAATTAAGGGGGTGTTTTTAATATTGTTGTTATTGTTATTGTTATATCATCAAATTAATTGAGGTTTCACTTGACTCTCATATTTTATTTTATTTTTATAAAAATATTATCATCTAGACTTTTTTTTCATGTTTAAGAAAATGAGTTCAAACCGCGTGTGTATCATTACCACCAAACAAACAAGTATTTAGCATAAAAGAAGATAACCCTATTATATCCGTTGCAATTTTGGGTGCTGATTTTGATGCAGTTGTTATAACCTATCTTTAATCTTTTTTATTTCAATAATTTTTTTTATATTTATATGATTTCTTTGATTTTCTAGTTTTTATTTTTTTTTTCAATGAGAAAATTGAATGAAACAATAATAAAGTGAGATAGAATTGAAAAAATCATGAGCGTAGAGAAAATTGATGTAAAAGAATTCAAAAAAGAAAATGTGAGTAAATAAAATAAAATAAAATAAAAAAAGAAAATAAATAAATAAATGTGAGTTGGTTATCCTTCATTTATTTTTCATTACCCAATTAGCTTTATTGGATAACTTAATCATGCTTAAAGGATATTCCAAATAATTGAACTAAACATAAAACTCCATTTTAGATAACCAAGAACATAGCTAAAAAATCCAACCATATACACATAAAATAAAGGATTATAATGATTTAATTTTGAGGGGTGTAACTTAACTAGTTAAATTTTAGATTTGTTTTCTAGATATCACTAGTTCGAGTTCCACAAACCTCGTAATCACTAAAGGCTTATATGATCATTAACTTTAAAACTTATAAGATTACTCGAGGTAAACACAAACTGGTCCGGACACCTACATTAAAAAAACAAAAAGAAGAAGAAGAAAAAAGATATGAGAAGCTATTTTATTGAAAAGCTGCATATAGGATAAGGATAAAACTAGGTATAAACCCAACTAGGTATACATTTGATGAAGCTTGAAAAGTACCTAGATTAGGAATCAAAGAACATAGATATATTCATTAGATTGAATTCTCGAAGATGGTCAAAAATAAGTTGTACTTTATTTTTGAAATATTTTTCTGTCAATATCTTAATTAAAAAAATAATTATAATAACGAAGACAGGTTTTCAATCCATCCAAACCCGAAAGGAAAAGGAATCTTAGACAAAAAGGGTAAACTAAAGGCTGCAAGTCCAAAAAAAAATAAAAAAAAATAAAGCTTATAAAAATAGCATTTTTTTAAGTTTAATTTGAAGGTGTATAGGAAGCTAGTTCTATTAAATCTTTTTTAAAAAAAATTAAACTCGATCTAATAATAAATTAAATTTTTAGCCAAATAATAGCATTTTTTAACTTGAAGATATCTTGTCCAAAAATATATATGTTAAGCTTTTCATTAGGTTTTAAAAAAATTAAACTCAATCCAATAATTATATAAAAATTTTAGCCAAATAATAACATTTTTAAACTTGAAGATATCTTGTACAAAAATATATATGTTAAGCTTTTCATTAGGTAAAAATATAATAAATTGTTATGTAGTTGTTTATATATATATATATATATATATATATATATATAACAAGATCGAAAAGGACATGGGATCATATATAAAAAAAGAAAAAAAAGAAAAAAGAAAAAAGGTCTTTAATTTCTTTCTCTCAACACCACTTTGATGGAATAAAGTGTTTGTTGGGATGTTGTCCTTTAATGGGCAATATCATTTGTGCTTATTTTAAAAGAAAGTTGTTATTGTCAAAAGACTACAATGATAGTTTCACCAATCATTGATAAAATAGTGCAACTCATGTGCAGCCATCATTATTGAAAATGAACTAGAACTAGTTGCACCATTCTTGTCTATAAATAGGCACCAAGAGAGAGAGCAAAATGAGAGAGTGGTGAATGTGTGTAAGAGAGAAGAGAGAATAGAGAAAGAGTGAAGGGCAATGGCAGCAGCTGCAAGTGTAGCAATAAGAGTTGAAAGTTGAGTTTTAGTGAAGTGATCCTCCTCCTTCATGTATTTGTATTGTATTTTTTCTTTATCTCTAAAAATATGGACCTCTCTCGTAGATATAAATGATTTGCCGAACCATGTTAAATATTGTATTAGTGTGTTTAGCCTCCAATAAACAATGATCAGAACATCACCAATTGAATTTACCCAACAACATTGTTGCACCTCCACCCATCCTAGTTGAACATCCATCACCAACCTCTCTTTAACCTTCCCTAGCCACGAAGGGCTGGTTTCTCATCGAAAAATTGTTAGAAAAACTTGACTCAATGCTTTTTCTCACTGGATTTTTCAACATTGGCGTTAGCTCCTCCTCCTCCTCTTCTCACCCATGATTACGTTAGCTCATTCTCTAGCCACCGATGACCTGCAGCAGCCTTAAAGTCCCCTATAACAGGGTTTTAGCTCGTTAAGGGAGAAGACTTAATCTCAAAGAACCTAAGCCTAGATCTCCCTCATCAGTTGATCATGTAATGCATGGCCTTTGGAAGTGTGCCATTGAGATCATGAGCTACATGATTTGCTAGACACGCATCGAAGGAGTCATCGGAGTAGTCGCGCGCTGGTGGTGAGTAAAGTGGCAGTGTGTGGTTGCCACATGCCAAGTGGGTTATTGATGGGATCTGGTGTTATTGCACCTCCACCCACCATGGTTGAACATCACTTATAACCTCTCCCTCACTTTCCCTAACCATAGCGGGTTCATTTCTGGTCAAAAAATTATCATCGACGCAAGGCTTTTTCTCGTTGGAATTTTCGACACTGGTGATAACTCCTCCTCCTCTTCTCACCCACTAGAATGCCATCCATTTCTTGTTCTCTCTTTGGCAACATTTATAATTTAAATCATTCTCCTTTAAGAGAGATGAAACTTGAATTCTGGTGATCAATAACTTAATCAAAGAAGAAACAATACAATATGAAAAACTCTTAAAAATAGAAGAAGAAAAGCTAAAAGTAAGGAAAAATATACATATAAGATAAAGTTTTTTCAAGAAACTCAGAACAGTCCTTAATAGTTATTAAAATTAAAAATTTAATCTCTTGCCTTGTATTATTTGAAGCTTGTCCATTAGTCTGTGCCATACTATATGAAATAGAAGTAGACACTGAAAAATGAAAACATTTTTTTTAGTTTTTAATGACTTGATGTGGTTGTGATCATATCATAAATTTTTTAAAATTATCTTGAGTTTATTTTTATTTTTATAAGACGACATTTTGAAAGCAATATGTATATTTATAAATCTAAATTTAATCATTTAAAAACTTTAAAATTTAAAAAGCCCAAAACCACCTATAGATTTAATCTATAAAAAAAACTCAACCTAGAATAAGAGCCCAACTCTTATAGGCTCACTCTTAAGGAAGAATCCAATGCCATGAGTTTAGTCTAAAATAAGAGTTTGAATCTCATAAGCTTAGTTTTAAGGAAAAGTCTAGTTGTCATGGGCTCAACCTTAAAGAAGCCTAATTTCATAGGCTTAGTCAAGAAGAAGAACCCAATCCTTATGCACTTAACCTTGAAAAATAGCCCAATGCCATAGTCTTAGTCGAGAGAAAAGGCTTAGTTTTCATGATAAGACGTAAGTGTATTTGGTATTATGGTAGTTTTTGTGATTTTGGTTTGAAAAAATTTGTTTTATAAAAAGTACTTTTGGTTGAGGTTGGTTTGGTATTTATATATGTTTGGTTAAAACTATGATTGAAATTAAAGTTGAACAAAAAGTAGTTTAATGTGTTTGGTTAAGAATGCTTTTCAAATTGAGATTATAAAATAATTTTTAAAAAATATATATTAATATTGATGGTTTTTAATTTAAATCTTGTAGATTTAACTACTATTATTACATCATGAAATGAATAATACTTAATATAAAATATTTTTTATTATTCCATTAAACTATCTTGAAACACTAGTTTTTCGAATAAAATACAATTAAAAATAAAAAATATTTTTTTTTATTTTACTAGATCGGACTCGGTTCAATGCATTTAGCTTTGGACCAGACCCGGTCCAGTTAGAATAGTAAAAACAATCTTTACTGTTCACATAAACAGTACTGGCGTCACTCTCCACTCATGAAAAAAAGAAGAAGCAGATAATAGATTTTTTTCAGTGTAACTGTGTTTTAAAGATAAATAATAATGGGACCTATAAAAAATAATTTGTGTTTTATTCATTACCACACAATTGTTTTATGTGGTATGCTTCAAAAGCTGAAGCAACCACAGGAAAAAAAGAAAAAAGAAAAAAAGAGGTTATAAGTATGAGAGGGTGCCCATGAGCATGTCTTTGTGGTTGTGCATGTGAAGCTGCATGCCCTGTGCAGGCTGTCATCATCTTCTTGAAAATGAATGAAAAGGAGGGGCCCCACCTATGATAGTCATAGGAGGAGGAGGAGGGTCCCCTGCCGGAATTCACCATGGCCATGAGTACTCTTGTCTGACGTGCATGCTACGTAGGTTTCATTGATAGGAATGGGTTGCAATGGTTGCCAGTAGATTTTGGTCCATCTTTTTCTTCATTTAATTTCTCGAGACATACGTATCTTCTATGCCCAATCTTTTACAGGACTTGTGAATTGTCATATTCCCTTATGTTTTGCGATGATTTATCTCCGGTTCAGGAACTTTTTTTTGTTTTTTTAATAATTGAACCCTACTTTGAGTAGAACAGTACACAGCATTATACTCATACAGCATAAAACATGATTTCCAGTTCGGCTATATTTGATCAAAGATTAGGTCATTCTTACCGAACCAAATACTCCAAGTAATTTCATATGAGAGGAGGTTTCATGCTTCTCTCTAGAATCTACCATCTGTCAATGTTGGCCAGTGAACCAGAAGTTGATCCATGGTCTTAGACCCCCCACCATGTAAGGAACTTTGTCCATAGTTTTCAAGAAAAAGTAAAGATGACATGGCGACTCCATCTCCGATGCACAAAACGGGCACGGAGCATGCTCCAATGAAAGAAGGTGTCGGTTGATAAGAAAGTCTCTTGTACATGGACACTTTTGTATACCAACCTGTCAATCAAGGTACAGCAAGATTTTACTGTAAATATTTCAGATTTTAGCATCTTCTTTCCCTTGTACTAGTTGGGCAACATTCAACTACAATTGTAAGGAATTAATCTGCTCCCACTCGAAAGCTCTCACGTTCCTTCGCCAAATTAAGTTCCAAATCCAGGCATCATGTGTCCACTCACCCATATCATGGATCTTTGTGGTTTTTTTAATAGATAGCTTATATAGTCCAGGAAATTGTACCTTTAAAGGGGTGTCTCCCAACGAGGTGTCAATCCAAAATGTAACATTTTTCCCATTCCTTATGACATAGCTAGAGCATCTTTTCAAGGCCTCGGAAGCATCATCTCCATGATTGATCACAGACATGATTCCTTGCCAAATTCTAGATAGAGGTTTGAAGGCCGTTTTGAAAGATGGTTGATACTTTTTACAAGTGAAGTCCTTCCACCTAGCCTTGCTTTCAGAACTAAGCCATTTGAATAGGATGGCTTTATTTTTTCTCAGAAGTGATCCGATCCCCGAACGACCTCTATCTTTTTCCCTGACCACTACATTCCATTGCACCTTACAAATCTTCCTTTGTATAGCTACTCCAGCCAATACGAATCTTCATTGAATAGAGGTAATTAATCTGGCAACCCCTTTAGGGTTCATGAAGACTGGCATGTAGTAAAGAGGTAATGAATTCAACAAACAAATTCTTCCATAAACGCAGGCGCCTATGTCTAATCTTTTAGATTACAGGCTTCCAGGTTGGGATCGTTTTGGGGTTCGCTCCTAAAGGCATTTCTAGATACATGATAGGCAATGAACCACGGCTACAAAATATAGCATTTGCAAGCCCTGCACTGTAAACCTCATCAACATTAATCCCTGCTCCATTGAGCTCTTGTCAAAGATGATCTGAAGCCCCGAGCATGGCTCAAACCATCAAAGAATCTGCTTTTCGGTGAGTAGACAATTGAGGTTGTTTGGTGAGAAAACTAGAGTACATTGGCATACTACAAGTGGATGATAAAATCCCCATTTCTCAATTGAATGCCTCTAAGCATACTACTAGTTGATGACAGATGAAACAACACTAAGAGGCCCTTCGCTGTTATGTTGAATAAAAAAGGCGACAAAAGGTCTCACCCTGTCGAAAACGACGACCAACACAAAACTCTCTAGTAGGAGAGCCATTAACAAGGACTGAGAGCTGTGAAGTAGAGAGGCACTCATAAATAAGTCTTCTCCATTGTATATACTCTCTATTTAGCTAAAACAATTTATCCTAATTGTTCAAAAATTATTAAGATAAGCATACGGCTAGCTAGTAGTTGCAAAGATAAAATATTTTGAAACACAAAAAAAGTCAGGATGTAAAGTAGGTGTTTTGGGTGCTGCAATTTTATTTTGCAATTATACGTGGAAGTACGCAATAGGATAAAAACCAACACTTGTAAATATTATAAAATCTTGCATAATAATACATAATGAAATTATTAAGTATAAAGAAGCAACGAATATTGGATTTAACCATGAACAAAAAAATAGATTATTTTATATTACTATCATATGATGAAACACTATAACTATATGATTTTCTTTATATTCATGATCAAATCAATAATAAAGTAACTAGCTCTCAACTCTAAGAAAATTTAATCGAGTAATATTTGGAATGACATAATGACAAGTAAAATTATTATATTTAAGCTTTTTATGTTATTTTGATTTTCAAGTATTTTTATGTATTTTTATTTCTTGTTATGGTTGTTATTTTTCAGTTTAATTAATTTAGTTATTGTTATTATCTGGAATAAGAACTTGAAAAGAGTCTTATGAATTAATATTAATTTTATAATAAGATAAAATTAACCACTAACCAATATATTTAAAATGATCAAGAAATTTCAACATTGTTAATTAATAAATCAATCAAGTTAATTAAAAAATAAAATCTTTTTGTTGTATAATTTCTAGTTTCTTACTTTTTTGTGATTCTTTTAATGGTTAAAGCATGTAAATTTATTAATGATTTGATAAGAATAGAGAATATCTTGTAAGAAAGTTGGTGAAGGATAGTCTTTAAGTATTTAAAAACCTCCCCAAATGTCTAGCTATGCCTGACTGCCTTGCTCACCAAAAGCCACTCCTGTAAACTATTTCCTAGTAAACCATCCACTGTCTTCAAGAAATTTCATATGCTTAACTCTCTGTCTCCTTTGCAATGAAGTTCTTTTCATGGCAGTGCCCGTGTTTTGCATACATTACACACCCATGATGGGAATTCATGCTTATTAGAGTTGCTGTCATAACAAAAACTATCATTCAGGAGGTCATCGTCACTGTTATTCGATCAATGGACGATCAATGGCCTATTGTCTGTCATTGAAATACCTATAAATAAAGATATTATTTGAGAGCAAAATAAAAGAGTTATGAAAGTATGTGAAAAGAAAAAAAAAAAAAAAACTGCAATGGCAACAGCCATTGCAGCAGCTACAAGAGAGCAATGTGAGATGGGAATAGAGTAGAGTGAAGTGATTCTCCTCCTTCATGTTTGTTGTAAACATTTCTCTATTTATCTTTGATAATGTGGATGTAGGCAATTTGCCGAACCACGTTAAATATTATGTTAATGTGTTTATTCTCTAATGAACAAATATCAATACATCACCGGTCCAGATTTCCCCAACATGACCTCTGTCATAACCCCCGTGTTATAGTTCCGCTGAGCCATTATCCCGATGACGTACAAATCCTGGATTTGTCTCCATTGACAGTAGTGCTGGAACATATGTGGCCATTCAAAACACTCTTGTAAGAGCCTGGAATGCGCAGGCAGTCTGAGATTCTCTGTTCTAAGCTTGGTATTGGTTAAATTTCAGTGCTAGGACTGTCAAAAGGTTTTTGCCTTTCAGGTTAATCAATGAGATTATGATTAATGAAGAAAAATCAAGTAAACAGGTGCTCATCTCGCCCCTGTAACTTGTAAAAACATAAAGTTCTAGTGAATCAAACTCCAACAATTTAAAGCATTCTATTAGAGACTACAGCATGCAAAGTTCAGAAGATTCGCATTTCATTAATGGCATACTAACCCGGGATCTGTGTGGGTCGTCGTTAATCTAAAATGAGTCGTGAAGGGGCTGGCTAGTCAACGTTTATGTAAACTGTTGATTGTGGTCTGGTTTAGGACAGAAAGACAAAAGGCAACATAACACTTTAGTTGAGTTGGTGAGCACTGTAGTTAGATCCATGTCCGTGGAACATGAAGTTTCTCTACTACGTCAACAGGACAAAATCTAGCAAAGTTTTTCCCAACCGAAGTAAAATTCAGAAATTCTTCCACGACTTATAAGAGCTTTACTTCTTGAGCAGGCTTATGATCTTCTAATATTTTGTTACTCAAATCTGCCCTCGTTTAAAACTCTCAAGACCATCTTGTTGATTTTCTCTTCACTTCCCCTCTTCTCTAATTCTACCACTTTCTCTGCTGTTTTCCTTCCTTTTATATTTTCCTCTTCTTTTCTCTTTCAATTTTTCAAAACCCATTAGCCTAGCCACAACACTAGGAGTAGCAGCAGTGGCCTCGAGTTCTTGTTTTTTTGTTGCAATATCACTTACAATACAAGCTTCAAATCAAACTAAAAATCACCAAAACTAGCACTCAAATTCACAGACTGATTACCAACCAAAGAAAGCAACCAATTCCTTTACAAAAATAGAGTCTAGCAAAAAATCATCAAATGGATCATAATTAAAGAAACAAAAAACACCCGTTTTGAGAAATGTCAAGGTGAACTAAAATAACTGAAGCAAGCCAATTGAAAAGGCAAGCAATAATTGACGAGCACAGAAAACAAATCGAGAAGCTATGGCCCGATCGAGTCAAATAATTGATTCGAAGGACAATTGCTGGCTTTGAGGTTTGCAGGCTTTTTGTTTTGTTTTTAAAAGGGGAAGCAAAGGGCAACTGTAGATGAAAGAGTCGTTGGCCGATGGGTATTTGTACCTCCTCCATGCTTTTTGCTTTTTTCAGAGACGTGTAAAAATAGCATTTCGGGATTTTGGCTATGGAAATAGCTTTCCCGTTGGAACAGCTAAAAGAGGAGATAATAGCTAAAAGGACAATTTTTTTGTTTTGGCTTTCCTTTTGCCTCGTGCGTTGAAGATGTTCTAACACCACCCGATAAACCAGAGAGGGTTAAGGCAAATTAATTACATCCCATGCCACAAACCCATATGGAAGCAATATTCAGGTCTTTTCACCAGTTTTTGGCACTGAGCAAGAAACATGCATGCTCTAGGGCACTTATTCAGATGCCTCGCAACACTACTGTATCAATAACTACTGTATTCTAAATATTACGTCTGCAGTCAGATTCACTGTCACTTCGTTGCAGAAAATGCAGCATTTGTTTTTCTTGTAAAGGGGTGGAAAATGACCTGCAACTACTTGATCATATTGCTTCTCTAGTGATCTCTTCTTGATCTGAAAGGGAAAACCTCTTGGAACATATTGATGACTGCTGTGACTACCAAATATTATAACAGAATGATCATCCAATGTAAGGTTTATCCAAAAAAGCAACCACAGAATCAATTCACACATAATCAGGAAAAATGAAATCACAAGCACAAATCGAGCCACGAGCCTCTACGGGAACCCACCCCATATAAATGTTGATACTAAAGTCATAAAAGTGAGTTCTATCTTGCAACATGATAGCAAGCCAAGCTGTTTCACATCTTCATGGCATTCTCAGTTCGTTTGGTCTTCAGCTCAACAGCAGGCGCAAACTAAACCATTGTATCTGCAGCTATGTGGTTTCAGCTGGCTGTTCATCAGATGTGGTTTTCAGTTGCCGAAAGAGTCCATTTTCAAGATCCGTATGTATCCCAGATGTTGAGCAACAATTCTCATTCTCATTTTCATTACAATTATGCACTTTAGATGCACACGGACCATTCTCACCACTTACAGAACCCTTATTTTGTTTAACAACTATCTGCCATTGAAATTGATTCTGTTTGTTATCTGCAGATTAGGGATCACAGCTCCTATTTTCCTCGCACGCTCTGCCACCACTGTAGGATGAGCAACTTTATTAGTAGCACATATCGCTGTGGTGTGTCCAAAGATGTTGCAGTTATTGCACCTTGACGGTATCCATTCATAATCAGCTGAGATTGTTACAAATACCCCATTTGGACAGTGAAGGTCGTATTCCTTAACCAGCGTCTTTGAAGCATCTATCTCAACGCAAACTCTTGCGTAGCTAAGCCTTTTACGCAACAATGTAGTACGATCAGCATGAAAGGGAACCCAAATAGCACTCGCTATACAACTCAGCCCCTTAATAGTCCAATACTCAAGAGGAACATTATACAGCCTAACCCATACTGGAACTTTGACCAAATCATCTTTCAAAAATTGCATGTTCGGTTGCCAACGTTTAAGCACCAAAGGTCTGTTTGCCATGTGCCATGGGGCTCTTTCCAAAACATTAGTGGCAAGATCAATAGAATCGAAAGTGAAAAGGTAGAAACCATTATCCGAAGATAAAACTTCTGATAGACCATAGGAGCCCCATATCCTTTTGGCAATCGAATTAACAACAGGATATGGTAATTTCTGACCCACAAAATGACCAACTAGGGTGGATTTCCAAAGTTCACAACCATCGTCAAACACATCACGCGGAGGAGCTACTGTTATACGACCATCAGTCATAGCCGGGGGTTTAAAATGCAAATTTCGAACTGGATTAAAATTAATGTTCTTACTACCCTCCTTGACATCAACAACAGAACCCTTCAAAGCATTTAGAAAATTCAGTTTGGTCTTAAGGTTTAGTTGTTCTTGTTGCTGAGACCCTACCTTCAATTCATCAACTTCAGAACCCAACACAATTCATTTCTGAAACAACATGAGGAGCCTGGAGAGTAGAGGATTTCTCTATGCTAGCTTCAGAATCAACTTGATGGTCACTAGTAAACTGAGAAATCTTCATACGATGACTATTCAACATATCTTTTAGCTCTAATCTTAAGATATGTCCAGACTTAACTTCATTGTGTTGTTTAATGTTACAGCTAACCATTGGAACAGATTCCACACCAGAACATAAAGACATTATGGCAATAGACAAATACTAGAGAGAGCAAAGCTCTAATGAGAGATTATCATGTTTATAGCTGGTATTGGAAATCCAGAAAGAAAACCCACTAAAAAAGATGCAGCTACTCACCTTATCTCAAAGAATTACGAGGCCAGTATCTCTCAGTTCATTGATTGAAACAATGATCCCTTCGGTCAAGATGTAGAGCATAGAGAAATCCTCTACTCTTCAGGCTCCTCATGTTGTTTCAGAAATGAATCATGTGCTGGGTTCTGAAGTTGATGAATTGAAGGTAGGGTCTCAGCAACAAGAACAACTAAACCTTAAGACCAAACTGAATTTTCTAAATGCTTTGAAGGGTTCTGTTGTTGATGTCAAGGAGGGTAGTAAGAACATTGATTTTTATCCAGTTCGAAATCTGCATTTTGAACCCCCCGCTATAACTGATGGTCGTATAACAGTAGCTCCTCCGCGTGATGTGTTTGACGATGGCTATGAACTTTGGAAATCCACCCTAGTTGGTCATTTTATGGGTCAGAAATTACCATATCCTGTTAATTCGATTGCCAAAAGGATATGGGGCTCATATGGTCTATCAGAAGTTTTATCTTCCGAAAATGGTTTCTACCTTTTCACTTTTAATGTTGTTGATCGCGCCACTAATGTTCTGGAAAGAGCCTCATGGCACATGGCAAACAGACCTTTGGTGCTTAAACGTTGGCAACCGAACATGCAATTTTTGAAAGGTGATTTGGTCAAAGTTCCAGTATGGGTTAGGCTGTATAATGTTCCTCTTGAGTATTGGACTATTAAGGGGCTGAGTTGTATAGCGAGTGCTATTGGGGTTCCCCTCCATGCTGATCGTACTACATTGTTGCGTAAAAGGCTTAGCTACGCAAGAGTTTGCGTTGAGATAGATGCTCCAAAGACGCTGGTTAAGGAATACGACCTTCACTGTCCAAATGGGGTATTTGTAACAATCTCAGCTGATTATGAATGGATACCGTCAAGGTGCAATAACTGCAACATCTTTGGACACACCACAGCGATATGTGCTACTAATAAAGTTGCTCATCCTACAGTGGTGGCAGAGGGTGCAAGGAAAGTAGGAGCTGTGATCTCTAAATCTGCGGATAACAAACAGAATCAGTTTCAATGGCAGGTAGTTGTTAAACGAAATAAGGGTTCTGTAAATGGTGAGAATGATTCGTTGGTTCTGTTTTCACCATGAAATAAGAGATAAATAAACTGAATGAAATCAATCATGAGATGAGGACAAAATGGGAAAATGAAATATCCAACAACAGAGTTGAGAATAGGACAATCCCGCTCTATCCGTAGACCAGCTGAATCAAGCTCAATGGACTCAAAAAAGTGAACCATTTCATACTTAGTCTTACCATAATATGCACTTGCTCTGGATCAATGACCACAGCAAGATGCTACAAGCACCTTTGTAGCCTTGGAAAACAAAAAACTCATAAATGGATGACTCTCTATAAGTCTAGCCTATAACACACTCATCAACCATGAGTGAAAGTACGGGTTAACTAGAGGCTCCATGCACCTTCATCCAGTAAGATTCTCTAATTGTGTCAACTTCAGTTGCCTTAGTATGAAAAAGAATTCTTCCAAAAGCAGAACACACAAAGCATGCAACATTTATGTAAATCAATTTTAAATAACAACCTCAGCTGACATAATTGTTGCTAATACCTCAGCTCTCTCTACCATTCTCTAAGGATGAAGAATAGCACATCTTTGAAAACCCAAGTCAATATCTTCCTCAACACTGAACAATTGGGAAATTTCAGCAATTTTTTTTGATTCTCCACAATATTAATCTGATAAGTAATCTGGTTTGTTATTGTAATGATTTTTCCCATTCAAACATCTAAACCCCTCATTCTATGTAATTAATGTTTCACTAAAAAAACTTAACCTTCTTAGGAAGAAGGGTAAGACCTTTTTTGTGCTAATTGCCATATTAAACATATGCTATAGTCCAAACATAAAAGGCCGACAAGCACCCCCCCCCACCAAAACCAAAAAAAAAAAAACCAGCAAGAGTCTCAAAAGTTTATAGAATATCGACAAAGCTATGAAAAAACACAAAAACTGATTTACAGTTACTATGAAGTACAAAGCTTAAGCATGCGTTTCTAACAGGGTTATTGCAGTGGCTAATAGTGACTAGTTATGCTTTGTACAAAACAAAAACTGATCCCATTCATTTGTAAGAAGGCATGCACAGATGTGACATTCCGAGATGCTATAGAACTAAATGTAGAAAAGAAATACTTTCTATGATGGCTTCTCAACAAATTTTGAATTTGGAAGAAATTTTTAGTCCAAAATCTTCCAGCCTGAGATAATTTAGCAGGAAACTTTCTCTGATAGTTTTATTTTCAATTTGTATCCATAAAACTTGGCAATGAAGTTATATTGCAATGAAAAACATATAATGTTACATACCTTCACGAGCTCAATGTCTTTGAGTTCTTGTGCACCAATATACACAAGAAACAACTAAAGCTCACTTCAGCAACACAAGGACAAGAAAAACCATGGTAATCAGAAAGAATGCATGGTAGTCAACTGGAATTCAGGAAATACAATCAGTCAGATCCCCGTGGTAAGATTGACTACATTATAAGTTAACTAGATAATAATAATAATAATAATAATAATAATAATAATAATAATAATAATAATAATAATTACTGTTTAAGAACATTGATCCAGGAAACCACTATAACTGTGACAAATATGGAGCATAGATTTCCTACACAGCATCCCACTTAGATGGTTAGAGGATAAAGAAATAAAACAAGATTTACGATATAAGAAGAAACGCAATAAGATCCTCACCACCAAAAGATAGATAAGTTCCAAGTGCCAAGCAACTTCAGGGAATTGTGTATGAATATATATTTCCTGCCCAAGAAAAGAAGAACATTAAATTCCATTCAGTTACTTGAATTTGGAAAGCAAGTGAAGAAAAAAGGTGCAGTTCAACTATTTCCAAAAACCTTTATTTTTTCTTAACTGCATACACTAATGTGAAATTTAAACCTTGGATAAATGGAGAAATGGAAAATAACAATTGTACAGGAAGAAATCATAAATCTTGTTTAGCGATCCTTACTTTTTAAAAGACTCTGACTTACCATCAAAGAGAACAATATAAAGTAGACTTTGTTTTAAAACACCAATCATTTGCCAACAAACAAAAAAAATGACAATGATGTATTGTCATTTCTTATGTCTCCCTGTTTTTTTATTGGAGCAAAATATATAACTTAAAGTGAATGTCTATAGCATCTTCTTTTTCTCGTTTTATGTTCTTCTAGTGTGGTACTTGGGCAAAATAACTGACTGAAGAAAGACAAAAGTTACCTTGTCCAAGAATCAAAATACCATTTGCACCCAAAGGTATAAGATCTTGTATCTTTTCAGCAGAAAGAATTGCTTGAATAACTAGCAGATATAAAACAGTAATATTTTAGATAAATTCAGGGTCAGCATTGGAGAACAGCTGCTAGCCAAGGTAAGTCCAAATATTAATAAAAAGACAAGGCATGTGAAGTTTTAATTTGAAAAACGAAGCCAATAGAAAGAGGATTAAAGAAACCTGTGATCCGAATTGACTTTTCCTGGGTCACATCTCCATCATTTGTATTAACAGCAGCATCCATGTTGGATAGAGTTATCGTGTGCACGGAATGGAGCCCATCCGATACCCAAAAAGTTTGCTTTTCTGCTAAGCAATAGCAGGATCATTCAGTTGAAGAAGATAGATAGATAGAT
The DNA here is from genome assembly GCA_030145905.1 of Populus davidiana. Lineage (NCBI taxonomy): Eukaryota > Viridiplantae > Streptophyta > Magnoliopsida > Malpighiales > Salicaceae > Populus > Populus davidiana. Next base: position 2,917,566 of record CM057792.1, on the reverse strand, counting down.
AGAAATAGGCAAAATCAAAATTTATTCTGCTCATTGAAATGTAATCCTTTTACCAAACTCATTATGAAGCTTTGTTTCCACTTTATCTTACCTGGTACGATATCCTTACCACCTAGACATAAGTTAGTTTCTCCTTCTCAACACATGAATTTCCAATTCCTATAATTATGGGTTTGACATGTAATAAATTATCCTTGGATCACCTTTTTGGAAGACCCTATGAACACTCTGATCACATAGTTGGACATGCATGCAACATCAAATTTTATGGAGAAAAAAAATGGAAACAAGAAGAGTTAGAATTGGATACTCGAGGAAAAATCTGGAAAAACAGCCAGCTTTTGCACTTTCATACTCTGGGGCAACCGCCTCATGTGAGCCATGACATTTGGTCCAACAACAGGGGCAGACAGGCACAAGATATGTAAATCTCCTGTAGAGTCCAAAATCACAAATTTCTTGGGAGGTAATGCCTGGATAGAAACTGCCTTCAAAGTTGTAGGTTTCATGCCCTCAGTCACCTCCCTCTTAAATGCCACAAAACAAGCACCCCCTTCACCAGAGTCTTGGCTGCATCTTACAGATCTCTGCTTTCCTGTAAGTTAAAATGATAATCAGCATCATGAACCAACAACAAAAACTGAAGAGCAGTATTTAGAAACAACTTCCAGTTCTATGTAGAAATAGCTAAGTTAGATTCCACAAGCACCACAATTAATCTCCTAAACAAATATCAAAAATCAAAGAAAAGATTCAGCAACCATTACTTGCCAGAGACCATAAAAAAAAAAAAGAGGAGGAAGAAGAAGAAAGCCCCTAATCAAAGGCATGATACTCATAATAGTGATTTACCATCTAGAGGCATCCTTATGAATCTAACCATAGGACAGCACCTCGCTTAATATGAGTTCATCCATTTCCTGGTCAAACAGAAATTCCTAAAAACAATCTGTCAGAACAAATTGCAAATGTACAGAATGAAAACCATAATGATGGGATAAATAGGAGTACAAAGGTAAGAAGTTACCAATCCACAAGGAACGCTTGTTCACCAAGGCAATTCAATAAATCCATAAATACAATTGAATATCAAAGTTCGACAAAAACAAAAAATGGAGCATGGTTAATGTTCACGTTAATAAGATTTCTAGTATTAATTAAGAATTCTGTCATGAATTCTTTTGGCATTTATTAGGAATTTTATTATCTAGGATATTCTTACCTCCTGTCCAACAAAAAACAGCACACAAATCATGGATGCTTAGGCTAATAAGCTTTTCAGTGTCAATTAAGAGTTCTTTTACGACTTTTTGCTTTAAAAAGGATTTTCTTTTTTATTTTTTTGTCTAGGATATTCTTATTCCTACTTTGCTTTTGAACTATCAGAGATTTTGTTCATGCCTTATAAGAAGCACACATATTATGTTTTAGAAAGACTCTTTGACAGAATACGTTTAAAATCTGAAAATCAACTCCTGCTGCTCTCCCCCACTTTCTTCTACATTTATTCCCTTTCTATTCCTCAACACCATTCTCCTCTTTCTTCTGCTCTCTCCCTCAGCCTCTTCCCATTCTACATCAAGAGGAAAAGCTGACAAGTTCAAACACAAATATTAAAAACCGCTGCCTCAGTGGAGAATTGAATCATTAACTTATTTGTTATCCACTCGCTTTCCCCTCTAAATGATTTTACTCCCACAAAATCCTAGAATTGGCATACACCTTGCAATTTTCTTTTCTTTTCAGGACAAAAAATGTGAGAGGACATGCAGAAGCTGGCAACTTAATTCTAAATCTAAAATAAGAGAAAAAAAGTATCTTTATTCTCTCAACAAAGCCAATTAAAGGGTGTCACTGATTATTTTTTTTCAATCAAGATATGAAAATCCAAATCAAGCTAAATTTGCGGACTGCCTTTCCAATTAACCTAGGCCAACATGCTCACTGCCCTCCAATTAACCAAGGCTAACATGATATTGAAAGAAATCATGACTTCATGACAACAACATTCTATTTGTTTAAACAAATGATGCTGAAAAGGGGCTCTTTCTGAAGACCTAAACATAGCAAAGGGTATTTGACCTTCAATGTTGATGAAAGCTACAAATGACAAGGTTAATAAACATGTTGACAATAGAAAGGAGAAGACATCGTAATTAATTCATAACTTAATAAGACAATGGATTGATCAAGCACTTAAATTAGCTGCAAAGGTTCAATACTAATTACCAATAAATTTTATGTTCAAGATACTCAGATCCAATTCCTTTTATTCTCTGGTATTACAAATTTTGTTTCTATTCAGAGGACGCCTCTTCCCCTGTAAATTTCATCTCTCATTAAAAAAGGAAGGCCCATTACTAAACTGCCAAATGGAGCTTTGCCTCGGAAAAAACATTTGGATTTAAAATTGTACCACCTAGACCTATAACACAATATGAGCAATGCTGTTGGAAATCTTGCGCCCATATCAAAACAACAGTCCATGAATCTGTGATCAAATTAACTTATCGCAATCACAAACCACTGGATCCTAAACTAATGGAACATTCCCAATTTAGAAGAACAAAAATTCCAGCAGGACAACAGACCACCTTCATGAACACATACAAAGTCCAGGATAAACAGAAGAAACTATGCTCCAACTTTGAAAGGGATCTTCTTAAGTAAAACAGACAGAGTATAAATACATGTAACAAGAATAAAAGCACTACAGAATTCACATTGCAAAAATCTCAACTGCTAAGTTCTATATACCACAAAGCTAAACAATCACATTTATTTACATTAGTCCAACACTAACTAGCAAAAATAATCAACATTTTTCAGCACATAATGAACATTAACAAAGCTCAAAAGCAACACATTGTACTTGCACACTTACCAGAAACACAATGTTTATCAGTCTTCCCATCCAACGCACCATTGCAAGCATTCGCGGAACTTGAAGTGACCCCAATATTCTCCCCGGCACCATTTGACGATTTCAATCCTTTACCATCCAACTTCCCATTCGAATCAAAACCCTTGACTTTCTTAACTTTCCATTTCACCAGCTGCCTCAAATTAAAAACCCTGACCCCATTATCCTCCCCTAAAATCAAGACTCCAGAAGAAACACTTATTGACCAAACAGGCACACTACACTCAATCACCGCACACCTCATCAATTTCAGCATCTCACCATCAACATCATCAATAAGTTTCACCGCAAAGACCCAAACTTTCTTGCTAGAAACTGAGTGCAGCACAAAAAAATTAATAGACCCAACAATCTTTATAGAAACCCCATGATTTATATCCAGCAAAACACCAAGTTTTGAATCAAAAGCAAGACCCTTTTGATTGCAAACAACTTGGGGTTTATAAAAAAAGCTGTCATTTTGTAAAACATGGAACCTTAAGAGAATCTGAGACCCACCCTTATATGGGCTAGCAACAAGAAAGAGGACTTTAGGGACAGGGTCTTGGTGGATGAGAAGGAAAGAAGAGGAAGAGGAAGGGGAGGGAACTAGGGTTTGGGGTTTTGGAGGGAGAGATGGAAGGGAAGGGAAGGGAAGGGAAGGAAAGAGGGAAACTGAGGAATCAGTGTGCATTAATGCTAAAGAAAGAGAGTTTGGTTCAAAAAGAAGGGATTTTGTAGCTGAAACGGAAGGGGGAAGAGAGAGTTTGGAGGATTGTACAAGTACCATGAGGAGAAAAAACCTTTGAACTTCTTGTCAGAGCATTGAGGGTTTTGGCTTCTGTGTTTGTGATTTTGTTGTGGATGGGAATGGGATGATTACTGAGTTCGTTGATGGGAGATCCAAAGGTTAATTAATTGATTATTTAATTGATGATGTAGATTGCACAAGACTAGTTGGATTACCGGTCTATAATAAAGATAATAATTTGCAATTCATGATGTTTAAATGGATTAATGATATTTCAGTGTTTTTTCTATGATGGTTATTTTTTAAAATGTATTTTATTTAAAAATATATTAAATTAATATTTTTTATTTTTTAAAATTTATTTTTTATATTAACACATAAAAATAATTAAAAATACAAAAAATATTTTTAAATAAAAATAAATAAAGTTTTATTGAACACATTTCAAACACGTTACAAAAACACTACAAGACTTTAAACCTTTAGGACAGTTTGAATCTTAATATAATTTTTAAATGTTAATTTTCCTGATAATTTATTAACATCAACTTTGTAGGGGGGAATAACAATTTCTGACAGAATACTACCTTTATAACATTAAATTACAGGTGCGTGATAGAAATTTATTTTTATTTCGTTAATTTTAATGATAATAATTATTTTTATTCCATTAATTTTAATGATAATAATTATTTTTTAAAATATTTTTTATATAAAATAAAATAAAATATTTTTTTTATTTTTGATATTAACATATCAAAATAATTTTAAAATAAAAAAAATAAAAATACATTTTTTATAAAATATTTTTAAAACATTAAAACAAAGTCACTCTTTAATGGATAGTATATTATAAAAAACAAAATTACCCTATTACAATTAGTTATTGTTTAAACAATAACTAGTACATAACTTACATAAATAATTTAAGAATTTATTTTGAAGTATAAAAAATACCATTTAATAATTTGGATATAGGTTGGTTATTAATTGGAGAAAAAAAAAAACAGCCGGCATTCCACCCTCAATTGCAACGGATAAAAATTGATTTTTATTTTGTAGGTTATTTTATACTTGATAGTAAAAAAACTTGTTTTTTTATTAAAATAATATTATTTGTAAATTTTTTAAAAAAAATACTTGATTTATATATATATATAAAAATTACTTAGTATCAACCTGAAAGATAACTTAACTAGTCAGATTTTAAATTTACTCTCTAATTATAACGAGTTCGAGTTTTTTCGTGGCTATTAAAAATTTATATGATCGTTAATTTAAAGACATGTAAAGTATACGCAAGCTAGCCAAACACCATGTTAATAAAAAAAAAATACTTGGAATTAGATTTTGGTTCCTTAATACAATTTTCTAAATAATTGATAAGGATATGATTAGATGCATGAGTGAAAACTTTACCCCCCCCCCCACTGCTTATATATAAATGTTTGGTTAACATTTAATAATTTGGATGGTTGGTTATTAATTGGAGAAAAAAAAAACAGCCGGCATTCCACCCTCAATTGCAACGGATAAAAATTGATTTTTATTTTGTAGGTTATTCTATATTTGATAGTAAAAAAACTTGTTTTTTTATTAAAATAATATTATTTGTAAAAACAATTTTAAAAAATAAAACTTGATTTATATATATATAAAAATTACTTAGTATGAACTTGAAAGATAACTTAACTAGTCAGATTTTAAATTTATTTTCTAATTATAACGAGTTCGAGTTTTTTCGTGGCTATTAAAAATTTATATGATCGTTAATTTAAAGACATGTAAAGTATACGCAAGCTAGCCAAACACCATGTTAATAAAAAAAAATACTTGGAATTAGATTTTGGTTCCTTAATACAATTTTCTAAATAATTGATAAGGATATAATTAGATGCATGAGTGAAAACTTTACCCCCCCTGCTTATATATAAATGTTTGGTTAACATTTAATAATTTGGATGGTTGGTTATTAATTGGAGAAAAAAAAAACAGCCGGCATTCCACCCTCAATTGCAACGGATAAAAATTGATTTTTATTTTGTAGGTTATTTTATATTTGATAGTAAAAAAACTTGTTTTTTTATTAAAATAATATTATTTGTAAAAACAATTTTAAAAAAATACTTGATTTATATATATATATATAAATTACTTAGTATGAACCTGAAAAATAACTTAACTAGTCAGATTTTAAATTTACTCTCTAATTATAACGAGTTCGAGTTTTTTCGTGGCTATTAAAAATTTATATGATCGTTAATTTAAAGACATGTAAAGTATACGCAAGCTAGCCAAACACCATGTTAATAAAAAAAAATACTTGGAATTAGATTTTGGTTCCTTAATACAATTTTCTAAATAATTGATAAGGATATGATTAGATGCATGAGTGAAAACTTTATCCCCCCCCCCACTGCTTATATATAAATGTTTGGTTAACATTTAATAATTTGGATGGTTGGTTATTAATTGGAGAAAAAAAAAACAGCCGGCATTCCACCCTCAATTGCAACGGATAAAAATTGATTTTTATTTTGTAGGTTATTCTATATTTGATAGTAAAAAAACTTGTTTTTTTATTAAAATAATATTATTTGTAAATTGTTTTTTAAAAAATAAAACTTGATTTATATATATATAAAAATTACTTAGTATGAACCTGAAAGATAACTTAACTAGTCAGATTTTAAATTTATTTTCTAATTATAACGAGTTCGAGTTTTTTCGTGGCTATTAAAAATTTATATGATCGTTAATTTAAAGACATGTAAAGTATACGCAAGCTAGCCAAACACCATGTTAATAAAAAAAATACTTGGAATTAGATTTTGGTTCCTTAATACAATTTTCTAAATAATTGATAAGGATATGATTAGATGCATGAGTGAAAACTTTATCCCCCCCTGCTTATATATAAATGTTTGGTTAACATTTAATAATTTGGATGGTTGGTTATTAATTGGAGAAAAAAAAAACAGCCGGCATTCCACCCTCAATTGCAACGGATAAAAATTGATTTTTATTTTGTAGGTTATTCTATATTTGATAGTAAAAAAACTTGTTTTTTTATTAAAATAATATTATTTGTAAAAGTTTTTTAAAAAATACTTGATTTATATATATATATAAAAATTACTTAGTATGAACCTGAAAGATAACTTAACTAGTCAGATTTTAAATTTACTCTCTAATTATAACGAGCTCGAGTTTTTTCGTGGCTATTAAAAATTTATATGATCGTTAATTTAAAGACATGTAAAGTATACGCAAGCTAGCCAAACACCATGTTAATAAAAAAAAAAAACTTGGAATTAGATTTTGGTTCCTTAATACAATTTTCTAAATAATTGATAAGGATATGATTAGATGCATGAGTGAAAACTTTATCCCCCCCCCCCCCCCACTGCTTATATATAAATGTTTGGTTAACATTTAATAATTTGGATGGTTGGTTATTAATTGGAGAAAAAAAAAACAGCCGGCATTCCACCCTCAATTGCAACGGATAAAAATTGATTTTTATTTTGTAGGTTATTCTATATTTGATAGTAAAAAAACTTGTTTTTTTATTAAAATAATATTATTTGTAATTTTTTTTTTAAAAAATAAAACTTGATTTATATATATATAAAAATTACTTAGTATGAACCTGAAAGATAACTTAATTAGTCAGATTTTAAATTTATTTTCTAATTATAACGAGTTCGAGTTTTTTCGTGGCTATTAAAAATTTATATGATCGTTAATTTAAAGACATGTAAAGTATACGCAAGCTAGCCAAACACCATGTTAATAAAAAAAATACTTGGAATTAGATTTTGGTTCCTTAATACAATTTTCTAAATAATTGATAAGGATATGATTAGATGCATGAGTGAAAACTTTATCCCCCCCTGCTTATATATAAATGTTTGGTTAACATTTAATAATTTGGATGGTTGGTTATTAATTGGAGAAAAAAAAAACAGCCGGCATTCCACCCTCAATTGCAACGGATAAAAATTGATTTTTATTTTGTAGGTTATTTTATATTTGATAGTAAAAATATTTGTTTTTTTATTAAAATAATATTATTTGTAAATTTTTTTTTAAAAAATAAAACTTGATTTATATATATATATAAAAATTACTTAGTATGAACATGAAAGATAACTTAACTAGTCAGATTTTAAATTTACTCTCTAATTATAACGAGTTCGAGTTTTTTCGTGGCTATTAAAAATTTATATGGTCGTTAATTTAAAGAAAAACATACGCTAGCCAAACACCATGTTAATAAAAAAAAAATACTTGGAATTGGATTCTGGTTCCTTAATACAATTTTCTAAATAATTGATAAGGATATGATTAGATGCATGAGTGAAAACTTTATCCCCCCCCCCCCCCCACTGCTTATATATAAATGTTTTGCTGAAATCCACAACATGCTCAAAAACCGACACTTTACTTGAGAGAACACTATGGTTGACATGTCGCCCATACGAGTTGCGTCATCCATCCTACGCAACTAGTTATACATTTATAATATTTCTTTATTTTTTTCAAATATATTTCTGTGAGATATTTTTTTATAGATTTAGTTATATTACATAATTCTCATTTTCATTCAAATTAAAATTAGAAATAAAAGCTGAGAAGCTTAAAAACAAAATTTAAAAAGAAAAGTGAAACGACACGGCTTCGTAGCAAAGTAGCAAGCAAACCAAGTCAATTTATTAGCCACGGCCAATACATCATTAGTTAGTATAATTAGCGATGACAGCGTGTGGCTCACAAGCCTTAGCCGCTGGGCTCGGCTCGACAGCGGGGCTAGGCTCGACAGCCTTCCCAAGCAGCTCCTCAGGCAAGTCCCCCTTGAGACCCTTCAAATAAAACGTGTAGAACAGCTTGAAAGGAAACACGAGCTGCTGCAGCTTAACCTGACCATACACCCCTTCAAAGATACCTGACCCTCCAGTCACAGCGAGATACGTGTCCTCATAGGTCAAATAAGATCCCTGCACCGCAATGTGACCGTAGTCGCCAAAGTAGAAGCTGTAGATCGCCTCATACCTGTCACCTTTCTTTTCCGGTTTGTTTTGGATTAGCACGCATAGTCCAGCTGTTATTCCTACCCGTTTCTGTAGGTCTCCGGTGTAAAGCTGTAATGATGAGAAACAGCCCATAGCCACCATCAATTTTTACAAAAAACAAAATATAATGTTTAATTATTGTCTTAAGATTAAAAAAAACCGAAGAGGACAGAATAAACATATTATTCTTCTGTATTTTATGTTTTAAGATCACAAAAAATTAAATATTTTATTTCTTTAAACAAATATATTTATTTATTTATTTAAAATCACAACGTGGTCAAGGAATCTATTGTTATCATGTTAGTCTCTTGTCTGAAAGTGCATTTTATAAAGTGTCACGTTATAATGATGTCTTTTTATTAAATTTATTCCTCACCCCAGATAAGAAGGTAGCTATCAATTCTTTTTTTATTTTCTAAATCATAAATTTTTTTTATCAAAGCATCGATTTCCAAGAATAGATTTTAATATTTTTTTAATTTCAAAAATAAATAATGTTTTTTTATCTTGTTTTGCAACGGCCATTTAGTGTCGGTTTTCGTATATAGCGTTTAAATTAAAATTTTCGAAAATTTTGGTTTTTTTCCTTCAAGTTATTCTTTTTATTTTTAAAATCATTTTAATATATAGACATATTTAAAAAAAAAATTAAAAATTATTATTTCAATACATCAATAACTACCCATTATTTTGAAACCAAGGAACTTGCTTTGATCATTGAGAAATTGAAGCGATTGAAGAAAATAATGGAAGACAAAAGATGGAAGGTCGAGAAAATCTCCAGGAATTTTTCGCAATTTTGCAGGAAAAGATATTTCAAAAGAGAACAAGTGGCAAGTCAGCAGCCCCAAATAAAAGCAAGATCATCAAGGGAAACTCAGATCATGGAGATGACTTACTTTGTTGCTAAAAGGCACAAGATCGCCAAGAGAATTAACAGATTTCTGGCTCAAACGAAGATAAGCAGGGCTTCCACGGTCTCTCTCATTGATTTCATAGACACTCAGCTCTTGAACTTTGGCTGCAACAAGCAAAAGCACGAAACCCCAAAAGGGTGCGATCATTAAATCACTGGATTTTTTCTTTATATAAGATAAAAAACAAAGAAACATCAAAGATCACACTTACCGGGTCTTGAATCCTCAGTCGAGGCAGCTTGGCTTTTGCAAGAGAAGGATCTCTTCGTCCCGGAGAAGTTGCCAAGGGTTGTAGTTTTTGTGAGGAGACATGGGTTTTGGGCCAGCTTGAAAGACAAGAGTGATGGTTTGGTGGGCACAAAGCCACAGGTGTGTGATCTTGCTGCAGATGCTTTCACAGAAGAGATGGATCTCAAAGCAGAGCTTGAATAAGCCGCCATTGATCTTGGTTCTTGGTGACTGTGAGGTTATGTTTTTTCTTTGTTTGGGTACAGGGAAAGTGATGGAATTTGTGTGAGAAAATGGTGTGGGGTGGGCCTGTTTATATAGGAAAGTGAACGCTTATGAGTTATGACCATGTGGGCTATTTTTGCCTGTGCGGAAAGACGGTGCACCTGCGAGGGCAAAAGTCAACGGTCAGCGGAGTGCGTCAATTTCTATGCAGAAAAAGAAATTCAGCTTTCTTCACGTTGCAAACGTGATTCGGTGTTTGGTCGGAGAGGTTCTGAACGGGAACTGCCAAGAAATTGAGAAACTGAAACAACATTTTACATTGGAAAGTGTCAGCCATTCATACTGAATCGAGCAGCGCTTCATTTTAATTTGGAATATTAGGTCTTTTTGTTACAATTTTCTTTTGCAAATACCCTTATATTTATTTAAAACGATATAAAATATACATATTTTAAAGAAGACGTAAATAGATTTATCTCATATTAGTTATTTATTCAAAAATATTCAAAAAAATAATATTTGTTTATAAAAATTCGATCAAATTAATATTTTGAATAGAAAAAGGTCTCTCATTTGCTTCTACTAGTACAGCCTCAAGGTAATATATGTTTGAACTGTGCTTTTCTTCAGCTAACTTCACTCGTCAAACGAGTCTCAAGGTACAACTGCAAATTCTAAGTTCTTCATCACCCTGATCAGACGACACCTTGGATTAGCAGGGATTATTTTTTGTTCAGTATGGTTTTTTTTAAAAAAATTAAACTGAAATTAAAAAAAAAAAAAAAAAACCAAAATCGATTCAAACTAACTGGTTTTAGTTCGATTCGGTTTGGTTTTTTAGGACAAAAACCGGTTCAAACCGGTTTGGCTTGGTTTTTTTTTTTTGTTTTGTTTTAGCTCAGTTTTTTTCCAGTTTTGCTTGGTTTTTTTCTATTTGACTTGGGTTTTTTTTTGTTTGGGTTCGGTTTAATTTTTTCAGTTTCAGGCTTATAAAACCAAACCAATCGGTTTTTTCAAAATTTTAATTGATTTAATCAGTTTTTTTTATAATTTAATTTTTTTTCTATTATTTTTTTTTAATTTTCTCGATTTAATCAGTTTTTCAGTTTTTTATTTACTCTCGGATACATAAAAATGCCAGGACCTATGAAAAAATTGTAGATACTTTTCTTGTATTCTAGTAACATTGATTCTTGATAATTGATTCACGGTAATACAGTAGTTGTTTGAGAATATGTTTGAAATTATATTTTATAAAATTTTAAATTTTTTATGTTTTTGAATAATTTTATTATATAATATCAAAAATAATTTTTTAAAAATATATATCATTTTAATATATTTAAAATAAAAATATTTTAAAAAATAATTATTACTGAATTATCAAACATAATTATCCAATACCTATAACAATAAGAACTGAAGGTTTATAATATTGAAACGGATAGCAACATCAACAAGAGAGAAACTACATGTTTATCAAAAAAATGCTTGATGAATCTTTCACACATTCATTATCACTTAAAGATTCTTTCTCGGGTGTTTTAGTTGGATGATTTTATTTAATTCAAAGCACAATTTCTCATAAAAAAAAAAGTTATACCTATTAAAATAAAAAGTAAAATCATTTATATTATATTTATAATAAAACAATTATAATATTAACTAAATATAAAAATATAAAAAAATAATTTCAAAATGTTATTTTTATTTCATTTAATTTAAAATTAAAAGTTGTCATTAAAAAGTTATACTCTTTAACTCAAATCCTTTATATTAGATTCATAATAAGAAAACTTTATAACACTAACTAAATATGAAAATGTAAAAAGAATTCATATTAATGTTTTACATTACTAAAAGTTCTTGTATATAAAAAAATTATTGTATTATTTATCATCTTAATTTTTTTTATTTTAACCCTCATTCTTTTAATTTCAATTTTATTTTGAATTTTTTTGGGTGATTTATTTTTTATATGATTTAATCCTTCTATGTTTCATATCTTGGGGATTGAGCTTCGTAAATTCCTCATGCAGCATGCTTCTGATTTAATAACACTAATCATGAGTTCAAAAAGTTAATGATAATTAACTTTTTTTTTTGTTTATTTCCTTTTTTTATTTTTGTCGTTTGACATTTTTATTTTTATATATAAAACAAATTAGCTTTTTCATTTCTGATGTTGAATCTAGGGCATCATAAACTCTTTTTCTAAAAAGTGTGTTTGTTTTTATGGTCAAAAAATAATTTTAAATTTTTTTGAATTTTTTTTTTTAAATTATTTTTTAAATGATTTCAAATTATTTTGATGTGCTGATTTTAAAATTAATTTTTTTAAAAAAATATTATTTTGATGTATTTTCAAGTAAAACACATTTTAAAAAGCAATTGTTACCACAATCCATAACATTAACTTAGATGCTTGTCTGCATCGCCCCCAAGCGTACATGTATCTAAAGTAAAGGTGGCTTTGATATCATTTTAAAACTCCCCGATGTAGACATGAAACTGTCCTTGTATAATTTAGAATCCATTTATTTTTTTATTTCAAAAACTTTTTTTTAAAAAATAATTGTTATTTTTTTAATTTTTATTTCAAATTATTTTTTTAATTTTTTCATATCATTTTATTATGTTGATATAAAAAATATTATTTTAATATATTTTTAAATAAAAAATAATTTAAAAAACAACAACTATCACATCATCAAATGACCACTTAAGAGCTGCGTTTCCTTCTTTCATGATCCGAGAGTTTAAGTTTCAAGTTATTTAGTAGTGCTCCACTCAAGCTATTATATGCCTAAGATCTTCTTCCTCTTTCATTTCTAATGTGGGATTGGAGCATAACGAACTCCTTTTTTTATTCAGACCTCGCGAAAAGACTCGCATTAAACACATCATAACTTAAAACAATCCTAAGCAGTGTTTTAAAACCCCGCCCGGCCCGGCGGGTCGACCCGGGCCTGTGGCCGGGTCGGGTCTAAGGAAAAAACAGGCTGGGAATTGGCCCGGCCAGACCCGGTCGACCCGGGACCCGGCCGACCCGACCACACCCGGCTGAGACCCGGGTTTGTTTATTTTTTATATTCTCCTGTCTGAAACGACGTCGTTTTGGCCTTTACAATTAAAAGGCTAAAACGACAAGAGCAGAGAGACGAATCACGAGTGAATTGCAGAGTAGAAAATTGAGAAGAAGACCTAATTAATTTCAAGAATCTGTCGAGAAGAAGAGCAGATGAGCAGAAGAATCTTGAATCCTTGATCGCCCTTTTTATTCTGAGCATAAGGTTAGATGAGTTTTTAATTGTTTTTTTCTTCTTTCGAGTTGTTGACCCCTCCTATTAAAGAAACAATTTGAAAGACTAAATTTTCTCTGTGCCCACGAGGCATCCAATTGCTGACAATCATAGTATATCATGTCGTAATATGCTCTCTCTCTTTTTTTCCATGAATTTATTCTGCATGATTTTTTTCTAGGTTATTCAGGCTTTTACGTTTTTTTCTCTCTATTTTTTCAGTTGTTTAGTTTAATTTTAGTAATTTTCCTTTCTTAATTTAATTAATTTAGGTGGTTGAAGTGAAGAGAAACATAGAGAATGTACAGGGAGCAGATGTTTATCCGGCGGCGCAGCAGATGCTGATTTATCAAGGGAAAGTACTTAAAGACGATACAACATTGGATGAAAGTAAAGTTGCTGAAAATAGTTTTATTGTTGTTATGTTAAGCAAGGTGAGTTTTCTTGCTTTCGTTCCTAATTTTAGTGATAAAAGGAAGCTTTTTAAGTGGAAGGAAATGGTGCGAATTTTGAATATACATAACAGCATAAAGCCAACAATTAGTCCTTGTTTTGAAAGTTCGGTTATGTTCAATAAATGCACTTAGAGAATTTTGATATTTATACACTAAAAATATTATTGCTTGTTTGTTTCATTCTCTATTTCCCATGTCAAGATGGTGAAAATTTTCCTGAACTGGCTCTATATGTGGCGGGGTTTGTCTGGTAGGGGTTTTTTGTTATTTCTCATTTTGCATAGAAACAAAAATAGTTAAGAGGGGTGCTGGCAGGGTTTGTTTTGTGACTTATGCATATTTTAGTTTATTGCTTATGAAGAAATATGGGAAGCTTAATAATATTATTAATATTTTGTTGGTATTCTTATAGTGCATTTATTAAGGCTGTATTGTTGTACCTCAAGGGGTGGGTTCGAGTTGTCTTGTTTGGCCAGTCTTCTTATACTGCATTGTTTATGTTTCAAGTCTGACTTCATGTCCAATTTTTTTTACTTGGTTGACAACTTTTATATATGAGCTCATGTTGGTGCATTTGGATTTGTGAAGTGAAATAAGATTTCTTAGGTTGCATTGTCATGGTCATGACCGAAAGGTTTCTTAGATGGGTCGGGTAATGTGTGTTGTTTTGTATCCAACCTCGTGACCGGACAACGAAAATTATAATCTTTCCTTTCTTATGATTGTGGGTTCTCGTTTTCAATTGTTGAAGGTCCAACTTCTGGTTTGAAAGAAAAGCTCTCATCCTTGGGCTCATCAGGAATTCTGGCAGACAATCAACTTCAAGCAAAACTGCAAGAGCATCACCTCAAGGGGTAAGTGTGAACAATTTGTGTATGCTCTTAAAATGATTGACATTTCTACCTTGTTTATTTTGGCAGTAGCATGAAATCATAATTTTGTTATAGAAATGAATTGAAACTTTAATTATGGTAGTAATTAGTAATCTGGTTGAAAGAATTTTCCAGTGATATCTTATAAATTATGTCAGGTCCTTAAAATGTCTTCACACGATGGTAGTACTCCAAGTAGTGATCCTTCAACGGGCCAATCATCTCAACCTTCAATTTCTATGTCAAGTGGTAGTAGAGGAAGAACAGATTTGGCATGGGGTCATTGTAGAGAAGCTCCTGAACTTAGTGTTGGATGTAAAAAAACTAAATTAGTATGTTTATATTGTGCTAAAGTATTTGCGGGTGGTGGCATTAATCGATTGAAGCAACATTTAGCTGGAGCTAAAGGAGAAGTTGGACAATGTCGTAAATGTTCTCCTGATGTTCGACATCAAATGCTTTTGAACCTTAAAGGAAATGTTGAAACAAAAAAAAAAGAGTTAGAGAAATGCAAGCAGATTTCAATCCATTTAATGCACAACAAATAGAGCATGAAGAGATGATGATTAGACAATTAGAAGATGATGATAGTGATGATGATGAGGAGGAGGAGGATGAGGATGTCAATACTAAAAAACATATGTTACCACCGAAGGTTGCAAAAAAGAAAAAGATTCAAAGCACCAACACTTTAAAACAATCAACTACAAGTTATGGAAAGCAGAAGAAATCTGTAACATTAGGGACATATTTCATGCCGAGAACAACTCCTGGTGCTCAAAAGTCTCTTCAGAACTGTTGGCAAAGGAAAGAAGCAATTGAACGGTGTGATCTTGCTTTAGCGAAGTGGATGTTTGATGCATGTGTGCCATTTAATGCTGTTAACTCTGTGTATTATCAGCATGCAATAGATGTTGTAACAGCCATGGGTCCTGGTTATAAAGGACCAAATTTGCATGCTATCCGTGGCTATTACTTGGCAAAAGCGGTTGATGAAGTGAAGATTTATGTTGAGAGTTATCGAGAGATTTGGAAGAAGATTGGTTGCACATTAATGGCTGATGGATGGACAGATCAGTAGAGGAGGACTTTAATTAACTTCTTAGTATATTGTCCTAAAGGAACAGTTTTTTTGAAAACCGTGGATGTATCAAATGTCTCAAAGACTGCTAGATTGTTGTATCAGTTGTTTAGAGAGGTTGTTTTGTATGTTGGGGTAGAAAACATTGTGCATATGGTGACTGATAATGCTGCAAATTATGTTGCTGTTGGCAGGTTATTGATGGAAGAATTTCCTTCAATATTTTGGTCTCCTTGTGCTGCTCATTGCATCAACCTTATACTTTAGGACATTGGTAAATTGCAGTCAGTTTGTTGTGTTGTTAAGCATGCTTCTGGTATCACAAAGTACATTTATAATTATTGTTATCCATTATATTTGATGAGGAAGTTCACTGGAGGAAAAGAAATACTTCGTCCAGCTCCTACTCATTTTGCCACCAATTTCATTGCATTGCAAAGCATTTTAGCTCATAAAGATGAGTTGAGAGCTATGGTGACATCTAGGGAATGGGTCTCATCTGCTTATGCTAAAGATATCAAAGGAAAAAAGTTTGTTGAGAGTGTGCTAGACTCTTTGTTTTGGGAAGAATGTGCAATAATTGTGCGAATGAGTGAACCTTTAGTTCAAGTTCTACGATTGGTTGATGGTGATGATAGACCTTCGATGGGATATTTGTATGATGCTATTCATCATGCAAAAGAAGAAATGGTGAGGAGATTTCAAAAGAGAAAGCCTAGAGTGAAACCTTTCATAGACATTATCAATAATCGATGGGATGGACAATTTTACAGAAATCTTTATGCAGCAACATTTTGGTTGAATCCTCGATTTCAATATGATGCAAATATAATGGATAAACACATGAGCACCATTTCTGGACTTCTAGATGTTCTTGAGAAGTTTGCACATGGAAATCTACCATTGCAAAGTAAGATTACAAGTGAGATGAAGTTTTTTAGGAATGCTGAACATGACTTTGGCCGAGCGTCCGCAATAACTAATCGCACCCATATGCCTCCAGGTATATAATTTTTATATTTACAAATATTATTTGACATAGTCTTACACTTTTACTTATTATTTTTTTGTATGTGGATGACATATGGAACCAGCGCTCCAAATCTACAACAATTGGCTATACGAGTGTTAAGTCAAACTTGTAGTTCTTTGGGATGTGAGAGAAATTGGAGTATGTTTGAACATATTCATTCCAAGAAGAGAAATAGATTGGAGCACCAAAGGCTTAATGACCTTGTTTACGTCCACTACAATCTAAGATTGAAACAAAAGTATTTTTCTTTTCTCTAATTCCTTAAATATTATTTTATCTTGTTTAGTAGCATTATTAATACTTATATTGTGTTTACCTTCCCTTTTAATATATAGGAATTATTGGAAAGGACGAAATTATGATCCAATTAATGTTGAGACAATTTTCGACATGGAAAATTGGGTAGTCGAAGAGGACCCATCAATGTTGACAACGAAAAAAGTAGAGAGTTTTCATCAAGCTCTATCAACTATGACCATACAAGATACTTTAGTTGATGGTAATTAATGATTTATTATTTAGTGATAAATATTATTTAAAATAAAGTTTTGTTTAACACATAATATTTATTTTTTAATTGTGTTTGAAATGTAGATGTCATAAATGTTAATGATATTGAAGATGATTGTGACGATGAAGTTTCAAAGGAGCATGCTGATGATTTATTAGGTGTTGACGAGATTGGCTCCATTCCATCGACATTTCATCCAAATTTTTCTTCCATGGACACAGAATAACCTAATGTGTTAATTACTTAATTCAACATAAGTGAATGGGTTGTTGATTTAGAATTTATGTTGTTGGATGTTTTGTTTTAAATATTTTATAACTTATGTTATTGGAATTTATATTGTTGGATGTTTTGTTTTAAATATTTTAGAATTTATGTGGTTGGATGTTTTGTTTTAAATATTTTATAATTTATATTTGGTTTGTATTTTGGATATTGAATTAAATTTATGTTGTTGGTTTATAATTTAAATTTGGTTTAAGTAAGTGTTGTATTGTAATTAGTTATGTGTTTTTTTTTTAAGGTTTTTTTGGGTTGACCCGGGTCGACCGGGTCAATGACCGGATCAGGTTTCAAAACTATGATCCTAAGACACAGGCGACACCGCCCTAGGCCCGTGCATAACTTCATAACCGTTGGAAGTGGCCGGTGTTGTGGGTAACATGTTTAAAACGCTTGTCGAGGCAGGGAAAGTCAGTGGGACGGCCATCTACAACAGGGACCATCTACCATGTGCCAAAAATCATTTCTAAAGGTCAAAATCTTTTTAGTGACCTTGTGGGGGCATACCCAAGAACACATTCTCATCAAATAATATTGTACTTTTACTTTTTATTTTTAATTTTAAATTATTGTTTTGAGTTTTATAAATTTTAGAATTATTAAAAATTTATATGATAATTAATTTTAAAATATGTAGAATTAGTTGAGATATGTGTAAATTAACTCAGACATTATGTTAAATAAAAAATAATTATTGTATTTTTAATAATAATACACGATGGATTTTTTTATTATTATTAACTGTTTGGATCAATTTGTATTTATTTTAACTAATTTTATGAATTTTAAAATTAATAATAATATAAAATTCCATCCATCAATTTGTGTTATTGCAACAAAGAAGAGTCCTTAATATTTTCTGCAGAAGTTGAATATTTCTTTGAGCTTTCACTTTCCATGATATGTCGCTGTTGAGAAGCACTCGGTTGAGTAATTTCCCGCCTATTGAATGCAAAGATACCTAACACCAAAGAAGAGCAGGCACTCCTGCTGAAAAGCCGACAGAAGGGAAGAGAAAACGACTCGAAGTGGTCACACTGTAAAATTAAAAAAGAAAAAAGAAAAAAACAGTGACAAATTAGCTCACACCAGTGATAATGTTTTAGGAAAATTAACCTCATCATCCTATGATTTAGTTGTTCTTTATATTTATTTTCTATTTTAAAAAAAATTATAGCTTATATTTTTAATGAGTGTAAAATCGACTATATTATAGGATGATTTAAAATACAAATTGTTATGGACATAACAAAATTTAAAATGTAAATTATAATTTTTAAAAACACAAAAAATAAGTGTAAAAACAACTAAATTAAACTATAAAATGATAACTGTCAAAGAATCATTTCAATCCAATAGCTTAAGCCCATATTATCTTATACTTGATTTTTATCAAATAAATAGAAATGATGAAATTAAAACTCGTAATTACTTGATCATCAATAATCTGATATTACGTTAAAAAATTAATTTTAACTTAATAGCTTAAACTGTTAAATAATATTTTAAAATATAAATTATATTATTCTCTATTTTATGATTATTCAATTGTATCAACGTGTAATAATTTTGTTCAATTGCTATCCTATAAAATCTTGATTTCATTCTTTATATAACTTTTGTAACTTGGAAAAGAGTCACATAACCTCGGTAAGATCTAACAGAAGTTATTAATATGATAAAATTGAATAATACTGAACAATAAAGGATGCTAATCGAATAATTTTTTTACTCCAGGATGAAATCAAAGTTTTGACAAACACATCGGTAGAATAAGGAATTTTTGACAAGTTTTGAGATTTTCATTTTTTTCTTGAGTTTTTGAGTTTGACTCCTGTTCTTGCTTCCCTGGTTAGGGAGGTCAAAATGGGTCGAATATTAATGCTATGAAGAAATTTGTGTCAAATTTGAAGGTCATTATCCAGCCCAGTGGGCTACTTTTCGTATAGACATGCTATTTTTTTATTATTATTTCCAATTACTGAAAAATGAGTAGGTAGGCTAACAGAAATTGAAAGTTCCAAGTAATTACATGGAGATTTTTCATAATTAGATGAATATATATCACAAATAGATTATATAAACAACTTGGTAAATATTTTTATGGATTAATGGAATATGGTTAGGCTTAAAAAAAGGTTTGGGATGCCAAACTAGCATACTAACACTACAAGATCATTACTTTCGATTTAACCTTTTAATTGGGTTCAATGTTTTTGAAATGATTTTTCAAGCTACGTTTGTAGAAAGCCTAGCTAACTATAACCAACCGAACCATGAAAAACCCATAAATTAGGCCCCAAATATGTTATTGATTTAGTTTTGTTATTTTTTCTTGATCTTATATTATTTTTAGATTTTTTATTATTTTTCTTTTTTGTTTTAAGATTCTAATTTTTTTTACATTGTTAATGTTGGTTTTGAGCTTATATAAAGATTTGTAAACTTGGCCCCGTTTATTTGTTGGAAAGTAGTTTATTTTTGGAAAGTGAATTCCAAGAAAGTGAATTATTTTTCAATGTTTGGTAGTGTAATGAAAAAAAAGTTGGAAAACGTTTTTCAGTGTTTGGTTATGATATGGAAAATAACTTATTAATGTTTTATTTTTTTTCAAGTTTATTAAAATAATGAAGAATAAATCTTACAAATTAAAAAGCTGAATGAGAATGAAATTGAAAAAAAAATATAATTTCATAAATTATCTCAAATAAAAAATAATAATTAAAATAATAGAGATCAAATCTAAAATATATATATAAAATAAAAGATAAAGAAATTAAAATAATAATAATTAACATTTCATAAATTATTTCAAATAAAATAAATAACAATCAAAAGAATGAGAACCAAATTTGATAGATAAAAAATTTCAATTAAAAAATGATAAGGGAAAAGCAAATAATAATTATAAAAATAAGGACCAAAATTAATATAAAAATTAAATTCTAAGGGATGAAATTAAAAATAAATATTCAAAACAAAATATATATAGCAATCAAAAGTTTGATGATCAAATTTGATATAATCAGCAAATAATATGACATTTCTAATTTTTTTCACAACTTCTAGAAAGTGTTTTCAGCCCAAAATAAAAGGAAAACACTTTTCTGGAAACCAAGCCAAATTTTCCTTTGACTGGAAAGTGTTTTCCGTTGACTAACTTTTCTAATGGCAAACAAACACAGGAAAATTTGAAAAATGATTTTCCAAAAACCACTTTCTGATAAACAAACGCAACTTACTATAGTGAAAACTTTTCAAATTATTATTTCATAAATAAAATAAGATTTAGAGTTATTTGTCTTTTAATTTTTATTCCTGCCACCACCATGCTTTTTTAACATTGTTATTTTTTATCGTGCTTCCACCTAAATCAAATATAGAAGTGTTGATCAAGGACTTTATCGACTTTACTTAAGCTTATTAACAGTAAAAATATGTATTTGTCTTCAGAGTAAAAAAAAAACTATTATGCTATTGGATAAGGGTGTTTTGGAGTTTTTGATTTTTAATGTAGAATGCAATTATATCTTTCACTTTCAAAGAGAAAATATAAGCTTAGCATTTGAAGGTATTTTTATACTTTCATATGGGTCTTTTGTGTAATTATCGGGGTTATGAAGGCATTTTGATATTTCATATTTTTCCTAAATGTTTTAATGCTTAAAGTTGCTGGAGTGTGCTCGACACGTCCCAACACATGGGTGACGTCTACGTCATTTAGGAAGCACGTGTGACACCACCTGGTGGATGTAACTAGCCTTCTTTTGTCTCCATAAATGTGTCGTTGTGTCCTTTCCTATTTGAAGAGGTGTGTAGCAGCTGACGATGATTGGATTGTTGCCATTGGTCATTTGATTTTTTTTCCTTCTTTTCTATCTCCCAATATGTAACGTACATCATTACCCTCTTTGTTTTTTACTTTTCAGTTTCAATCATCATTCTATTAATTTCTTATTTCGTTCCTTTTCTATTTATAGAAGTTTGTATTCTTTTCAATTTAGTCCTCAATTGCAATTTCTCATATGTTTGGTTTTTCATTTCAGTCCTCATTTTTTAAAATTTTGAATTTTGTCCTTGGCACTTTTGTTGAAACTTAATTTCTTGCAATTTCACCCTTCAATCAGATTTTGTATTATTTTAATTTTTTTTTCAGTTTGACCCTCATTCTTTTGATTTTTTTTCTTTTATTAAAGCTATTTTTCAATTAAACCCTCCAATTGAAAAATTCTATCCCTTTCTTACCCTCATTTTTTTTTCCGATCCTTTATAATTAATTTTTGTTATTGTTTCATCTTTTGATATTTAATTTGTTGGGAAATCGATTTCTACATTATTTTTTTAATATTGGTTTTGTGATTATATTTAAGTTTTTTTTATGAGTTTATCATGATCTCATGACTTAGGTCATAATTTTTGCATGCTTTTTTTGAAATATTTTTTTAGTTGTTCTATTTCTATTTTATTTTTCAAGGTATTATTCTAATTCATCTATAATTGTTTTTTTAATAAAAATGAAGTTTATTTTTTAAAAATAAAAAATATTCATTGTTAACTTATATTGCTAATGTGTTCGGTCTTGCGCAATATTTTTTATGACTTAGGTTTATTCAGTTAGTTTCATTTGTATTTATCTTTTAAATCATGAGTTTTTTAGGGTGTAAATTTATCTTTTATTTATTTAAATAAATAAATTTAGTAAACATAATCAGATACATATCTTATTTTATGCTATGAAATATTTTGATCTTGCTTGCATAGGCTTTTCAATTTACACTTTGAATTTTTTTTATTAATAAAGCACTTTGAAGCAACCTACAAACCCAATATTTTTTTAAAAAAAACCCACGACGAAGCGTAAGTTAAATGGCTAGTATTATCTATATATTTGTTATATATGATTGGAAAAAGAAAAGAAAAGAAATTAGGTTATTATATCAACTCAAACTATTTATTTTTATTAAAACATTTTAGTTTTGTTTTTTTTATTTTTTTCTTGCTTTTGACCTGACTGAGTTTGGATTGAGTTTGAACAAGTTAACCAGATCACTAACAACTTGACAGGTCAATTTAGTTTTACCAAATGAAGTTTTATCTCATTCAATCCAACTAAAAACTTAATCCAAGTTAGGTTCTAGATCCTAAACTTTCCGGATCAATCCATTAAATCAAGACAGCTTCAACAAATATAATTGTTGAAAAAGAACTTGGGTTAATGGTCATCAAGTTAACTTATGTCATCTAATTTTATTAAAATAGTGTATTTTCTTCTCTCTTTTTTTTTTTAATGTTGACCCATCAAATTTGTAATAGGTTTGGCCAAAATAATTAAATTATTGTGTGGTATTGTGTTTCAAATGAAGGTTGGCTTAAATTTGAAATTTGATTTTACTTAAAATTAATTTGTTTTTATATTTTTGATTGTTTTAATGTGCTAATATCAAAAATAATTTTTTAAAATAAAAAAAATAATTATTTTAATGTATTTTTGAACTAGGTGATAAAGTATTATTTTTTTACTTAAAAAAATATTATTTTTAAATTAGAAGGTGTTTGAGAATGTGGTAAGAATTGCTTTTCAAAGTGTTTTTTATTTGTAAATACATTAATATATATATTTTTTATTTTTTATAAATAATTTTTAAACCAGTATATTAAAATAATTTGAAATAAAAAAATTTATTTATTTTTAAATATTTTTAAAACATAAAAATAAATAAATTTAGAGGAAATTGCGGGGCATGATTATAGATATAACAACCACAATTATAGCTACAGCTAGCTAGCAGTTAGGACTTAGGAGTGGAGACACTTGCTAAATAAAAGCTTTCAATATTGCCAAAAAGAAAAGAAAGTATTCAATGTCACTCGATCAATAAAATTAATTTGTTCAAGGGTTAACACAAAAATAATAATAAATTAACTTGGTAAATTCATTAACTTGCAGGAGTTATAGCACGTTTCCTTCTTTATAATTCATGATTTCTTTCTCACTAGATCATTGGCACGTCATGCATTTCAGGTCGTATCAATTTTATATTTATGTAAAACAATACTTACTTGTTGCTCAAATTTTTTCTAATAAAAAAAGATTTCATCACAAACTTAAAAAATGATGTATATTGAAAGCAATTTTTTTTAAAATATTAATATGATAAAATATTAAATGATTTTTTAAAAAAACTATTGAGGTGATGAATATATTAGATTAACTTGTCATAACTAGACCTGAGTTATGAGACTGTGATAACCCTACAAAAAACAAATCAAATTAAATTATGAATGTCAATTTCTAATAAGCTTAATAGTGAATGATAAAATTAAATTAAAAAAAAGACATAAAAACTACTTGAATCACCCACGTTAACCTGTTAAACCAGTAACTTAGGTAATGTGACCAGGAAAAAATAAAAAAAAATCATGAAGTTTAATTTCAAACCAACCCAATATTGGATTATAAAATTTTAAAAATAAATTGCTTAAAGAAAAGAACAAAAAACAAAACAATTCAAGTCAACTTAGGTTAGTATGTTGAACCATCTACCTAGATCAAGAGACCGTGATAATTTTATAAAAAAATAAAAAAATTATGAAGCTCCATGTCTAACAAATCTAATGTTGAAGGTTGAAATCGAGAAAAAAAAAACTAAATCCATGATATTCAAATAACTCAACATAAAGAAATTTTTTAAAAAAATTATGAAGCCTAAATTCCCAAATAACCTAATATTAAAAGATAAAATTAAAAAAAATAAATAAAAAAAGAATTGATGGAGTGTGAAATTGAAAAAAACAAAATTCAATAACAAAAGATAAAAAAATAAACATGATCAACCTACCAAACTCGCAACCCGGATTAACCTAATTAGAATAAACCTATGGAAAGAAAAAAAAAATTACAAAGCCCAATTAAAAACATCTAATTAAAAAATAACCTAAAAAAATAAGTAGAGTTAACTCTGGTCAACGTGTCAAATTCGTAACCTGTATCATGAGATAATAATCCCATAGAAAAAAAAATTCATAAATTCTAATTTTCAATTAATTCAATGTTGAAGGACATAATAAAAAAAATCATTTAAAAAGAAAAATAAAAAAATAGCTTGAGTCCACCCAGGTTAACCTCTTAAATTTGTGATCTTAGTCATGAGAAAAAGATAAATTCATAAATAAAAATAATTATGAAGTCTCACTTCCAACATATCAGGATAAAACCATAAAAAAATTGAAAAACAATTATATAACCTCATTTCCAACCAATCTAATGTTAAATGTAAAAATAATTTTTACATTTTTTTTATTAGACTAGTATATAACTTAATAGAAAGAAAATTAAAAAGAATCATGAAACATAATTTTTAAAATAATTAAATATTAAAGGATAAAATTAAAAAAAAATTATATAAAAATTGAGTTATTGTAGTGCTAAGTGGAGTTTTTTTAAAAATATTAAATACAAAATAATAATTTAATTAATAGCATTTATAAGTATAATTATAGTGATTTTCTTATATCTTTTTGTTAATTAATAATTTTCTTCTCATAGGTCAAGAAGGAGCTGAAGGCCATGACCCTTTAAATGAGTTAGATACCAAAATCAGAAAGTTCATTTCAATATAATTATTTTTTAAAATATTTTTTTATTTAAAAGTATATTAAAATAAATTTTTTAAAAATATTTTTAATATCAACATATTAAAATAATCTAAAAGCACTAAAAATATATTATTTAAAGTAAAAAAATAAAAAAAATTTAAATTTTTTAAAATGAGAAAAAATAAACATTACCTAGAGTATATATTTTGTTGAAAATATATAAAAATAATATTTTTTATTTTAAAATTAAAATATTAAAATAATAAAATAATTATTTTTTTTAAAAAAAACACGGTCAAAATAAAAAATCCAAATCAAATGCATGATTTCTAGGCCGTTCCACAATAAACCATAATTGGCATCTTTCTCATCACCCCACAAGTGCAGGCCTCTCTCTCTCAATGTCTAGTCTTGTCTCACTCTGACTCACACCGACCCAAACCCTGCTCTAGTCACCCCCACCACTACTGCTCTCCTTCACTTCACTGCCCCTTCTCATCAAAAACAGTAGAAGAGATCTCCCCTAGCAAGTCTCTCGTTCATAGCAGTAAATTGTCGCCGCATTCTATTCTTCTGTGATCAACTCCCCTTAAGCCATATAGAACGAGAATGGCGAAATGAGGGAGAGACAACGTTGGCAACCAGAGGAAGATGCTGTGCTAAGAGCTTATGTTAAACAATATGGTCCAAAAGAATGGAACCTCATCTCTCAACGCGTGGAAGCTACTGGCAAAACCCTCAACCGAGACCCAAAATCCTGCCTTGAACGCTGGAAAAACTACCTCAAACCAGGCATCAAGAAAGGATCTCTAATCCCAGAAGAGCAAACCCTTGTCATTTCTCTTCATGCCAAGTACGGTAACAAGTGGAAAACGATTGCTAGTGAAGTCCCTGGCCGCACAGCGAAGAGGCTAAGTAAGTGGTGGGAGGTTTTTAAAGAGAAGCAATCAAAGTCCAAATCTAAGTCTTTATTGCACCACCACCATTGCACGGAATACTCCAATCAGAACCACCAACTAGAAGGTAATATTCCGTTCACCGGAGATAAAGCATCTGGTCAGGGAAACTACGACCACATCTTAGAGACCTTTGCAGAGAAGTACGTGCAACCGACGATCTTCAGTCATTTTCAACCTTTTACCACTAGTTTATCCACTATGATACCTCTAATGCCCGAACCTGACCCGGTTCTTTCACTCGGGTCGGTTTGGATGAACCCGGGTTCACATGTATCATCCTCAACCAGCACCACAGTTTCAGCCACCCCATCACCGTACGTGAGCTTGTCACTATCTCCTTCTGACCGCGGTATGGACCCGGACTCGACCCGACTCATGCCCGGTCAACAAATGGGCACTTTGGTTCAGTATTGCAAGGAGCTCGAGGAGGGGAGGCAAAACTGGCTGCAACATAAAAAGGAGGCAACATGGAGGCTAAGCAGACTAGAGCAGCAGCTGGAGTCAGAGAAAGCAAGGAAAAGAAGGGAGAAAGCGAAGGAGATAGAGGCAAAGATAAGGTGTTTGAGAGAGGAAGAGGCGAGTTATACGAGTAAGATCGAGAGTGAGTATGAAGAGCAGCTGAGTACATGGCGTAGAGATGCTGACAGAAAAGAGGCAAAGCTTGTGGAAGCTTGGTGCAGCAAGCATGTCAAGTTTGTTAAGCGAGTTGGGGTACATTTTGGTGGTGGTGCAGCCAGGGATTAGCGGTGGCAGTTTAGCACTGATTTATCCACTTTGATGTAATTATTGTGTTAATCATTTTTAATATATAGGGTTTATCTAGTGGTAATGTCATAGTAATTGATTAGCAATTCCACTATGTTGTCGACGATATTTTTGGATTATTATTATTATTTTAATTTATTCCAATTTTAATGATGATCTGAAGATGCTTTTTCTCTTTCACGGTACCAAAAAAAAAAAAAAAAAAAGAGAGAAGAAGAATACCGATTAAGAGTTTTAAAATGTTAAATAAAAAAAATTAGTCTTTCTAGAAAATATTTAAGAAATAAGAAATTTAATTTCTTTTTTAGAAAGAGATAAAAAATCTAAAAGTTTTACACATATATATATAAAAAAAATTTTAAGAGAAAAAAATTATTACTTTTTTGGATAATACTTAAATCTATGAAATCTATTTAATAAGTTAATCTTGTTTTGGAAATGAACATCCATTAAAGTTTTCGAAAATATTCATGAAATTAAGAAATAAAATTTCTTACGTTTTTTTTAAGAATATCTATTTTATTTATTAAAAATTATTTGATTTTTTTTTAAATATTAATTTTGTCGTTTCTTAAACATTTTCAAACTTCTTTATTTTATTTTTGGTGAAAACGTTAATGTTTTTTGAGAATTTAATAAAACTTAGTCCAATTAAGTTGAATTAACTAAATCTTGCAAACACAGGGCTCTATTTGCTCAATTAATGCAAACAATAAGGATTGTTTTTTTTTTAAGAGAGAGAGAGAGAGAGGAACCTGGTCAACGGAACTGGCAACGTCTGCTCTATTCAGTTCTGTTATGTTATGTCTAATCAGTTCTTCCATTGTTGTTAGCCAGAAAGAGAAAAGGAATGAAGGATGATCTCATTTTTTTTTTGACCTCTAGCCTTAGCCTAGCCTAGGGCACTCCTGTTTGGAAAAGACAAATTCACCCTTCTAAACTCCTGGTAGAATTTTTATGGTGTTGCATCGATGCATGCAATGTTTGAGAAGATGATGCCCTTGTTGAAATAGATTTTGAGGGAGAGAGTGCCCCAATCACTCATTTCTGTGCTATGGTTTGGAGATAGGGAGCCGTCTGAGATGCCCTAAAGATGGGCTTTTTCTTCCTTTCTGTTAAATTTAATCTGTTCTTTCTAAATTGAATCACGCAAACATAAACAGTTTACTTACTTTTCAGTAATAGAAGTGGAGTAAGCTGTGACTCGGATGTCATTGTAGCAGTACTCATCCCTAAAGATGCTAATGACTCGTGACTCAGTGCAACATGTTGTGTTCTTTGTGACAGCAACAATCTGATCTGACAGAGACGATGCAGTAGTGGACTAATAAAGGAAAGGCGGAGCATGCCCAATAAGCGAATGAAGGAGTTACGAAGCTAAGATCTTAGTTTGAGCTAGACAGCTTCGGTCCTGGTCGATCCTCATCAATCCCGGTCTTTTTCTCGGTGCGATATCTGCGAGAATATGGATGTGTGTGGCATCAAATTAGGTTATTTGAAGGTGAAGAAGAACAGAACGTGGAGCCTTGCCCATTTTCCAATCTTTCATCACCTTGGCCAATCCAGCAGAGAAGGATCTCGGCCGCCACGAAGGGATGGTTAGATTACTTTATTAATTTCCGATGAGAGGTCATCCAGGATTTGACAGAACCACTTTTGAAGAGGGCTGCTCCTCTTGAATCTAGATTTTCCAGTCGATTCATTCTAATCTTGGTTTAATCCTTCCTTAAGAGACTCCGGACGTTCATTGTCCGGAGCTAGCCCCAAGCATAAACAATCTTGAAGTAGATTCATCATCGAACCAGAAAGATAATTATCTCATGAATCCGTTGATTATGAAAATAAGACAGGCTCATCTAGCCGGCCGCTCATTTAAACGAGCACTAGATTGTTCACAGAGATATGGATCGACTGAGGAAAGAAGACAAGCTCTAGACACTCTAAATGTAAGTTAGTGGTGAAAGGATTTCACACGCCAGCAATCCCTTTGGCCCTCTTGAACCTTTTGTTGTTTCCCCACCAGATAGGAGAAACACAACACTCACATGTCTGCTTATCTTTCATCCCTTCATTGCCTGAAGACCGAAAACTTCCAAAAAGAATGCCGACGATGAATGGGGCTAACCGATCTGCCAAAGCTGTGGGGTATAAAAACGCATCGGTGAGGGAGCTTTCTGGTTAGAGGGAAGCACCCGTGCGAGCAGGGGTAGACGAAATATTTAAAATACCTAGATTTTTTTAGAGCAAGTCCAAGTCATATAGCAATGATTCAAGTCAATTCTTTTTACACTATTTCAGAAACCCAATGATTGATTATTTTCTGGCGATAAGCTCCAATTGCATCAGAAATTATTAAAAGTAGGGGTGATTATTTTCGGTTCAGTTCGGTTTTTATCTAAAAAAATAACCAAAATAAAATTTTAAAAAACTGAAAATTTTGAACCGGAACTGAACTGGAATCGGTTCAAACCGACCGGTTTCGGTTTGGTTCGGTTCGGTTTTTTAACATAAAAACCAGAAAAACCTATATCATACCAACCGGGTTTTTTTAACAATCTTCTCTATAGCTTCTCCAGCTTCCCTCTTATTCTTCCCTACAAACCCCACAATTTCAAAAGTCCAATTACTCAACAAACAACAAATCCGTCATCATAAGCTTCATGAAAACTATCATGGAACTGCAAACTACAAAGTTCTGGTAAGAAAGCAAAGAGTTGCAAGGAGAATGACTTTTCATTGCTCAGTGCATTCCAACAAAGCTTTAATCTTTCTTCTAAGCCTTAGCAGGAATTACAGCAGGAGCTGCGTCAACCTTAAAAAAAAAAAAAGGACACAAAACCGTGATGAGAGGAAACAAACATTGAAGCCTTGAAGATGAAGATTTGAAGCATACACTAAACCAGTCCCTAGGTTGTTGGATTTGAAGATGAAGTTTGAAGCTTTGTTGAAGTTTTGTTAGATGATTAGAAGTCTAGATCTGGCCATGGAGTTTTGTAAAGTGATGGACGAGAGTGTGGGAGATTGAGGTTTGAGAGTTGTGGCTTGTGGGGGCTTTGGGGGTGGGGGGGGGGGGCGGCTGCTGAATGCAGAAGGAGGGGGAGTGTTAGGGTTAAAAATTTAGGAAGAGCTTTTATAGTATTTTTTTTTAACTTAACCGGTTCAGTTTTTTTGATTTCAAACTTATCCAACATTCATATAGATAAACACCCTTATTTTGAATATTTCGGTTTCAGCTAACTCCTCCCCTTTATGGCTTGCCCGCGCTGACAAGCCCTTCTTCGTTTGAAGGGTCAATATTCAAAATAGAAGGAATTGAATGGCATCATGTAATCAATAAGGAGGAAGGGACTTCCTACCCAAAAGTCGTAAAGTCTATGAAGCTGAAAGCCAAGGGCGCTAACTCTAAGAAGTTTAAGCCATCCACGAGAAAGAGAAGTTGAAGATTCTTCATGAGGAAGGTTATTACTTTTTTTCTTATATGAGAGCAAGCCTACCTCAAACAACAAAAAAGGGTTAATTCTGTTTATCTATATGAATGTTATTAAACATGGTGGATGGATGGACCTACTAAGGGTGACTTTGGCCGTAAGGAAATCTCAAAAGAGTCGCTTACAGATGGCTTGGTTGTTCCTGCTTAATTCATTGCTTTGCTTTGCTGAGGAATGGAGTTAGCTCAGGATAGAGGTTGAAGAACAAGCGTCTTCTCACTTTCTCTGCGGTATAGCACGGGATACAATATAACACTAATTAATAAAATAGGATATGGATAATAATTAACCAAGCAAAGCAAAGAAATTATTTAGGCAGGAGTTTGGTGGATTTGAGAAGAGAAAGGTTCAAAAGAAATAATTAAGACTAATGAGTCAATGGGCTTACGTCTCCAGATCCAAGTCCAACATGGAAAACTCAAACAGAAAAATAAAAATGCTAAAAAATTATTGACTTTAGGCACCACGAAAGCAGTATCGATGAAGAAGAAGAAATGGCGATGAGATCCCTGACCTCAAAAACCAGAACCTTGCACTCTCTCTTTCAGTCTCTCTTCACCTCCAAATCCCACAGTCATCGCCATCCTCTCTCTACTCTCACTCCACTAAACCAAAACCCACCATTACCAGGCCTTGTGAACGAGATATCTCGCATTCTCAGCGACCAAAGAAACCCCCACCATGACTTGGAGACCTCTCTAAACGCATTCTCTTCAAAAATATCCACAAACTTGGTAGAACAAGTCTTAAAACGTTGCAAGAATCTTGGGTTCTCAGCCCACAGGTTCTTTCTTTGGGCTAAAAGAATTCCGGGTTTTGAACATAGCAAAGAGAGCTATCACATTTTGGTGGATATACTAGGTACTAGCAGGCAGTTTGCAATATTATGGGATTTCTTGATTGAAATGAGAGAATCTCATGATTTCGAAATAAACCAAGAAATTATCTGGCTTGTTTTTAGATCTTATAGCAGAGCTAATCTGCCAAGTGATGCTATTCGTGCATTTGATAGAATGGCTGAGTTTGGTCTAAGGCCCAGTGTTGATGATCTTGATAAACTTTTGTATGTATTATGCAAATGCAAGCATGTGAAATGTGCCCAGCAGTTTTTTGATAGAGTTAAGCATAAGTTCGAGGCTAAAGCAAAAACTTACAGCATTTTGGTGAGGGGGTGGGGTGACATTGGGGAAGCAGTAGAAGCGCGTAAGGTGTTTGATGAAATGCTTGGCCGAGGATGTGCCTTGGATGTGCTTGCATATAATAGCTTGTTAGAAGCTTTGTGCAAGGGAGGGAATGTTGATGAAGCGTATAAGATGTTTCGAGAAATTGGTTCACATGGAGTTGAGCCTGATGCATGTAGTTTTGCCATATTCATTCGTGCATATTGCGAGGCAAACAATATTCATTCTGTTTTCAGTGTGCTCGATAGAATGAAGAGATACGATCTCGTACCAAATGTCTTCACTTATAATTGTATTATCAAGAAACTTTGCAAGAATGGAAAGGTGGAAGATGCTTATCAACTTTTGAATGAGATGATTGAGAGGGGAGTTAGCCCAGATGCATGGAGTTACAATACAATCTTAGCTTACCATTGTGATCACTCAGAGGTTAATAGGGCAACCAAGTTGATATCTATAATGGTTAAAGACAATTGCTTGCCTGATAGGCATAGTTACAACATGTTGCTAAAATTGCTTGTAAGAGTAGGAAGATTTGATAGAGCAACTGAAATTTGGGAGAGCATGGGCGAGAGGGGATTTTATCCTTCAGTCTCAACTTACTCTGTCATGATTCATGGTTTGTGCAAGAAGAAGGGAAAACTAGAGGAGGCATGCAGATACTTTGAGACAATGATTGATGAAGGAATACCGCCATATGCTTCTACCATTGAGATGTTGAGAAACCGGCTGATAGGGTTTGGACTCCTGGATCACATTGAGATACTTGCAGCTAAAATGGAGCGAGGCACTTCTTGTTCTATACAAGAGCTGGCAAAAGAAATGAGGGGCAATAAGGCTTGTGTGAGATCTAGGAATGAAGAAACGGAGCTTGAAAGTGAGTAAAACCTAGCTCCCTAATCACTGAGTTCCGAGATGTTAACTGGGCAAACTCTCCATCGAATCTAGTGGGGGTGCAACTTAAACACGAAGAGTTAAACCTACACAACCGCGATTTGTTGTCATTAGATAAAAAAGTGAAATCTTACATTGTCTTTGATGTGATATCCTTAATGCTAACCCATATTTTTGGATTGGCTGTGGCCTAACTGAAATAAAGTTTCGGAGCTATAAACTCATTACTTGAATATTGTGTTTTCACCATTTTGTCAAAAGATCTCCTCTATTATTAATTATTCAAATGAGCCTTTGTATTTTCTATCTCAGCTAATTGAGTACAATTTGCCAAAATTAGAAATTTATGCAACAAAATAAGCAGTCTTCTTCTCTATTTGAATCATTATCGTTAACTTACCTTCTACTCTTTGTTAATATCATCACTCACTCTCACCATCCTCATGAACGTAGATGGTGGAGTGGCTGCGAGTATAGTATTCAGTCACTCCACTCTCTTCCCCTGAGAACCTAGTTATAGTTGCTTTCAACTTTGAAAGTGAACAAGTCTCTATCTCTATAGATGAGTAAAATAAAAGTCAAAGTTAGCATTCTATGCACTCTTCTCTAATTGGAAGGGTAAAGCGAAGTTTGCTATTGCCATGTGAAAGGTTTTTCCTTTTGATTATGCATGTTGGAATCTCGATCGGCTCATGTTTGAGCATGATGAATCACTTCGTGTCGGCTTGTTGCTGATAAAGTTTCCGGCCTCATAGGAGAACGGAAAACTTGAGCATTTCCTACATCAGTGGAGGAAGAATTGCGAACCATATTCCCTGAAAAAAGATACAATCGAGAAACGACTAGCAAGTGGCTATACATACTAATCTATTTACGGATCTAGATGATTTGATTGGAATCGGAGGTTCCAAAACATGAAATTTTATTCGGATAGGATTCATGTGTGAAGGTCTTCCCTATTAACACTTACATCCCTCTTTGCCAAATAGAGAAAGAAGCTTCTTGGAGGCCCTTAACCTTATCTTATCATTCACTCCCACCATCCTCACCCTCATTGAGCAGCATCTTCTTTGATTTTCTGGTAAATTGTACTCAATTGATTGAAATTGAAAATACAGGAGTTCCATTGATCGAAATGATAACAGAGAGGCTTTTTTTTTTTCCCTGATGAATTGGCAAAAACACATGGTGTAAATAATGAATGAGCTTTCTCAAAATCTCAGCCCATGTACAATTCAGAGTGTAACTTTGTTGGTCCATAAAAACTCAGTCTACGAACACCATCTCTAATCCTTGTGAATCATCAGAAATCCCACTGTCATCTTTGACAGGCTCAATTTGAACACATATTTCTGCTCCTTCTCTCCCAATTTTTGGATCACGATTCCTGATAAACAAGTAACTGGAAATTGTGTCAAGAACTACTAGAAGGGAAAACAGATAAGCAATCAACAATCCCTCCAAGACCATAGGAATACTGAACCCTCCAAAGACAGGATCATAAGCTCTTACAATCCGGTATCGGAACAAGGCTTCAGTAGCAACAAGACCTAGATTTATGGGAAGAGCCAGCAACAAAGCCATTGAATCTGTACCCTTTCTCAACAAGCAAGCCTTACGAAGAGACTTGTATATAGTGCAATTATCAATACCTGCTACAACCAGGGCTAAATTGCACGTGACCATGGTATTGGTTAAAACCATGTAGAAAACAATCCCCGCTGCCAGATCGAAGAAAGGCCTGATGGATGATAGAATCAATAGACCCTTAAAGAAACTAGAGGCTTCGAAAAGGAAAGACAAGGTTGTTGTGGTAATGGTTACAGTAAGGATTATATTGCAAATGCAGGTTAAGACTAGAGGCTTGTAACAAAGTGACACAGGAGACGAACAAAATAGTGAAAAAACATGTTTATGGTGATTTAGAGATTGAATGATGGATGCTTTTGCTAGGACAAGAGAGGATAGTGCAAGTGGAAGACTAAAAACAAGGACAAATATCATCTGAGGAAGATCTAAAACAAGAAGAGAAACTCTTTTGCCCTGAAAAATTGATCTGGTCAGTGAACAAGGTTGATAGAAGGATAGTGAGAGGAGAATTGAAGATGAGAATGGAAGCAATAGGATTGCTGGGATGCTGGTGAAGTAGTGGAAATCTTTCAGCAAGGTGTGGATTGATCTTCTAATGATTTTTGCTGCCTTCTCCATAACAACAAGCAGAGATTCTTTCTTTTTTCTTTGTTTTTTGTTCTTGAATTGTATAGATGAGAGCGATTTATCACTTACCAAGTGGAGTTATAGGATTCTACAAACAATAGATAGAAACTAATGATATTTTCACCTGATATTTTGAGATTTGCTTAAAGATTAGCTTCATATTTTCCGCCCCTATCCAACCACTAGAAACTAACATGTAACCACCAAAATCTTCCTTTGAAGAATTATGACCATTAGGAAGACTTGGTATTAAATTAGGCAACAGAGAATAGACTTTAAAGGCCGTTTGGAATGAAGCGTTTCTCTCAATTTTGATTTTTTCAAATAAATTTTATAAAAACAAACAAATATTATTTTAATATATTTTTAAATTTTTATTTTAAAAAATACAATTGTTACAATATTTCCACACCCTTTTTTATAGCCGGAGGAGTTATCAAATCCCACCAAAGCGCAACAACTTATTACTCGCACGAAATTTGTGATTAAAGTATAGTAGAATTCATTACTATGAGCTTGTATCAATTGGTCTTAAAAAGATTGATGGACTGCAGATAAGGGTGAGGAGTTCAAATGATTTTGCTTTTAAAATATCTACAAATAAAGTTTTCAAGATTAGCAATTTTTACAACGATTAATTTCTTTTTATTGCAATTTTATGATGAATAAGTTGTTTTTTCGATTTTCTTTTGAGTGGAAATAGCTATTTTCTCAAGGTTGGGAGGGTAATATTAAAGGGCTAACAGCCAAAATTATTGAGTGCTTGATGACATTCTCAAGTGGACTAATCAAGTGCTTTCTTCAATGTCATTGGCAGGACTGGAATCAAAATTTGGCATGAAAACGAAAACAAAATCTTAGGATAATTTATAAAACAAAAAAGTTAAAATGATTATAAATTATTAAAACCTAGAACTAGAAAAATAAAAAATAAAAAATAATAAAAGAAGAAGAAAAGAACACAGATGCATAGCGAAAAAGAAGATTCAATTTCCATTACCATGGCTATGTACTAAGTTTGATGCTTGAATCAAACCAGCCGAGATGGATGCAAAGCTTCCAATCCAACGACAGCTTATCGGACACCGACGGAGGATTCCCACTTGTAAGAGAAAAAAAGAAGGAGAGAAGAGAGTAATATTAATATACCAAGAGCTGTGCTCTTTCCTCTCACATGAAGATCCCTACTAAAACATCATGTTTATATGACTAAAACCTTCAAGAACTCTATTAATTATAAAGAACTAACAATGATCACTGCTACTGGGGACAGGAAACGGTGTATTATCAAACCACATATCCATTAATCATCCAATCATCAATCTTCAACCTTCAGAAGATCCATCCTCAGCTTATTGATTTTTACATGGCATCCATTGATTTTTTCTTCTGCCAAAATAGTAGAAATACATCGAGTATCCCTAATATCGAAAGAAGGAAAAACAAAACTGTCATCTAAAATAATTATGATAGTGATTTAGTGAGTGCCTTGAATTACCAGTGATTCCCTTGAATAGTACAAAAAGCAAGGTAAACTCAGCACTGTTGTTGCAAACCAACTAGTGACTGCATCAATGGAGAGATCACCCTCAACCCTAACACAAAGAACCAACTTTAGTACTATACTGTTGTCCAGTCAGCAAAGATATTACTTGGAGAACATATAACACCTTAAAAGAGATTCTGATACTGACATTATCAAATGAAGTTTAGTGTCTTAATGATTCTGAAATTGACTCCAAATTTACAATTTTTCTCTCCCTCTACCGAACCATCTCTTTTAATTTCTTTTTCTCTCTTTGCAGGTTTTTTTTTTTAATATATATATATATATCTTCTCACTTCCTATTTCAATCTCTAATTTTCAACTTACCTAACAAGACAATTTGACGTTTTACACCCCGATGGAAAAGCAACAAGTGAAGGAAGTCTTGTAAGCATTTCAATCAGGTTAAAAACAAGAAACATGCTATGCTGAAGCTAAAGTTAATAAAAGCACAAGCAATTTCAGCGGCACACATCAAATCAAGAATAAAATATTGCCAAAATAAATACTCTCATAAATGCAAATAATAAAGGTGTCTTGGCAGGAAGGATCAAGCGAGTTCAGATATGCAAGAATAAAAAACTTCTTGAATTAAATATTTAATATAATGCAATTAAATGTTCAGCTGGTTCTTTATTGACCAATTCTACTTTGCCACTTGGAAAAAGGAGAGGAGAAAGGGAAACTATTATACCATTGACACAAAGATTGTATTGTCTATAGCATGGTGAAGGAATGAACCCAAGGTTCAAGTTTTCAACCATCACCAGAAAGCCAATTATTTGCATCTTAGGAGCTACAAGCAATCCAAGTACTGTTTCCTCCATCCCACAATGGGCATCCTCCTTTGCTTTTTGTTCTACCCAAAAGTAGTAGCATCTAGTAATGGAAGATCAATGCCTGAAAAGCTTTCCCCAGTGTATTGCAAGTTAATCTTGTCGATAATATGCTACAGCCAAGAACATCTAGTCACTTATGAAACAACTCATGATCTGGTTAAGAGAATAGGGTTGGAGGAATCCCGGGAAAAATAAAACAGGACATGGTAATCAATGGTCCAAGAGCAATTACTCACAGATTACTCATCAATGCCAAATATGTCACAGTCCCTTTTCCATAAAGGATTCGTCATCAGCTCATAAGCATATTGGATCTGAAAGAACCACACATTAGAAAACCATTCACCAAATAAGAGAACAATAACCCATCACCTACTAATAATCAAGTTGCAGAATCATCATATCAGACAAGAAGAGAATAAAATAGCTAGAGTTGTAGTAACCTGTCTGAACATTTGTCATCTAAAAAGGCATTATATCATTATTATTGGTCTATGGCCAACTACTGGACAAATCTTTGCACAAGCTGATTTTCAATAGGCATATTGCTTCTTATAACTTGCATGTAAAAAGCACTCTTTCCATTTTATTAATTATAAGGATTAAATATGAAGCAGTGCACTGAAAATTGATTGAGGACGAGGGCTCCAAAATCTCTGTAAACTGTATCTCAAAACTTGCAACCACAATTTCTATGATTTTTGTCCCATATGTCTACTCTTCCTCACATTTACAAATAGTTCTTTGCTACTTCAAAGAATAATCAGAGGGAACCAGCTTTTCAAGGATAGCATTGCTAACACCTCGACTCAACTTTCGCCTCTGGATACCATCCAACACACTTGGCTAGTAGAGTATCTGAATGCAAAGAAAGTTTTTTTTTTCTACCCAAAAGGTAAGGTTACGCAAAGTGCTACTTTAATTCCTTTCATACTGAATGTAAGCAGAATTTGATCCCAATACTCTAATAACAACGACTTTCCCGAGCTGGCCAGCACTGCCACGCAACACAGGTTTGTCACATTAAACCTTTCCACCAATGTTTGTAGGTTCTACCTGCATACAAGAAGATGACGGCAACAACCAAAGAAGCCTTTAAAGTATCCTGAGCATACTCTTCACCTTAAAATATTCCAATAACTTTCTTTCTTCTAATCAAGGTTGCCTAACACTATCCAACAGAATAGTTCGACTTCTCCACTGTCACCATTCAATTATGCCCAACAAGTTGTGCTGTAAAGCCCTTAACGACATCCTCTAAGTACAAACCGCACAACTCCCTCCGACTACTGCAGCTATTAATGAATCCTTAAATCATCTCAGAAACGCCCTCGTGTTCAACAAACAAAGGAAACACACACATTGAAAAATTACTAAGATACAGCCATTGAAAACATACTTTCAGCAACCAATTAACTCTTGAAAAGAAAAAAAGAAGAAATTAACTTACCTTTATAAACCATTAGTAGTAGGGATTTCCGTGCCTGAATTACGATGGATGCCAATTAAATAAAAAATTAGAAAACTAAAGCAAATAAATAAATTAAAAAAAAAAGAATGAAAAATAATTACTACCGCTTAGAAGACAGCTTCCCGTATGCTTCTTTCACTTCTTCAACAGAGCTATACCGCTTTGTCTCCAAAACTACGACGTTAACGAAACAAACAAACGAACAATCACAACTGCAATTCACAGCATGCGAATCCAAAATTCAAATAGCTTTACGTGAAAATAAGTAATTGTTACCGTCGTAATGAGAGGGAGGGAAAGAGCGAGGAAGGAAAACGAGCTGGTAGAAGACGGGGAGTGAAAATAGAAAGAGAGGAACGCCGTAGGCTTTGATCGTCGATGAATCGATGCCATCGCCGATTTCTGATCTCAAGTGCAAACAGTGAGCAAGAGGGGGTATCAAGACGACGTCGTTCTCATCTTAAAACTTAAACAGCTCTTTTCGTTTTCAAACCGGACGGTTCATTTTTAACGGTGAATTAATTTTTATCGTGGTTTAAGGTAATTTTTATTTAAAAATATATTAGAATTATATATTTTTTATTTTTTAAAATTTATTTTTAATATCAATATATTAAAAAAAAATTAAATAATAAAAAATAATTTTAAATTAACAAATAAATTTCTGAAAAAAAAATCTAAACCAAAATTGGGTTAAATATGAGAACTGGGCCTTTTGGTAAATACTAATTTTTGATATGGTGGGCCTGTGATTTTTTTACCAAAATTAATTTTAGGCAAAGAAGCCCAAACATGATGATGCCACAAACCGAAGACAATTAATTGCATGTCATTTTGGACAAGTAAAATTACGACACACTGTCTGCTGTCTTGTGCTTTTCTCGTCCACCACTGAAAAGGACACGACTTGAACTCCTCTTGTTACATTCATAATTATTGCTTGACTATAAAAAAGGAGAAAAAGGCAACTGCAAAAAGGCAACGCATTATTAAGAAAAAGATGAAGAAAAGGCTTCCGATGATCAAGAAATTATGATTCATAATTGTTCATTGCATATAATCTGACATAAAAGGGTATCTCCTACAGCACACAGGATCTCATGATTTTTTTCTCTTCTTTTCCTCCTGGTTGGGAGGTGGGGGGTTTCATGGCTTGCAACCCCCCCCATCTTTCCCTCCATGCCTGCTTTCTGTGCTTTCAAGCTCCTTTCTGAGGATTCAACCATGTGGTTTAGTCAATTTTAAATAATTCAAAAGATTCTTAGTTTCTAAACTAGGGCTGAACTTCCCCTCAATATATTTATCCATAATGTTTTTCCAAGTCGCCATTAATGGTCTTAGCTTGCCAATTTCAAGATATGGGAGTACCGTACCTTGCAAACGATGGCTGCATGATCAATATGCGTAACCCTTAATCCATATTTATTGAGCCCAAAACATGATCAACTCATCTTAATCCAATGAACCTTACAGTTTGGAAACATCAGAGAACATGCGTAATCTTTGAAAAAACCAAGACAAAGATACGATCTTGGTTGCAGATTATGGGGTTAAGCAGAGAAGCTCATTAATTACATAAAGATGCAGCTCCTGATTCGAGTTCATCTAGCCTGAAACATGACCAAAATAAACCAAGTTCAGTGAACCCTACAATATATTTGGAGATGTCCGGATATTAATCCTTGAATTAACCAAGACAAAGATACGATGTCTAAAACAAGAGGTGCTTGAGTAAATGTAAAACAAGAGGTGCTTGACAAGAAGCTTCCTCTTGAAACTCGAAAGGGCACGAAACAAAAATCAAGGTTGTCTACTGAGTAAAAAGCAAGGACCGTGTTTCTCACGAGACTATCACATGTAAGCTTGTCTTCAATGTACAATACAAGTTTGTAATTTTTTACAATTGCATGCAGAAACAAAGCTATAGTAAGCAACGTTTGGGACAAAAACCAGGTCCATTGTTTTGATAATGGTGTTAGAATTCAAGATTAGTTTAGTAGAGGATTGTCTCCTTGTTATCTAACCTCCCTCATTTCAGCAGGGGAATCTTGTTCATAATGGCCCCAAGGACCCTCCCCAACATGGCTGATAATACAGATTTAAAGCAAGTCTTATCTTCCATGGGCCAAGAACATACCATTGGATAAGGCTATGATATTTTATTAGGTTTGGCCAACTGTGGTATTCCTGTTAATTGGCCATTATATGATTGTGTTCTTTGGTGGGTCGTGACAGCATATAAATTAATTATCTGGTATAGTAAATATCTTGATCCAGGGCGACTGAAAGCAAAAAAAAAATCAAGCACAGTGGCAAACCAGTTCCTCGAAATTTGTTTTATTGCTAAACTGAAAGAGAATCTTGAATGGATTCGAATTTAGAAGTTCTTTATTAATATATAATTTGCATTAAGACAAACCTGGTGGACTTATGGGATAGAAGATCATAGTCTCGGAGCATGGTTCAAAATCTAGTGGTCCTCCTCATCTAATATTGGTAGCAGTAAAATGGGACGAGCCTGGCGACAAGGCATCTGGCTCTCGACTCTTTCTTCTTCCCAGTTAAGGTAGGAGTTGACAGTAATTGAGTGTAGATTCCTCAAGTATGGAATGATTGAGACCAACGATACGGAAGGAGCAGGAGACAAAACATGTGGGATTTGCTTTGCTTTGCTTTGTTATTGATTAGATTTAATCAGGAGTTAATTTCTGTGCTGGGTTTTAAGAAGTCAGATTCTAAGGAAATTTCTTGGGTTTTGAGCATTCTTGACATAGCCAGATTGCAAATCCAAGATTGTCCCCTTGTTTCTTCCTTGTTAATTAACTTAACTCCACTTATAAGTGGGAACATCCACTAAATCTGGAACCATGTAGAGTTACAACTCTTAAGTCTTAACTTGTTAATAATGTATTAATTTTCAAATTACCAAAAATCCAATGATATATGTTGATGTTGTGGAAATAATGATTTATTATATATATATATATATTTGAAATGGTTTTTTAGGTGGAAGCTATGGTGGCAGTAACTAATAATAGTACTAGAGTGAAAGGAACAATTTCGCTGACAAATTAACTCATCTTGATAAGCTACGGGCAGGGAACAAAACGTTCTTGGTTTTTGTGCTAAATGCTACGTGTGGTGCCGGAGAGAAGGTGATGAACAGTAATATTATAAGGCACTAGGTCATATGCAATATGCAGTCAGAAGACATGACAAGGGAAAACATCCAAGTTTCTTCACCGAATTGTAAAAATGGAAACACCCACGGAATGCAGCAACATCCCATATATCTAAGTGCAAGACTCGGGGTACAATTTTTGCTTTTTTTTTTGTTTTTAATCAAGAAGGTATCGAAATTGCCGACCAATTGTCTAGGTGGTTGATAACCCACATAAATGTTGGTACAGAGAATGATGTGGCAGAAAGATAGAGGAATCAAAGTTTGGTCGTGTGTGGGGGCCTAGGTGCATGTTCTCTGGAGCTTTGGGCCACACTTCACACTCTTTTAAGGAGCTGCCTTGGCTCTTCTTCGCCATCCATAACTCACTCACCACAAGCATTGCTACTTCTAGCTCTCAAGTGCGTTCTTCTTCTCTCTGAAAAGGCAAAGAAATTAAGTGCAATTACTTCTCAAAAAACGAAAACCATGAAGATGATGAACCAGGCAACCATGGAAGAGTCCAAGAAAAAGATGTCATGTAGAAGGCTTGGAGGGTACCTTAGACAACAGAAAGGCAGGCTCTACATTATAAGGAGATGTGTGGTCATGCTCCTCTGCTGGCATGACTAGGCCAAAGCTCATGGAGCTTTGCTCCATCTCCGTGAAGTTGAAGAGCAATCAAGCAAATCATCCATCATTGCTAGCTGTGAACTTGGAGCAAGCTCTCTAGTCTTCTACTCTCTCCTTTTGTTTGCTCGACATGTAAATAGAAAAGAGAAAAGGCTGCCTATATTAGTTTATTAATTCTAAAAAATATGCCACTTGAGCTTGGTAGTGTACAAGGAAATGCTTCAAACCCAATGATTTGATCTCAACTCTCTAGGAAAACAAGTTTTGCAGCTTCTACACAAGTTGTCTCTTTTGTCACGAGTTGTCATCTAACTATTATGTAGAGCATCGATCTCTTACTCCATAATTTATCTCTAAAGCACTTGATGATTAATTATTTGATCATCTTCCATCATTGATGAGATAACCCAGCATGTCTTATTTTGTGACTCATCCTGACCTAAGTGATCAGCTAAATTAATAATGGATTTGTGGTAACATGCACGTTAATTACTGTTAAGTTTAAACTAAGCATGGCAATTTGAGGTAAAGAAGACTGAAGAAACTGTAATAAGACGAAGATATTTCCCGAAGGAAGTAACATTTAAAAAACTCCACACCAGCGATGATTTTCAGTGTCTTTTATGTAGGATCCATTTGTAGTCTTGTCAACTCAGAGCCATGAACACGACTTCAAAGCATCGGTTGTCTCGTGTGGGTTGTACCAATTGATAGTACCGTTTTATTAATTTGGACGATATAATATATTAAAAAAAAAACAGTGATTTACTGTTTATACAAATTATTGTAAATTGAATTAGTATAAAGACAAAATTATCTTTGCCTAAAAAAAATTGTAAAGCATGCAGTGGTAGGATTGTCTTTTCTATAACATATATTTAGCATTGAAATAATGGTTGAAAAAAAATATGATTTGTCTTAGTTTTTTGAGTTACAATATAAATATTGATTTCCCCTTTAAAGCATAAAATTTTAACCTTTGTGTTGAGGGCTTCTTTTTTTTTTTTTAAAAAAAAAAAAACAGTGAAGATACAACCATGCTTCTAAGGAGAAATATGCATTTATTGAGGGGCTTCTTTGTCTTTTCTTTTTATCGAAACAGTTCAAATATAAAATTACCATTAGGTTTCAACAAAAAAACAAGACTACATGTAGAGGTATTTTTGTTGTTTCCATATGGTTTTACTGTAAACATCATGTGGGGTTTGGGGGTAATTGGGTATTTATATGTATATGTATATAAATTATTATTTATATTTAGAAATGGTTGACGCGTGCTGAGCACGTGCCAACGAGTAGATGTCGCTCGAGCCGTTTAGGTGTCGTGTGCGGCTCCAAAACAGAATCGAGCATCACTTTTCGGGGCGGTGTTCGATGTGCCTCGGTACCCCAAGCATAGTGCCAAGACACGTGTGTCGAGGTGGCCCATGAAGGAGCTTCGATTGAGGGTTTTTCCCTTTACAATTGATTTTTGTATCAGATTTGGTCCTTATGTTTTTTAATTATTATGTATCTGGTCTTGAATTATTTATCAAGTTTTTTTTTTTTCATCCCTTTGCACTTGATTTCTATATTAGATTTGGTCCTTATTCTTTTAATTATGATGTATTTGGTCTTGAATCCTTTATTGAATTGATTTATCTTTGAATTTCATTCATTGACATTTTATTTTTATATCAAATATGGTCCTAATTTTGTTATTGTTATTTTAGTTGTTCTTATCCTTTTCTATATTGAAATTGTTTTTCAATTTCATCCCTTATAATTTAGTTTTATTTTATTTTTGTATCAAATTTAGTTCTCTTTCTTTTTAAATCTACATTTTTTTAATCGCTTTTGTTGTAATTGTTTTTTAAAGTTCATCTCTAATTATTTTGGTTGGCTATAAGTTTTACATTGTTATTTTTTCAGGTTTGACTTTTATGTTGTGATCCGGTCTCATGATTTATATTACTAAATTCTAAAGGTTGGATCGGGTTGGCTTGAGTTATTTTTTAGTATTTTTTTAAAAATTCCATCCATCATTATTGAGTTTG
Organism: Populus davidiana; assembly: GCA_030145905.1. Taxonomy (NCBI): domain Eukaryota; kingdom Viridiplantae; phylum Streptophyta; class Magnoliopsida; order Malpighiales; family Salicaceae; genus Populus; species Populus davidiana. Next base: position 2,873,144 of record CM057792.1, on the reverse strand, counting down.
TTGGAAATTGATATTCTTTTTATTATTATTATTATTATTATTCATTTGTTAATTTGATTTTTTTTTCTTCAATTTGGTCTTCAATTCAAGATTTTTGTTTGTCCTTTTAATTTTTATTTTTGCAAATGAGGTCCTTATTCTCTTGGTTGCTATTTCTTTATCCTTTATATTTTTTATATTTCATCATTTGACATTTCAATTATTGGGATTTGATATCCTAGTTTTTTCCCATTGTTTATAAGCCCTGCTTAGGAGTCAATCAGAGACAATGATCAGGTCACGAGGCGAGCAGGTTGACTTGAGTTAACCTAAGCCAACCAAACCCTTTTGTTTTATAAAAAATAATCAAAATGGTACCATTTTGATAATAAAAAAAAGGAAAATAGTCAATGGGTTTTGAACTTGCTTTGACTGAATTTTCCTCGGGCTAATCGAAACATGGGTCAACTCGGGTTTTTGATAGTCTTACACTTGATCAATTCTCCCTAATTTTTTTTTGAAGCTCGACCTGGTTATGGGTTGAACCTTCGGGTCGAGCCAAGTTTTAAAATAGTTGCTTACCAGATACGATGCTTTCAGTTTAGTTAGTGCCTAGGGTAATAGTTTTGAAAAGTTTACATGGGTTGATATCGTTTTCTTTCCTAATTACATCCTTTGAAGTTCGTTTCAAAAAAGGATCTTCATTTATCTAGATGGCTTAGGTTTCTTGAATTTTAAGAAAATATATTTTCATACCTAACTTCATTATCTAGGTGGCTAAGTAACGTGCATGTTTTCCAGACCCAAGGCGGCTAGACTTGACGCCTGCCACCTCCAAAGTAACATGGGTTTGGCATGTTTCTAGACTCAAGGCGTCTAGACTTGACGCTATCCAAGTCCAAAATATGTGGAGTTCGCTGTCAACCAAGGACAAAGTAAAGTGGGCATGTCATGTTTATCGAATCCAAGTAAACATGGGTCACATATGCTTGTCAAACCCAAGTAAGGTGGGTCATACATATTTGCCAGACCCAAGGTGGCTGGAATCTGCGCCAGTTAAGTCTAAAGTGCGTGGACTTGGAGGTTACTTAGCGCCAGCTAAGTCCATGTTTATCAGACCCACGTTACTTGGGTCAGCTAAGTCCAAAGTAAGTTTGGCATGTTTTCCAGACTCAAGTAACATGGATCTGACATGTTTTCTAGACCTAAATAAACATGGGTCAGGCACGTTTGCTAGACTCAAGGCATTTGAACTTGGCTAGCGTTAAGACCAAAATGTGTGGACGTGGCGGTCAGCCAAATCCAAAGTAAAGTTGGTCAGATATGTTTGCCAGAATCAAGTAACATTGGTTAGACATGTTTACCAGACCCAAGGCATAAGCCCAATTCAAAGTGCATGAACTTGACGGTCAGTTAGGTCCACTTGTTTGGCATGTTTGTCAGACCCAAGTAAACATGGGTCATACATATTTTCCAGACCCAAGTAACATGGGCCTGACATGTTTACCAGACCCATGGTGCCTGGACTTGGTGGGTAACCAAGTCTAAAGTAATGTAGGTAATCATATTTGCTAGACTCAAGTAAATATGTGTCAGACATATTTGCCAGACCTAGACACCTGGACTTGAATGGCACCAAGTTAAGAGTGTGTGGATGTGGCGGTCAGCCAAGTCCAAAGTAAAGTGGGTCTGACATGAACCATACTCCTGACCAAGTGTTGCAAGAACATAGGTGATTATATCATCATTTGTGAGAGGTTGTCCAGTAAGGGCAAACTCGTCAACCATTCTTTTGATGGAGAGGAAATATGCATTGGCTATTAGTGCATATTTTCTAGCATAGCTAATTGAGTTCAAATTTAGATCACTTTAGCACGAGAAAGAGAGGAGAAGTTGTGCTCAAGTGCAAGCCATACCTCACGAGAGGTGGTGTAGGACATGACTTGAGTGAGGACATATTCTGTGAGTGAGGAGTTGATGGTGGCTAGGAGTAAGGAATCCTAATGAAACCACTGATTATATTGAGGATTTGGAATTTTTTTAAGGAAACTTGTGTTGGAGTCAGAGAAATCTATTTCTTTAAGTGGAATGGAGATTGTGCCATCAAGATAACCATAAAAGGTTATGACCTCGGAAGTACGATAAAACTTAAGCTTTCCACACAGGATAGTTGGAGGAGTGTAGTTTGACATTTATAGTAAATGAAAGATTGGAGAGGGTTGGGATATTAGCAGAAGCAGTGGAGTTTGAGGAGGATAAGAAGGCCATTTAGGATTTAGAGAAGAGAAGATGTTTTTCTTTTTAAGGCTTTGATATCATGTAAGCAAAGATACAATCGTAAAGAAGAATGCTAAAATGCTATGATGTTCTCTTGTATTGATATATGCATTTACAAAGAGTTTAAATAGAAAATAATTCTAATTGTTGTCCTACATATATGCATGTATATCTCATGAGTTCAAAATTTAAACAGATACAATCTTGTTGATTTCAAAACTTTGAATATTGGATAGCTACACTCCTACAAACTTGGAGTTTGTTGTAGCATGGTCATCTGAGATACAATCTTGTTGATTCTCTATGACCTATTCTTCTACAGTGGGTTTTTTAGAAAGAGGAAGGATGTGATCGTCGATTTTTAGAGAGAAGGAGCTACTTTTGTTTGTGTTCTTTTATAAAAAGGAATGACTTAAATTTCACGACGTGTCATGCTTTTGAAACGCGATATATTAAGTTATTGCATTGATAAAACATCACTTATTTAATTATTGCTGTTTTAAACACAAAAATGATCTTATCCTATTTAAAAATAATAATATTTAGTAAATAGTGTAATTCAAAAACACACGAAAAAGGTAAACCTACACTATTTCACCAAAATATTTTGAAATGATTTTATTATGTACAAATTTTTAGGATACTTTATTAATTTTCTAAAAATGTCCCCAACACAGAGATGTAAACAATGAAAAAGTATAGTGAAAATTAGACAAATCTCAAAAGAGGGTAGTTCTGACCAAATTCATAATATCTTAGTCTCAGAGCAAACAACACTTGCATATATTGCATGTGATGGTCGTAGAATGGTCAGATTCTAATAGTGTTACTTGTTTACATCGATCCCACGTCGTGTAAAAGCAAGCACGCCACCAAAGCATACAAAGAAAAAAAAACATAGGCGAGAAAGCGAGAAAAAACTATTAATTTTCTAGTAGTGTATATTTACTTGTTGATTACATCGGTCCCATGTCGTATAAAATCAAGCACGCCACCAGAGCATACAAGGAAAAAAACACAGGCAAGAAAGTAATTGTAATCTTCTTTCAGTCTTTCCACTTCGGTGGGTATATATATGTATGTATCTGAGCAGAAAATGGTATAAATAAGTATGTATGACCAAATTAATTATCCTGGTGTCTTGTTAATATTTCATCCATTTTCTTTAAGCCAAATAGTTTAATATAGGAAATGTTTCAAACCTTTATCAAATGTGAATTTATTGAAGATATATTATTTTGGATATGATTAATCTGTTTAGAATAAGATTGTAAATAAATTAAAATTTTAATATTTTAAAATAATTGAAATTTATTTTGTGAAATTCATTATTATTATTATTATTATTATTATTATTTTTGTTAGGGTGATAGGCTGACGAGAACAGGGGGCTGTTGCGGAATTCGACAGCATAGACAATAGCAGCATGTATGCATATGTGAATTTGACCACGCAGATATTGACTGCCTCATGCATATACAAATTCAGAAGAAAATAAAAATAAATATTACATCATTTTTATTAGGAAAGCTTTTGGTCATAATTAACTTCACTTTTCACTATGAAAAATATTTAATAAGCCTTTATTGTATCTTTTTTATTATGTATAACTAACCCTAAATCCCTTTGATTATTAAAATAAATTACAATTCTTGATTATTTCTTCAATATCTCGTAACATAAAATGTTGTAAATAGTATATATATTGAGTTTCAATATTTTATTTTTTTTTAAATTAAATTTTTAGTGTTTTTTTTATTTTTATAATATACTGATATTAAAAATTAATTTTGTTTAAAAATATTTTAATACCTTTAATAGCTCTGTACCTTATTTCCAAAAAATAAAAGAAGCCCGTAGTCAAATGTAGTGGCTCTGCCGTATGAAATATGAATTCTCATGATCAAACCTAGACAAGGTTTTGATTGCAGTCAAATGGCATGCAGATTTATGATACCCACGTGCAACCCTTGTCATTAGACCCCACTAGAAAACACCACAGCTGTCTGATTCTTTTCTAATAAGAAAGGATGGGCCCCATATGAAAAGGAAATCGCAGCGGGCCCTCACTAAAAGCTGCCCCATGAACATGGACGCATGTATGCCTAATCTTCCCCATCACGGTGACACGAAGAGACACTGTTATCAATGACTGCTGTTGTTCCCTTCTGGACTGGCAGATGCATTTAAATCAAGAGAAAATTTCTATTCTGTTCTATTTTATTTTATATTTTTAAAGTGTATTTGAAGGGTGTTGTAGTTATTTTAAAAATATTTTTTATTTAAAAATATATTAAAATAATAATATTTTATTTTTTTAAAATTATTTTTAATATTAATGTATTAACATAATCTAAAAATATAAAAAACATATTAATTTAAAATAAAAAAATAAATTTTTTTAATTTTTTTTAAAATGTTTTTAAAATGTAAAAATAAATAGGATATTAAAATAAACAACAGTTTTAATAATAAAAATAAAAAAATGTCTGTTTTTTTTAAAAGCTTGTTGTTTTGTTTATAATGACGTTATCCCCCCTTAAAATTCGCATCTTTTTGTTAAGACATGATTTGTGTATTATTCCTAATGTATTAAAGAAAGTCTAATGTATGGATATGTTTTCCTTCCAACAAATTTTGTGATTATATTTATATATATTGTATAGTATTTGCAATTATCTAATCGGTTTTATGAAATTTATTTTGGTTTTGTCCTTTTATTTTATAAAAATTAACTATATTTGATTATAGAAAGTTAAAAAAATAAAACCACTAAAAATTTGATAAATTTTGTTTGTTTTTTATTTTTAAAAAACAAAACCAAATTAAAACTGGTGGGTTCTAGTTTTATATATATATATATATATATATATATGTATATATATATTCAGTTTGTTTTTTTTTATAAAAAACTTAATTAACTAAAAAAGCTCACTCCTATTTGTATTTCATCAAATCCTTTATCTACAATACAAAATTAACCCTAATTTCATAATCTTCATCAGCTCAACCCCAAGTTTACTGTAATTTTCAAAACTATAAAGAAAAGGTATAAAATAAAGTAAACTATACGATGTAAAATCAGTAGAGTCTAAGGGCAAGTTAAAGATAGCCACGAGGTGATAATTAGACGAAGTGTGAAACCAGTCACGAGGTCCCCAACCTATAAATACATACATCACACGTGAAAGTGCATTGATTATTATTGCTTGAAATTCATGCAATTGATCTGTGTTGAATGGTTGGCTTGGTGCAGTCCATACATTATAATATATCCCAAAGCCATTCACACTTCTACATTTGAAAATGCATTGCATATGCTAAAATATTTAGTGTCTATTTGTTTAGTTGTAGTTTTCGTGTTTGCGGTGTAAAAAATATAGTTAGTTGTTTAGTAATACATCAAATTGCGTTTTATGTTACGGAATTTACTAAAAAAATTGAGTTTGAAACGTAGTTCTTATGAAGTAGTTCTTATATATTTTTTAAAATGAGTTTTGTAAAACTCTAATTGTTTTTGTGTTACAAAAACACTTTTTTCAAATTTTTCAAATTTTTTATTTTTTTCTTTACTTCAATTTTTTTTATTGTCAGATTATTTTGATGCACTAATATAAAAAATATATTTAAAAAAAAATTATTTTAATGTATTTCTAAATAAAAAATATTTTTGAAAAGCAACCACAACCAAACATTTTATATATGTTTTTTGCTGTGCATAAATCTCAACCATTATTTTTACCAAACATGTATCTAAATACAACTAATCACACTTTTTTAAAACTTATTTTTTTAAACCCACAACCACAAAAGTTACCTCAAAAACAAAAACAATTGCACATGTGATGCGAGGCTTCCCAGAAATGCACACGCGCCAAAATATTGATTGGTTTTTTAGGATGTTTACGAGTGTGGTTATGGTTGCTTTTTAAAAATATATTAAAATAATATTTTTTATTTTTATTTTTTAAATGTTATTTTGACATTAGCGTATTAAAATGATCTAAAAACATAAAAAAAGATTAATTTGAAGTAAAGAAAAAAAAATTTAATTTTTTTTTAAAATATTTTTAAAACGTAAAAATAAACAGAGCCATGCATAAGAAACTTCAAGTTTTCATCCCTATTTCTTTTTATTAAAAAAAGAGAAAAAAAACTTCATATGATGTATTTATGCTCAATTAATCTATTTGTAGTGGTTTTTAAAGTTTTGCTTTTGACAGAGATATAATAAAAATATTATTTTTGTTTTTTAATGTTTGTTTTCGATTTTTAAGGAGAGTGCTAAAATAAATGCTATTTTACCCTTTTCTCTTAAAAAAAATGCTACAATGTTATTTTTTTAATCTATGTTTTATTTATTTATTTGTTTATAAAATTATCTTGCTCTGATGATCCATGTTATGAGTTTGATGAGTTCATTTAGATTGACTTGGATTATTTTTTTTTGTTATTTTTATAATTAATTTTTTTTTTCTAATATTGGATTCATTGAGAATCGTTAAGGTTGTTTTTAGATTTATAAAATCAAATGAGTTATATCATATTGTTAAAAAAATTATGTATCAAATGTATGAAAATTAATTACTCTTCTAAATAGTTTTTTATCATTAGAAAACACATAAACAAAAAAGTTATATTTACACTATTCAATAAGATATATTACCAATTTAGCTCTTCTAAATAGAATTTTTCATTAGAAATGCTCTTATATATTTATTAAAAAAGTCAAAAACATAAAAAAATTATTTAAAGATTATTTCTCTTATTTCAACAAATTTTGTTAATAATTTTTCTCAAAATAACTAAAATTATTAATATTAAATATATTAAAATACAAACAAATTGTTAATTTTTTTTTATTAGAGTACAAAGCATCTCTAATAGCAAAGACAAGCAATATAACTTTTTGAATAGTATGAATTACTACTTTCTTGGAAAATTGAATGTCATTGATCTTGGTTGTTCGCCCGTTAGCCAACCTGTGTTGAATTCTCATTGGTGGGCTTGTATGGCTACTATAATTGGGCTCAGTGCTTTATACTTTCTGGGCTTACATGGCTACTGTAATTGGTAATTGGGCTCAGTGCTTTAACTTTCTGGGCTTACATGGCTACTGTAATTGGGCTCAGTGCTTTAACTTTCTGGGCTTACATGGCTACTGTAATTGGGCTCAGTACTTCATACTTTCTGGGCTTTCAGTTTTAGTGAAGGTATAGCAGTAGACTAGGAATACAGACACCGCTCCTGACGATAGCACAATCATTCAAAAGAAAGCTCATCGATATGGGATTTTACTACAACTCTACACATAGATTACATTGAATTGTTATTGCGAAATTACTCTTTTATTCTTGATTTACTTAAATTTAAGCCTTTGATTTAGAGATATTTAGGTCTTTTTTCTTGGCTTATTGATTATTAAAAAATTGTTTGGGGTATATATGTTTTTTCAAATTTTTTAATGTAGTAAAAATACTTTTTTTTAGAACTGTTGACCAAAAACTTTCTTGGCTTTTCATAATATTCATAACAATAAAAATATTTTTTTGCCCCCAGGATAAAAAGAAAGAAAGATGGGTTGCTGGATAAGAATATTTCGGGTTTTTTCAATTTTCGTATACAATAAAAAAACACTTTTAGCCTTAGAAAATTCAAAAACAAAAAGCTTTGCCTTCAGGGATATTTTGGTATTTGCACACGGGTATTTTGTGTAATTAAAAGGACCATAAGGGTGTTTTTATATTTTCATGCTTGGCGTGTTCCACACGCATCAATGAGTGGACGGCGTTAAAGCCATTTAGGTGGCGTGTGTGACACTGCTTGGCAACCAAATCTAGTCATCCACCATTTCTCTGAATGCATAGTCGTGCCCTCTTCTACATGGTGCGACGTGTGTAAAAGGATAATGGTTGGATTGTTGCCAGTGATCGATTGTTTGTATTTTTTCTTTCTTTTCTCTCTCTTGATAACTAAATTGCACAATTATTCTCTTTGTTTGTTGTTTGTCAATTTCAGTCCTCATTCTTTGAATTTCTTATTTCATCCTTATTCTTTTTATAGAAAATTTGTTAAAAATTTTGTCCTTCAATTACGATTTCTTATATGTTTTGTTTTTCATTTCAATCATCGTTCTTTTAATTTCTTATTTTGTTTTCATTTCTTTTATAGTTTCAGTCCTCTTAAATTTATCCCTATTTTTGGTTGGTATTTCATAATTAATCCTTTTTATTTTTATTTTTTATTTCGGTCATTTTCTCTTTTGTTTGAGTTTTATTTATTTACAATTTAGCCATTCAATTTTAATTTGTATATATTATGTTTTTCAATCCTGTCCTTCTATTTTTTTTTTGGTACTTTTTTTCAAAGTTCTTGCATCAATAATCCTGAGAAAAAAGATTCAGGAATATTAATAGTAGAATATATATATATATATATATATATATATATATATATATATATATATATATAGAGAGAGAGAGAGAGAGAGAGAGGTTCTGCCTTTAACTTTCACACTTGATTTTTCTTTCGATGACAATCAAATAAGATTAGAGTCTCAAATTGTTTAAATAACCATAGAATTTGTAATCAAATTAACATACATATCCATGAGAACAAGTCTAATCACCAACCCCATCTTTTCTTAAGAAACCTTATTAAAATAACCTCTTTTATTCTAGAATCTGGTCATAGGTCTGGAGTTGATATCGACACATGTTTATTGTATTCTTAGTTGTTTCTCCAAGTCTCCTATCATTCTTCTAAGCTTCAGTAATCCCTCACTTTTCTCAACTAAAGCATTTTAAGCAAAAACACGTAAATTACTATCAGTGCTACAATTAAAAAAATGAAGCTCAACACCGCACCTAACATATACATGTCAAACAACTTTTTCCATCATCCAAGTATGGTTTTTGAAGGTTATGATGGGTGACAATTGTGAGGGTAGTGCAGAAGGTAATGAAAATGTGCACCTCCATAGTTCACATTCTAGTGTTTATTCCATCCCATTTTGAGGTGGTTTCTAAGAGATGAAGTAGAAATTTATTCAGTATCTGAAACCAAGAAAATGATAACATCTAAAGGGGGTTAAAATATTATTTTTAATGTAATTTTCAAGGGAATTAATGTTGCAAATCAAAGGGTCTCCATTCTAATTTGTTTTTGGTTATTTTTTTAATAATTAAATTTCATTTGAAATTCAAGTCAATATCCTCAAAAGAGTTCAAAACTAAAGAATTCACTTAACACTTGAAATTGAATTCAATTTCAAGGATTTCAGACAACTTGATAATTGTCAAGACTTAACCCCTTCAGTGTGTTTGCTATTGTGTTGCATATTATGTTTTAAAAATATTTTTTATTTGAAAATGTATTAAAATGAATTTTTAAAAGATTTATATTTTAAATCAATACACCAAAACTATTAATATAAAGTATTAAAAAACATTAATTTAATATATTTTCAAGTTAAAAATACTTTCAAATTATAATTTCAAACACAAAAATAAATAAACACTCACTAGTTGCATTCTAAAAGAACTCTAACAACCCATGAAGAATCATACAGAAGAAGCAATAATGTGGCAAAAAACAAATATTGTGTGTTCAAATATTACACTTGTCTTTATGGAGATCCATCTTCGAATGAAGACCGAGTATGAAAAGACTTTTATGTTTATGGAGATGGAGGTGGAGGTGAAGAGGTAAAAAAATAAAAATGTATTTTGGGTATAGAGAAGGATAATGACGTGATGAAATTTTATATTTTATTTATAATTTTTCTTAATATATATCTAAAATATTTTGTGTCTTTTTTTTTTAAATATTGATTTATTTTGTTTGATAAATATAAAATATTTATCTTTATAACGATCTATTCCTTTATTTAATAGAATTTATCATAAAAAAAAAATCATGTGTCCCTCCAAATAGAGGGATGGAGATGATAATGGAAAATTAAAAATTGTCTCATCCTATATAAATAGAGGTGGGGTATGAAGATAGGCTTTCATGTAAGCAACGTTAAAAAACGTGGCTTGTAGATATGATTATTGGTATATTTAAAGCCTAATTAAAAATGGTATACACCTATTTATTAGGGTTACAATTTTTTTGAAAAAAGTTTTTTTAACATAGTACTATAACACGAAATATTAAAATATATAAAATCAAAAAATTAATCTAAAAAGACCTTCAATATAATTGACAAAAAAATAAACATTCGACCATAAATATTATTTTTTTTCCTTTACCAAGGCATACACACACAATGTAGTTTTTGTCCCACATTAAAATGATAAAAATTCTTCTCTTCCAAGGCCTATGTGTGTGTGTATATTATTATTATTATTATATTGCTTTTATTATTTTTTATTTATTAGACAAATAATTTTGAATTATTTGATTCAAGAAATTACACTTGTTGCATATGTCGCTTCATGATTTTAATTTGGTAAAAAAATATTTATTGGTTAGACATTATAAAACTATGAAAGACGAGTTTTATATTTTAGTTCATAAAATAATTAAAATTTTAAAGCATGCTATTATCCTTTTAAAAGGAATGAGAGAAAGAAAAAAATTTTTACTACTGAATATGAGACTAGTCAATCAACCTACCTGACTTTTAGTTTGGACATATTACTTCAATAATATTAAATGTTGCTTCGACAAGCACTGATATAGTAAAGAGAAATCTATCATCATATTTTATGGTGCATGGTGAAAAACCTGAGAGTATTGCTTTGAAAAGAAAAAACTCCATTATCATCTTACATGGTGTATGGTGAGAAATTTGAGAAGTTTAGTGATGTGAACTTTAAAAGGTAACAATAAAAGATGCTCTTCTATCTCACTACCCTAAAATTGATAAAATTCTTGACAGAAGATGCACCAAAAAATTTAAACAAAGAGTTTGATATCACTATAGTGAAAACTATTGATATATGAAAACACTATGATTTTATGTGTAAAAACTACATCTTGAATGGGTTAAAAAATACATCTTATAATGTGTATAATCTCATCAATAATTCTATGCTATGGAAATCATGGGATAAGAAGTACACGGCTGAAGATGTTTGCTTGAAAAGAATTCTTAGTCAACAAATTTCTTGACTTTAAAATGGTTAATTCAAGAATAGTTATGAGACAAGTTCAAGATTTTTAACCAGTCCAGAATGATTTCATGCCGAGGGAATGGTTCTGAACGAATCTTTCTAAGAGATTGTTATTATTGAAAAGTTGCTACCATATTATAAAGACTTCAAGAACCACCTTAAATATAAGAGAAATGAGATGGGAGTTAAAGTTCTCAAGATAATTTTGAATGAATCTTCTATTTAAAGATACAACAGAATGTCATGTTTGGGTAGTAGGTGGCATCACATGCACCGCGCAGACACTACCCACTTGTTGGCTTGTAATAAGCATGCATCAACAGTTTTATCGAATAAAAATATAAAAAGTAAACATGAAAAATACTAAAGCGCCCCTATGACCCTTGTAATTACAAAAAAATCCATGTGAAAGTATAAAGGTACCCCTAGATACAAACCTTATTTTTTTTTTTTTTATCTTTTCTAATATCAATAACATGTTATAACTGTATACAAAAAAGAGAAAAACCAAAAAGGCCTTTGGCCAACAACTTTACATTTTTTTATCCTAGGGGTAAATAAGTATTTTGAATATTTAAAACCTCATGAAAAGTAAAAAAAAAAAAAAACCCTTGGTCAACAACTTTAAATTTTGTTAACCTTGAGGTTAAAAGCATATTTTTATTGTATAAAAAATTAAAAAAAGACTAACATACTCCAAACAATTTTATAATGATCAATGAGCCCGTGAAAAAGATCAAAGAACCCCCATCTCCAAGGCTTTCTCTTTTTTCACTCAAGGATAAAAAGATAATTTTACTATAGTAATCTATAGTAAACTGTGTTTAATACTACATTGAAATGAAAATGCCATAAGTATATTTTATTAAATATGGAAAAGTGAGTTTCTTTTGTTGTTCAAAGGTGTGTCGCACGTCGGAAAATCCCGCGCGGCATCGGGCTGGCGATTTTTGTCGTTGTTATTGCGTTTGCTTGCTTTGATTGGTTCGTTGGAGTCGTCACCTAGTAATTTATTGAAGGCTACTAGGAAACCGGATGTACTGGTCTTGTCAGAGATTCGCGGATAAGGGACTGGTTGTGGTTAGGGAAGGTATTAGCACCCCTAACGCACCCTACCTGAGGTAAGCTGCTTCGCTAATTTGATGTGTTAAAGAAGTTTTAATAATTATCTTTTCATCGGAAATTAGAAATATCACTTACGTATAAGTTAATAATTCTTAACCGTGATCCGATCAAAATATTAAATTCTTCTTTAATATATGCAAATTTATCATTAAAAAATATATATAAAAAATAAAACATTCATAAAACAAATACAAAAAACAACACATACACTTTCACTATTTTTGTTTCTTTTCTTTTCTTTTCCTTTTTTTTTTTTTTTTTTACATCACATTACAAATTTAAAACAACTAAACAAAAATTACATTAAAATTATAAAATAACCCCTAAAAAATAGAATCAGGGAGAGTGCAGCCACGAGAATAGTGTTCGTAGGATTCTGGGGCTGAAAACAGTGGCGACGCGTCTCCTCCACGCGCCACCGCCACTGGCGGCGCGTGGGTTGACGCGCCGCCGTAAAAATCCAGCAGCAAGAGGGGGTCTGAAAACGTGTTCCTCCCTTCTTTCTCGCCGGCGGTGACCTGCACAAACACCAAAAGAAACGCAACAAAGCAGTCAATTTTATTTTTGTTTTATTTCTTTTGTTTTCCCGATCTGCTTCTCTTCTCCTTTAGATTTGCTTCACTGCAGATCGACTCTTTTATGGGTTTCTTCGTCTTCTCCAGCGCTTCAGTCGGCAGATCTAATGGTTGTAGACTTAGCGGTGGCCGTGGACGTGGCGGTGGATCTGTGGACGGCTGGCTCTCGGTCGGGTGAAGAAGCTGAGGCGGTGGCTTGCTTCATGTGGAGGCCGTCGTTGCTGGGACCGAAGGGGAAGAAGGAGCTGCTGAGGGGAAAGCTGGGAGACGATGGCTGCCGTTGAATCAGGAGAGAACGGGACTGATTTGGGAGCTGTTGTGGTCATGATGACGGTCGGTTCGTGGTGGGAAAATGGAGAAGGGAGATCGGTTGCGGCGGCTGCGGTGAGAGGAGAAGCTCCCTCCTATCCGGCGTGTGGTTGAGATATTGCAGTAAGGGAGAGAGTGTCCGGCCGGCCAATCGGTTGAGGCAGAAGAAAAAATCAAAAAACAAAATGGGGGATGGAGGCCTTGCGGCTGCTGGAAGGTCCGGTTGAAGAAGGAAAACAAAAGCTGAGGGAGGTGGCGGTATGGCTTGGCCAGCCGGCTGGAGAAGAGGAAGAAGAAAAATAAACCGGGGGGTTTGGGGGCTGTTTGGCCGTGTGTGGGGGAGCTGTGGCTGGGGGAAGGAAGAAGAGAAAAATAAAAAATCAAAGGGGTGGGGGGGGGGGGGGGCTCCCGCGGCTGCCTTTGGTTAGAGATCGATTTTAGGGTTAGGCTTCCTTCTTTTTTGTATTTTTTTTTATGTATCAAAATTACCCCCCTCTTTTGTGTGAGTTAAAGACCATTATTTATAGGCAGAATGTTGCTAGGTTTTTCAACTTGGTCCTTCAACTTCTTTCTTTTTTGTAAATTTTGATTTTTCTTATTTTTTTGTATTTTTTGAAATCGAGCAATATCAACGTCGACTCAACGAGGAAAATCAATGATTTTAAAAATGACGCGTGAAAAGTCGAACGCGTTTGAAAATCTTTTAAAAATTTAAATTCTTTTTTTAGACGACAATATATTAAAAAACATATTTTTTTGGATTTTCTTTGTTTTTCTCTATTTTTGAATTTTTTTGAAAATATATAAAAAACATGGGTAAAAAAATGGGTAGCAACAAATGCCCCCTCTTTACAATGCTTACGAAGCAAAAATCCTCAATGTTTTGCATAGTAAGCTTTGTAAAGAAAAAAAAAGGAAAATGATTTCATTATCTTGGGCGACTTGCCCACACACTCACATTGATCTATTTTCACGGGCGACCTGCCCACACATACTCACTCTGGTCTATTTTCACGGGCGACCTGCCCTTTTAATTGGGTTTACCTGAGATCCCATCTGGCGATCTAACAAGAACAAAAGTTGGTGTGTAGCTCGGTTAAACTGAAATCCCATCTAGCGATTCCCTTTAACCAAAGCTAAATTCTTCGTGGCTAGGCTAAACTGAGATCTCTTCGCTGATCCCCTTTAACCAGAGCCAAAATCTTTGTGGTTGGGCTGAACTGAGATCCCTTCGCCGATCCCCTTCAACCAGAACCAAAATCCTTTCTAATTAGGTTAAACTGAGATCCCTTCGTCGATCCCCTTTAACCATAACCAAGGTCTGTATGGTTAGACTGAACTGAGATCCCTTCGCCGATCCCCTTCAACCAGAACCAAAATCCTTTCCAGTTAGGTTAAACTGAGATCCCTTCGCCGATCCCCTTTAACCATAACCAAGGTCTGTGTGGTTAGACTGAACTGAGATCCCTTCGCTGATCCCCTTCAACCAGAACCAAAATCTATGTGGTTGGGCTGAACTGAGATCCCTTCGTCGATCCCTTTCAACCAGAACCAAAATCTGTGTGGTTGGGCTGAACTGAGATCACTTCGCCGATCCCCTTCAACTAGAACCAAGATCTGTGTGGTTGGGCTAAACTGAGATCACTTCGCCGATCCCCTTCAACCAGAACCAAGATCTATGTGGTTGGGCTGAACTGAGATCACTTCGTCGATCCCCTTCAACCAGAACCAAAATATGTGTGGTTGGGCTGAACTGAGATCACTTCGTCGATCCCCTTCAACCAGAACCAAAATCTGTGTGGTTAGGTTGAACTGAGATCCCTTCGCCGATCCCCTTCAACCAGAACCAACATCTGTGTGGTTAGGCTGAATTGAGATCCCTTTGCCGATCCCCCTTAAACCAGAACCAAAATCTGTGTGGTTGGGCTGAACTAAGATCCCTTTACTGATCCCCTTCAACCAGAACCAAAATCCTGTGTGTGGTTAGGATAGACTGAGATTCCTTTCGGCAATCCCCTCTAACCAGAACCAAAATCCTGTGTGTAGCTCGGTCAACCTGAAATCCCATTTGGCGATTCCCTTTAACCAAAGCTATATGAGATCCCATCTGGCGACCTCATCCAACCAAAACAAAAGAATGTGAAAAAAAACGGTCTCAATGGGTGACCTACCCAGGTGGAAAGAAAATGAAAAATGGTCTCATTATGATGAATGACCTACCCAGATGGAAAGAATATGAAGTGCGGTCTTATTATAATGGGTGACCTACCCAAATGGAAAAAATATGAAGTATGGTCTCATTGTAATGGGTGACCTACCCAGATGGAAAGAATATGAAAAAGTGGTCTCGTTGTTATGGGTGACCTACCCAAATGGAAAGAATGTGAAGTGCGGTCTCATTGTAATGGGCGACCTACCCAGATGAAAACAATATGAAGTATGGTCTCATTGTAATGGGTGACCTACCCAAATGGAAAAAATATGAAGTGTGGTCTCATTGTAATGGGTGACCTACCCAGATGGAAACAATATGAAGTGTGGTCTCATTGTAAAGGGGTGACCAACCCAAGTGGAAGATGTGATATGACAAGTGTGAAAAATAGGACTTACCTGGCGAAGTCTTGAGGGGATGACAGAAGAAGGGCTGGAAAACTTGGTGCTTCCTGCTAATTCCCGATCATAGGTTTTGAAAACTCGGTGTTTCCTGACTGCAAGGGTTGAAAACTCGAGGCTTCCCGATTGTAAGGTTGATCTTTTCATTTCTTTGGGATTTTCCTAATGGTAGGGTTCATCCCATCTTCCCTTTTATTCCATGATCAAACTGATTCTTTATTATCATCACCACAATGCTTCTTTCTCTTTCCACCATCTTGCTGGACCTCATTAAGGATTTTCCTGTAACAATTCAAAAATATGTGCAAATGGTGTTTTTTTTTTTTTTGAGGTTAGATGATATGCATGCATCCTTACCTGATTTGAAATATAGGTCCCCCCCTCTTTAATGCTCCATCGTCATAGGGTGCCCTTGTTTGTATCCCAAAGCTTTCTTTGTTCTTCCGATGCATTGGCTCATTCATGTGCTAGCCATCCACTCAGCTGTAAATGCAGTGCCCATCCCAGGCTGTCTTCGACAATTACTGCTTGCATCGTTCATCAAGCTTGACCCTGCCCCCAAGTGTGGTGCTGCTCGATTCATTATGAAGGATTTTCTATCCTAGATTCTTTCGAGGATTATCCTTTGATTGATTGTGTGCATCATGCCAACACCCATCAAGATTGTTAACCAGTCTGAAACTGCCTCTAGTTGAAACACCATTCAAGTATATGTGGCATCCATAATCATGGAACTATCACGTCATTTTGACATGCATCTCATACTTTGCAGGGAAAGGCTCATCGTTGTAAGCTCAATGTTTTCCTCAAAAAGTTCTTCTCACCCATCTAATCAGATCTTTGAAAAGAAATGTATTGGCATCATCAATGATGTTCATGTTATCACCCATATTCATGCGGTGAAGTGTGCATTTGAGCTTCAAAACAAATGGTCCCACAGTCAGTCTTGGTGGGTGCATTCTTCCAGCATTCCTGCACATGCAACTATGTGATAACATCGATCAAAAGCCATAACCATGTTGAAGATGATAAACCAAAATGAAGATATGAAAATATCCTTCTAGTGCAGCGTTGCTCATCAATTGCTGCTGAAATGCACTAGATCATGGATTGTCTTTGAACAACATTGCCCCCAATATGATCTGAAGGTTCGTTCATCGGTTTATATCCAAGAAGGTTTTTCCTTGTCATTGTCAGATGCTAAACATAACTTTGATGAACTTTGACGACTCGTCATCTTATTCTTTCTTTGCCCCCAGCTGATCAGAATGTTGTTTGTTTTTTTTCTTCCAAGGGTCCATTGTATTGCCCCAGGTGGTCAACGTTTCAAGGAGTGTCGAGAAATGTTGATGTCATTTTTGTCAAGGATTTTGCAAACTCCATCGATGTTCTTGTTTGAAAATCTTTCTTGTTCTGGAATCAAATCTCATATTTCAAAGATCATGTCTATTCAAGTCTAATTGTTGAGATGAAATCAAAGATGTTGGTTTTTTGAAAGTCTTTTCAAAAATCAAGCTTCATTGGTCAAAGACCCAACATACACTATTCAATGTAGTCCATTGATTGTCTTGTATTTTGAAAACATAAATGACCCGTTGTAAGATTAAAATGACGTTTTTCAGGATTCTCTGTGTCAGTTTTAATCTTTGATCTTGGGTATATCTTTTGGAGGTCTGCAATGAGGTAACCTTCTGTGAATTTCAAGGAAAACAACAAGCTCAAGTCAAAACTTGAGGATTCATCAAGAAAAATTGTTTTTTTTTTAGCAACAATTTTATCAACATGCATAATAACTAGTAGCTTAATCCATGAAGTCACGACCCTTATGGAAAAGCTCTTCAAGTTTTGAGAGCGCCATTTATCGGTTGAAGTTGCTTGCTTGATTAAAAAGGGCTTTTAAAAGCACGTAATGCAGGCTATGGTTTATGGCTTATGAAAGAAAGGAAATTCATAAGCTCAAAAGGTGTTTGAGGGTTTCAAAGACTTAGGACCAACATTAACTATTCATCAATTCTCTTTCTCTTGTTGTCATTGTAGAGAAAGTGACATATAACCTTATTAATCTCAGATGTCAGAATTCTCTTAACATAGGTCATAATGCAAATCCAACTTTTTCTTTGATGAATAATCAATCTAGTCTTTTTGAAGACACTAAAGGCTTAATCCTAGACATACCAAAAGACCTGAAACTTGGTTGTTTTTTTTTTTTTTTTGGTGTTGACTTTTGGCATTTGTTGTGTCTTTCTTCAAATGAGACATCTTTTGGCCCCTCTTAGAATTGATAGGCATTTTCTTTCCTTTCCATTTTTTTTTTACATTTTTCTGTTTTCATAGCATACCTCAAAGTTTTTCTTGGATGGCTCTCAATCTATGGCTTTTCTTCTTCTAGCCCTTTCTCAAACATTGGACTTTTGTTCTAAGCATTCCCCTTTATCCATTAATTATATCAATGTCTTCAAAATATCTCTCATTTGCCCCCAGTGTGGGGTGTGATCCTAGTGTCAGGGTTTTTTATGAAAGATATTTTATCCAGCTCAAAATGGGACTACAAGGGATATAATCTTTAGAAAGTGAAAGGATATCAAAGATGACCTTTTCTCATTTCAAGCAAAGTCAGTTAGAACCGATAAATTTTGACCTCATCTAGTGTAATGACTTGGACTTGTAAGAATCATGATTCAAGAGTCCATAACTACCGAATCCACTACATGTCATTATGTATACTGTTAAAACTTAGCTATATGATGTGTGGTTCACTTTCAAAAGGTATGAGTTCAAAATTGTTTAGTCACCTCATGTCATTTTCAAGTATCGAGTCATTTCTGTAATCAAAACACTTTTAATCTTCAGGCTTGATTAACCTTTATCGCATGTTGGAGTTTGATCAAAATATTTTGTCAGAAAAAAAATGTTAAACATCTGTTGATTTCAAAACAACAAAGAGACAAAAGCCAGACATGTTTCGGTAAAGGATGAGATGTGATCCCAAAACAAAAAATGCAAAATTCCATAACAATATGATTGGCAGTTCATCACCATTTTTGAATTAGTTGTTCTGGCTATATATGTGTTTTGCCAAGCACCTTCGATCACATGTCATTCTAAAGATTTTCCTTCACAAACTCTACTTGTCTCTTGCTCTCCAACTTCAGGACGCGCTTCTTGAAATTCTTACAACTATTCAATTGAAATGGTTGAGGACTCCACCATGACATCACATCTCTTGTATGGATTATACCACCTAGAAAACGGTGGTTGCATGGGATTTGTTGAAGTCAAGTAAAAGTCTGGAATCTGACAGATGCTGGTAAATAAACTCACATGGCCACTGTTCAATTGAAATTCTTGCAACTATTCCATTGAAATGGTCGAGGACCCCACCATCACATCGCATCTGTTGTCTGGATTACACCACATGGCAAATGAACTTCTATCTTTGGCAAAGACATTGGAGTAGTCAATGATACAGGGAGACTTGGCTAGACCACATAATTAAGGTTTCCCACCGTCAGAGTCTTCTTTTGATTCATCTCTCATCATTGTTCTGGAATCCTTGGCAGAACCTTCAATTTTTCCTCTCTTCGTAACTTGTTCAATTTCGTCAGCAATCCTCACAACATCATGTCAATCTTCCAATGTTGTTGTGGTTTGAGGATTGTTGGAACCCTCTTAATATCTAGGTAATCCTGGCAGCACCCAAAAATAAAAGCATGTGGAATCACACATTGTCAAAATTGGAAGAGAACCCGATGAATCTACAACATCTTCTATTTCCTCTTTGATTCCTCACTGATGGTGCAGCAAACAGCTACTTTTGCGTTTTAATGCCAATACTGGAAGGAAACAATTATGGACAATTTGAAACCACTGCATCCCTTCTTGGATTTCCCACTTGCATATCCACAAACAGATTCCTGCCGAGAGATCTCTGCTACATTGAAGTTTGATATTTGCTCATGTTTTTTCAAACCAAGTCTGGCTCTTCAACCTACTACAGTTTCTTCGTGCTAAAATTGATGAGAGAAATATTTGTAGCATACGCAATTAGTAAATCCCCTCTTGCACTCTTAACTTGCAGCATCATAAACATATTTTTGTAGAGAGAGCTCTTCCACGTTGAAGTTTGACGACTACTCATATTTTCAGACCAGGCCTGACTCCTCTGCCTACTACAATGTTTTGTTCGTGCCACTGGTGGGAAAAAAAGTTTCAAAGCATATGAAATTAATACATCCCCTTTTGCATTTTCCATTTGGCAGATCCACAAATAAATCTTTACAGAGAGAGCTCTGCCACGTAGAAGTTCAGTGTCTAATCATGGTTTTTCAGACCAACATCTTGTGCTGCTGAAATGGAATTGAGCTCCTAATTGGGGTAGCTTCAAAGAAGACTAATGCACCATGTACAGGAGACCGGTAGTTGTTTGGTTCCATTAGATGATGTGGAGGCGATGAACATTTAACAGTGCAACTGGACAAGAACCAGAGTTGTCATTAGTTGATGACTGAAGGCATTGTTGCTGTTGTTTGACGGAAAAAGAGAGATACAACTTTAATTGGACGTGAACAAGCAGTGTTCCCACAGAAGACTATGCAGACACTCTCTTTCCATTTGATGCTCAACACTTGTTCAAGCAAATCTGAGTCCAGCTACTTCACCTTTGATGCTCTCAACCTTAATCTGATAATGAGCCTATATCTGACTCCTTTGTTCACTTCCCTCATCTTTCTTCAATCACGTGCAACACAACTTGTACAGGGGACCTACCTTTCAACTCGGTTCATGCATGATAAATGTATGAACATGTAATCTATATGATGAACTCACCCTTCGAGAGGTGACAATATGGTCGTAACTCTTGTATGATGGACAAGAATCGTGATTTTTGCCTCAACTCTACAATGAAAATTTTCGGAGCAATGACCAATGTGTCACCCACAAGTCTTGAGTTCAAGATGCTTCAAGAAGGTAAGCTGCTTCGCTAATTTGATGTGTTAAAGAAGTTTTAATAATTGTCTTTTCATCGGAAATTAGAAATATCACTTACGTATAAGTTAATAATTCTTAACCGTGATCCGATCAAAATATTAAATTCTTCTTTAATATATGCAAATTTATCATTAAAAAATATATATAAAAAATAAAACATTCATAAAACAAATACAAAAAACAACACATACACTTTCACTATTTTTGTTTCTTTTCTTTTCTTTTCCTTTCTTTTTTTTTTTTTTGTTTTTTTTTACATCACATTACAAATTACAAATTTAAAACAACTAAACAAAAATTACATTAAAATTATAAAATAACCCCTAAAAAATAGAATCAGGGACAATGCAGCCACGAGAACAATGTTCGCAGAATTCTGGGGCTGAAAACAGTGGCGGCGCGTCTCCTCCACGCGCCACCACCACTGGCGGCGCGTGGGTTGACGTGCCGCCGTAAAAATCCAGCAGCAAGAGGGGGTCTAAAAACGTGTTCCTCCCTTCTTTCTCGCCGGCGGTGACCTGCACAAACACCAAAAGAAATGCAACAAAGCAGTCGATTTTATTTTTGTTTTATTTCTTTTGTTTTCCTTATCTGCCTCTCTTCTCCTTCAGATCTGCTTCACCAGCCGGCTTGTAGAAGGTCCGGTTAAAGAAGGAAAACAAAAGCTGAGGGAGGTGGCGGTGTGGCTTGGCCAGCCAGCTAGAGAAGAGGAAGAAGAAAAATAAACCGGGGGGTTTGGGGGCTGTTTGGCCGTGTGTGGGGGAGCTGTGGCTGGGGGAAGGAAGAAGAGAAAAATAAAAAATCAAAGGGGTGGGGGGGGGCTCCCGCGGCTGCTTTTGGTTATAGATCGATTTTAGGGTTAGGCTTCCTTCTTTTTTGTATTTTTTTTTATGTATCAAAATTACCCCCCTCTTTTGTGTGAGTTAAAGACCAGTATTTATAGGCAGAATATTGCTAGGTTTTTCAACTTGGTCCCTCAACTTCTTTCTTTTTTGTAAATTTTGATTTTTCTTATTTTTTTGTATTTTTTGAAAACGAGCAATATCAACGTCGACTCAACGAGGAAAATCAATGATTTTAAAATGACGCGTGAAAAGTCGAACGCGTTTGAAAATCTTTTAAAAATTTAAATTCTTTTTTTAGACGACGTTGAAAATGCTAAAATGACAAAAATATATTAAAAAACATATTTTTTTGGATTTTCTTTGTTTTTCTCTATTTTTGAATTTTTTTAAAAATATATCAAAAACATGGGTCAAAAAATGGATAGCAACAAGGTGGTATACTGAAAAAAAAATGAAAGTACTAGTAACAAGAGCATAGTTTTAAAACGCGGCCCGGGTTCCGGGTTTTGACCGGGTCACCTAGTCTCGACCGGGTCGCTGGGTCGGCCGAGTCAAAATTTATTTTTTAATTTTTTTTAAAAAAATCAAAACGACGTCGTTTTAGCAAAAAAAAAACAAAAAAAATTAAAGTCAACGGGTTTGCGGCCGGGTCTTGACCGGGTCTTGCCGGGTCAACCGGGTTCCGGGTCGACCGGGTCTGGCCGGGCCAATTCCCAAGCGGGTTTTGGCCTCCACCCGGACCGGTCTCATGCCCGGTTCGGCCGGGTCCCGGGTCAACCCGCCGGGCCGGTCCGGGTTTTAAAACAATGAACAAGAGTATAATTTATAGGACAATGAGTTTTAAGTTTGAAGATCAAGAATCATTGGAGTTTGTAGGAGTGTAAATAAATTATGTGATAATCACATTAATTAGATGCCAAGTAAATAGAAGCATTAGTTCATGGGGTTATATACTAACTTTCACCCACTCAACCACCTTTTCGTACAACATATATTGTCCTTTGAAAGCAAGATGAACAATATCATATGATTCACACACACACACACACACAAAGAGATAATGAGGGAGAGGTAGAGGGACATGTATAAATGGAAAACTATAGATCATGATAATGGAAGGACATGCCTAAAAAGATGATAGATGATAGAGCTCACTTCAACATGAAACATTAGCATGGATCTATGGAAACACTATATTTGTATATGGAATATAAAGAGCATGTATGACTTGTAGTTAATTTCAATGCTAAGGCTTTTGGTAAATTTGGTCAAGAGTGACAAGTATAGTGTTTCTAATTGGTTGACTCATGAGTTGAAGATCACAAGTACGTGCACATTCAATAAAAAATAGTGGTGAAAAGAATGGGAGATTAATTAGGGTTTTTGATTTTTTTTTGTTACTAAATTTAATTCCTCATAAAATTACTGGATGACATATAAAAGGATATAGATGAAAAACAATTGTCACACTTATAGTTAGTAGGATTACTTAAATGTAAATTCAAAATGTTTTTTCCAATGATTAAAAATCTATGCTAGTGTGACTTAATTTATGTTTCATATCAAGGAGGAGAGAAATTACGAGCAGAAGAATTTACTTAAGGTCCAATAAATCTCTTAATAAATAAAAGGTTTAAGTACTTTATTTATTTATATTTGATCAATAAGAAGGAAATGCTTTAAGAATTACATCAAGCACAATGTACGAGATGTTTTTTATTTTATTTTAAATAGTAATTAATACATATTGACATAGATGACAATGGTTACCTATAGATTGAGATTATATTATATCTATACTCCAACTATTATTTAATGGGTAAAAACTTTTGATATTCATACACTATTCATCGGTACTCATATGTATCAATTATTTGAGTATTATTTATTATTTATACCATATCCATTACTCATTGGATAAGATAATTATATAAAAACCCTACCCATTCAAATCGGTTTAGATTGACATCCATCATGTTAAGATAAAATTGCAATCTCTATATACTTTTTTCTTCTTCTTATGATAGCCATCTCTTTATACTAAGCATCAAAACATCAACATCATTTAATGTTTGTGAATGATAATATTATGAGTAATAAAGGTATTATTTTTTAAACAAAAAAGATTGTTAATGACAGTATAGTAAACCATTAGTTATAATGTACCTCTCTTTTTAAGGTTAAACAGCTGTTGAACTCATCAATAATAAGATTAATCTAGTTTCATAAGAGAAAACTTCTATAGGCAGGAGTCTCTAAATAGAGGAAAATTTGCAAGGTTCAATGAAGTATCATAGTGAGAGAGAAAGATACAGGTGGTTTGGTTATTGGTTCTTTGTTAAGTAAGAACAAAGCAATGCTTTACAAATGGATATGATGATTAAGCTCAACAGAAAATTCTAGATTACAAAAATTAGGGTTGTCAAAGTACCAGCCTAGTTTTGCTAATGGATTGCCATTCTTTGATAATAACCTCTCCGGTATATGCAGAGGTGTAATGTCAGTGGTTAAGTAGGAGGAAATAATATAAAGATGCAATTACAAATTGTGTTAGGTTCAAGGTGAGAGATGCTAAGACTACATCCTTTTGGGAGGAAATTTAGATTCGAGATAGGCCTTTAAAATTATAGTTCTAGCGTCTGAATAAGTTATCTAATAGATGAGGAAAGGTAAGCGACATGAGCTTGTTGTTAAATCGAATATGGATATGGAAGCTTTATTGAAGTCAAGAATTATTCTTTTTTTAGCAGGAACAAACATAAAATTTATATCTTATTCTAGAAGGAGTGTACCTTTCACAAAATAAATCAAATTCGAAAGATTTGGATCTTAGAAAAGGATGCCAACTACTCGATCAAATCATGCAGCTCTCTTGTTGATAAGATTGTTTTTGAAGGATTTCATCATTTCAATTCTAATGTATGATTTAAAATAGTTTTACCCAAAATACAAATATTTATGTGGATGGCAGTCCAAAATCAACTTTGTACAGGTTTTTTTAAACATGAGTTCCTTCCAGTAGAGCAATCCATATGTCCATTCTATGCACTAGAGCGAGAGACTTCAAATCATTTATATTCCATTGTTCTAGTATATGGCAATTATGGGCAAAATTCTTACAATGGTGGGGAGTATCCTAGTGTATCCCTCAAACTTTAATTTATTTTTTTTGATTTGTTAGTGTTCTTTTTTAGTGAAAAGTACATTTTCAGACTCGAACTTGAAATTTCATTTCCTTCAGCATAATACAGAATGTATTGGCTCATAAGAAATGGTTTGGTTTTTAACAAGGCGTGGTTAGATTGGGATTTTAATTTCTTTTTGATGTTGTATAGACTATCAGTTTGGTTAAAGTGAATCTAATTTTAGTTATATTGGTAACGATTTTATTCATAGTGTAGATGATATTCATATGTGGACATATACAAATTATTAATGTGGCTCCTGTTTCCTTTCATGTTACCTTTTCTTCCCTCATAATTTCTTGTAAATGATTTTCACCTTTTCAAGGGTAATCTTCTAAATGATGTTTTTTTTTTTATAATTAATACACTATATTATTATATAAAAAAAGAGAATCGAGATGAGCATTGTGAATCTGTCCTTTAAATTAATTATTATAGGGAAAGTCATTTTTCTTTTTTAAATTAAAAAAGAAGGTTAGGAAATTGACTATTAATTCAACATAAAACAAACCATAAACCCCAAAAAAATGCTTCTCAAAAGATTAAAAGAAGAAGAAGAAGCAAGAACGCATCGAGTGGTTCAGTCAAAGAGAAGTTAACTTCCTAACTGCAGTGTCAAATTATTATTATTTTATGATCATATTGATGAAATTTAATAAGTTGGCCATCTAGTGGATGGAAATCTATCGTATCAAAGAAAAGATAAAACAGTAGCTATAGTTAGCACTGAGTGCTTTTGGTGGCTTATATTACTACTTTTTTTTTTTTTTTTTAAAGAAGCTGTTATTATTAAATAAGACTTATATTTTTTTTTTTTAAAGAAACTGATATTATTAAGTAAGGCATAATTATGTAATGCAATCATTATATATAGAAAAAGTTTGTTGAAATAGCTAACGAACCTACATAACATATAGGAGCCAAAACAATGCCCCAAACACCATATTATTAAGGCTTATATTACTACTTAATTTGTCCTCTCTTTTTACCATATGATTATGCCATGAAATATATAATATTGCGAAGTATAACCGTATTTACACCAGAAAACTAAGAGCCCTAAACGCATAAATGTAATGGGAAACCTAGCTACTTAGCTACAAGCCAAGCCCTAGTTGCCATCATGCTTTGCTGTTCCCATATCTGGAGGCACAAAACTATGTGTGTCACAGTCTGTTCTGCACCCACATCGACTGTCTCTCTCTTTTCTTTTGCCCAAAAAGTTCAAGAGAAACTGATGCTGTAAGCCCTTTTATCCCTAACAATTAGCATTAATTTGATTCGATCAACAAGCTTATCCTTGTTTGCAGAGAAACGAGTCTCAAGATCATATAAAATGGGTGGAGCTATTTTGCATGGCAACCACAAGTAGTTTCCATTTTTTTTTATGTAAGTTTTTTTTCCTTTCTAACAAGGGATTAGGGCTTTCTAGGAGCAATTCAAGGAAAATGTTCTCTTCCACGAATAGTTCTATCAATCCTTTTCCAAACCTTTGCTCTTCTCCTTACAACCCTTCTCCTTACATTATCGACCATGAAACTGATGATATTTTCCTTTACCACCACCACAATCCACTCTCAATTCCTTTAAATCCAACCAGTACAGTACCCGCCACTGGCACCGAGCTGAACGTTATGGCAGCTTCAAGCAACGCCATAATGTCCAAGCAAGATGTTCATGCTCTCAATGGACAACAATATAACCCTTCCCATTTTCTTTCTGGAAAAATATCTATGAAGAAAGATAGGAGCACAAAAATCTACACTTCTCAAGGATTGAGAGATAGGAGAGTGAGATTATCCATTGAAATCGCTCGTAAGTTCTTTGGTCTCCAAGACATGCTACGGTTTGATAAAGCAAGTAAGACCCTAGAATGGCTGCTCACCAAATCAAAAACAGCCATTAAGGAACTAGCGCGGAATGGAGGTGTGGAAAGTTTGTCTTCTACTAATTGTGAAGTTGTATCTGAAATTGGTGACCTAGAGGAGAGAGTACTTTCGAAGAGTGAGTCACTGGCCGGTGTTTCTACTGACAAAAGGATGAAGAAGTTGCGAAACACAACAGCCAGTCTTCTTGCCAGAGAGTCAAGGGAAAAGGCTAGAGAAAGAGCAAGGGAAAGGACTTTAGTGAAAATGTGCACTAGAAGACTCCATGAGCCAAAACAAAGTCCTGACTCTAGCCCTAGTTGCTTGAACCACCCTCAAATATCATGTGAGAAATCAGCTGCTTACAATGGGAAATCCTCCTTGAAGGTTATTGCTCCTGATGAAGTTGAAGGTCCTAGCTCTCACTACTCACTTCCCAATCAATCGCCTACAGGAAACATCGTCGAAGAGTCCTTATTGAGCAGGAGGAAGTTGAAGCCATCAGCAACGAAGGGTTATCAACACAATTTTCTAATGTTAAGAGATGCAAGTTGCAACAACAACAGCAGCGCCTGCGACTCACCCAATTTAGCCCAAAATTGGGACATTAGCAGTGTAAATGTTGCGCACTCCAGCTTCCGTGCTTTCACCAACGTGAATCCGTCTACAGGTTTGTTATAAGAACACAAGACCTTCTCAAATTCAAGTCACAATTGATTCCATTTCAACCTCGATTTTTGCAGAACTACAACTCCATGGAAAACTTTGGGGGACTGAGAACAATTGATGTCAACAATATATAAGATGGTTTATCATGATCAATACTATATAACTAAAGATGTAAACTTCAGTTCTCTTGCTGTATCTTTTGGTATCCTAGAAACCGAGTGCCTTTATATATATATGGACGAATATATTGATCTCTTTTATCTGTTTATTTCAAATTCTTGAAGAATAAATAAAGAAAGGATGTTTTGCTTGTTTAAGATAAATTACATTATGATGTAGCAGAAAACAAGTCAAATATTACTAAAGTTTTCGCAAAATGTACCTTCACTTGTTAAAAAACTGCAAAAATTCTTCTCGCAGAGAACACTTTTTGTTGAACTGAATTATACACCAATTTATCTTGGCGAACTGAATTTTTTCTCTCTATACAAACTAAGAGACTTTTAAATTGTTCCCTCCATCTCATTTTTCTTACCTTCTAGCTTCTTTGTGCTAGAACTTCTTACAGTTATTCCATCCATGCTTGAACTTTCTGTTACGATCTTACTCATTCATGCGACCAAAAGAACAATGATTTTCTATTTCAATACAAGCGATGTGAGAAAACCAATTTGATTTCGAGAAAATGTGTTCGGCTTGCTGGGGAAAAAAAATAAAAGCAAGTTGACAAAATTTATGTACCAATTACTTTTCCCTTGGAACCTTATATAGGATCTGCCAGAAAGTACATTCCTGAACACAACAATTTAATTAGTCAGGTAACTAGATCTGTGGACTCGCAGGGCCGGATTAGTTTTTTTTTTTTTGCGTAAATTGTAATCAAGCGCCTCAATCAAGTTTTAAAGAAGAAAAAAACAATAATGATCAGCTACTTAATTACAGACCTGAATAAATGAAACAAATCAGCTACTTAAAAAAAATCATGCAAGCATTCCAAGAAAAGATCAACATAAAAAATTATAAATCCTGACCTAAAATCCCTAAGCCACACTAACTACTGGCTCCCTTCCCAAATCCTTTTCTCATCAGCAATCTCTTCTTGAAACTCATCAGTAATCTCTGCATAATGAGTCTCACAATCAATACCTAAGTCTTGTCCTGTTTGCATGATAGTCCTAACCTCATCTTCTTTATAATTCTAAAGAGTTTCTTGACAGGGTACACATGTTTAAATAGTTGAATTCACTACTCATATAAAAGATTATGTGAAATCACAACTATATTCATAATATGTTTCCATGACATTTCCCTTTTTTGATATGAATTAACATTTTTCTTCCAGCTTTTACAAACCATATGGTGCTTATAGCGATGCTGAAGACTAATATCCATCATCTCCATTGACTGAATGTTGAATTTATTAATTTATGGGTTGTATCCTCAACATCCATAAAAACTGCAACACCTTAGTCTTGACTTTTGTTATGCCCAATGACGTAGCTCGATTCACAATAGCAATCTTTTATGAGATATTGTTAACAAGTTATAAATTTGATCCTTGAGTAAATTTTTTTTCCTTCCAAATCTATGATATTTAGATGTATACAATTCAGCTAAGACTTGTCCATCAATTATCATATTTTATGTGATTCTTGACTACGCGCGCCCACACACATATCTATTTTCTCTATGTAAATTTACAATATTCTGAACATGTGTTTTATTAAGTTGTGGTGATTTTTTGAATAAGGTGAATTGCATAGTATTGATTTTTGTTATGCCCAACGACGTAGCTTGATTCACAATAGCAATCTTTTATGAGACATTGTTAGCAAGTTATAAATTTAATCCTTGAGTAGATTTTTTAAGATATTATCACTTATGGACAAGTCTTAGCTGAATTGTATACATCTAAATATCATAGATTTTGAAGGGAAAAAAATCTATGTTAACAATAGCAATCTTTTATGCCCAACCACGTAGCTCGATTCACAATAGCAATCTTTTATGAGACATTGTTAACAAGTTATAAATTTTATCCTTGAGTAGATTTTTGTTATGCCCAACGACGTAGCTCAATTCACAATAGCAATTTTTAATGAGACATTTTTAACAAGTTATAAATTTGATCATTGAGTAGATTTTTGTTATGCCCAACGACGCTCGATTCACAATAGCAATCTTTTATGAGACATTGTTAACAAGTTATAAATTTGATCCTTGAGTAGATTTCTTTTTCCTTCAAAATCTATGATATTTAGATTATACAATTTAGCTAAGACTTATTCATCAGTGATCATATCTTATGTAATTCTTGGCTACGCGCGTGTCCACACATATCTATTTTCTCTATGTAAATTTACAATATTCTGAACATGTGTTTTATTAAGTTGTGGTGATTTTTTGAATAAGGTGAATTGCATACGTGAGAAGAAGAAATTTTGTGATGTATCATTGTCGCTTCGCTTAAAAAGATTTGGTACAAGCTTGATATATATGAAATGAGTGAAGGTAATGGATATAACTAATTCATGTCATTTCATGCTTCACAAGATGTTTGTGACATGAAACAACATTATTTTTGGAAGACATGAAACGTGTTATAGCAAGTGCTTTTGCCTTGTTGCATTGAAAGTTAATATGTCTCTTCTAATTGTCGATCTAGCACTATGAGCAGTGAGAATAGACGTTCAACCAACATACATAGTATTCCTTCAAAATCTCCATTAATTCCATTTTATCATGTTTTCCTGTCACCTGAGAGAAGCTCGGGTTGGAGTCAATCTTTTTGATTGAAAGGTTGACGTTTAACCTAGACAAAGAGGCTTGAGTTTAATTATCAGATATATATATATATATATATAGGACGGGTGTGAGCATAAATCCTAATTTTCAATTCTACAAGCTAACTTTAGGACCCTCCAAGTTTAATCTAAAAAGTTTATGCCAAAAAGCATAGATGTTGTCTTCTTGTATTTTGTTTAATGCTTCAAGCTTAATTATGAAAAGAAAGGTCATGGATTGGATTGCAGTTGTCTTTTTGTTGTATTTGGTATCTGATCACATCATGCTAGTAAATAAGTTGGGTGGCCATTTTATCATATTATGTTGTCAGCACTTGCACGTATGAAGTGGGTTTTTTTTTTTTTTAATATATAGTCGACTTGCACATATTAGTCATATGACCGCAAAAGAGCAATTTGATATATTGGTAGAAGAACATACTTAGCAAGGGGTGGTTTTGCTCCAACAATGTCTATCCTTATCCTTATCCTTTTATTTTCTTTTTCTTTTTTTCTTTTTAGAGAAATAAATAAAAAGATCCTTGAAAAAATTCAAATTCTTATGATTTTTTTGGTAGAAAGGACACATAATAACTCGATTAAACATTTATTATGTTAAGAATTAAAGGTTAAAGGCCATAAACAAAATTATTTTATCAAGTATTGCGGGTGGCTCCTATCAATCCTCCAATTAGTTTTTCCAAATTTGTGTTTATATAATAGTTTACTGGATATATATATCTTTTATACGCTAAATGAACCACTATTTTCTCATTTCAAAGATATGAGAGCTGCAAATTAAAACTCTTTAATATTACAACCAGTAAATTATTCCCTGGGCAGCATCATGCATTCTTATTTTAAATTACTATATATAGAGCCTAAAATGCCTTTCTTAATTTGTAACCCTTTATGCTTTAGGTTCATTTTCTTCGGCAGTCTTAATTTATAGTAATTTCTTTTTAATTCCATTGGAGAATTATAAACATTTAGCAATTGATTTTTAAGGGAATTTAAAATGTTAGGTATGTTTTATACAGAGGATCTTGAAATAAGCTTCTTGGGATTTCTTTTCAAAATTCTTAAAAAAGAGTTCTCAAAAGAAAAAAGGATTTCTTGCCGAATATATTATACATATAGAACATGAAGTCCATTAATTAATAGTTCTATATACGTCCCACCAAAACATATAAGATAAGATATCGATCAACTCACCTTCGTAATGGTTTGGATCATTTAGGGTTCACCAGACAAGTAATTGTCAATTCCATGTCTTAGCTCTAAGGTTGTGTCATGTCCTGGAATCCTTTTCTCCTTCTCCTTTTCTGCTTGTCTGTTTAATTATGAGATAAAAATCAATGGTGTTAGTACTCCATCGTTGTAGTTGAGGCTGGACGATTGTATTTTCTTTCCAAACTATTAAACCACATGTTAGACAAATTTCACGTCTTTTCCTAATATTTTTCAATAAATTTGAGAGAATTTAATTTATTTCACATCCAGTCCTGGTTAGTCGTGCCATTCTAGCTTTATTCTTCTCAGTTGGACTTATATAAACTTTTTACTGTGAGAGCAAAAATAAAAAATGTCAGTCCCAACTCGCTTTTTTATCAAAACATCGATTCCAATAATTTCTAATTGAGCTATTTATCAAAATATTAAAAAAAAAAAAAAAAACCTCAACTAACCAGATGTTTTAGCCCCTCAGATACAAACTCACAGTTTACAAGTGTCCATTCTTTTATAGCCTTGTTCTCTTCCTTCTCGAGGAAGTCTGAGTAACTGTACCCTTCACCTGGATATGGTAAAATACATGGGGTCCCAGCTTTAATGAGAGCAGGCTTTCCGTATTTGCAGCTTTATTGAGTTCCTTCCAATGTTTTAAATAGGATGGGGGCACATCGTCAATGACGTTATATATTGCGTCATTACTATACACTTTAGCATTAAGAGGGTGTTTGGGAGTGTGGTAGCGGTTGCTTTTCAAATAGCTTTTCGTGCCGAAAAGCATGCCAATAATGTTTTTTCATTTTTTAAAAATTATTTTTGACATCAGCACATCAAAACGATCCAAAAAGTACAAACCGCACTCAATTTTAGCAAAAAAAAAAAAAATTTTTGAATTTTTTCAAAAAGCCGGTTTGGCCGCAATGCCAAACAGGCACTAAGAATGTGTTTGGAAGAATGATAGCTTTTGTGATTGCGGTTAAAAAAAAATACTTTTTTAAAATTATTTTTTTGTGTGGTTGTTTTAAGTAAATATGTGTTTGGTTACTATTGTGGTTAAAATTAAAGTTGTCTAAAAACCACTTGATATTTGTTTGGTTAAGTTGCTTTTGTAAGTGCTTTATTGGTAAAATTACCTTGAAGGACATGTGTGAATTTTGAGAAGTTGTGAGTAGAATTTGTTAGAAAATTCTTTTAATACATAAAAAATTATGAATGTTACATTATTGTTGTCCTCCATTCATCACATTAAACTATCCGCAATGCCATCACGCACATGATTCATTTGAGAAGGCCTATAGTTCCCTTGACTTTGAGAACGTGAAACAACATCGGCTAAAAAATCATCAGGAACAAAATGAGGATTACGATCATATTCTGTAAATGCAACATCTTCTTGTGACTTCCTTCTTATATAATTATGCAGTGCCATTGATGCCACTACAATCTTCACTTGTGATTTGTATGGATATGCTGGCATGTTTTGTAAAATTCTCCATCGTTGTTTCCACACCCCAAATGCACGTTCAATGACATTGCATAGTGATGAATGTGCACGATTGAATCGCTCTTCTCGGCTTGTTGGTTGCCCTCGACGTCGAAACTCTTGGAAGTGATACCTCTCACCTTTATATGGACTGAGGTATCCGTACTCATTTGGGTACCCAACATCAACCAAATAATATTTACCTAAAATAACGATAGAGAAAATTATATCAAATGTAATTCAAAAAATACAGAATAAATATATGTAAAATATAAATATGTTTGAATCTAATTATTGCCCTGTATGTACCTTCAGGAGGTTTTGGAAATTTTATTCGTGGATTGTCAATAGCCTCCAAAAAAATACGAGTATCATGAGCGCTACCTTCCCATTCTGCCCAAACAAACGTGAATTGCATATCAAAACTACATGCTGCCATTACATTCTGTGTCGGCAAACCTTTTCTACCAATAAATGGCACTTGATTTCTTGAGAAACAGAAGCACGCACATGTGTCCCGTCGATCGCTCCAATGCAATTCTACCAAACAAAACAATAACCAACATTTCATAAGTAATTAAAGATTAATAATATAATATTAATGTTGATCTCTATAATTGCTATAAAAAATGTATGTCTGACCTTAAAATGAGGCATAAATCTTGGATTCATCACAATTTCTCGCAGAGTGTTTAAAAATTCAGAGTCTTCGGGTTTAATTAAATTTGCCGCAAGCAAACAAATTGTCTTCAACACTTCATTAAAATAGCGACTCACGGTTTCACCTGAGTGTTGAAATCTTTCCTGGACTTGCCTATTTGTTGCACCTAATGCAATGGTGTATAAAAACATTGCCACCTTCTCAATAATACTCATCCTTCGCGATGGTTTCAAGTCATATTGTGTTTCCAAGTCATAACAAAGGTTTTGTAACGTTGTTGCATCCATTCTAAACATGTTAAAACATTGTTTCCAGTGTTCTCGAATGACTTCAGTTAACCATCTCATCCCTGTGTTATATGAAACCATACACGGTTCCTTATGCACATAAGTAGCATAGTACATATGTAAAGCACTAGCAGTACATAACAATAGTTTGTCATCATCAAACTCTCGTTGCCAAAACGATTCATCCTCGTCATCATCACTATCTGAATCCTCGTTTTCATCACTATCATCATCATCATCATCATCAGTTCCGCTTGAATCATCCCCATCATCACCACCATCATTCACCCCTTCATTACCACAATCATTTTCATAACTAGCTGCTCTACCACTACCACTGGCACTACTATAATTAATATGATCAATTACATGATGCATCACGATATCATAATTGTCATCATAGTTAACACCAAGCATAGCATTAACCCATTCATCTGCCATATCTACCTACACAAATTCAATTGCAAACATTTGTATTCATTTCAAGTCATATTAAAAACAAATATTCCATCACTTTTTGTATTTAAATTGACAGCACTATTTATCACTTTTTCTAAATATGAAAAAAAAAATATCATGTACATAAATAATATTATGTTATAGATTAATAACATGACTTTTAGCCATAACTTATATAAATAAAGAATGCATAAAATTAGAAATGAAGAATGTTATGCTGTATAGAAATGAAATTCATGCATGGAACAAAACAATATAATAAAGAATTGCATACAAACCACATCACTTTTTTTGGTCTTGTATTGAAAGACCAACGAACTTTGTTGACGATAAATTAGTAACAAATCAGCTTTGAATGCATAAAATTAGATTGAAGACAAACAACTTACAACTATAGCTTCTATTGCAGGAACTCCCAAGATCCAAAGTATAATTATTGTAGTGTATTAAACGGTGCAGAGTAATATTTGTAAAAGTGAAGTTACAACATGCATTATATATAGGAAGCAATATATCTCAATGTCAAAACTTTTACAATTTCAAATAATACACATACTGAGCAACAGTAAAAAGCATGCCTGAATGCAGTAAAAAATTAGATTGAAGACAAACAACTTACAACTATAGCTTCTGTTGCAGGAACTCCCAAGATCCAAAGTATAATTATTGTAGTGTATTAAACGGTGCAGAGTAATATTTGTAAAAGTGAAGTAACAACATGCATTATAGCAATGTATCTCAATGTCAAAACTTTTACAATTTAAAATAATAAACATACTGAGCAATAGTGAAAAGTATGCATGTGTGCAGTTCTGAAAAGCTTTTAGAAATTGAGAATCTTATTGCTTTTCCTTTTCAGGTTCCTGTACTCACATACTGGTTCAATAATACAGCTTTACATACACATACATCCAAGAACGTGCAGCTCACATTTCAAGACTGTACAGCAGAAACATGGTTGTAAATACACTGCAACCGTACATCATAACATAAAGAAAACAATGGCTGGAATATAACAACAGCTCTTTTCTAATTGATGTGAAACTTGATTCCATAACTTCCTGTTTCCAAAGCCCCACCTGCCATAGGTCCCTCTATCTGTACACGTTTCTTTTCCTCTGTTTCCTTCAATTTTCCAGCATGATCTGATGGTTCCAGCATACCAACACACCAGTACCAGCGTACAACATGAATAACATTCACTAACAGCATACCCCAGCATAAGCAAGCATAAACAATTTACCATCACACAACAGTAGCAACATAGCAATAATCATTCACAAACAACATCCTAATACAACACTAGTACCAGCATAGCCATAAGCATTAACACATGACATACAATCACATATTGTTCCAGCATAAGTCTTAACAATCATCATAGGTATCCCTCAACATAAGAGCAGATTATCCCTCAACATAACATAAGACAACATAACAATTTAACAATAATCCAGCAAATGTAAAAAAAGTTAGGTTAGCAATCCGCAAATATAATTTAAACTGCTTATTCTCTATAAAATCAGCACCACTCTCCATGCTTCAATCTAGTAGCCTTAAGCGTCATTGTCCCAATATTGGACACCTGTACATGATTTGGCAGAAAAACAAAATCCCATATTTATCCAATTGTTAAAGCTATTGAAAACAGAAACCACGATACATCAGTAAAGTAATACTGACCGTACATTTTTTGAAGCCATTGATACTTCCTATCAATATCTCCGATTGAGGACCACATCTCTCTTTTCGACCTTTTAGACAAGTACTCAGTTGCAAAACAATAAAAGTCATCATCGAAAGTAATTCCGGGTATGGAATGGACTTCTGCCATCACCTCACTTATACTACACCTTATCTTATCCCGACTATCATTCTTGGTGGAAACATGATCAAATAATTCATCAAAACATGACAGTAATCGATCTCCTACACCAGAAGGTTTTTTACTTTTCTTTCTACTTTGAACACCACATTGTTCTCTTGTTTTTTTTTTCCACTGCTATTTATGGTACTGTTATTCTCCATATTCACGCCAGCAACTAAATTGCAAACATCATCAGTGAAATTAGGAATAACATCCTCCTCCGAATCTCCACTTCCTTACTCCAAATTTTCTTCTTCATTAACATTAACATCCGGAGTGCTTTGACCAGTAACATCATCATCAAATAAAGATCCAGAAGATGGCGTCCAAGCATAACGTCCAGTCGCCACAACATTGCTGAACATTAAATCAAACTTACTGCAAAGTGATGGTTCAATCCCAGAATATCTAAACTTTTTGGAACCTCTGATTTCCTAAAAACAAGTGTATGAAACATGAAATGCATGAATTAAATAACACATGGTACATTGTTTAAGAATTAAGACAAGAGAAAGCAAAACATATAGACAAAAAAAGGTATCAATAACTAACCTGAGCTTTTTTCGCCCACCACTCATCACTAGCACTAATAGTTCCAAGATCACTATTCCATCCGACACCTGTTTCAGAAATCAATTTTTTCCAAATTCTCCAGTCTTTTTTAGCACCATCCCATTTGTTTTTAAGTTGAGTTTTACTAAAAGCATAACCAATTTTCTCTTTGAAGGCAACCATAACAAATTTCCATCCAACCTTATCGAAATGAGTGTTTGGCCTCATTCCTCTATCAATAGCAACAATACAAATATCACAGAATGTATGCACCATCTCTTTAGTCCAAGATGCTTTATCCGAGCTTTCAATACCTTCCATTGCTAATTTTGTTTCTAACATAAGTCATCAACGAACACAAGGAGACATGAGCCTTTAAACTTTGCAGTAGGTATTAAAGATGTTATATGCTAAAAACTTTGACAAATTGATAATAAGAAATGTGATAATGCTGTCATCAAGGCAGTTGATTTAAAAACATATCCCTATTGTGTTTATTTATGCTACACACACACACACACACACACACACTAATGATAATAATTAATTAAATGGCCATTCTTTAAACATGAATGAATAAATATTATGAAAGATGCAAACAGGACATGCCATCTTCGGATCAAAGGCAACAGGGTAAGCAATAAAGATCCATGTATTTCAGACCATAAAGCAGAACAAGGTCCATTTATAATAACCAAACTCCCATCATTTTTAGACTCCTCAACATTAATAGATCCATATATTTTATAACATAAGGCAGAACATATTGCAAGAAACTGAAGGTAATTCAAGGAAATGATAGATGTTTGTTCTTTGGAAAGAACAAGGTGGGTTTCTTTGAATTGTTGTGAAGATCGAATCAAACAGTTCCAAACATGAGAAAAAGAGAATTTGGGTTTACAATGACACATGTTTGTTTTGTTAAAAGCTTTCCTTTCCAGCGGTGTTGAAGGTCAAAAGCAAGGCGACCAAAGGTTAGGGAGAAGAAGAGGTATAGAGCTAAGTTTGGCGTTCTGGTATTCCTTCGATTTGTACAGAGACTAAATTAATTGGGAGTTGGTTTGTACAGAGACTAAATTAGTGTTTTGCAGTAAAAAGCAGTTGGGTTGTAGATCGGCCAAAAAGGAAAACAGATCGTGCAGGCTAAACACATGGAGGTGACATATCAGTTCACCGTTAAACAATAAAGAAGACTAACACTTTTACTACATGAAAAAAGCAAACAAGAACTGAAGGAATGAACTTACCACATTTCTGGCGAAGCTTGGGGTGGGTATGGCTGGTCATCATATTTTTGTGCCATGAGGTAGCTTTTACACCGGATATTAACTGGGTTTCTCAATCTGCAAAGAAGAAAACTGAAATAACAGAGGGTGAAGGCTTGCAGATGAGGATGTTAATGGTGAAGAAACCAACAGAAGCTTTTAGAAAATGGTTAACCAACAAATCAAAATTGATTTTATAGGGGAGGATAGTTTTGTCCAATAAATGCAACGGATAATAGCTACAATTTTGTAATGTTTGGATAGATAAAATAATCAGCTTTTCACGTGAAAAGCTGATAATTTTTACTTTTTCTTACTTGTGGTCACGCCACCATTTTCACGTGGGGTCCACAATTTAAGCTAAGTAAAAATCTTTAACCAAACAGCATACTCATTGCTTTTGAGAGAACCACAGAAGCCACCACTCTACCAAACGAGCACTAAAATCTAAATGTCCAGATAAATAATTATGTTTTCCTTCACCCATTGTTTCATGTCATCGGTGATATTGAAAGATGACGGATCATACTCGGATTTAAACTCCGTGGGTGTAAATTGCTAATGACATTATGATGCTGTAAAACGAAAGCCCTAGGATCTAACTCCTTAATAGTTTGTAGGGCTTTCAGCTTACTACCGGAATTCAACGCTGCAGCGTATGCTTCGTTTATTGCTTGGTGTCCACCGCGTGCACTTCATGCGTCGACAAAGACTCCCCCCTTTTCAATATAGGTCTTGACGTCTGAGCTTGGTTTAGCTCCCTGAATGTTCGGATGGAAATGTGGTGACCGGTTTGGGGATGCCAAGTGAAGAATCTTGGATTTTTACACCTGAATTTGCCTTCGAATTGGATGAGCACATTGGAGATGACACTACAGGAGAGGGAAAAAAAAAAAACCTATTAGCAACTAGCTAGTCTGCAGTAGATAATATTAAAATATGTTACTGAAAACTCAATAACAAAATTAGCAACAAATAATTTCAGATGTAAATAATAGATGGTAATTCTTTAGCAACAGATTATTCATTATTGATTGTTTAGTAACATATTATTATTTGCTGAAATTCGGTTGTTGATTATATAAATCAGAAATGGATATTCTATTGCTGATTAACAACGGATATTGCATTGCTGATTCGTTGCTAATCAGCAATGGAAACTTTGTTGTTGATCCGTTATTGATTTGTCCGAATTTTTTAAATTATTTTTTCCATCTATTGATTTTTTTTATTATTTGTGGATATTTAAAAAAATATAGATAAATATATAAATAACATAAATTAATACTAGAAATTATTTTATAAAAAAAAATAACGCAAATAAAAATAAATTTCATAATAAATTTATAAATCTCATTAAATTTACATCAAAATAGATAAGTCACAATTTAATAAATATGTTCTATCATAAAGGTGGTGATTGGGGTGGTGGTAGAAACAAACCACAACAATAGTGACCATCATAAGGTAGGATCGATATATGGTGGTTGAGGCCTAGGTCACTATACTGAATTAAACGGGGGATACATAGGTGTCGTCATCTGTGAAGTCACACGTGACAACATAGATGAAGTCATAGGTGCCGACATACCTTGGTCCATATTTGATACCCAAGCTTGGTATCCCATATTACCAAGAAATTTTTTGATTGAGGTCATCTCCTGTTGTAATGATAAAATATGACCATCCCTTTCCTTTATCTGCTCTTTCAATGCTTGAATTGATGAACTAGGAGGTGTTGACTCCATCCTATAGGATTGTGATGAATCGCTTGTACTAACCATAGATTTTGGCATACCAGGTGCACCATATATTCTACCATTTGTAACTCCTCTTATAGCCATACACCAAGCTGCTCCATCACATGAAGAAAGATTTTCCCGATCAGCTCCATATCTTTAAATCATTTCTTTTTTGTAATTCTCCTACAATACAATTAAATATAATAATAAATTCATTTGAATAATATTAAATCACATAAAAAAAATACTTACAACAATTTTTTTAGACTTATTATCTATAAATGTTTCAGGCTATTTGGTACTCTGATGCAATACCGAAAACACATCATTTCATAGAGGTTTTTTTCCACCTGCTTTTTCTTGGTATTAACAAACAAAAAATATTAAAAAATATAAATTTAAAAATTTAAAGTTCATTTTAACAAATATAAACAATCCTCAACCATAAAGCTTGTTAATCAACTTTTTTTAATTATAAACAAATATAAAATTAAATTAAAAAAAAAAAAAAACTGTTTTCAAGAATAGAACTATGTCCCTGACGAAAGCTAGAGCAACAGAATCTCACAAACGGCACATTCAGTTGGAAGGGAGAGGATGCAGTGGCACCATTGAATTAGAAATGAACGGGCTGATTGCAAGCGGTGTTGCAGTTATTTTTTTAATTATTTTTTAATTATAAATTTATTAAAATAATATTTTTTATTTTTTAAAAATTATTTTTAATATCAATATATTAAAATAACGTGAAAATACTAGAAAAATATTAATATAAAATAAATAAATAAATAAAATTTAAAATTTTTAAAATCATTTTTAAAATATAAAAAAACATAGCCATAAATGCATGATCAGAATAATTTGGAAGTGACAGATTTCAATTCACCGTCTCCTCTGGCTCACTGCCCTAGCTAGCTACCAAAGTAAAATCACCCACTAAACTTGTGTAAATTCTGTTCACACTAGCAGGCAATTTCTTAAGAATAAGTTGTCCTCTTTGGGTGACAAAGATAACATTGAAGAACATGCAGTTGAAACTCTCTTCTTCTTCTTTTTTATTAAGCGACGGCAGCAACACTGCTAAAGCCCTTTAAATTAGAAAAAAAAATGATAAAATTTATGTGCATAGTTTACTACTGTTCTGGTCTTGTCATGGTGAGCTAATCATCGCCACCGACATCCTGGTTTCTCATCCATGAACACTTCTTTCTGATGACGTGTTAGGGCATATATACATAAGCGATCAAGTCCTTCATTTAGTAGAATATATGAGATGAAGGCATCATCATATGTATGAGATGAAGTAAAGAAAAAATAAAAATAAAAATTAATATTTTTTACTGGATCGAACTCGGTTTAATATATTTAACTCTAGACTGGACCCGATCAATTTGAAATAGTAAAAAGTGACTCCACTATTCATGTGAACAGTGAAGAGTGAAAATCTACACTGTGTTGTTCCGCATGTTTGCTGAAAGCAATTGAGAGCTGCTTTTCACAAACATGCAGTTTTACTTAAATTTAAAGGATTCCATAGTGAATAGTAAACTGAGGTCATTACCAAACATTTGATATCTGCAGATTACTTTAAAAAATATTATTTTAATGTATTTTCAAGCGAAAAATACTTTGAAAGGCAATAACTACCACACTCTCTAAATCTTAAACCTAAATTCAACCCTAAACCTCAAATACAAACCCCAAATTCAAACCCTAAATCCAAACCCAAAACCTTCCAAATGCTAAGCTCAAAACTCAAACCCTCAATCCTAAACCAAACCACAAACTCTAACCCTAAACCCAAACCTCAATCCTAACCCAAACCATAAATCTTAATACCAAACCCTAAACTTTGAACCTCAAACTCTAAACCCTTGTATTATCTATTTTGGGACCCCACATAAATATAAAAAAAAATAAAAAAAAAAGTTAAAAGAATAAAAAGTATATACATAAATGAGAAGAACATGAAGAATGTCCAAAAAATTTCCAAAGACTAGTTGAGGAGGATCAAATACCCAAAGTTAAAAATTTGACATCATATTTTTTACCGATAAATGAGGAAAATTCAAAATTAGACGTTTAAGGACTCAATTAGAATTTTTAAAGGTT
This sequence comes from Populus davidiana, assembly GCA_030145905.1. NCBI lineage: Eukaryota > Viridiplantae > Streptophyta > Magnoliopsida > Malpighiales > Salicaceae > Populus > Populus davidiana. The sequence continues at coordinate 2,831,150 of CM057792.1, read as the reverse complement.
TAACTGAATTTATTGAGGGTTTAATTGCAATAAAAATTGATTTTTGAAATCAATTTAGGCTTTAATTAGAAGAAATTAAAGTTTGGGGGTTGGATTGTAATTTTAAAGAGTTAATTTGATCAAATCAGGAGCTTAATTGTATAAATATTGAAGTTTGATAAGCAATTAGAAACTTGATTGAAGAAATTTAAAGCCAAACTGAAAAAAATATGTGAGTAAAAGGGTTTGAAATTGATCAAATCATGGGCTAAATTGACAGAAGTTTAATGATCAATTGAGGGTCAAAATGCAAAATTTTTTAACCAATGACTAAAATTAAATAGGCGATCAACTTTAGGGTTGCCAATTAAGTTTGGCATGGGTGAAATTGTATGAAATTAAAATTTTGTGAGGATTACAGGTGCAATTAAAAGTAATTGGAAGAATATAGACTAAATTAAATTTTGCCAAATCTAAAAAAAAAAAGGCTAATTTTTAGGGTTTAACCTTGATAACACGTCGTTCAGGTACTGTTTATCTTTTTACTTGCTAGTTTTGGCTGATCGAGTAGACATCTTCAAGTGAATGAATATGACATCTTTGACTATCTTTGGGGTTGTAACCACCATTATTCAACTAAGAAGCACCTCTTTTAAAAAGATCAGCTACTCTCATCAAACATTTACATCCCATTTTCTTTAACAAACTCAACAATATCTTGTCCCCGATCAACCATTACTATATTTTTAGATTTTGGAATGATCGAGTTAGCACTTTCAAATGAATAAATGTGGAGATATAAACCTCCAAACTGAGCAAGGATGGATTCAAATGAAAAAGTATTCTTCTCCTATACCAAGTTCAGGTGGTCTCCAATGACATTTACATTAGAGTTACTCCGACGAAGCCTTGAAATCAATCAACTTAGTCAGCTTTGACTAACATACCTATTTGTGCAAAACCACTTAATTTTTTTGTATATTCACACTTAAAAACCTCCTAGAGGTTTCTTATTAAAGGATTAAAAAAAATTCTCAAGATCAAAGGGCCAAAAACACTTCACATTTGCCTCCAAGTTTGATAAGAAATCATTCTTAAGTTTGTTATAAAACCACCATCCTAAAACCATTGAAGGATAGAGGTTCAAGTTGTTAATATTTATCTAAAACCCTCTCATTTTGATCAGAAGGTCAAGTTTTGATCAATCTTTCTTTGAATCCATTAAAAACTTTATCAAAACCCCAGAACTACCCCCTATAAATTCAGAGGGAGAAGGAGGACATAATAATATTGAAAAAGGAACCCTAAGTGTGAAGGTTCAATAGCCTAGCACTAGGTTTTCTCAACTTTGAGAGAAAATAACAAGCTTGGAAAAGAAAGGGCAGTAGCCATTGTTAGAGCTTGGAAGATATAAAACATTCACTCAGTCTAGTATATGATGTCCATGAGGCAAATCTTTAGCTTATTCATGCATGTTTAATGATGTTTCCAAGCATTTTTTGTATCACAGTGATTGTGGTTTTGGTTTCAATTAGTATATAAAATGTTGTTATTGTTGTTTAAATCTTACTTAGAATTGTTGATGATGTTGCTGAATGCCAAGAAAATATGTTTGTAACTGATTTTGATAAAGTAAAATAATTTTTTGTTCAGCCAAAAAGTAACAGGAGGTGTTTGATGCCTCTTTTTGGGTTGCTAGTGTATGTTATTGGTTCATGAATGTAGTTTTTATCTCAAAGAGTCATAGTTTTAGTTCTTGGAATCCCATACATGTTTCCTATGATTTGTTGTGTTTTTTATTTTTGTTTGGTTTTAGTTAGACGTATGCAATTATGATAATGTAGTTTATATGTACCGAAAGAGCTTGGCTTTATTTTGAATTTTTGTATTTATTCTTGTGTTTAATATGTTTTTGGCTTTATTTTTGTTTTTGTTTTGTTTCAAGTAAAACCCAAATCTTTGGTTCAATTTATAATCGAATCAAGGATTTTAGGTTAACCTGGTTAGTTTAAAATCAGGTCAAAGAGTTAAGACTTTGTTTAGCTTGCAATGTTCATGCCAAATGGGTTTTTTTAATTTAAGAGTGTGTTTGACAAATACCCCTCCAACCTATTTTGAGAGTTTTGGTTTCAAGTAAAATGAGATTTTACCAAATAAACTATAAATAATGGGGACAATGTTTGTCCATAAGCACCTCGTATCCATAAACAAATAATCTGGCTCACATCTACAACTTGACTGCTCAAAGATCAATTATATATATTTTTTTTTAATATTTTTTTTCTTAATGATTTTAATTTCTCTAGGATTCTCTTACTAACTCTTACATTTTGTTTTCATTATATAACCTAAATATTGTATTCCATTTTCAAGTGATGCATTTACCTAAAATCATGCTAACGTTTTACACAAATAACAAAAAAAGAAAAAAAAAACATTAAATATTGTAATAATGTACGAGCTAACATATACATATAGCAGTTTTTTTCAAAAAAAATTATAAAATTTTAAAAAAACAAATAAAAATAAAACATAATTACAAGTAAATTAAGACCTCTTGATAAAAATAAAGAATTTAAGAAAAAAATTATCAATTTGTGACATGTCGTTTTAATTTTTTTTTTAATAATAGAGCATTAAAAAATAAATAAACAATAATTTTTTTAAATAAAAACATTTTTCAATGTATGTCCTAGAACTTACAGTAATTTTGAAAAATTTTGCTTAACTAGAAGCTTGATGCGGCTGAGTCTCACTCTTAATTTTCTTCTATTCTAATTACCAAAATCATCTATCATATTCCCTGATTTCTATTTAAGCAGTGCTTGCCATACCAAGTCAATTCTTTATCTAATTTAAATTTAAAATTAAATTATATATAAATTACATTAAAGTAATTCCGTCAAACTTGATTAATTAAAAAACAACTTATTTAATTAATAAAAAATATAGAAAAAATATCCTGTCATAATTTTTTATTCAGACAAGATTTAGACCATTTCCAATAAAAAAATACTATTTAAAATAGCTAAATTGATAATATAGTTTTTTGAATAGTGTAAATATAATGTTTTTTTTTTACCTTACATGCACTCTAATGATAAAAAGCCATTTAAAAGAGTTAGTTGTATTTTAATATATTTAATTCATAATTATTTTAATAATAATATATGATTCGGTTGATTTGAAAGGTTTAAAAAAAATCCAAAATCACATTAATATTAAAAAATAAAATTTAAAACAATTCATTTAAAAAATAATTTGAATGAACTCGTTAAATTTATAATATGGATCATGATTCAAGAATAATATTAATAAAAGCAAATAAAAAATATATATAATTTAAAAAAAAATCAAAGAGCATTTTGTTTGGATTTCTTCTTCAAACACGTGAGATGAAGTTGCTCTTATAATTAAATTGTAAAAAACTTACCTGGATGTGACCTGGCCTGTTAGTACAAAAGTACTTTGTAAACCGACATTACAACTTAATGGAGCCATTAAGGACACGAGGGCAGTCGAAAACCTATCTAGTTGTAATCTTCTCACTTGTCCCTACTTGTAAAGCTAAGTAGGTGGTCAGTTATATTTTTTTGCCTAGTGTAAAATTAAATTATGTATAAACTATATTAAATTCATTCAGTCAACTTAATTGATTAAAAAACAACCTATTTAACTAATAAAAATATATAATGAAAAAACAAAACGAAATAATAAAATCTATAGAAAAAACATCATGTTATAATTTTTTATGTAGACAAGACTTAGAGTATTTTCAATAAAAAAATACTATTTAAATTAGCTTAATTGGTAATATGAGTTTTTAAACAATGTAAATATTTTTTTTTTTTGCTTACATACACTTTAAGAGTATCTCTAACTTGGAAAGGTAAAAATAGAGCCAAAAGGAAAATATTATACTTTTAGCTTTTTTATTTGTTTATGTCCACTTCAACTGGGTAGCTAAATTAACAACTAATATAGTTGTTAAACATAGTAAATGTTATTTCTACCTTTCTCTATAGTAAAAGACAAACGTAAATATCAATGCTGGCAACCGTTTTTTTCTTTGTTGATTTATATCTGTTGGCCAGCATCTTCATTTTGTATTCGTCCAGTTAATCTTTTTCATTTAAAAGCAGAACCAACCGAAGGAAGAAGACAATATTCAAGCAAAACAGAAGGAAAAAAACTTACCTGCAAATTTCACCCTTCTTTATGATTTAGAGAACAAGAATCAATTGTTCTCCAGTTAATTAATAATATTGATTGTGTTAATTAGCTGAAATCAAAACGGTATGTTTGCTTAAAGACCTTTTCTTTTTCTTTCTTTTTTGCATCTCTTGATTTTTATTTGGTATTTGTAATGGTTTTTATTTCTTTGTTATTTTATATTTTTGATATGGGTTAAGGAAGATAATTTTTATTTATATTGTTATCTTTGAAAAAATTGAAAGGAAGTAATGATGATAGCTGATATTGATAAAAACATGGAGTGACATATCTTAAATTTATTTTTGATTGTCTATTTTAATTTGAGGTCAATTAATTTTTTCTTGTTAAAAATGCAACTAAACCAAGTGATTAGATTAATTGTATGATTAGATTAATGTTAGAACAAGTAGAAGGCAATTCTTATTATTAATTCACATGTATAGAAACTATAAAATTGCTAGACATTGAATGTGAGCTTCCTTTGCACCCTTTTATAAGGTTTTAACTTAGTTTTTTTTTTTTTTTTTTTATGTAGATGGATTCAAATTTTCCAAGCTCTTTTACCAACTTTTTTATAAGCGAGTCAGAAGATATTCTTTCTCAACCAAGTGATTCTAATCAATTAATTAATGACTTAACATACTCGAATTTAAATGTCAATACAATAAAAAAATAATAAAGAAGTAAAAACTTCTCACTAGAAGAAGATTGTTTACTTGTCTCTGCATAGTTAAATACAAGCAAGGATCCAATTACAGGAGTTGAACAATAAACAAAACAATTTTGGGCTCGCGTACATGCTTACTTTGTAGAGAATGGAGGAAACTTGAATAATCGTTCCCAAATAAGTATCTCAAGTAGATGGCAAGAAATAAATAGAGAAATCGGTAAATTTGTTGGATTTGTTACTCAAATTAAAAATCGTCAGCAAAATGGAATGACCGAAGAATCAATGGTAATTTTAATATTCATTTCCATGTTAAATTATTTAACACATATTTTAATATTATTGAATTTCTTTAATTTTTTACCAGATTAATGATGCTCGACAAATATATGCTTCTTGCGTTGGCAAACGATTTCAATGAGAACATTGTTGGGTTATCTTAAGAAAAGAACCCAAATGGTAATTTGAGTGTGCAAGTCAATATCAAAGGTCAAACAAGAAACAAAAAAGTCATGTCAATGCAAGTCCGACTTCATCAACTCCATCTACCCCTAATTCTGTTAGTTTAGGAGAAGATAGTGAACAATTGATTTATCAAGATAGACCAATCGGTCAGAAGGCTGCAAAGAAACGACTTAAATGTAGACAAGAAAAAGATAAAGTTGGGGAGGTAACTGTAACAAATTTCTTAATCTAATTCAAGGATACTCTAGTTGAAATTGAGGATTAGAAGAAATAAGACAGGAAAATTATGTTAGAGCAACAAGCCATGATAATTCAACAAAGTCAAGAGAAACAAGAATTGGACAGGATTGAGAAAGAAGAAAAAATTATGAAAATGAATATATCTAATTTGGGTCCAATTTCTGCAGCGTATTTTCAAAATAGAAAGTTAGAAATTATGCAAAAGAGGGGTTTTAATTTTTAATTAACTTTGATTGATTTATTCTAATGTAATGTATTTTTAATTAAATATGTAGAAAATTCTTGGTTATTTTAAATATATTGTTAAGAAATTGATATCAATTCATAATACTTTTTTAAAGTTCCTCTAACAGTTAACAATAATAAGTAGGATTAATTAATTTAAAAGATAACAACCATAATGAAAAAAAAAACATAAAAAACTTGAAAATTATGATAACATAAGAAGTTCAAATCTAAAGATTCTACTCATTGCCATATTGTCCCCACAAATGTTCAATCAAATCTTCTTGTAGTTGAGAGCTAGTTGCTCTATCCCTAATTCGATTATGAGTTTGAAAAAAATCATGTAGTTCTAGTATTTCACCATATGACACTGATATAAAGGAATTGACAATACACATAAACAGTGCCATAGGGGCTGTTTCAAAACGGTGCCGCTGCTTTTCTCAAAAGAATAAATGCGAAGTAATGTATGACGGCGTCGTTTGTATTTCTGAAAAAGAATACAGCAACAACCACGTCATTCATAGTGGCAGATTTTTCTGTCTTTTGTTGATCCTATCCTTTTTTCTAGTTTTTTTTTTAAAACCCAGCCAAGTTTCTTCTAATCATTATCAGCAATTAACTCCTTTATTTCAGTTTTTTTTTTTAAAAAAAAGAAATTCAGTCCTGCAAACTTGTTGCGGCATAATTTTTTTGCGGCATAATTTTTACTTCCTCATTAGATATTCAAACATGAATATCTTGAGCTCCTGATATCCAAATCACGTGATTTAAAAACCAAAATTCATTTATGCGTGTAGGACTACAACTTTCACGAAGGATTCAAGGTGAGATAAAATCCTTTTACAGAACAGAATCGGGTCGCAATCTGGTTGGTAAAAAAAATAGTCTCCTAATCTGATTCAAAAACTAACGAATATCGAGCATCCTGATATGATTGGGAGTATAACCTAATAACAACTAGCAAAATTATGACGGAAGCAGAAGTTTTAGTGCAACTTGGGTCAGATTCCTGCTCATGGCAGAATTATCTACTTTCACGTCAGATATTCAAACAAGAATATCTTGAGCTGCTGATATCAAAATCAAGCGATTCGAAAGTCAAAATTCATCTATGCGTCCAAGACTACAACTTCCATGAAGGATTAACAATGAGAAAAATTCATTTTTAAAGTATAGAAATTGGCTGCAACCTAGTTGGTCAAAAAGGATCCCCTGATCTAAATCAGGAAACTGACGATGCCAAGCATCCTACTTTGATTGAGAGTCTGCCATACAAATAGCGAGCCCTAGGACCCAATGAAAGTGTAGGTCAATTTTCAACGTGTCATGAGTGATAAAATATGGCCGGGATGGTCGGATATTGCATGGAACCAGATTAGAATCAAAACTTAAGTTGGAACGAAAAAATTACGGCAATGGCAGAGCCAGTTTTTTTAGTGTAGCTTCCGAGGGATTTATCTAACCTTAGAGACCAAATAGAAAAGGAACAAATTTAGCATTTTAAAGGCTCCTAATTAGCCTAAGAATCCTGACAATTTCGGCAGCAAAGGGGAAGGGTAAAGAAAGTAGATGCCAGCTGAAACATGGTCCGAAAAACATTTCCTTCTCTTTTGTTTTTGTTAATCTCCCAGCAACCTTGAACTAAACTCCTGCCTTTAATTTAAAGGGGATATAAACCATCTCTATTAGCACGTATGACTAAAAAATGAGTAACAACACCAGTATTAAACAGGTCTACATACAATTACAAAACGAGATTAGAGCACCCCAAATGCCCGCTCCACATCCTTTCTTGCAGACTCTTGCTTGCTTGCAAAATATTTTCTTTTTGCTCTTAAAGGTCTTAGGATTGTCTTAACAAAGGTTGACCAATTATGATAGATCTCATTTGCTAAATAGTATCCCATTGTATATTCATGCCCATTAATTGTATAATTGACAGGAGCAGTACGACCTTCAGTAAGTGCAACGAAGATAGGTGACCGATCAAGAATATTAATATCATTTAATGATCCAGGCATTCCAAAAAAGACATGCCATATTCAAAGATCCTGTGAAGCCATTACCTCTAGAATTATAGTTGTTTTACGACAATGACCAGTATACATCCCATATCATGAAATTGGGCATTTCTCTAATTTCTAATGTATATAGTCAATGCTCCCTAACATCCCTGTAAGTCCACGCTGCTCTCTAATTGATAATAATCGACAAATATCGGCCTTTTTGGGTGCCCTTAGATACCAATCACTAAAAAACTTCTACGATTGCTTTGATGAAAGCTCTAAGACTTTCTATCGTAGTGGTTTCTCCAATTTGAAGATGTTCATCAGTAAGATCTGCAGGAATACCATATGCAAGTATTATGTGAGCTGCAGTTACCTTTCGAAGGAAAGATAAACCAAGAACACCAAGAGCATTTGTCCTTTGTTTGAAATATGGATTATGAACTTCCACTGAATTTGCGATCCGAAGAAAAAGACAATGACTCATCCTAAATCTTCTTTGAAATTGACTTTCAGTGAATTTAGAATTTTCAGCAAAATAATCATTATATAACCTTAACTCACCTTCTATTACGATTGACAATATTGTGATTAAGAATAGAGCCACGATACCCTATTCTCCGCCCTTGATTATTCGATTTTTCTTCAGCAACCACAGTGGTAGCAACTTGAAAAGCGAACACAGAAGTATCATCATCAAAATCAAAAGCATCATAAAAATTAAAATTAGAATGATTCATGATGAATTTTAATGAAATACAACAAAGATTGGAGAGAAGAAAATGACGAGAAAAAATGTTAAGGTATATGAGAATATTTATAGATGGATTATTTTTTCAAAATTTAAAATATTAGAATGTTGGCGGTTATTTTTTTAAAATTTGAAATTTTAAAATTTAAAATGTTGGCGGTTTCAAAGTTTGGATTTGAATTTACTTTTTAAAAATTAAAATTTTAACATTAACATATAAAACTTAAAATTAAAAATATTCATATAAATACATTTTAAATTTAATTTTAAATTATATCTTTTAACTTTCATATTACTCCATTAATTTTATATTAATTTTATAAATTACTCATATTAATTATATAATTAATAACATCATAATTATATTATATATAAAATATCTAAATTAGCTATATAATTATATTAAAATTAATTTAACATGAAATATATTAAAATATAATTGGCTTTTTTAAATAGCGTTTTACCATTGGAATGCATATAATAATAAAAAAGCTATATTTACATTATTCAAAAAGCCAATTTATCAATTTGGCTCTTTAATATAGCTTTTCTCATTGAGCTTGATAAAAAGCCATTTAGAAGAGCCAATTGTATTTTAATAGATTTGATACACAACTATTTTAACAATCTGATATGATTCAATTGACTTAGAAGGTTTAAAATAACCTAAACGATTCTCAATTAAATTAATATTAAAGGGTAAAATTAAAAATAATTTAATTAAAAAAAATAAAAAAAACAAACTCGAGTCAACTCGCTAAACTTATAATATGGATCATGAGATAAAAATAATTTCATTAAAATCAAATAAAAAATATAGAATTTTTTAAAAAATAAAAACTATTAAAAAAGAAAATATTATTATTATAATGGATATGTTTTGATATTTTTTAAAGATTAATAGGAATAATATTTTTATATATATAAAAAATACTAAAATAGCTTTTTGTTTGGATTTCTTCTTGAAGCACGTGAGATGAAGTTGCTCTTATAATTAAATTGTATAAAAATTACCAGGATGTGACCTGGCCTAATAGTACAAAAGTACTTTGTAAACTGACATTACAATTTAATGGAGGGAGCTCTAGTCTGGACCGTGCATTCCACCAACCAGGACACGAGGGCAGTCCAAAACCTATCTGGTTGTAATCTTCTCACTTGTCCCTACTTGTAAAGCTAAGTAGGTGGTAGCGACAAGAGTTTGAGATTATTTAATATGTGATCCAGATAAAAATTTAAAATTATTTTTTTTTAGTTTTAATTTGAGTTTTGTAATTATTAATATAATAATTATTAAAAATTTATATGGTTTTTAACTTTAAAATTTATAAAATTAATTTAAATATAAATAATATAATTCAAAAAACTAAATAATAATAAAAAAAAAATTTGACATACAGAATCAAATCATCTTGAGCAATACAATTGTGAATTAATGGTGTTGTCTCCCCTTCGAGTTACCCTAGCTCGTCGTTTAGCTAGATAAAAAAAAAGTTTTTCTTAAAATAATTAAATTATGTGTAAATTTTACTGCAGTTTTTATTTAGGGGGATAATTTTTGGTGTGGTTTGATTTTTATTTATAAAAATAAAATCTTTTATAAAATAAAAAAATAAAACTGAAATTGAATTGTAAGTGGTTCCAATTGATTGGTTTTGATTTAATTATTTTATATTAAAAATTAAAACCTAAACTATTATTTTCGGTTCGGTTATTTTTTATTAAAAATTAAAAATTATATTGTGTTTTTGAACTTTTTATTATTTTTGGATGAGTTTTATGATGAATTTGATTTTTGTTCGTTTATGTTATTTTATATTTTTTAACTAAATCAATTTAGTTTGATTGATATTTTTTAGTTTCAGAATTACAAGATAGAAATTGAATTGAATTGAAATTTTTTTAAAATATTGTAATTTGTGTAATTATTTTTAGTTTTTATGATATTTTTTTTATTTTCTTGATTTTTCAGTTTTTTTTCTCATTTCTAATTCTACTTCTCTTTATTTTTTTAGCATGGTAATTATTAACAGATTATTTGAGAATGTATTTATCTTTTTAAGTTTTTTCACATAATAAAAATACGTTTTTTACTCTAGTATGTAGATCTAAAGCCATCGAAGATTCTTGAAGTATAAAGAGAATAATTATTTTATAAATCTCCGACAACTAATTTATTTCTTTCAACAACCCATTAATAGTTGTTTTATTATCTTTATTTATTTATTTTAATAAGAAATCTGAAAACTAATTTATTAAAATATTGGTGTAAAGCTTGAATTGCGACATAAAGACAATAAACAAACTGTAAAATCATTTATAGCTATGGCTTCAGGGCTGCCAGGTGCCCATGTGCGATGCTGCAAGCACCGTTAATGTTGCGGTCGTGGCCATCTCCGATGACATTTCAACGGAGTGTTTGCAACGTGTTAGATTTTTTTAAAATATTTTTTATTTAAAAATATAATAAAATAATATTTTTTAAAAATTATTTTTTATAATAGTTTTTTTTTTTCTTTTCATCTCTTATATCTTATATCTTATATCAGAGGAGCTATAAGTGATACGTAAAACCTGTTCCTTCCGTCCCGATTTAACCAAAACAAAATCTCTCTTCTGCTCCCCGTCGTCTCCAACATGGAAGTCGAAAACCAAGTAAACACCATCAATGTCTGCCAGGTTACTCCTTACTTCGACTCATCGGAGTCAGCTACCGAGTTATCTCTTCCGCTAACCTTCTCCGACATTATTTGGTTGAGATTTCATCCGGTTGAACGCATATTTTTCTATAAACTCACTGAGTCAACTCCCTCTTTCTTCAATTCAGTGATCCTTCCCAAACTCAAACACTCTCTTTCTCATACACTCCTTCATTTCCTTCCTCTTGCCGGCAACCTTATCTGGCCTCCACAAGCCATCAAACCCATCATCCTATACACTCCAGACGATGGTGTTCAGCTCACAATTGCTGAGTCCACTGCTGACTTTCATCTCCTCTCGGGAAATGAAGTCCATGGAGCTGCAGATTCGCGTCCTTATATACCCGAGTTGCCGGTCACTGACTCGAAGGCATCCGCTATAGCTTTGAAAATAACCTTATTTCCTAATCACGGCTTTTGCATTGGCATCTCTGCCCACCATGCAGTCCTTGATGGCAAAAGCTCGACCATGTTTATCAAAGCATGGGCTCACTTCTGCAAACTCGGTGATGAAGACAAACGACAATATCCAGCTTTGTTGACAGAACTAACACCTGTTTTTGACCGAATAGCTATGCAAGACCCTGAAGGGTTGGACATGGTGTATTTGAACAACTGGTTAGAATTAAAATGGCCTGGTGTGGATCTCAACCCAAGAAGCTTACAACTGTTGCCAATTATAGAAGTTGGATCTAGCTCAGTACGAGCAACGTTCGAGTTATCTCGTGAAGACATAAAGAAACTCAGGGAGAGGGTGCTTGCTAATTTAGTAAAGGAAGGTTCAAAAGAAACACGCCCAATCCATTTATCTACCTTTGTGCTTGTATTAGCTCACGGATTTGTATGTATAGCTAAGGCAAGAGGGTTTGAAAGTAACAGAAGGGTTCTTATTGGATTTGCAGTAGATTGTAGAGCCCGTTTGGACCCTCCAATACATGAGAACTATTTTGGCAACTGTGTCAGTTCATGTGCTGCGTTTACAGAAGCAGAATCTCTTTTAGAGGAGAATGGATTTATGCATGTAGCAGAAATGCTAAGTGAGCTTATCAAAAACTTAGAGAAAGGAGTCCTTGATGGAGCAAAGGAGACGGCGGCAAGCTTCATGAAAGAAGCGGCAGGTGGTGCAGCACTACTTGGGGTTGCTGGGTCAAACCGATTTGAGGTTTATGGAACTGATTTTGGGTGGGGGAAACCAGAGAAGGTGGAGATAACCTCCATAGATAGTACAGGATCAATTTCTCTTGCGGAGAGCAAAGATGGAAATGGTGGAGTCGAGATTGGTTTGGTTTTGGAGAAGCATGAGATGGAAAAATTTACTTCTTTATTTGTTGATGGCCTTAAGAACCACTAATTAGTTCTTTCTTTATTCTCCCTGTGACCAGTTTCATTAATTGTTAACTTTCACCACAAATAAAATACAATTTGTTTGTTTTTCGTATGTAACTCTTTATTCTTATAAATATATGTTAATAGTAACAAAACAATAATAAAAATAAAAATAAAAATAATATTAAAGAAGAAAATGGCTTCTTAAAAAAAAGCTCTCTATCAATTCTCGGAATATTATTTAATTAATCAGCTTTTTTAATTACAAACAAATACAAAATAAAATTAGAAAATAATTTTTTTAAAAAAAAACCTGTTTTCATGAATCGAACTATGTCCCTGACAAATGCTAGAGCAACAAAATCTCACAAACAGCACATTCAGTTGGAAGGGAGAGGATGCAGTGGCACCCAATTCAGCCAAGACAAATGGAAGAATCTGAGAAATGCAACATCACCATTGAATTAGAAAAAAACTAAGGCCTAATTGGAAGAATGGTTACTTTGTTTTTTTAAGTGTTTTTTAATTAAAAATTTATTAAAATAATATTTTTTGATTTTTTTAAATTATTTTTGATATCATCATATAAAAATAATTTAAAAACACTAAAAATTTATTAATTTAAAATAAAAAAATAAAATAAAAGTTTAAATTTTTTTTTAAATATAAAAAATCAAATCCACAAATGCATGATGTGAGAATGAGAATCCAGTGGATCTCAAACATGCGCCATGACTCATCAGGTACAATATATAATAATAATTCACCTCTGGTCTTTAAGTGTAATAATTTGGTAGGCTTTTCTAAAAGTAATGTCCTAAGTAACATGCTAAAGCTATAAAGTGAGTTTTTTTTTCTTGAAAAAAAAAAACTTATTTTGTTATTTACCTTCATAAATTTAAGCATTGCCCTTAAATTTAAGAATTTTAAGCTCTTGTAGTTGTCACATTGTTGGCTTCGCCGATGTACAGGGAGAAGATAGCAAGACTGGAAGAAAGATAATTCGAAATCATTGTTTATGGATTTCCGGCGAACCGCCACTGAAATGTGCTTTACAATACAAGAAGCAAAGCAATTAAGGCCTTATATTTTTTAAGCTAACACGGAACAACGCCATCCATTACATTGCAATGTTGAAAACACCACCAACTGAGGTTATGTTATTATCAACAATGTAATCGCATGAGTTGCGTTGTTTCTAATAACACAACCATTAACTGAAAAATTAGATCTTAGTCCCTGATTTTAATTGAGTCAGTCCTAACTAAAGCCCCGTTTATTTTTGTGTTTTAAAAATATTTTTTTAAAAAAATAATTTTATTTTTATTTTTTCTTTATTTCAAATTATTTTTTCATGTTTCCAGATCGTTTTGATATGTTGATGTCAAATTTTATTTTTTTAATATTCTAATACCTCTCTGAGCAAAAGCACTTTAAAAAATAATAATTGTCACACTCTCTCAAACACCCTCAATCTCAAACTCAAATCCAAACCCAAAATCGTCTAAATACTAAACTCAAAACTCAAACCTCAATCCTAACCCCAAACCTCAATCCTAACCCAAACCATAAACTCTAACACCAAACTATAACACTAAAATATAAAGGTTAAACTCTGAACCTCAAATTCTAAATCCTTTGATTACCTATTTTGGGACCCATATAAATATATAAAAAAGTAAACAATACAAAAAAATAAAAAAAGTTAAAAGAATAAAAAATATATATACATAAATGAGAAGAACATGAAGAATGTCTAGAAAATTGCCCAAGACTAGTTAAGAAGGATCAAAATACCTAGAGTTGAAAATTTGACAGCATATATTTTCAACTGATAAAGGTTGTATCGGTAAAGAAAATTCAATTTAAGGATAAAAATTTAAAATTAGATGTTTAAGGACCCAATTAGAATTTTTAAAGGTTTAATTGAATTTATTGAGAGCTTAATTGCAAAAAAAAAACTAATTTTTGAAATCAGTTTAGGCTTTAATTAGAAGAAATTAAAGTCTGAGGGTTGAATTGCAATTTTAAATAGTTAATTTGATCAAATCATGGGCTTAATTGCATAAATATTGAAGTTTGATGGGCAATTATGGACTTGATTGAAGAAATTCAAAACCAAACTGAAAAAAATGCATGAGTAAAAGGGTTTGAAATTGATCAAATCAGGAGCCAAATTGACAGAAGTTTGATGATCAATTGAGGGTTAAAATAAACAATTTAGTACCCCTGGACAAAAATGAAATAGGCGATCAACTTTGAGGCTAACAATTAACTTTGGTAGGGGTTAAATTGTATGAAATTAAAAGTTTGGGAGGCAATTACGGGTGTAATTAAAAGAAGAGAGACTAAATTGAATTTTGCTAGATCTCAAATTAAAAAAGCCTAATCTTTAGGGTTTAACCTAGATGACACGTCATTCGGGCACTGTTATTTTGGCTGATCAAGTAGGCATCTTCAAGTGAATAAATATGGCATCTCTGATCATTTTTAAGGTTGTAACCACCACTATTAAACTAAGAAGCACCTCTTCTAAAAAGATCAGCTACTCTTATCAAACATTTGCATTCCATTTTCTTTAACAAACTCAACAACATTTTATCCCCGATCAGCCATCACTATATTTTTAGATTTTAGGTTGATCGAGTTAGCACTTTCAACAAATAAAGGTGGAGATTCAAACCTTCAAATTGAGCAAGGATTGATCCAAATGAAAGGTATACTTCTCCTATACCAATTTCAGGTGGTCTCCAATGATGTTTACATCAGAGTTGCTCCGACGAAGCCTTGAAATCGCTCAATTTAGTTAGCCTTGACTAAGATACCCATTTGTGCAAAACCACTTAATTGTTTTGTATGTTCACACTTAAAAACTTCCTAGAGGTTTCTTACCAAAGGCTTAAAAAGTTTTCTTAAGATTAGAGGGCCAAAAACACCTCATTTTTTCCTCCAAATTTGATAAGAAATCATTCTTAAGTCTGTTACAAAACCACCATCCTAAAACCATTGAAGGATAGAGGTTCAAGCTGTTAATATTCGTCTAAAACTCTCTCATTTTGATTAGAAGGTTAACTCTTGATCAATCTTTGTTTGAATCCATCAAAAACCTTATCAAAACCCTATAACTACCCCTTATAAAATCAGAGGGAGAAGGAGGATATAATAATATTGAAAAAGGAACCCTAAGTGTGAAGGTTCAATAGCCTAGCACCAGTTTTCCTCAACTTTGAGAGAAAATAACAAGCTTGAAAAACAAAAAAGGGCAGTAGCCATTGTTAGAGCTTGAATGGTATAAAATATTCACTTAGTCTAGTAAATGATGTCTATGAGGCACATCTTTAGCTTATTTATGCATGTTTATTGATGTTTCCAAGCATTTTTTGTATCGCATTAATTGTGGTTTTGGTTTCAATTAGTACATAAAATGTTGTTATTGTTGCTTAAATCTTACTTAGAATTGTTAATGATGTTACTGAATACCAAGAAAATATGTTTGTGACTGGTTTTGATAAAGTAAAATAATTTGTTATTCTACCACATAGTGACAGGGGGTGTTTGATGCCTCTTTTTGGGTTGCTAATGCATGTTATTGGTTTATGAGTTTATTTTTTTATCCTAAAGAGTCAATTTTGGATTAAAGTTTGATGCATTTGTGGTTGTCAATAGAGTCATAGTTTTGGTTCTTGGAATCTCATGCATGTTTTCTATGATTTGTTGTTTCTTGTTGTTTGGTTTTTGTCAAACGTATGCAATTATGACAATGAAGTTTGTGTGTGCTAAAAGAGCTTGGTTTGGATACCTAAAAGGCCAGTTCTGGATTTGACAGTGTCGCATGTGTGCAGCGTCGCGGCGAAAACATCCACCCTCAAAATTTTATCTAAATATGGCAAATGTGTGGAGACAATGGATTCTTGTCTCTTATCAATGGAAAGTGGGAATGAGAATCGCCGCCTAGTATTTTGAGTCACTAGGAACCCTTACTGGTCTTAGAGATCGGGTACGGGGACTGGTTGCGTAAAGGGAATGTATTAACACCCCAAATACGTCATATCTAAGGTAAGCTGCATTGTTTTATTGTCTGATAAAATCTAAGGTCTAGTCGTGTTTTCTAGTTGTTGATCCGTCTATGGTTTAAGAAAAGTCATTCTCGGTAAGGAGATCTTTATCTTATCGAGTAATTATGGCGTCAACAAAAGAATTTTAATATCCGAAATATATCTTACGTATAAGGTCGTAACCCCAGATATTAAAAGAAAACAAAATAATTTTTTTGAAATTTTTGAAATATTAGCCTAGTTCTCGTGACTTTAATAAACTGGTTTTTAAAGCCAAAATGCGTGCTAATACATATTTTTAAATTTTTACAATATGATTTATTTTTTAGAGACTTGGCCGTATACATAAAAAATATATATATATATATTTTTTTACGGGTTGGGCCCAGCCCGGCCCATGTGGCTAGGCTGGACCTAGCCAGCCTGCGTGGCTGGGCTAGATCTAGCCAGCCCAGCCATGGTTACTGACCCATGCCAGTGACCAGCCTTCCTCTTCCATGCACGCATAATACTTTATGCGTGCGTGAATAGTGCAAAGGTAATTAAATTACCTTCGTACTATTCATCATCTTGCTTACCATATGAGAACAGAAAAAATGAAAAAAACAAAGTGTTACAGCGTTAGTTTCTTTACATTTTCTTTTCTTCTTTAACATACTAACAAGCATCATCTTATTATGCAGGAAGTGAGATGGACATCAAACGTACCTGGTTTTGAGAAGACGAAGATGGTAGTGGCATTGTGTTATCTGCTTCCTATGTCCTTTACTTTCGTTCGGTTTGCTTCCTCTGCTCTCCTTTTTGCTTTCTCAATATTTCTTTGTTCTCTCATTTATTACTTTTTTTCTAATTTGTTTTCCTCTTGCTTTCTCCTCATTGTAACCTCTCCTCCTCTTTGTCTTCTCTCCTCCCCCCTCCCCTCTGGTTTTCTTTCCTCTAGTTTTGATAGCCAGAGGATGTAGACGATTTTCGACAACAGAGTAATGTCCGACGTACATCGTGGTAGCCGTGAAACATGCCCTTATGATTGAAGCAAATCGCGCCTTCGCCGCTACAAATTTTTCTCGGCCAGCTCACGTAACGTCTTCTAAAGAAGAAAATAAACAGTGTTGAATAAAACAGCACCGTTTTGCAACTTTAAATGATATTTTCGATTTGGTCTTTGGATGTTAATGCAATTTTATAATCAAGCCCTGAAATTTTTTTAATTAGATCCATTGATTTTAGCACCTTTTCCGGTTTGGGTCCTTAGTTTTGGATTGTTTCAATTACATCCCTAATTGGCCATCAAACTTCAATAATTAAGCCCTTGATTTGACCAAATCAACTCTTCAAAATTATAATTGGAACCCAGAACTTTAATTTCTTCCCATAAAAACCTAAATTGACTTAAAAAATCAATTTTTCTTGCAATCAAACTCTCCATAAATTCAATTAAACCTTAGATAAAATTTAATGGCGAATAGACTTTTCGTAATAATCGTTGAGTCCATAAACATTTGATTTTGAATTTTTTTTTTTTCAAAATTAAATTTTCTTTGTCAACAGAACTCATATCAGTTAACGATAAACTGTCAAATTTTAACCTTTTGTATTTTTAAACCTCCTCAACCAATTGTGGCCTTTTTTCGGCATTTCAGCATCCTTTTCTCACTGTTGTTATTTTTTACATTTCTTCTAAATATATATATATATATATATATATATATATATTTAGAATTTTCCAATCATCAATGTTTTTTGTAAAGCCTGTTTACTAGTTTATTTTTTTCTTTCTATAGATTCTGTTTTCCACATGACTACTTGTACTTCAACTTCCTCTACCTCTGAATCTTCTAAAAGTAGAAGAATTGTACAAAGTGAAGAGATAACTATTGAAGATTTTACAGAAAAAACATTGATGATTGGAAAATTCCAAAAAAATTTCAAACCTAAATTTATCAAAAATCTAAATATGATATTTTCAAAACTGATTTTACTATCAAAACTGAAGAATGAGATATTCAGCTCACAAAACTTTTTGAAACCATCCAACTCCTCTCTGAAAAGTCCTCACAAAAACATTTAGCCCGCAACTACAAATATATTCATGTTGGCCTTGTCCAAGTTGGGATAAAACCCCTTACAAAAAAAGGATTAAACACCTCCATTCTCACTGTCCTCCGAGATGCTAGATTTCAAAACTTCCAAGACTCCCTCCTCAGTTCTATTGAGTCTAGCCTTTGCAATGGCTCGATATCTTTTGACTGTTATCCAAACATAACCATATCCCTCAAAGACAAAAATATTTTGCAAAGTATGCTACTACAAATAAAGACTTATAATTATGACATGCTAGAAGGATCTATTCATGTTGCTCTCATATTCAAAATTCACTACAAAGTCATGTTCTCAGCCTTTGCCAGCAAACACAAATTCCAATCTCAAAAAGGAGTAACACTCCTCTTACAAACAAATTTATCTCGCTTAAATAATGTTGTCCCAAAAGCAATCTAGTGGAAAGATATATCCCTTCCAGAAGATTGGATCCTCGTAAGTGCAGCACAACCAGAATTACCTCAGACACCTCAACCCAATGTCCAAATTAAAAACATCACCTAGTACACAGATGACAAAGTCAAATTATCTTTCCATCGACATTCTACAAGTTCCAGATTCTCAGAAACCTCCTCCTATTCCAATACAATAGATCTAGGAAGAATTTTAAAAATTCTTTCTGTTATCAATATCCCTTATAACGCAAACCCTCCTAGAAAATCTACATCTAATATCCCTTCTACTACTTTCCAAAATGCACACTACACTACAAATATACCAAAACCTGTCTATACAAACCTTGAGCAACCATCTCCTCCAACTTCACCAACTTTTTCAACTATCACTGAAAATATCCAAAACGAAATGAATGTTTTAACTTCAGAAAAACAATTTCTTCTTGACAAAACTCTTTTCAAAAAAGATTTTTATTCTGCCTATAATTCTACCAAACGAATTTGGTTTTTCCAACACTTTCTCCAACAACGGGGTGAGATACAAAAACAAATTTATAATTTCATTGAGCTACATAAAATACAAATTCTATTTTTTGATTGGTTCGAATTATATTATGCATCTGAACATCACATTACATATCATTTTGCATCCATCAAGCATGCATGCCCGGTCATATTAAAATCCAAAACCCCTGTATGGAACCTCACTAGTGGACCAATAGTTGAGTCTAAACATCCACCCTTGAGAAATATCCAAATAACCCACAATAGTCAGACTGTAGATGCAACCCCTTACAAATTATCCACTGATGACACCCTTTACAATACTAAACACATCATTAACCAAAACAACTTTACAAACACCAATCTCAATACTTTAGGAAAACAACTTATATGACTAGAAAAACAAATACAAAGAACTACTACCAGCTCAGTTGACATTAAACCCTCCATTGACCTAAAACTAAAAAACTCAATCTTCAAACCTTACCAAATTACAAAAACAAGCCAAACACAAATCCAAGAAAACCAAACAGATTTCCTTCAAGCCATCAAAACACACTTACAACACCTTGACAATTCATTTTTAACTATCCCAGACACACCACAAACAACTGACCCTTCTGCTTCCACAAACCAAGTCAATATGCTACAAAATAGCCCTAGGAGTCTTCTAGTGAAGACACCTCTCCAAACCAACCTCTTGCACTAAACAAACTTACCTTGCAAACTTCCAAAGCAACCATTGCCCTAGATATTTTCATAACTACTGAACCAATTACTCTTAATCAACACAAATACAATGCATCTTCCCTCTATGAATGGAATATAAATGGAATGTCTGAATACAATATCCTCAACACCCTTCAACAAATGACCATGGCATTAAATGCCTACAAAACACAAACAGGAACCCCAGACAAAGCTATTGTTGAGCTCCTTATCGCTGATTTTTCTAGCCAGTTAAAGGGATGGTGGGGTTATCATCTCACTAAAACCGATCACCTACATATCCTAAACTCCTTCCAAACATATAAAGACTAAACACCTATCATTGACCCATCTGGAAACATTATCCAAGACGTTTTGTCCACCCTTTTTCTTACAATTTCTTTATATTTTGTCAAAGACCCTTTCCATTTGAAAGACAAAAATGTTGAACTCCTTTCCAATCTTCGGTGTAAGAAGCTAAGTGACTTTCAATGGTACAAAACACCTTCCTTACTCGTTTCATGCTTAGGGAAGATTCAAACCAACCTTTATGGAAAGAAAAATTCCTTGCAGGCTTGCCTGTTCTCTTAGGCGAAAAGGTTAGAAATAAAATCAAAGATACATTTACAACCAAAACCATACCGTGCGACCAGCTCATATGTGGTGAACTTGTAAGCTTCATCCAAAAAAAAGGTCTTAAGATCTATCAGGATCTTAAACTCCAAAAGTACCGAAAGTGGGAAATGAAACGTACCAAGCAAGAACTTGGTAGTTTATGTCACCAATTTGAACTTTCCACTAAAAAACCCTCCTACAGTGGAACCTGTTCGCAACCTAAAAAATATTCAAGCCAAAAACCTCCTTATAAACGACCAGGACATAGAAACCGACCACAGTTTTATTCAAAACCAGATCAACCTTACTACAAAAAGTCCTACAAATTTGTCAAACCTCACTGACCTTTCCAGTCCAAACCCAAACAAAAATTTGACCTTAAAAACATTACCTGTTACAAATGTAACCAGAAAGGACATACATCTCGTTTCTAGAAAGTCAATACCAAACTTCATGAGCTCCAAATAGATGAAGATACAATCAACCAAATACAAAATCTTTACATTGAAGCCATATACACTGACCACTCTTCTTCAGGCACTTCTGAAGAAGAATTTCAAATTGATGAAATAGTAACTACTAGTGCTACTTCAGATTCCTCTACAAATTCCAAACAAATTAATGTCTTAACCCAAGACCAAGAATTCATTCTTAAGGCTATCAAAAGACTTGATGATCCTCAACTTAAAAAAACCTATTTGGATAAATTGTTGAAAGATTTCAACCAATCAGAGCATCCTCCACCTAACCCTCCAAACTGTTCTATATTACCCTTTACCAACACCAATACCTATGACCTTACAAAGATTCTTAATAAAAAGAAATCCAAAACCACAATCACAATTCCAGAATTACATTCTGAGATCAAAACCCTCAAATCCGAGTTACAAACCTTAAAACAAACCCAATAGAAAGACTCTGCCTTATTACAACACCTTCTGTCCAAGATTGAAAGCCAGTCTGATACTGAGTTTGATTCAGAAAATCAAACCATTGAATCTCATACATTGCCCCATACACTCACAAATATTAAGCATATCCCAAATGATTTCTTAAACGTATTGACACAAATATCTTCCAAAAAATATTTAATTAAAATTACTCTTATTTTCTCAGAAGATTTCAAACTTGACACTATTGCTTTATTTGACACAGGTGCAGATTTAAACTGCATCAAAAAAGGCGTGGTCCCAAAATGATTTTTACAAAATACCTCCAAAAAACTTTCTGTTGCTAATAATTTAAAGTTACATATTGCAGGCAAAACTCAGGCCTCTGTTTTCAACAATGGCATTTCCTTTAAAACATTCTTTGTCGTTACAAAAGATATTAATCATACCATTATTCTTGGCACTCCATTCATTGACATGATTACTCTATATCAAGCACATCATAATTGTATTACTTCCAAAATCAATAGCATCAAAAAAATTTTTCCAAAATTTGAATTTGATTAAAGCATGCTCCATACATACTTATAATATCAATGCACTGATTCATGGAAAAAAAAAATTCCATTTACATGATTTACAAAACTATGTTTCTTTTTGTCGTATCAACAAACAATTACAAAACTCTGATTTACAAAAGAAAATCATTGATTTAAAAAATAAGATTGAACAATAGATCTGTTCTGACTAACCTAATGCTTTCTGGAAAAGAAAATAACACATCGTCGATCTTCCATATGAATATACATTTTCAAAAAAACTTATACCAATAAAAGCAAGACCTATACAAATGAATGTTGATTTAGAACAGCATTGTAGACTTGTAATCCACGATCTCGAGTCTAAAGGTCTTATCCAAAATTCTTGATTACCATGGTCGTGTGCTGCTTTTTATATGAATAAAAACTCTAAAATTGAAAGAGGCACACCAATACTTGTGATCAATTACAAACCATTAAATTCTGCTCTAAAATGGATTAGATATCCAATCCCCAACAAAAAAAAGATTTATTGCAAAAATTGCACTCTACATTCATATTTTCTAAGTTTGATATGAAATCCGGATTTTGGCAAATCCAGATTGATCCCAAAGATAGATACAAAACTGTTTTACAGTTCCTTTTTGCCACTATGAATGGAATGTAATGCCTTTCGGCCTAAAAAATGCACCATCTGAATTTCAACGCATCATGAATGACATCTTCAATGCACACTCCAAATTCTGCATTGTTTACATTGATGATGTGCATATTTTTTCACATTTCATAGATCAACATTTCAAATATCTGCACACTTTCTTTCATACTGCAAAACAAAATGGTTTAGTTATTTAAAATTTCTCTCTTCCAAACCCGTGTCTGTTTCCTAGGCCATTATATTTTCCAAGGGACTGTAACACCAATAGAAAGATCCTTAACCTTTACAAATAAATTTCTTGACAAAATCACTGATAAAACCCAATTGCAAAGATTTTTAAGCAGTCTTAATTATGTTTTGGATTACTATCCCAATATTTGTCGTCTCGCCAAACCTTTACATGACAGGTTAAAAACCAACCCCATTCCTTGGTCCGACCTCCATACCGACCTAGTCAAACAAATTAAGAAACAAGTCCAAACCATTCCTCTCCTCCATTTAGCTAACCCATTAGCTCCTAAAATAGTCGAGACTGATGCCTCTGACCTAGGATACGGTGGGATTCTTAAACAAGTACAAGACAATAAAGAACGAATCCTCCAGACTGGAATGATTGCTAGAAAAATTACTCTACTATAAAAAATAAGATCATTTCCATCGTTCTTTGTATTACAAGATTTCAAAGCGATTTGTTAAATCAAAAATTTCTTTTATGTGTTGACTGCAAATATGTAAAAGAAGTTTTACAAAAAGATGTTCAAAATCTTGCTTCAAAATAGATTTTTGCCAGATGGCAAGCTATTTTAAGTATTTTTTATTTCGATATTGTATACATTAAAGGAGATTCAAATTCCGTTCCTGATTTCCTAACCCGAGAATTCCTCCAAAACAGGTTTTGATGCCTCTTAAAGCAAAGGCCAAAGAGAAAGGGAAAGCCCCTCAAAACCAGCCTACAAAAACAGAGCACCCCAAGCCTTCTACAAAACTCATGTCTTCTGCTATTTCAGCCGTCAAACCAATCAAATCCTAGTATAAGGCAGTTATTGAATAAGAAGAAACTACAAAACCACCACAGGTACAAACAAACGCGGTTCAACAATGGGTTGACACTCTATCCAAGTCACCAGAATTACTCCTAGGCTTACAAAAAGTATCCCAACAGGCCTCCGGTGACTTCGTATCCTAAACATGTAGTATTTCTAAACCACTTTCAAAACCTAAAAAGGCATTTCTACTTCAAAACCCCTCCATTGGTGCTTCAAACATTTTCCCTCCAATTGGTACTACAAACCATGGACATTAGCCAAACCACAATCTTTTTATACCGTCATTCTTGAGATTACCAATTCTGTCAAGTTCAAACACTTCAAACTACATTCTGACCACACTGAACCGACATATTCTACATGTATTATTCACAAAGTCCTCTGCCCTAAAGATTGGGGGCAACCCTTGCATCAACCTCTCTCCTTCCCCATACACTTCCGTACAAACCCCCAGGACTTCAATACTTCCTATACGTACTGGGATTACCAACATGCATGGTTCAATGCTTTCCTACTATAAAATCCAAACCATAGTCGTTATTGGCTTTTCTATTTCCATAATGACATGAATACGACAAACCTCCCCCTTTGGTTCCTCCAATAGTGGGATTACTATGGTTGTCATGTTGACTACCTCAAAGACCATCCTCTGGTTGAAAACGATTACCTCAATTTCAAAAATAATTTCCAACCAACCCCTTTTGAAAAGAAGTTCTCCTCCCTTCTCATTTTCTATATAAATTTTTTTATGTCATGGGTATATTCATGGTTCTATGACTATAATCTACAAAACAGACATCCAATACTTGTTCGTAAATTCAAAATCAAATGGTGGGATTCTTTTGCAGCTGAGTCCAAAAGTTTCAAATAAGCCATTATGGAATGGTTACAAAAACATCAAACAGCTCCCATCATTGATCATCATCCTCAATCAAAGTTTCTAGCCCAAAAGGCTCAAACGGAAGCTCTTCTTGCCTCTGCTAGAACTGAGGAAGAGTACCTACATTCCAAGGCATTGTACAAAGCCAAGACCCGAAAACGATCTTGCCCCCATCCAGCTCATCTGGCTTGACATCTCCTGCCATTTTCCTTGGATATGATAATGAAGATGACTGTTTTGGTATCTTGCCACCAATCAAGCGACATTAAAAAAAAAAAAGAGTATTCCAGGCTTTCTCATGCTCATCTGTTTAGAGCCCATATCTTTTGAGTCACCTGTTTTGAGTCCTTTTTGTTTTAAGCCGCTTTATTTTAGGCTTTTTTCTAAAATATTACCTGCTACTACAAACAAACAAAACCAGTGTCAGTGACAAGAAGACAATAAATGAACGTCCCACAAAAAACATGGGCAATTTTCATTTTGTCGTCACCCAATCATGATAGGAAATACCACATGGGTTCTACAGGAATTAACCATGGCAAGCAATACCACATAGGTTCACATGGGTTCTGCAGGAATCTTCAAGCTTTCTCAACAAAGCCATTTTGGCCTTTTTCCACGCCAACTCATCTATAAAAGAGGACTCCAAATTACTTAGAGGGCAGACCATCATTTTCCCTGAGAAAATTTTACTCTTCCTTGAAACTCATATTTGTAACCCATATCCATTCACCTCTATAACCAATATCTCCTGTATTGATTTATATTACAAACTTAATTAAGATTTTATTATCTATATTATTGTTATATTTTCTATATTTATATTGTTTTTATATTTTATGTACATTTAAGTATGCTCTGTGTTTGAACAAGGATCCTGACATTGCTGGTCTTGCCTTAATCATTCACATCAGAAATTTATATGTTTTTACGAGCATTCCTTTTGTTGTTCTTTTAACAAAGTCAGTATATAGGATGGAAACCTGTGACCCGATCTTTTACATCATATTCAGGTATAAGAACACCACATACTGATTTTATCTATTGATGAGATTATCTATTGGTGTGTGTGTGTGTGTGTGTGCGCGCGTGCATATATATATATATTTGTATATATATTTGTATTTTCTCATTTTTTTTATGGGAACTTAAAAATGGGTAACAACAGACAGTATGATGGGTTTTTTTGGGCAAAATCTAAGTTGTTGTTCTTCATGTTCTTTCCCAAAACATTGCCTTATCTATGTAATTCTAACCTATTTTGGTTCATTTCTTTATATCTTCACCTATGCATGACATCATTAGACAATAATATAGGGTTTATTTTCAACAATAACATGTTTTTAATGGGTTTTAATCCTAGGATTTTGTTTTTTAATCAAAACCTATTTAGACTAAATCATGATATTAAAGTGATAATCAAAGTGAATGAGTATCAAAATATTGATCCTTACATGATGTCCAACATGTTTGTGTCCTTGATTTGATTATATATGGTATGGGTTGGGATTCACATTGCTAGGTTTCGATTTGAATGTTCTTCGTGTTTTTTTTTTGTGAGTTTGATCTGCTTTGATCGAGAAATTTTGAAATTTTGAATTTTTTTTGTTGTTAATCTATTTTTTGCTTTGTTTTTTTTTTTCAAGTCAAACCCAAATCTTTGATTCAATTTATGGTCGAATCAAGGATTTTAGATCAACCTGGTTAGGTCAAAATCGGGTCAAAGAATTAAGATCTTATTTAGTTTGCAATGTTCTTGCTAAAGGGGTTTTTTTGTTTAAAGGTATGTTTGACAAACATCCTCTTTAGCTTATTTCGATAGTTTTGATTTTAAGTAAAATGAGATTTTGCCAAATAAACTATAAATAGTAGGGACATTGTGTATCCATAAACACCTTGTATCCATAAATGAATGATTCGTCCTTCATTTCAAAAACAATTCTTAAGCACCTCGTAAGCTTTTGCCTAGCCGGCTCACGTCTATGACTTGACTGTTCCAAGATCAATTTCATATTTTTTTATATTATTTTTTATTTTTTATTTTTTTCTTAGGATTCTCTTACTAATTCTTACATTTTGTTTTCGTTATATAACCTAAATATTGTATTCCACTTTCAAGCGATGCATTTACCTAAAATCATGCTAACGTTTTATAATAAAAAAAAAACATTAAACATTGCAATAACGTACAAGCTAACATATACATATAGCAGTTTGTTTTTTTAATTATAATTATAAAAAACAAATAAAAATAAAACATAATTACAAGTAAATTAAGACCTCTTGATAAAAATAAAGAATTTAAGAAAAAAAATTATCAATTTGTGACACAGTTTTAAAATTGTTTTTAATAATAGAGCATTAAAAAATAAATATACAATAATTTTTTTTAAATAAAAACATTTTTCAATGTATGTCTTCCAACTTACAGTAATTTTAAAAAATTTTGCTTAACTAGAAGCTTGATGCAGCCGAGTCTCACCCTTAACCTTTATTTTCTTCTATTCTAATTACCAAAACAATTTATCACATTCCCTGATTCCTTTTTATTATTATTATTATTTGATTAATTTGGGTGTTCGGGCCAGCTTTAGTGCACCTCGACTAATCCCATGGGTCTTGATGTTAACGGCTATGTAAGCCTCCAGTGGCCTAAGGTTTGTGAGACTTGAACTGGTGACCTCTAGAGAGCAAACTCATGACCTGTCCAGTTGAGCTACACCCTTCAGGATTTTCCCTGATTCCTATTTAATTTTAGCACTGTTTGCCATATAAAGTCAATTTTTTGCCTAGTTTAAATTCAAAATTAAATCATGTATAAATGATATCAATGTGATCCAGTCAACTTAATCGATTAAAAAACAACCTATTTAACTAATAAAAAAAATATAGCAATGAAAATAAAAAAGAAATAATAAAATCTATAGAAAAAAACATCCTACCATAATTTCTTATCTAGACAAGCCATAATGGTAATATGGTTTTTTGAAAAGTGTGAATATAGTTTTTTTGCTTACATAAATTTCAATGGTAAAAAGCCATTTAGAAGAGCCGATTGTATTTTAATATATTTGAAACGCAACTATTTTAACAACTTGATATGACCCGGTTGACTTGAAGGGTCTAAAACCAACTCGGACGATTCTCAATAAATCTAATATTAAAATAAAAAAATAATTCAATTAAAAAAAAATAATCCGAGTCAACTTAAGTGAACTCGTCAAACTCATGACATAGATCATGAGACAAGAATAATATCATAAAAAGCAAATAAAAAAAATATAAATTAAAAAAAAATCGAAGGAGAAAAAAAAAACTAGTAAAAGAGAGAACACTATTGCAATGAATGTGCAGAAATAATACTTTTATAAGAGAAATGCTAAAATAGTATTTTGTTTAGATCTCTTCTGAAGCATGAAAAACAAGAAAAAGAAAAGAGGCTAAAATATAATTATTTTTATTTTTATTTTTGACTCTCTATTAAACACGTGAGGAGCTGCTCTTATAATTAAATTGTATAAAAATTATCCGGATGTGACCTGGCAACCGACATTACAATTATTGGAGGGAGCACTAGTTTGGACCATACATTCCACCAATGAGGACACGAGGGCAGTCCAAACCCTATGTGGTTGTAATCTTCTCACTTGTCCCTCCTTGTAAAGCTAAGATTGGCAGACAGAGTAAAATCATCTTGAGCAATACAGTTGTGAATTGGTGTTGTCTCCGTCTTCGAGCAACCCTAGCTTTGTCGTTTTGCTAGGTAAAAAAACCGTTTTTCTTAAAAACAAATTAAGTTGTGTGTAATTTTACAGCAGTTATATTTAGGGGAGATGGATTTTTATTTGGTTTGATTTTTATTTAAAAAAATAAAATAAAATTTTATAAAATAAAAAAAGTAAAATTAAAATTGAATCGAAACCGGTTTCAATCAACTGGTTTAGTTTTGTTATTTTATATTAAAAACTAAAAACTATATTATTTTTGAGCTTTTTTTTTTTTTTTTACTTTCTAACAGGTTTTATGATGGGCTTGGTTTCGATTCAGTTATTTTATATTTGTTAACTAAACCAGTTCAGTTCGGTTTATGTTCTTCAGTTCCAAGCTTATAAAACATAAATCAAACCAGACCGAATATTTTTTTTCAAATATTCTAATCTGTTTAATTAGTTTTTCTTTCATGGTTTAGTTTTTTCAGTTTTTTTTCTGGCTTTTTATGTTTTTTAGTTTTTTTTTCTCATTCCTAGTTTTATTTCTAAATTATTATGGATTACTATAATGAAATTATTTTTTTTTTATCTTTAAATAACTTAAAATTAAACTTTTAATTTAAGGTTTTTTTGGTTTTTTTAGCTCGGTAATTAACTAACAAATCATTTAAGAATGTATATATATATATATATATTAAGTTTTTTCACATAATAAAAATACGTTTTTAACTCTAGTTAAGTAATGCTCTAAAACGCGTGGGGAAAGTACTGTAGTTTTTTCCATACTTTTTTTTCATTTTGTTTTTCTTTGTTTTTCATTTTTTTTTCCTTTGTTTTTTTACATGTTTTTTATTTTCTTTTTTGCCCCCAAGATTGTCGTCTTCTTCTTCTTCTTTGTTTTTTTTTTAATTTTTCCCCACATTTGTTTTTTGTTTTTTTCCCCTTTTTATGGGTTTTACATGTTTTTTTTTCCCAGGATTGTCTTCTTCTTCTTCTTCTTTTTATTCTTTTTTTTTGTGTTTTTTTTTTAAATTATCTTTCTCAATTTTATTTTTAATATCGAATTAGTTGATAATTTAGTTCTGTAATTTTTTTAAAAAAAAAACCTTGTGGAATGTTATAATGTTTCCCTACATAGTTTTTTCTCTCTTTTTTTTCAAAATGGTTTTTGTCGATTTTATTTTTTTAATATTGAGCTGGTTGAGAATTTTTCTTAGTTTTATTCTTTAAAACACTTTGGATTGCTACAGTGTTTCCCCACATGGTTTTTTTTTTGTTTTTTTTTTCAAAATTATCTTTGTTGATTTTTTTTTTCATATTGAGCTTATTGAGAATTTAGCTTCGTAGTTTTTTCTTTAAAACATTGTGGATTACTACAGTGTTCCTCCACATGATTTTTTATGTTATGATTTTTTAAAAAATTATTTTAATATTAAACTAGATGAAAATTTAGTTTTGTAATTTAAAAAAAACATTATAAATTACAATAATTTTTTTTTATATAATTTTTTTTCATAAATTCACCACAACGCACAAATATTCTGCAAGCTTGCGGCCTATTCACGTGGCATGGCATCTTGAATGTAGATCTAGGCCCCGTTTGTTTACTGGAAAGTAGTTTTCTTTTGGAAAGTAATTCAGGGAAAAGTGAATTCCGAAAAAGTATTTTCCGATGTTTGGTAGTGTAAAGGAAAATAAGTTGGAAAACATTTTCCAGTGTTTGGCTATGTCATGGAAAATGGGCTTGAAAATAACTTATTAATATTTTATTTTTCTCAAGTTTTTTAAAATAATGAGGAACAAATCTTACAAATTAAAAAGTTGAATGGGAATGAAATTGAAAAAAATATATAATTTCATAAATTATCTCAAATAAAATAAATAATAATCAAAATAATATAGATCAAATCTAAAAAATTAAAAAAAAATGAAAGATGAAGAAATTAAAATAATAATATTCAACATTTCATAAATTATTTCAAATAAAATAAGTAACAATAAAAAAAATAAGGATCAAATTTGATAGATAAAAAATTTCAATAAAAAAACGATAAGGAAAAAGTAAATAGCAATTACAAAAATAAGGACCAAAGTTAATATAACATTAAAATTTTAAGAGATGAAATTGAAAAATAAATATTCAAAAAAAAATATATATAGCAATCAAAAGTTTGAAGATCAAATTTGATATAATCAGCAAATAATGACATTTCTAAATTTTTCAAAACTTCTGGAAAGTGTTTTCCGCCCAAATTTTTCAGGAAAACATTTTCCTGAAAACCAAGCCAAATTTTTCTTTTACTGGAAAATATTTTCCGTTGACCAACTTTCCTAATGACAAACAAACACAAGAAAGTTTGGAAAATGATTTCCTTGAAACCACTTTCCGAAAAACGAACACAGCTAAAAGGGAAAATTCTTTCATGAAAACAAACTAAATTTTTCTTTGATAGAAAAGTATTATCCGTTGACCGGAAAGTATTTTCCAAAGTGTTTTCTGTTGACAAGCTTTTCTAATGATAAATAAATATAAAAAAATTTTAAAAATTATTTTTCAAAAATTATATTTTGAGAAACAAACATGCCGTAAGGCCAACGAAGATTCTCGAAGTATAAAGAGAATAAGACAGGCTTGAATGACACGTCAAGGAGCATCCAACGGAGATTTTACTTGGGAAACCTCTAGAATTTAGATATAAAATATAATAATTATTTTATAAGTGTCCGACAACTTAATTTATTTCTTTCAACAACCCATTAATAATTGTTTTATTATCTTCATTTATTTCTTTTAATAAGAAATCTGAAAACTAATTTATTAAATATTGGTGTAAAGCTTGTATAGCAACATAAAGATGCGTGAAAGGGCTTCACCGCTTCAGGGCTGCCAGTTGCCCACGTGCGATGCTGCAAGCACCGTTAATGTTGCGGTGGTGGCCAACTCCGATGACATTTTAAGGCAGTGTTTGTAACGTGTTAGATTTAAAAAATATATTTTTTATTTAAAAATATAATAAAATAATATTTTATTTACTTTTTAAAATTATTTTTATAACAAAAAAAATATATTTTTTTGTCTTTTAATGTCTTATATCTTATATCAGAGAAGCTATAATTGATACTAAAAAAATCTCTTCCTTCCGTTCCGATTTAACCAAAACAAAATCTCTCTTCTGCTCCTCGTCGTCTCCAACATGGAAGTCGAAAACCAAGTAAACACCATCGATGTCTGCCAAGTTACTCCTTACTTCGACTCATCGGAGTCAGCTACCGAGTTATCTCTTCCGCTAACCTTCTCCGACATTATGTGGTTGAAATTTCCTCCAGTTGAACGCATATTTTTCTATAAACTCACTGAGTCAACTCCATCTTTCTTCAATTCAGTGATCCTTCCCAAACTCAAACACTCTCTTTCTCATACACTCCTTCATTTCCTTCCTCTTGCCGGCAACCTTATCTGGCCTCCACAAGCCATCAAACCCATCATCCTATACACTCCAGACGATGGTGTTCAGCTCACAATTGCTGAGTCCACTGCTGACTTTCATCTCCTCTCGGGAAATGAAGTCCATGAAGCTGCAGATTCTCGTCCTTATATACCCGAGTTGCCGGTCACTGACTCAAAGGCATCCGCTATAGCTTTGAAAATAACCTTATTTCCTAATCACGGCTTTTGCATTGGCATCTCTGCCCACCATTCAGTCCTTGATGGCAAAAGCTCGACCATGTTTATCAAAGCATGGGCTCACTTCTGCAAACTCGGTGATGAAGACAAACGACAATATCCAGCTTTGTTGACAGAACTAACACCTGTTTTTGACCGCATAGCTATGCAAGACCCTGAAGGGTTGGACATGGTGTATTTGAACAACTGGTTAGAATTAAAATGGCTTGGTGTGGATCTGAACCCAAGAAGCTTACAACTTTTGCCAGCTATAGCAGTTCGATCTAGCTCAGTACGAGCAACGTTCGAGTTATCTCGTGAAGACATAAAGAAACTCAGGGAGAGGGTGCTTGCTAATTTAGTAAAGGAAGGTTCAAAAGAAGCACACCCTATCCATTTATCTACCTTCGTGCTTGTATTAGCACACGGATATGTATCTATAGTTAAGGCAAGAGGGGTTGAAAGTAACAGAAAGATTGTTATGGGATTTGCAGCAGATTGTAGAGCCCGTTTGGACCCTCCAATACATGAGAACTATTTTGGTAACTGTGTCACTTCATGTTGTGCGTTTACAGAAGCAGAATCTCTTTTAGAGGAGAATGGATTTATGCATGTAGCAGAAATGCTAAGTGAGCTTATCAAAAGCTTAGAGAAAGGAGTCCTTGATGGAGCAAAGGAGAAGATGGCAAGCATCCTGAAAGAAGTGGCAGGTGGCGCAGCAGTACTTGGGGTTGCTGGGTCAAACCGATTTGAGGTTTATGGAACTGATTTTGGGTGGGGGAAACCAGAGAAGGTGGAGATAACCTCCATAGATAGGACAGGAGCAATTTCTCTAGCGGAGAGCAAAGATGGAAATGGTGGGGTCGAGATTGGTTTGGTTTTGGAGAAGCATGAGATGGAAAAATTCACTTCTTTATTTGTTGATGGCCTTAAGAACCACTAATTAGTTCTTTCTTTATTCTCCCTGTGACCAGTTTCATTAATTGCTAACTTTCACGGTTTCACCACAAATAAAATACAATTTGTTTGTTTTTCGTATGTAACTCTTTATTCTTATAAATATATGTTAATAGTAACAAAAAAATAATAAAAATAAAAATAATATTAAAGAAGAAAATGGCTCCTTAAAAAAAAGCTCTATCAATTCTCAGAATATTATTTAACCTGTTTATGCTATTTTTAAAAACATGTTAATATATTTTTTCTCTATTGCTATTTTGCTTTTATCTTTCCAACAATGATATTTCCTAGTGTAAATAACATGTTTTATGTATTTATAACATGTTTTATTTCCTGGTGTAAATAACATGTTTTATTTGTTTATAACATGTTTTCATGATTAAGCAGGTTCTACCATTGAAATTCTTGATTTTTTACTTCGACCAAATTAATTAGTGCTCATGCGCCTGCTTCTATGATTACTATCTAATAATATAGTATAAATTAAATTATAAAAAAAGTACCACTAGAAAGTAGAGTTGTCAGGAGTTTTAACAGTATATTATATGAATTTTTTGGGTTGAAGTATGAAGAAATTATAGTTATTCAAAGTTTATAAAAAAAGACAAGTTCAGTTTGGAGTTTGGACCGTAACATAAACTATTGTTTTGCTCCAAGCATAATTCTCTATGCGTTGTCTTGTTTATCTATTATGTGCAACATATTTTATGTGTAAAATATACTTTACAATCCAAATATGTACTGGAGCCACTCAGCTTATGTTTATTGATTATTGGATCTTCAGTTACATTAAATAATAATAAAATAAAAAAACCTAGGCAAGGAGTTAAAGACTCCACCAAAATCCATCTTGAAAACTTCCTCGCTTGAATTTACAGTCAACTCCAGCCAAAAAAAAAAAAAACCCTTGCTTTCTGCTTCCAATTATTGTCTTGACTTTGAAGCCTATACCCTTTACCCAGCACCTCACAAGGCTGACATCCCTCATTAGTCTCTTGCTAGCCACACCAAGCCCAGATAGAATTCTTGTTGTATTTCGTAATTGGATTTCAAAGATCATCTACCAATCAAGAAGTTGAGCTACAAGTCAAAGCAATCAAGATTCGTGAACTTGGTTCTCCTTGTTTTGCTGCTTGTCGAAGATAATGAATTGCAGGAGCTTAGAAGAGTTTTGGTCTTTCTATGTCACTCAACATTCAAAACCATCAACAAGACGATGGCATTTTGTGGGCACGCTTTCAAGTATACTGTTATTGCTGTCATCTTTTGTTTTCAATTTGTGGTTTTTGTTCTTTGTGCCGTTGGTTGGGTATGGATTCGCTTGGTACAGCCATTTCTTTGTGTAAGGGAATGTTCCTGCAACTTTTGGGCATCCAGTTTGGTCTTTTCTATGTGATTGCAAGATGTTCGGATTGATGCTTACTGGTCAGATGGATAGAGAAATCAAGAGGCTCGGAAAGAGGCCCATTTTGCAGGGATTTTGATTGTGTTGTAAGCACCTTTTCTGTTTTACCAGTGAAATAATCATGCATGGAAATTCTCGATTCACAATCTTGCTGACTTTTGACTGTTTCTTGTTTCTCTCTAATGTAAACATGTGTCTAAATTACATGCTCTGAGTATAGATATGTGTACATTCCAGAATCAAAACCCTCTTTTTTTTCCTTTTTTTTTTGGTCTTTTGACAATGAAAGGCCAAAACCTTCACATGCAAGTTTGGTGTTTTTGAATCACGGTAGGGTTACTCCCGTCCGAACAATTTACCACCGTCGTCATCAGTGACCAATATTGAAGATGAGCTTCTAGTCGATCTTCTATCAATACCCATTGTTTTGTTGGTTACCCAAACTAATTAGTGGGTTTTTATAAACCTGCTGCAAAGTCATAAACCCAGCGATAATCGATGAAAGCTAAGTTAGGAGAGTTTTGGAGCTATTGTTCGAGGTTAGACATCAATAAGGAAAAACATGTCGAGGCTCTTAAGCAGTTTGTGTGGTAGAAACAGGGGAACGATGAATGAGAAAGTGAAAAATGCGACAAATAGAGTTAAATGCAAGGAGGTACCTCTGCGGGGGTTGACAATGAGGTTTGTTGTTTCTTGGTTAGCTGCTCCGATTCATGGAAGCTGGAAAGCGAACCTGCGCATCTGTTTCTTTGAACTGAACTGGGACGTTGACCTGCTGTGCTGGGCCGCTGTTTCAAAGGAAGAAAATAAGGTAAGTTATTTGTTGTGCACGTAACGGTGCGCCTCTGTTCCAAGAAGCTCAAAAAGAAATGTTCCAAGTTAAAAGAAGAAAGTGGGGGCAAAACAACCAGAGGTTTGCTGCATGATGGAGAACTAAAGGCCTGTTAGATCACATGATGTAGTCTCCCAGAGAAATGTAAAACGCAAACACATAATATAAGTTACTATAACCTGGATCGACATAAAACAGCTGAAACTGGAAACGATAAACAGCTTGAAGTCGTTGTAAATCCCCCAAGGGTAATGTTAAGCTCAGCTTAACAAGATTGAGAAAGAATAGAAAGAAAAGAGAACAGAAATTGAGAAAGAACAGAAAGAAGAGAGAGCAGAGGAGAAGGAGCAGAGAATTGAGAAGAGAAAGGAGAACAGAGGGAAGAGCAGAGATTGAGAATAATGTTCTGTATTTATGTGAGAAAAAAATACAAAATACAAAGAAAAAAAATAAAACAAAGTGTGAGGGTCCACAAATAAATTCATGATTATCCCCAAATATTTCAAGAATTTTCTGATATAAAAAATGAGCTTATTTAGTTAAATATGAAAATAAAAGAGGAATAAATTATATGAAAATGACAATGACATGAAGGTGTGTTTTGCCAAATTCACTCTCAACAAATAAAAATTTGGGCTGGCTAGGCATGAAGTCTAAAACCAGTCCATTCATATTTTTTTGGACTGGATCTAGCCTATCCATACAGGTTGAGTCGGATCCAACCAGTCTGACTCGGTTATTGGTTTAAACCAATAACGAGTCTAGACAATAGACAGGCGTGAACTAGTTCACATGTTTACTGGACAGTGCGAACCTACCCATTGTTTTTGCCAACTGCGTAGTGTGAAGTGTTAGGGTCACGTTATCGTGTGAAGGATATTATATAATTAGGGATCTTATTAAGAGGATACAAGGATGGTGATCAAATATTCTGTGAAGGAATTGGAGGATATTAGTTTTATAATTTATTCGATTGATTTATCTAGGGCATAACAATTTGGTCCCAATATTGAGTTGTTTTTGCTGTGTTGATTATTTATTGATATGATTTTTTATATATATTTTTAGATTGTTTAATTGATGCAGTCTTTGAGTGCCTTTGCTATATTTAAACATGTGGTCGAAACACAGAAGTAAATGACTTTCTGCTTCTGTCATTTTACTTGTATACCCAATGAAAATTAGTAAATTATTGAATGCCTTGGTTTTGGACTCGCATGTTACAAATAAATTCGGTTAGAACGTCACATTACAATAGAAAGTTAATAAATTTGTGCACTGGTGTTTCGGTAATAATTTTTTTTACTTAAATTATATTTTTTATATTTTCAAGTTATTTTAATATAGTATGTGAAAATTAATTTTCTATGAAAATTTGGTTCACGTACTTGGTTCTTTAAATTTACAGCAATATTGAATGGCATGGCAGGACAAGACCTTTGCAGCTATTGCTCCATTGCGGATATTATAGGTAATAAATGAGGATAAAAAAGGAAATAGTGGGAAAATATTTGTTTTTCCTTTGTTAGATTCATTAAAATCGATGATGGTGCAGCTCACATCTCACTCGACAAGAACATGATTTTTTTTTTCCCTATTAGCACCTTTTTAAAAATATTAATAAAATAATAAAGTTTGAAGAAAAAATTAATAAAATAACATAGTTTATATATATATATAATAATTTAATAGGTGGCATTCAAGCTCGTCACTTTTCTAAATCATGACATTTATAAAAATCCAAACCATAGTCATTCTTGGCTTTTCTATTTCTATAATGACATGAATACGACAAACCTCCCCCTTTGGTTCCTCTAATAGTGGGATTACTATGGTTGTCATGTTGACTACCTCAAAGACCATCCTCTGGTTGAAAACGATTACCTCAATTTCAAAAATAATTTTCAACCAACCCCTTTTGAAAAGAAGTTATCCTCCCTTCTCATTTTCTATATAAATTTTTTTATGTCATGGGTATATTCATGGTTCTATGACTATAATCTACAAAACGGACATCCAATACTTGTTCGCAAATTCAAAATCAAATGGTGGGATTCTTTTGCAGCTGAGTCTAAAAGTTTCAAATAAGCCATTATGGAATGGTTACAAAAACATCAAACAGCTCCCATCATTGATCATCATCCTCAATCAAAGTTTCTAGCCCAAAAAGCTCAAACGGAAGCTCTTCTTGCCTTTGCTAGAACTGAGGAAGAGTACCTATATTCCAAGGCATTGTACAAAGCCAAGACCCGAAAACGGTCTTGCCCCCATCGAGCTCATCTGGCTTGACATCTCTTGCCATTTTCCTTGGATATGATAATGAAGATGACTGTTTTGGTATCTTGCCACCAATCAAGCGATTTTTTAAATAAAAAAAAGAGTATTCCAGGCTTTCTCATGCTCATCTGTTTAGAGCCCATATCTTTTGAGTCACCTGTTTTGAGTCCTTTTTGTTTTAAGCCGCTTTATTTTAGGCTTTTTTCTAAAATATTACCTGCTACTACAAACAAACAAAACCAGTGTCAGTGACAAGAAGACAATAAATGAACGTCCCATAAAAAACATGGGCAATTTCCATTTTGTCATCACCCAATCATGATAGGAAATACCACATGGGTTCACATGGGTTCTACAGGAATTAACCATGGCAAGCAATACCACATAGGTTCACATGGGTTCTGCAGGAATCTCCAAGCTTTCTCAACAAAGTCATTTTGGCCTTTTTCCACGCCAACTCGTCTATAAAAAAGGACTCCAAATTACTTAGAGGGCAGACTATCATTTTCCCTGAGAAAATTTTACTCTTCCTTGAAACTCATATTTGTAACCCATATCCATTCACCTCTGTAACCAATATCTCCTGTATTGATTTATATTACAAACTTAATTAAGATTTTATTATCTATATTATTGTTATATTTTCTGTATTTATATTGTTGTTATATTTTCTGTACATTTAAGTATGCTCTGTGTTTGAACAAGGATCCTGACATTGCTGGTCTTGCCTTGATCATTCACATCAGAAATTTATATGTTTTTACGAGCATTCCTTTTGTTGTTCTTTTAACAAAGTCAGTATATAGGATGGAAACCTGTGACCCGATCTTTTAGATCATATTCAGGTATAAGAACACCACGTACTGATTTTATCTATTGATGAGTTTATCTATTGGTGTGTGTGTGTGTGTGTGCATATATATATTTGTATATATATTTGTATTTTCTCATTTTTTTTATGGGAACCTAAAAATGGGTAACAACAGACAGTATGATGGGTTTTATGGGCAAAATCTAAGTTGGTGTTCTTCATGTTCTTTCCTAAAACATTGCCTTATCTATATGATTCTAACCTATTTTGGTTCATTTCTTTATATCTTCACCTATGCATGACATCATTAGACAATAATATAGGGTTTATTTTCATCAATAACATGTTTTTAATGGGTTTTAATACTAGGATTTTGTTTTTGAATCAAAACCTATTTAGACCAAATCATGATATTAAAGTGATAATCAAAATGAATGAGTATCAAAATATTGATCCTTGCATGATGTCCAACATGTTTGTGTCCTTGATTTGATTATATATGGTATGGGTTGGGATTCACATTGCTAGGTTTCGATTTGAATGTTCTTCGTGTTTTTTTTTTTTGTGAGTTTGATCCGCTTTGACCAAGAAATTTTGAATTTTTGAATTTTTTTTATGGTTAATCTATTTTTTGCTTTGATTTTTTTTTTTCAAGTCAAACCCAAATCTTTGATTCAATTTATGGTCGAATCAAGGATTTTAGATCAACCTGGTTAGGTTAAAATCGGGTCAAAGAGTTAAGATCTTGTTTAGTTTGCAATGTTCTTGCTAAAGGGGTTTTTTTGTTTAAAGGTATGTTTGACAAACATCCTCTTTAGCTTATTTCGATAGTTTTGGTTTTAAGTAAAATGAGATTTTTCCAAATAAACTATAAATAGTAGGGACATTGTGTATCCATAAGCACCTTGTATCCATAAATGAATGATTCGTCCTTCATTTCAAAAACAATTCTTAAGCACCTCGTAAGCTTTTGCCTAGCCGGCTCACGTCTATGACTTGACTGCTCTAAGATCAATTTCATATTTTTTTATATTATTTTTTATTTTTTTATTTTTTTCTTAGGATTCTCTTACTAATTCTTACATTTTGTTTTCGTTATATAACCTAAATATTGTATTCCACTTTCAAGCGATGCATTTACCTAAAATCATGCTAACGTTTTACACAAATAAAAAAAAACATTAAACATTGCAATAACGTACAAGCTAACATATACATATAGTAGTTTGTTTTTTTAATTATAATTATAAAAAACAAATAAAAATAAAACATAATTACAAGTAAATTAAGACCTTTTGATAAAAATAAAGAATTTAAGAAACAAACATATCAATTTGTGACACAGTTTTAAAATTGTTTTTAATAATAGAGCATTAAAAAATAAATATACAATAATTTTTTTAAATAAAAACATTTTTCAATGTATGTCTTCGAACTTACAGTAATTTTAAAATTTTTTGCTTAACTAGAAGCTTGATGCAGCCGAGTCTCACCCTTAACCTTTATTTTCTTCTTTTCTAATTACCAAAACAATTTATCACATTCCCTGATTCCTTTTTATTATTATTATTATTATTATTTGATTAATTTGGGTGTTCGGGACAGCTTTAGTGCACCTCGACTAATCCCACGGGTCTTGATGTTAACGGCCATGTAAGCCTCCAATGGGTTGAGGTTTGTGGGACTCGAACTGGTGACCTCTAGAGAGCAAACTCATGACCTGTCCAGTTGAGCTACACCCTTCAGGATTTTCCCTGATTCCTATTTAATTTTAGCACTGTTTGCCATACAAAGTCAATTTTTTGCCTAGTTTAAATTCAAAATTAAATCATGTATAAATGATATCAATGTGATCCAGTCAACTTAATCCATTAAAAAACAACCTATTTAACTAATAAAAAAAATATAGCAATGAAAATAAAAAAGAAATAATAAAATCTATAGAAAAAAACATCCTACCATAATTTCTTATCTAGACAAGCCATAATGGTATTATAGTTTTTTGAAAAGTATGAATATAGTTTTTTTGCTTACATAAATTTCAATGGTAAAAAGCCATTTAAAAGAGCCGATTGTATTTTAATATATTTGAAACGCAACTATTTTAACAACCTGATATGACCCGGTTGACTTGAAGGGTCTAAAAACAACTCGGACGATTCTCAATAAATCTAATATTAAAATAAAAAAAATAATTCAATTAAAAAAAAATATGAGACTTGAGTGAACTCGTCAAACTCATGACATAGATCATGAGACAAGAATAATATCATTAAAAGAAAATAAAAAAAATATAAATTTAAAAAAAATCGAAGGAGAGAAAAAAAACTAGTAAAAAAGAGAACAGTATTGCAATAAATGTGTAGAAATAATACTTTTATAAGAGAAATGTTAAAATAGTATTTTGTTTAGATCTCTTCTGAAGCGTGAAAAACAAGAAAAAAAAAAAAAAGAGGATAAAATATAATTTTTTTTATTATTATTTTTGACTCTCTATTAAACACGTGTGGAGCTGCTCTTATAATTAAATTGTATAAAAATTATCCGGATGTGACCTGGCAACCGACATTACAATTATTGGAGGGAGCACTAGTTTGGAGTTTGGACCATACATTCCACCAATGAGGACACGAGGGCAGTCCAAACCCTATGTGGTTGTAATCTTCTCACTTGTCCCTCCTTGTAAACCTAAGATTAGCAGACAGACTAAAATCATCTTGAGCAATACAGTTGTGAATTGGTGTTGTCTCCGTCTTCGAGCAACCCTAGCTTTGTCGTTTTGCTAGGTAAAAAAACAGTTTTTCTTAAAAAAATTTAAGTTGTGTGTAATTTTACAGCAGTTATGTCGGGCGAGATGGATTTTTATTTGGTTTGATTTTTATTTATAAAAAAAATAAATAAAATTTTATAAAATAAAAAAAGTAAAATTAAAATTGAATCGAAATCGGTTTTAATTAACTGGTTTATTTTTGTTATTTTATATTAAAAACTAAAAACTATATTATTTTTTGAGCTTTTTTTTTTTTTTTACTTTCTAATAGGTTTTATGATAGGCTTGGTTTCAGTTCAGTTATTTTATATTTGTTAACTAAATCAGTTCAGTTCGATTTATGTTCTTCAGTTCCAAGCTTATAAAACATAAATCAAACCAGATCGAATATTTTTTTTTCAAATATTATAATCTGTTTAATTCGTTTTTCTTTCATGGTTTAGTTTTTTCGGTTTTTTTCTGGCTTTTTATGTTTTTTAGTTTTTTTTTCTCATTCCTAGTTTTATTTCTAAATTATTATGAATTACTATAATGAAATTATTTTTTTATCTTTAAATAACTTAAAATTAAACTTTTAATTTAAGATTTTTTGGTTGCTCAGTAAATGAGTGCTAAAATATCGATCCTTGCATGATGTCCAACATGTTTGTGTCATTGGTTTGATCATATATGGTTTGGATGGGGATTCACGTTGCTAGGTTTTGATTTGAATGTTCTTCGTGTTTTTTTTTTAATGAGTTTGATCTGTTTTGACCAAGAAATTTTGAATTTTTGTATTTTCTTTTTTGTGTTTAATCTATTTTTGGCTTTATTTTTGTTTTTGTTTTGTTTTCAAGTAAAACCCAAATCTTTGGTTCAATTTATGATCGAATTAAGGATTTTAGGTCAATCCAGTTAGATCAAAATCAGGTCAAAAAGTTAAGACCTTGTTTAGTTTGC
The DNA here is from genome assembly GCA_030145905.1 of Populus davidiana. Taxonomy (NCBI): domain Eukaryota; kingdom Viridiplantae; phylum Streptophyta; class Magnoliopsida; order Malpighiales; family Salicaceae; genus Populus; species Populus davidiana. The sequence goes on along the minus strand of CM057792.1, from coordinate 2,788,819 downwards.
AATGTTCTTGCTAAATGAGTTTTTTAATTTAAAGGTGTGTTCGACAAACACCCCTTCCAGCTTATTTTGACAGTTTTGATTTAAGTAAAATAAGATTTTGCCAAATAAGTTATAAATAGTGGGGATAATGTTTGTCTATAAACACCTCGTATCCATAAACTAATAATCCGGCTCACATCTACAACTTGATTGGTCCAAGATCAATTTCATATTTTTTTTCTAATATTTTTTTTTCTTAATGATTTTAATTTCTCTAGGATTGTCTTACTAACTCTTACATTTTGTTTTCGTTATATAACCTAAATATTGTATTCCATTTTCAAGTGATGCATTTACCTAAAATCATGCTAACGTTTTACACAAATAACAAAAAAAAAAAAAAAACATTAAACATTGTAATAATGTACAAGCTAGCATGTACATATAGCATTTTTTTTTAATCTAAAATTATAAAAAAAACAAATAAAAATAAAACATAATTACAAGTAAATTAAGACTTCTTGATAAAAATAAAGAATTTAAGAAAAAAATTATCAATTTGTGACACATAGTTTTTAAATTGTTTTTAATAATAGAGCATTAAAAAATAAATATACAATAATTGTTTTTAAATAAAAACATTTTTCAATGTATGTCCTAGAACTTACAGTAATTTTGAAAATTTTTGCTTAACTAGAAGCTTGATGCGGCTGAGTCTCACTCTTAATTTTCTTCTATTCTAATTACCAAAATCATCTGTCACATTCCCTGATTCCTATTTAATTTTAGCAGTGCTTGCCATACGAAGTCAATTCTTTACCTCATTCAAATTTAAAATTAAATTATATATAAATTATATTAAAATAATTCCGCCCATTTGATTGATTAAAAAACAACATATTTAACTAATTAAAAAATATAATAAAAAATAAGAAAGAAATAATAAAATCTATAGAAAAAACATCCTGTCATAATTTCTTATCTAGACAAGATTAAAGCATTTTCAATGAAAAATACTATTTAAAATAGCTAAATTAATAATATAATTTTTTGAATAGTGTAAATATAGTTACACTATATTTAATATGTGTTCTAGATAAAAATTTAAGATTAAAAAATTTATTTATTTATTTTAAATTTTAAATTTAAGTCTTATGATGGTTAATATAATAATTATTAAAAATTAAGATGATAATTAATTTAAAAATTTATAAAATTAATCTAAATATATAAAAACTGATTCGAAAAATTATGTTAATAATAAAAAAAAGATTGACATTCAGAATCAAATCATCTTGAGCAGTACAGTTGTGAATTAATGGTGTTGTCTCCCCTTCGAGTTAACTTAGCTCGTCGTTTAGCTAGATGAAAAAATGGTTTTTCTTAAAAAACATTAAATTATGTATAAATTTTACCGCAGTTCTTATTTAGGGGATAATTTTTGGTGTTGTTTGATTTTAATTTATAAAAATAAAATATTTTATAAAATAAAAGAAATAAAACTGAAATTGAATTTTAACCGGTTCTAATCGATTGATCTTGATTCGATTATTTTATGTTAAAAATTAAAACTCAATCTATCATTTTTTATTCGATTATTTTATATTAAAATTTAAAAATTATATTTCTTTTTTATTTTATTTTTAGATGAGTTTTATGATGGACTTGATTTCGGTTCGATTTGATTATTTTATATTTTTTAATTAAATTAGTTTAGTTTGGTTGATTTCTTTCAATTTCAGAATTATAAAATAAAAATCGGATCAAAATGAAATTTTTTTAAAATATTCTAATCTGTTTAATTATTTTTTGTTTTATAGTTTAGTTTTTTTATTATTTTTTTTGGTTTTTTTGATTTTTCAGTTTTTTTCTCATTTCTAATTCTATTTTTTTTTTTGGCATGGTAATTATTAACAGATTATTTGAGAATGTATATATATTTTTAAGTTTTTTCACATAATAAAAATACGTTTTTTATTCTAGTATGTAGATCTAAAGCCATCGAAGATTCTCGAAGTATAAAGAGAATAAGACAGGCTAAGGAGCCTCCACCGGAGATTTTACTTGGAAACCTCTAAAATTTAGATATAAAATATAATAATTTTTTTATAAGTGTCCGACAACTAATTTATTTCTTTCAACAACCCAATAGTTGTTTTATTATCTTTATTTATTTATTTTAATAAGAAATCTGAAAACTAATTTATTAAAATATTGGTGTAAAGCTTGTATTGCAACATAAAGACAATAAACAAACTGTAAAATCAGAAGGCAGTTGGCAGTGGGTTTGAAAATATTTAAAAAAAAAATTGATTTTTTTTTAATTTTAAATTAATAGATTTTTAATATTTTTAAATTATTTTGATATATTAATTTTAAAAATAATTTTTAAAAATAAAAAAAATTATTAATATATTTTTTTGAATGAAAAATACTTTAAAAAATAACTATATCTATAATTACAAATACCATGATATTTGAAGGGAGTGTATGAAACGTGTTATATTTTTTTAAAATATGTTTTATTTAAAAATATAATAAAATAATATTTTATTTATTTTTTAAAATTATTTTTTATAACAGTTTTTTTATCTTTTCATATCTTATATCTTATATCAGAGGAGCTATAAGTGATACGTAAAACCTGTTCCTTCCGTCCCGATTTAACCAAAACAAAATCTCTCTTCTGCTCCCCGTCGTCTCCAACATGGAAGTCGAAAACCAAGTAAACACAATCGACGTCTGCCAAGTTACTCCTTACTTCGACTCATCGGAGTCAGCTACCGAGTTATCTCTTCCGCTAACCTTCTACGACATTCTTTGGTTGAGATTTCATCCAGTTGAACAAATATTTTTCTATAAACTCACTGAGTCAACTCCAACTTTCTTCAATTCAGTGATCCTTCCCAAACTCAAACACTCTCTTTCTCATACACTCCTTCACTTCCTTCCTCTTGCCGGCAACCTTATCTGGCCTCCACAAGCCATCAAACCCATCATCCTATACACTCCAGACGATGGTGTTCAGCTCACAATTGCTGAGTCCACTGCTGACTTTCATCTCCTCTCGGGAAATGAAGTCCATGAAGCTGCAGATTCTCGTCCTTATATACCCGAGTTGCGGGTCACTGACTCAAAGGCATCCGCTATAGCTTTGAAAATAACCTTATTTCCTAATCACGGCTTTTGCATTGGCATCTCTGCCCACCATGCAGTTCTTGATGGCAAAAGCTCGACCATGTTTATCAAAGCATGGGCTCACTTCTGCAAACTCGGTGATGAAGACAAACGACAATATCCAGCTTTGTTGACAGAACTAACACCTGTTTTTGACCGGATAGCTATCCAAGACCCTGAAGGGTTGGAGATGGTGTATTTGAACAACTGGTTAGAATTAAAAAGGCCTGGTGTGGATCTCAACCCAAGAAGCTTACAACTTTTGCCAATTATAGCAGTTGGATCTAGCTCAGTACGAGCAACGTTCGAGTTATCTCGTGAAGACATAAAGAAACTCAGGGAGAGGGTGCTTGCTAATTTAGTAAAGGAAGGTTCAAAAGAAACACACCGAATGCATTTATCTACCTTTGTGCTTGTATTAGCTCACGGATTTGTATGTATAGCTAAGGCAAGAGGGTTTGAAAGTAACAGAAGGGTTCTTATTGGATTTGCAGTAGATTGTAGAGCCCGTTTGGACCCTCCAATACATGAGAACTATTTTGGCAACTGTGTCAGTTCATGTGCTGCGTTTACAGAAGCAGAATCTCTTTTAGAGGAGAATGGATTTATGCATGTAGCAGAAATGCTAAGTGAGCTTATCAAAAACTTAGAGAAAGGAGTCCTTGATGGAGCAAAGGAGGCGAGGGCAAGCTTCATGAAAGCAGCGGCAGGTGGTGCAGCAATACTTGGGGTTGCTTGGTCAAACCGATTTGAGGTTTATGGAACTGATTTTGGGTGGGGGAAACCAGAGAAGGTGGAGATAACCTCCATAGATAGGACAGGAGCAATTTCTCTAGCGGAGGGCAAAGATGGAAATGGTGGAGTCGAGATTGGTTTGGTTTTGCAGAAGCATGAGATGGAAAAATTCACTTCCTTGTTTGTTGATGGCCTTAAGAACCATTAATTAGTTCTTTCTTTATTCTCCATGTGACCAGTTTCAATAATTGTTAACTTTCACCACAAATAAAATACAATCTGTTTGTTTTTCGTATGTAACTCTTTATTCTTATAAATATATGTTAATAGTAACAAAACAATAATAAAAATAAAAATAAAAATAATATTAAAGAAGAAAATGGCTTTTTGAAAAAAAGCTCTCTATCAATTCTCAGAATATTATTTAATCTGTTTATGCTATTTTTAAAAACATGTTAATATATTTTTTCTCTATTGCTATTTTGCTTTTATCTTTCCAACAATGATATTTCCTAGTGTAAATAACATGTTTTATGTATTTATAACATGTTTTACGTACTTATAACATGTTTTCATGATTAAGCAGGTTCTACCATTGAAAATCTTGATTTTTTACTTCAACCAAATTAATTAGTGCTCATGCGCCTGCTTCTATGATTACTATCTAATAATATAGTATAAATTAAATTATAAAAAAAGTACCACTAGAAAGTAGAGTTGTCAGGATTTTTAACAGTATATTATATGAACTTTTTGGGTTGAAGTACGAAGAAATTATAGTTATTCAAAGTTTATAAAAAAAAGACAGAAGTTCAGTTTGGACCGCAACATAAACTATTGTTTTGCTCCAAGTATAATTCTCTATATATGCGTTGTCTGGTTTGTCTATTATGTGCAATATATTTTATGTGTAAAATATACTTTACAATCCAAATATGTACCGGAGCCACTCAGCTTATGTTTATTGATTATTGGATCTTCAGTTACATTAAAAAAAAAAACAAAAAAAAAACCTAGGCGGGAGTTAAAGACTCCACCAAAATCCATCTTGAAAACTTCCTCGCTCGAATTTACAGTCAACTCCAGCCAAAAAAAAAAACCCTTGCTTTCTGCTTCCAATTATTGTCTTGACTTTGAAGCCTATAGATCCTTTACCCAGCACCTCACAAGGCTGACATTCCTCATTAGTCTCTTGCTAGCCACACCAAGCCCAGATAGAATTCTTGCTGTATTTCGTAATTGGATTTCAAAGATCATCTACCAATCAAGAAGTTGAGCTACAAGTCAAAGCAATCAGGATTCGTGAACTTGGTTCTCCTTGTTTGGTTGCTTGTCGAAGATAATGAATTGCAGGAGCTTAGAAGAGTTTTGGTCTTTCTATGTCACTCAACATTCAAAACCTTCAACAAGACGATGGCATTTTGTGGGCACGCTTTCAAGTATACTGTTATTGCTGTCCTCTTTTGTTTTCAATTTGTGGTTTTTGTTCTTTGTGCCGTTGTTTGGGTATGGATTCGCTTGGTACAGCCATTTCTTTGTGGAAGGGAATGTTCCTGCAACTTTTGGGCATCCAGTTTGGTCTTTTCTATGTGATTGCAAGATGTTCGGATTGATTCTTACTGGTCAGATGGATAGAGAAATCAAGAGGCTCGGAAAGAGGCCTATTTTGCAGGGATTTTGATTTGTGTTGTAAGCACCTTTTCTGTTTTACCAGTGAAATAATCATGCATGGAAATTCTCGATTCACAATTTTGATTGTGTTTCTCTCTAATGTAAACATGTGTCTAAATTACATGCTCTGAGTATAGATATGTGTACATTCCAGAATCAAAACCCTCTTTTTTTTTCTTTTCTTTTTTGGTCTTTTGACAATGAAAGGCCAAAACCTTCACATGCAAGTTTGGTGTTTTTGAATCACGGTAGGGTTACTCCCGTCCGAACAATTTACCACCGTCGTCATCAGTGACCAGTCATCAGTGACCAATATTGAAGATGAGCTTCTAGTCGATCTTCTATCAATACCCATTGTTTTGTTGGTTACCCAAACTAATCAGTGGGTTCTTATAAACCTGCTGCAAAGTCATAAACCCAGCGATAATCGATGAAAGCTAAGTTAGGAGAGTTTTGGAGCTATTGTTCGAGGTTAGACATCAATAAGGAAAAACATGTCGAGGCTCTTAAGCAGTTTGTGTGGTAGAAACAGGGGAACGATGAATGAGAAAGTGAAAAATGCGACAAATAGAGTTAAATGCAAGGAGCCCTTTCTCCGTGACTCAAGTGACTACGGTACCTCTGCGGGGGTTGACAATGAGGTTTGTTGTTTCTTGGTTAGCTGCTCCTATTCATGGAAGCTGGAAAGCGAACCTGCTCATCTGTTTCTTTGAACTGAACTGGGACGTTGACCTGCTGTGCTGGGCCGCTGTTTCAAAGGAAGAAAATAAGGTAAGTTATTTGTTGTGCACGTAATGGTGCGCCTCTGTTCCAAGAAGCTCAAAAAGAAATGGGTGTGCGAAAAATCAAAGAGAAATGTTCCAAGTTAAAAGAAGAAAGTGGGGGCAAAACAGCCAGAGGTTTTCTGCATGATGGAGAACTGAAGGCCTGTTAGATCACATGATGTAGTCTCCCAGAGAAATGTAAAACGCAAACACAAAATATAAGTTTATATATATATATATATATATATATATATATATATATATATATATATATTTGCTGCACCAAGCAAGTGTCCTCATGGGAATCCAGGGATGTTTCTGTGAGGATGTAGTTTCCTCATCAAAGGCCAGCGATGTGGAGCCTTCGACAACAGAAAAATACAACATTTCAGCCTAAAGAAATGCATGTTTAAACATATAATCAACAGTCCATATACCCCAAGTCCCAGCAAACCTAGTAGAGATTGGAATCCATGTTCCTTTATGCCCAGTTTCAGACAGCAATCTAGCTTGCACCCGATGAAAGGGAGCATTGTTTTAAGACCAAAAAGGAAACAGCAACAAATGGAAGCAGACAAAGCACGAAGAGCAAAAGACCCAGGAAAAAAACGCAAGTTAAACCACCAGTACCACCATAACCTGGATCAACATAAAACAACTGAAACTGGAAACGATAAACAGCTTGAAGTCGTTGTAAATCCCCCAAGGGTAATGTTAAGCTCAGCTTAACAAGATTGAGAAAGAATAGAAAGAAAAGAGAACAGAAATTGAGAAAGAACAGAAAGAAGAGAGAGCAGAGGAGAAGGAGCAGAGAATTGAGAAGAGAAAGGAGAACAGAGGGAAGAGCAGAGATTGAGAATAATGTTCTGTATTTTCTTCTCTCCAACACGTTTCCATACACCAGTTTATATACAAGCTTTTATTCTTCTACTAACTGTAAATATATTCCAGCCTACTGACTCTAACTACTTCCTTAACTCAACTGCTTTTCTAACTAATTAACTACTAACTATATTCTTTCAATGCTGTTGTTGCTTCTTGTTGCTCTCTTTCCAGCCTTTGTCATGTCTCCTAGTTCGTAACAGGTAATTAACGCAGAACATGAAAACTTAAAAAGGACTGAAAATCACCAGCAAGGCCTCAATGAATCAGAGCAGTAGTCCTGTAAAGAGCCAAACAACATGCAAAGAGAAAGAAATCACTAAAAAATCTTAAAAGAACGCACGGAATAACCCAAGAGTTCAAAGGACCCCCATCAAGCCTAGCGATGGAAAAAACCCAAAGATCCTAAAGAAGCAAAAAAGATCATATAACATAAGCCGCACAACGTTTAGTCTAAACATCAAAACAAAATCAAAATCAGAAATAACAATCACAGAGAAGTAAACTCAAATGAAATACACACCACAACCAAACACTCAGCGCAGGCCAGCAGACCTCCGAAAAACACCAAAGCTCAGAACAGCAAGAACAAACAAAATCGATGGATCGTTGCAAACAACTACAACCAAGGCAAAAACAATCATTGAATGCACACAATACACAAAACCTAACCAATGATCAAAGAAAACAAACAAACTTATCATAAAAATAAGTAAAGACAGAGAAAGTGTCACAGAACAACGAAATGAGCAAAAAAAAAAAGGACAAGAGCAAACATCAAGCCATCATGAAAGCCAAGAGTGCATTAAAAAGAAAGAAACAGAAATCAGTGCAGAATAAAAAATAAAAAGAAACAGAAATCAAAAACCCAAGAATCCAGAATAAAGCACCATTAACCTGGATGAAAAAGTACCTCACCAACAAACACACCAGCACCAGGAGCCGTAATCCACACAAGCTGTTCCAAAACTCCCACGGCAAAAGAAACCTGCGAGGAAGAAAACCAAAACCCAACTATGAACATCACCAGGAAAGAATTGGGCCAATGATCAAAAGCTATTAAGAAACAGAGCAAAGAAAGCAGAGCCCACAGAAGCAAAGGACAAGTAACGATAATGGTAAGAGCAAAAAAAAAAAAAACTAAGAGAGCAGGCAACTGAGAGAGACTGAAACTCTGAGAAGCACAGCTACCAGACAACCCAATAAATCCAGCTAAAATAATGGGAATCAACACACATTCCACGGCAACCAATGGGAAAAGAAATTAATGCTCATAATATTCCAGAGCGAAATCCAAGCTCGAATTGATTCTATCTGGTGCAAAAATAGTAGAAAATAACAAAATGAAGGTTATACGAGACTAATGTAGAAGGCTTGATGAACAGCTGCAAAATATTCACCGAGAAATCTAAGAATATATGGTTAATCAACGAAACAAATGGCAAGAACAATGGGTGGAGCAAAACAAAAGGAATGATCAGATCAACTTACAGATTAAAGCTCTGGCAAATCAATTCCAGTTTTATATAGCTACTCAGAGATTGGAAAGGGAAGTTGGAGACAACTCCAAAGGAATCTTGAATACCCCACGAATGGGAAAAGAAGTTAATGCTCATAATATTCAGGAAAAAGTTCTTAAACAATGATAGGAAAGGAAGGTGGACATTAGTATTATTTTGAATGTACCCCGTGGATGGTAATTTTTAAATAATGATTGATTTTTTTTTTCTTCTAAAAATGGTTTGAATATAACGATATTATACGTGAGTGATCGATAATTTTATGTGTTTTAACTTTTACTGCTCCTTCAAATTCAATTAATAAAGGTGAAAATATTTTTATTATCAGATCATTTACTGCAAATATAAATAATAACATGTTTGACAATTAATTTCCTAATCATCATGGATTTAACTATTCTAGAGCCATTGACAATCAAAATAATGATCCGTTAGACTCGAATGTTATGGTGAATGATGATTATATTAATGATGAAATCATACCTTCTATTCCTGAATTTGAATATATTTGTTTAGTCTGGTTTTGTTTTTAATGATTAGACACTTAGTCATATATATATATTGAGAGGGTCTGGATTGATTAATGTAGTTAAATGATGGCACATTGCATGTTCATTTGAATATTGAGTCCAACGGGTGAACTTTATATTTGTTCAATTACAATATATGTAAGCACATGAATGTAAGTGGTATTTGCATGGGAAATATTATAAAAGATCATAGTCATTTAAGTTAGTAAAGTTAAAAGGGTTACACACATGTGTTTTTTACCTTTGTTAAAAAAGATCATCACCAGCTTATTGCAAATTTTATTGTTAATGCCATGTCAATCCTTGTGATGAATAATCTTTCAATGACGATTTCAAAACAAAATAAAATTACATTACAAGTATAAAATTTCATATGACAAAGCATGGGTTGTAAAATAAAAGTTATTGATTGCAATTGCTTTTTGTACAAATAATAGGTTATTCCTTTTAGCTTTTGTAATTGCTAATGAAGGAAATAATTCTAATTAGGTACAAATATTTGTTACTGGTGCTGGAACATGTATATGTATAATATTATATAGACATGCAAACATCAATAATGGTGTAGCAGAAGTCTGGTTTGAACCTATACGATACCATTGGTATTGTGCCAACTATTTTATTAGCAACTTCAATCATAAATTCAAAGACCTGGCTACAAAAAAAAAAATTTGATGAGGATGTATTACAAACCTTCAAAGCATAAATTTGATTTGTGGTATGAAAAAATATATAAGTTGGACTCAATATGTAAAGAATGACTTGAATTAGAGCCAAAAGAAAAATGGGCTTTATGTTATGATGGTGGTAATTGATATGGTAATATGACAACTAATCTTTTAGAATCATTTAATCATAATCTAAAAGGTGCTTATGTAATGCCTATTTTAGCTCTGATGCAATTAATATTTTATAGGTATAATAGTTATTGGGTTAAATGAAGACATTAAACTAATGTTGAAATTCAACATGGTAAAATTTAGCCACCAGCAATTGACATTGAGCAAGGATAACTCTGGAGATCATATTACAATGTTGTTTAACTCTGAGAAAGATGTGTTCTAGATCAACACTCTTATTAAATCGAGTGTTGTTAAAGAAGTTAGATGGATAATCAGTTTGAATTGTAGAATATGCATATGTGGTAAATGGAAGACATTTCAACGATCATGTTCACATGTTCTTTCATGTTGTGCCAAGAATCACATAGACTTCACATAGTTTGTTAATGATCATTATATGATTTAGAGCTACAGATTAGTATATGGCATATCATTCCATCCATTACCAAACAAGTTAGAATGGACTGATAACACTAGACCTCGAGTTGAAACATACTAATCTAGATGGAAATTTGGGTGTGGTCAATGATGTCAACTCGTTTGCACAACGAGATGGATGCAAGAAAATGTCATGCACAATATAGGTATGGCAGATGCAATTATATGGGCTATAATAGGAAAACATGTCATAATATACATTGTATGTATGGCAATACAATTATATGCAAAATAAATATTATTTATTTATCATGTTGTGGTATATTAATATTTTTTTATGCACATCAAACTTATCTAGTTTCACATTTATCGCAAGAATTATTTGTTAGGATCTCGTGCATTTGAGGTGGCAAATCGTAACTTATGTTGAGTGTTCATATTTGGATGATGATTAGGGACAACATGAGTATCAATAGAAAGAGAAAGACTATGATTAGGGGGGCATGATCATGATCACAGAGAGCATTAATCACAGTACATGCCTATTGAACCCATTGATATTTTTGTTTTGCGGTTGTAGGATTGACATCAATTGGAGGATGTATTCGCCAACATTGTAAGAATTTTTAATTTTAAAATATTTTTAATTTATGTTTAATTCACTTATATATGTATGTACTTACAATTTAAATTATTGTGCAGGATAAGACCACTATTATTTATTATTGTACACATAGGCGGATGAGACTTGATGAGCGGGTCCAATCATATATGTTCCAGACAGGTTTTTTTTTTTTATATGTAACTTGTTTAGAACGCACCAAGCTTGACTATGACTTGATCTATGTACTAATTGAGCTATAGAGATGTGAGACACACATGTTCCATATTAGTTATGGAGAGATGACACCGATAGTATAAGACATTGTGATTTTGCTTGAATTGTCCATTGATGAACGAGTAGTGGCATCTTTTAATGTTTGTTATAGGATTGCGTTATGCGAGTGATTATTTGGATTGACACCCCCTCCTTTTAAATTGAAGGAGGTAGCATAAGTCTTAAGTGGATTGAGAAGTCATTTACAGCACCACAAATTGATGCTAAGGAGAAGCGAAGGTACAAAATAAATTATAAATCTAATGTGTTAATTATTTGTTAAGTTTGAATGAGTTATTATTGTAATTTTAACATGTTATGTAAGTATGTCAAAGCATATATACTTTATTTGTTTAACAATGTAATATTCACGGACTTAATTGAAAGATATGTGCCTTTAATTTATATGACACTTCTAGATGATTTTGATGTCATCCCCATATATAGCTGGAGATTTGTTATCATGGCATACTTGTACAAGCATCCATGTCTTGCATGCATGAAAAAGGGTCAAACAGGTTGAGGATATTTGTTACTTTTACAAGTATGAAGTGAGAAATACTATCTAGACTTTAAATATTTATTGTTAACATAAAATAACACAAAAGGTTTTTATTGAATAACAATTATGGTCATGGGAACATTTTCATGTGAATAAACCTTACCTTATATACCTTAATTGTCATCTATAATTATCCAGACTATAAGAGTTACACTTTATTTACCACTCGGATGCAGGTATTGTGATATTATTTTACAATTATATGAATTTATATTGTGTAATTTTAACTTTAAAAAATACAATTAAACTAACATATTTTTAATGTTAAGTTGTGTGTTAGTAGAGTATTTGAAAATAATTCAACACATATATTGGTATTTTATCGGAGTGAGCTAAACAAATATCATGCTATCTAAGATTTGTTTTTCAACCATTGGTTTAATAAAAATCATTACAGTTCACTGAATAATTATCGTTTAATATTTAAAAAAATTTATATTGTACAAGTGATATGGGCATCTTATTCGAATGAAAGATTAGCTGTTGCTTTAGCTATTTGTACTACCAGGACATACATATGAACATCAGTAGTCCCACTGATATTTCTTGAGATGGTCGAGCTATATTGTCCAAACCAGGTAATGTGACAGATTGGCTACAAACAACACATTCTAGATGACATTGATATGAGTGATGCATTGCATGTTATAACTTGTCGGGGTAAAAATGATGATTTTGACTACTTAAGCTGACATGAAGTTTATGTATCATAATGGGATGCATAGAGGAATGGAATATTTACAGAGATGCATCATATGATTACATATGAGAAGTATATGATTTGGTACATGAGTATCACATGTCGAGTCATTGCTTTAGATCTCGAGCAGGTTTCTCCACCTAGATACATGTAATACAAGTAACATGCCCAACAAATTCAAAATCTCATATGCAATCGAATCGTTTTTATAATTAATATTTGTTAAACTTTGGATTTTATGTATTGATTTTTTAATTTAACATTAACGTTTTATTAATACTAGGTTGGCTTCATGTTGCAGGAGGTTCAAGAGGCTACATCTTATCTTTGTAATATTAACGAAGAAAGTGAAGTTCATACCATTATGCCCTTATGGATAAATGTTTGCTACACTAGACTTGATACCTTTAAAGAGAGGTTAACTTTTGATGATGTCATGGCAGAGGAAGAAGTCATTCAGGCAAATGCAGGAGCTAGATCCAATCATACTATTGATGAACCTAGATTATCTCGTAGGCAATATAGATGTAGATAGATAAATAAGTTATGTTTATATATTTTATGATTACTTGAATATTGTATTATTGAATTATTTTTTATTCATTTTGCATGTATATATGTTTTTTTTGTTTTTTTTTTTTGCATTCCTAGGTTTACTTGTGATTATGAAATGTAAGAATTTGTTGAGTTTCATTATAATTTGTTGATTGGGGTTATTGTTGTTTTTTACAGGGTTTTTTTTTTTTTAAGTAGGACAAGATTTTTGATATCTTAATATAGGGAAACGAAAAAATCTTAAAATTTTATTAAAATTTTAAAATTTTGAACTCTCTAAAATCATAAAATAAATTAAATTTTATATCAACAAAAATTATGATTTTATGAACTTTTTCAAACTCAAAACCAATTTTTTTTTTTGAAAAATGGACAATAGCCAAAATGGTTTGATTGTTTTGAGAAACAGTCAAACTATTTTGGCTATTGCCTGACCATTTTTTAAAAATGTTTAGTTATTTCTCAAAATGATATGCGGTTTGAAATGTCTAGATTGACAAAAATATACATTTGATTTAATGATGCGTTTCTGAACCGTGACAAAATTATAATTGATGTCGCGATTCACAACTGCGACATCTAGTCAAATGTCGTGGTTTAGAAATGCGACATTTCAATATTGTCGCGTTTTTAAATCACAACCTCCTCAAACTGTGTTATTTCATCAAAAAAATTTCATCTCATGTTAATTTGCTATTTATTTGTGTTTCGTGTGCTCTTTCCTAATTTACCCCTCCAATCTAATAGAAATTGTACCTGCATCTTGACATCAATGACAACTCCCTTCTCTCTCCAATCAAAACTATCATGTAAACCATTAAAATCAATGGAAGAAACATAACCTTTCTTTACTGGTTCATTACTACCACCCAAAACACCAATATACATTATCTTAAACTCCTCCTTGATTAAGTCCTTAAATAAATAGTGTCTAGTGCCTGGTACTCAACAACTTTGAAGGGTGTTTAAGAGTATCGTAAGGTTAAGTGTGATAGCTTTTTTTTTTTTTTAATGTACAACTCATTAAATGTATAAAAAGCTATCATCAAAAACAAGTTTTATATATATATATATTTTTGTTCTTATTGAAGATCCCAAGGCGGTGAACATTCTCTTTGCTGTACTTTTGTATAAATATCTTGAACTTCTCTTTAGTTCCCCGAAGGTGAAGATCATTTTTCATGAGCTTATTGTTGTGAAGGGTAGGATTGTCTTTGACTAGGAGGACTGTTGGGTCTCGTGGATTGTCATAGAGAGATGACCACTTTATTATTAAAGTTTTATATATTTTTTTATATTCCATTGGGTGTCTAAATTAACTTGCGTGTACTTCAATTAACTTCACGAGTCTAAAGTTAATGGCCATGTAAGTCTTTAGTGGTTTCAAGGTTTGTAGGACTCGAACTAGAGACCTCCGAAGAACAAACACAAGGTCTGACTAGTTGAACTATACCTTTTAGAGTTATTAAAATTCGATTTGGGGAGAGGATTGTACGAAGGAGAATTCAAATCTGTACTATACTTAATTTATGTCTTTATTGTATATTATTTATAAGAGTAAATTTATTTATTTATTTTTATTTTATTTTATTTTATGTCTTGAATTGAAAGTAAAGTATATAATCCAACTATAAAAACTCGATGTAATTTTCTATTATTATTATTATATATAATGAGAAAGAATGTTTCGATCGACCATTATCTTCAATCAACATGTGTAGAGTATGGTGGAAGAACCCATGCCTTTGAAAATTCTTATTATTTATAAAATATATTAAAAAAGGAAAAGATAATAATAATAATAATAATAACAGAAGAAGAAAAGGCAAAGAAAGTAAGAAACAACAGCGTTTTGAGTGAAACGGTTTTCAGTGTCACTACTCCTTCAATATCACTGTAGCAAAAATCTCCATCTTCTCATCCCCCCCCCCCTCTCTCTGCGACCTCAAAATCCAAATTCCCAATCCTAATGAATCCCTAATTTCCCTATCTCTCTCTCCAACAGTATGGACTCTCGGCGAGCTCCAAGAACCGCAAGCGACCCGAAAGTCCGTAAAGTGGGGTTTTTTACTGCTCCACCCGACCGCTCTCTATCCGGTCCACTCGACCACCCAATCTTCTCTTTCCCCACTTCTCCTCCTCCTGTTGTCGACAACTCCTCTCCTTCCGCCGGCAACTCTCTCTCTCCCGTCATGATCCCTCCTCCTCGCCACTCCTCCGCTACCCTCTCCCCTCTCCGCCGTGACTCCGCAGAACTCTTCCCCCCTTCTGCTTCCCCCACCTCCCCCGCCTCGTTCTCCGATGATGTGGCGGTGGCGGTGATGGGGAGGGGTGCTGTTGCTGCTTCGAGTAGCTTGCCGGGAGGGTTAGGGTTTGATATTGCGGCGGTTAAATCAGCCGCGAGTAGTGTTCCGGCAAGTGGATTGACTACCGTCTCAGTTGTCAACAATTTGCCTATTGGCATTTCTGGTATTGCCTTTTTAATTTAATTATCATATTGAATTATTATTTTCTTATTTAAATATGATTTTTCAAATTAAATCAATTTATTGTGGTCATTTTGTGATGCATGATTTGTGAGGTAATGCTTAAATTTTTTATTTTTAGTTGAGGTGACTCAAGGCCGTAAGGAAATGATTAAAAATTATATGTGATTGCAGAAAAGGGTGGTGGGGTAGCAGTGGAAATGCAAAATGATCAATCTACACGTTCCAAGTCATTGAAAGAGAAAACTACTAAAGCAGAGAGGCGTGCACTTCAAGAAGCTCAAAGAGCTGCGAAAGCCGCTGCCAAAGGTGAATACAGCTCTATTATTTTATTTTGACATGTCAATTTATTTTTTTCCGGTGCTAAAAGTTTGTTCTATCGATATTGCCTGAAATTAGTTATGTTTAATTACTACTCCATGTGCTCGGATGTCTTAAATTTTTGTTTGGGTTATGAGCAAATGAAGTTTTTTCTCTCATCCTTTTTTGTTTGGTTTTTATGTTGTCAAATTTCTCATGGAATAAAAGGGATGCCCTGTTGAAGGTCGTTAGTTTTCTTTTGTCTAGCACAGCTGTTTTTAGGCTTTGTTATAATAACCCAGTCTTTAATTATGGTTTCTATCATGGGTGGGTTATTAGCTGAAGGTGGTAAGACACCGGCTGCTGCTGCTGCTTCTGGAGCTGTAGCTTCTGTGAATACAAAGTCAACTAAATCTGTGAAGCCACCTCCTTCACAGAAGAATGATAGTTCTACAGTTGCAGCTTCAGAGAAGAAGGGAGGTGATAGGCCACCAGAAAAGGATAGAAAGAAGGAAGTCCCACAACCACGCATGCAATATGATGACAAGAGTCGGGTGGAAAAGGCAAAGAGGCGTGCTGTGGTGAAGCAAACAGAAGCTAGGAATAGAGTTGAGTTGTTCAGGCATTTGCCTCAATATGAACGTGGAACTCAGCTCCCTGAACTTGAGTCTAAGTTCTTTGAGCTGGATCCAATGCACCCAGCTGTCTATAAGGTATTCATTTGAAGTAGTTAGTTTGCACCTTCCGTGGACATATCTTCTGGTTATTATACATTGAATGAATTTAACAATCTTAGATAACTATATGAACCGGAATAATCTTTTTGATATAGTCTATATAATGTTGTGTACCTGCTATCCATGATCTAGTCTGCATTTGATTCTATTTAGAAGTTAGTTGATGATTGCTACTTTTAGCTGGATGGTCATGTATATGGCAGTTACTGACGAACCTTTAGCAGGGATATTTCTGTAATCTTGCAGTAATAAAGCTTGGTGGAAATTTCGGTTATCAGTAGTTTTATTTTTATTTGATTTTCTTAATTAGTTAGGAACTCTTTACTTGTCCTTGTGGTATTTAGTTTTTCTTCCTAGATTAGGATATCTCGAGTCTATACGTTCCAACATTGTACTAGCTTCTAAACATAGTTATTTTGGGAATAATCTTTTTCCTAGTGTGAATTTCTTAGTAGTGTGAGTTCATTAAAGCTGTGACTTTTTTTCGTACATGAGTCCTGTAAAAGGAATCGGTGAGGCTATCAAGGTTAAAATGTGTTTCCAGCAGAATCCTATCATCATTCCTGCCCCATTTCTACCTTATAACACACAATTTCAAACCCTAATCTCCCTTATTGTAAATCCCTAAACCTCTTAAACACTACCCACCTATATTGATTGCAGTTTATAAGTGATTGAGTGTTCTGGTGTTGCTGTCCAATTGTTGAACTTTTCTTCTTGTTGACAGGTTGGATTGCAGTATTTGTCAGGAGACATATATGGTGGCAATGCTCGTTGCATTGCAATGCTTCAAGCATTCCAAGAAGCCATTAAAGACTACTCAACACCACCAGAAAAAACTCTTACTCGAGACTTGACAGCAAAAATAGGTAGTTACGTTTCTTTTCTTATTGAGTGCCGCCCACTTTCAATCAGCATGGGGAATGCAATCAGGTTTCTGAAGAATCGAATTGCCAAGTTACCTTTGTCTTTGTCTGAATCGGAAGCAAAAACAAATCTTCATTCGGACATTGATAGATTCATAAACGAGAAGATCATAATTGCAGACAAGGTGATAGTCAAGCATGCTGTTACAAAGATCAGTGATGGCGATGTTCTACTTATATATGGGTCGTCTTCTGCAGTTGAAATGGTACTATTGCATGCTCATGAGCTTGGCAAACAGTTCCGTGTTGTGGTAGTGGATTCTCGTCCAAAGCTTGAAGGGCAACTATTACTTCGCAGATTGGTTGGAAAGGGAATCAACTGTACATACACTCATATAAATGCCATTTCTTATATCATGCATGAAGTTACTCGAGTTTTTCTTGGTGCTTCGTCAGTGCTGTCCAACGGAACAGTTTACTCAAGAGTTGGGACTGCTTGTGTTGCTATGGTTGCTCATTCATTCCATGTACCAGTTTTAGTTTGTTGTGAAGCGTATAAATTTCATGAAAGGGTACAGCTTGATTCAATATGCTCTAATGAACTGGGTATGCATTTCTAGCTATAGGATTAGGAGGTGCCTCTTGCAATTAATGACTGGCTTGTAATTTCTTTATGCTTAATATCTCCAATACCTGTCCATTTCTTGCAGGTGATCCAGATGTGATTTCAAAGGTTCATGGGAGAGAGGACATCAACTTCCTTGATGGATCGGACGATAGTGCAATTCTCCAGCTTCTGAATTTGATGTAAAGTTCTTTTGATGCTAACAATGGTCTATGAAAGATTTTGATTTTTCTGAACCTGACCATGGATCTTATATGTTGGGCAGTTATGATGCAACACCTTCAGATTACGTTTCAATGATAATCACGGATTATGGCATGGTAGGTTGTCTGATTTTGAACTAATTTTTATGCTATTATGAAAGTTCTTGGTGGTTTCACTTGGTTGTATTCAGAGCATTAGTCCAATTGAAATTGATGCTTGTGCATTTACACCTTGATTAATATCTACTTGAAACCTTCCAACTTCCAAGCTAGGTGATCTATCTGGTGGGCACCGGACCTTGGACTGATGGGAATGAGAGGAAATGGGAGGAAGCACTTACTTTTTCAATCATTACTTTATTTATTAACTGTAGTAAATATTGTTTTCATCTGTTGTTATAAGCTGCCATTGACTCGTATCATGTTGTGCTTTCAGGTTCCACCCACAAGTGTGCCTGTCATAGTACGAGAATACCGAAGAGAACACTGGTGGATATAGATGGCATGCAGATGGATCATCAAGCTTCCCCAAAAATTTTGCCCATGCTAATATCCTTCTTCTGGGAGCAATAAGACTAGCAAAACTTCTAATAAAGTGATTTCTTTTCCTCTCTGGTCACAGTTGTGGAATAATGCTCCGAGATTTTGACATGTCTTTGTTTCTCATTTCCTGACTGTGTAGAGTGCCATTTTTGCCTCTCCGGGCAGATTTAGCAAGGCATACTCATGTATGTTGTGAACTTGTGACAGAGATGCATCCCTCTTGGGAATTTCAGACAATTAATTTTCAGCAGATAACAATTTTGTCGCCAAAAGCATACACCTCGAATTGTTTTAGAAATTTTTATTTGACTCTTTATTTATATTTTTCCTGGTGGTTTTAGCATGTGATACTAGCAGCTGGTGGAACTTGAACTCACATGTACATAACATGAAGGAGCGTTGGTATGAATTAGCTGGAAAATCTAGAATTTTCAAGAACTACTTTAAAGCAGCTTCCTCGTTGTCTTCTGCAATTTAAATGTTTTCAGTCCTTGTAATGCTTGCAGACATGATTGGCAAACAAGTGCTGCTTGAAAAAGCGATGTTAAGTGGAGGAGGATATTGTAAAAGGATGTTTAAGAGTTTGGTAATGTTGTTTTTTAAAATATTTTTTATTTAAAAAGTATTAATTTGAAATAAAAAAAAATTAATAAATCTATTAATCCAACTGTATTTTTTTTTTAAGTACAACAAATAAATTCTAAATCTATTTTTTACTGTTAAAACGATTTTAGCATATCAATAAATCTATTAATCCAACTGTATTTATTTTCCCCGTATGATTTGTGACATTTTGATCCTATTCTCGTCATCATAAGAAACTTTTTATGTTCAATGTTTTCTCAATTCAACGCTGCATTCGTGTCATTTCCAGAGTTTCATTCATCTGTTTGATATTTGGTGGAATTTGGAAAATCTTTAATCCAGTTTGATTTTGGTCAAGAAACCTCGAGCCCAGAAAGCAAATGTTTTGCCACTAAACCAATATGTCCTTGCTCAAGAACGTGGACAAGTTCATTCACCACAAGGACAAAGGTATGGGTACCTAGTCTTGAGAGAAGGTGCAACCAATTAACTAAATATTAATCAAGAAGCTCCACCTTCCTCTGGTGCTGGGATTTATTGGTTTTAGGGTTTCATTATGTTTGATGTGGAGCTCGATATTCAGAAAGAAGGTGGTAGGGCAGAGAGGTTCAGCTAAGGGAAATTCCATGGAGAGAGGATTCCAGAGATCTCGTCTTTGATTCAACCTAGAGCTGGACCAGTAAACCCAGAGGCGGCCCGACACTGGAGATTAGGACAGACAAGTTAGCGATAGGGGTCTCTCCTCTCCCTTACCACATACTTTTTCCTACTACTTTGAACTGACTGAGATGACTTTGCTTCAACACAATAATTCACACTGTCAAGTTCCAAAGTATATTATTCAGCATGTACATGGAAAATACATGGCAAGGGGAAAAGGAAGAAAATCATAAATCCCTTTAAACACAGGGGAACGTGATAGTTGTGGTCACAAAAAACCACTCTGCTCTAAAATACCATATTGGGAATTTCTCTCAATGCTATGCATGCAAGCAAATAGAACAGCAAGTGAAATTTTTCATGGTACATTGATCTTGTAAAAATAAATATTAACCTGTGATTCACATGCAATAAGAGTACAATTCTTAATCAAACATCAGTTACGGAAATATACATATCGTGCCTACTCTGTTGCGTTTCTGGGGATGTCACCTTTGCTATTCAGAGAAGTAATTGTTGCAAGAACAACTAAACCACCCAGAACAATCATCAAGATACCCAATGAGTTCACCAGAAAAGCTTCAGCAGAGTAGTGCGATATTACTTTGTTGGTTTGGAGGAATGTGGCTTTTTCTAAGATACCAGTAGTAGCAGTGGCAACAGCAAGGGCGTAAATATAAACCCCAAAGAACACATGCCATGGGAGCAAGGTGGCCCTGCTATTCCTTGAGCCTCCTGGATACCAAAAAGTTACGAACCCCGCAGCCCACTGGAATGAAGAAAAGATTATGAGTAGCTCGCAAGCTTCATGAAACATAGTGCATATGGGTAATCATCAAAGAGGATGAAAAGGAAAAATGAAAGAGACCTGGATGCCGAAGAGGAGAAGGCAAGCTAGTCCCAACCAAGAGTGCAGACTGTAAAAATTGTTGATGCCCTTGTCATTATGGAATTTCAAAGCAGCCCAGAAGCCAATCAGGCTTAAACAAAAAGCGAGGAATTGTAGTGTCAGATGAACTAATTTTTTGAAGCTTTTTGTTCCTGAAACTGTTTTGTAGGCTAGCATGGCTGCATGAGTCAAGTAACAAACATTTGAAACACAAAATCAAAAAAACACTAACATGGCACCAGTGGTGATTGGGTTACAATTCATATATAACTAAACATGACAAGTTCATAACATGCCACTAACAACATTTGAACCCTCATGGCTCAAACACCACGAGTAACAACTCCTTTCTGGTGTTTCCAGAGGCCACTACACAAGACCAACATTCCATCCATTCTTTCTCATTGTAATTTGTTCATATCCAATCATGCTTATAATTCAACATGAAGCATGTTTGCAGCTTAGTTCTAAGGAAATAAAAAACCACATCTCAAATATTTTACTGAGACTGCCTCCACAGCAAAACATGATTCCCCAGAGAAGTTCATATTTTATGTTACCATATAGAAACAGAAACAATAAGAAAAATAACACTTCTTTGGATTACTAACAGAATATGATTAAACCAAAAGAGGCCATAGTTTTCTCTCCCTTTTTGAGCATGAAACAAACCCATTCACCTGATAATTATTGACACATTTCAACTTTAATAAACAAAATATCACCAATTCTGGATCTATTACGCCACACACTCATCAGAAAACAAATGATCCATGCATGTGTATAGAATCAGTGTAAAGGTAGTTGAATACATGTCTCTTTCGTAACACCATGTCAAACATTTGCACAGAGCCAAACGTGGTCTTATAATAGCAATAGAACAAACAATCACTAATATGATTATTGCATGTCATGCCATGTACGTTTTACACCACCAGTTAAACCTCGAAACATTTAATTGTAGAACTTCTTATATCAATGCCTTCTAATATTCCCAACAAATCAGCTTATTTGTTAGATTCATAATTAAAAGAACACATCAAAAGAGTTCTCTTGTCAATTTCCAGAATTGAAAAGCACATTGGGCATCCATTTTAATCTACATTATTTTAATTAATCATCTCACCCCAACATATCTGCATACACACAATACTAAAGCCAAAAGAGCACAAAAGGGATACTTGCCTTCACCATTCAAGAGTACAAGCCCAATCACCATTAAAACAGGATGTACCTTCAAAAGTGGCACAAAAACCACACTTAGTCCACCAGTAATCCATACCCAGAGAAGAAAAAAAGGGCCCAAGTTTTAAAAGTACAGAATCAAAGATTTTGATCATTCTCAAAATGAAAATTAGAGAGAGTTGGAATTCTTACATTAAAGATGAGATCTTTGTTATCAGAGACAAGAGCCAATCCTCCTCTGTAATGAACAGCCCACATCAACACCAGAGCAGAGACCATCACCCCCATTAACCTCACCAGCACCATCAAGGTTGGGAACTTAATCACTGGAACTGCCATTTTCTTTATTTCTTTTCTGTAACAAAACTGCAAAGATAGGGAGAGAAATGCAGTTCAAAAAACGGGTTGGGTTTATTAAAGGGTTTTCGAGTTTGGTAAACTCGGAACGGGGTTTTGGATTTTGGATCTATGCCTTCCTTTCTCCAATTGATTGCTTGTATTTTTGTTCAGCCTCCAGAGACAAAGAATCTATCCATTAGTAGAACTGTCTAAGAGAAAATTCCTACTTCATTTTAGGTTTTCAACTGACCACCACATCAGCACCGTGATGGGTTTTACCTTTATTATTATATTATACTTTAAAATGTACAAGAAAAACACTTTGCAAGTATTGCAGATATAAATTCATTCATTGTACTGTAGAGCCCAATATATAGAAATAAAATATTTGGACTGTAAATAATAATATAGCAACATGTTAATTTTGCTATTTTTTAATTAAAAGGTATTGTTAGGTTTGGCTTGGTATATCAAATATTACTGGATCTCCATATTCAACACTAATGAGTTTTTATTATATTATAGAGTACAATACAGACATAAAATATTTGCACGATAAACAATACTATAGCATCATAAAAGGTGTTATTTTTGCTATTTTTTAATTAAAAAGTGTTGTTGGGTCTAGCTTGACTGCTAGACCCAACACTGCTAAATATGATTAGACAGTTAGATATAATGTTATTGGATCTTCATTGTACTATAGAGCACAGTATAGAATAAAATATTTGCACTGTAAACAATACTATAGCATCATAATAGGTATTATTTTTGCTATTTTTAATTAAAAAGTGTTGTTGAGTCTGATTTGACTGATAGACCCAATACTGTTGAACCTGGTTAAACAACTAGACCCAACGCTATTGGATCTGACTAGACAGTCGGGCCCAAGGTGCTGTCTTTTCTTTTTACGATTTCAAAAGCTGTTGGGTCAGGCTTGACAACCACACCTAATGCTCTTGGGTCTGGCTTGCCCTGTAAAACCTTTAGGCGAAAAATCATAAATTGACTAGTTTCATGTAAAATAAAAAAACTCGTAACTCTTAATTGGATTATCAAAAAATTCTAAAAATTTGTGTGGAGCCTTCTAATATGATGCTTTATCTTGGGTTAAAATTTCATAATTTTTAGAGAAATTTGAAAATTTGACAAAAAATCATAATTTAACTAGTTTTATATTATTGGACGTAATTTTCAATTCGATCATCAGATTGAATTGAAATTTTATGAGTCATTTTTTTGAATCTTTTTTATCCTTTTGCTAAATTTATTTTTCTTTTTAATTTCACCCTTCAATCAAATATAGAATGTTTTTTTTATTTTGATTTTGATATCGATTCTTTTAATTATTTTTTTGTTTTGAATTCTTTTGTATAATTGAATTATTATTTTTTCAGTTTCATCCATAAATATTTTATTGATTGGAAATTGAGTTTCATGATTTTTTCATATAGTGCTTTACGTCTAATGATTCGGGTCATGAGTTTGAAAAGTTAATAAGGGTTGACAATTCTATTATTTTTTGTATCAGCTTTATTCTATTTTTTTTAAAATCAGCTTCAATCACGGGTTTGGCAGGATATCCTGTGTTGACTCAGCCTTGATTATCAAGGTTACATGTTTTTCATGTTACTTCAAGTTGACTATGACCAATTTGTTTTGTCTTTTCTTACTCCATTTTGTCATGTTGTATTTCATAGACTATGAATTAAGCTACATTGTTTATTTTCTTTAGAAAAAATACTTTTTTCCCCAGGTTTTTGTGGTCACTTTTTAAAATTTGATCCATATGTTGTTGTTACCTATTTTTTATCGTCTAGTTAAATAATATCAACTAATTCAACCCCATCAAGTCTATAACCTAAGTTGCGGATTTGTTTTCGCTTTTTAAAACACACTTAATGCACTTGAACATCATTTTTTTAAAATGAAAATACAATAGTTTAGCCTCACAAAAAAGTATGGGCACTGAGGCTAGTTAACAAAAAAACAAAAAGAGAAGGGGATTTTACTATACCCTTCCCCACAAAACACTATTCAATGGAATAGTATTTTGTTTCCTTCCTTTTATTTTTTTCAATGTTGTTTTATATTTTCAATTTCAATTACATCTTTCAATATTAGTTTTATTAAGAATTAAGATTCATAATCTTTTTCAATTTACTTTTTATGAGGTTAACTTAGTCTCATGACATGAACCACAAGTTTGATGAGTTAACTTGAGTTTTTTTATCCTTTTTCCAATTGATTTTTTTTAATTTTATCATTCAGTATTAGGTTAATTAAAAATTAAGCTTCATGATTTGCTCCGATTTGCTTTCTATAAGGTTATCCCCATCTCATAACTCATATCATAAGTTTGGTGGGCTAACCCGGGTTGACTCGAGTCATTTTTATATCCTTTTTTAATCAAATATCTTTTCAAATTCATCTTCCAGCACTAGGTTGATTGAAAATTGGGCTTCATAATTTGTTTAATTTGTTTTTTATTGGGTTATCCTAGTCATATGACTTGAGTTATAGTTTGTCAAGTTACACCGAGTTGACTCGAGTCATTTTTTTAATTTTTATATTATAATTTTATCATTCAATATTGAGTTTATTGGAAATTGATCTTCATAGTTTATTTTGATTTGCTTTTTATGATGTTATCATGGTCTCATGACAAGGCATGCGAATTGACAAGTTAATTCAGATTGACTTGAATCAATCCAATGTGTTGTCTTTGTATTTATAAAGAAAGTATCTTAACTTGAATATTTATTTTGAGTTAAAATATAGCTTTATAAGTTATTTGAGTTGTTTTTAAATTTGTCAAATTAACCAAATTACATGGGATCAATTCCCATATGGTTTTTTAAAAAACAATCTACTACAAAAAACATTAGCAATGCTTAAAAAATATTTTATGTTGAGTTTTTTATTTTATTTTATCCGCAACATAGCACAATCCTATAATATAGTGTATTTACTAATTATCTGTAGTCATTTCACTATTCACAATATTGTTCATTGGACTATTTTTTTTCTTCTAAGTCTCCTAGTTTTTAGGTCTTTCTACTTTGATCATTAAATTTTATTTTATTTTTAAATTTGGTTATCAAAAGTAATGTTTTATGATTTTGTATTTTCAAATTTGTTTCGATGTTCATGTGATCATATATGTGAGGTATTAAAGAACATTTCAACGTTAAATGAAAAATTAATTTTATAAAGTTAAATTTTAGTTTATTTTTAAAAATTAAAAGAACATGGATCGAAATTAACATAAGCAAAAAAATGCCCTTTTTTGCATGCACTGTTCAAAAGGCATGAAAATTTTTAATTTGATCCTTTAATTTTTACATATTTGGTCATTATTGTTTTAGGATTTTACATTTCAGTCCTAAACTTATTTTTTGTTTTACATTTTGGTCCTTGAATGTTGAGAGAGGAGAAAGAGATTTGTTAATAAAAAAAAAAGTGGAAAGAGAAAGAGAGTTTGGTCAGCCACATTCCAACCACACAAAAAAACTCATATTGGTGTCAATAGATTTGTCTTAAAAACAAGAGTTTAATAGAGATGTTTTTTCCCTTCAAACATGTAAAAAAAAAAAAAAACAGATTAAGCCTATAAAGTTTTTATATATATATATTCGCTTTTTATTTTTAAAAGTGATTAGATGTTTTTTTTTTGTTAAAATGTTTATTGAGATTAGATGTTTTTTTAAAAGTGATTAGATGTTAAAATGTTTTAAAGATGTTCTAGAGGTAATTTTAGTTGAAAATAGATTAAAATTTTGATTTCTCTTATCCAAAAACTTGAATCCTAATTTTCATTGATAAAAAATCAAACTAATGAATGACATGTCATCTACCCATTTACATAGGCAAAAGATGTGTCGTTCTTTATATTTAGATACAATGTTACATGAGACATCAAGGCAACATATATGTTAAAAGGGTAAAAAAGAAGGAAAAAAAAGAATCGCTATCAAAATTTATGGTAATTAGGAACTGTAACTAGTTTACAAAGATCTTGGGTAAATGGTTGATTTTGTAATAAAAAAGATAGACATCACCTTATACATCTTACCTAAAAATAATTTACATTGTTATATGTTTTCAATGATATGTGTATTCATGTGTTCTGTCTAAACCAATATGTTATATGACTATTGTCTTTATTATCCATTAAAAGTCCAAAAAATAAGGTTCAATGTTGAACCTTACCATTCCAAGATAATTTGATGAATAATAAAACTATATTAATTAGCTTTATTATCTATTTATTAACATCCAAATAACAGGGTCCTACTATGTGACCATCTCATCCTGAGTCGTTTAACACGTGATAGGATTAATATACAATATACAATATTTATAGTCATGGTTCAATGACTACATACTAAATAACATCCAAGAAATAGAGCCCAATATTGGATCATTTCATCCTGAATTATTTAGTACATGATAGGAACACCAATGTATAAGACTCATTATGTTCAAAAGATTCACATTATATACTAAATAGCATCCAAAGAACAAGACTCGTTATTAGACCATTTCATCCTAAACTCATTTATTTTTTTATCACCCAATGTCCTAAAGATCATGTATTAATTGATTTTATTATTTACTTATCAATATTCCAAGAATATAGCCTAATGTTAAACCATATCATCATGGGTTGATTAGTAATTAATAGGAACAATTAATTACTTAGAGATCATATATTATTTTATCATATTATCTGGTAATGAGTATTCAAACGATAGGGTTTAATATTAATTTATCATCTTGGATCAATTAACAATTAATATAAATAATTAATACAAGGATCATTTTTACTTTATTTATTTATTTATTAATAATCTTGTTATTCATTAATCAACATGGAAAACAAAATCTAATGGTAGACAATATCTTCTTGAGCTGATTAACAATTATTATTCTATAATTGTTTTTATTATTATTCCTTATATATGTTTTAAAAACAATTTATTCATCATATATTCATTATGATATTTCTCGTAATAGTCCAATATTCAAATACAACATAAGATTACACTTAACCATCTCATTTTATCCACTTAACCAACCAACAATCCAAAACTACCTCACACACTTTGCTTGGTTCAAATCTCAAAAAGCACATAACCAAAAATTAATTAGCTAACAATTTTCAAATCAACAATATTTCATCCAATATCAAGTATATACTCAAGATCACAAATTAAGCATTATTAAATATTTGTAGATCTAAAATCCAACTTGTAAATTTATAGATCTAAGAAATTCAAAATTCAAATTTTTGGTGTTCTTCCATCTATTCTAATTTTCCACATATACATGAAGAACTATATTTAATGAACTTGATCAAGATCTCAAGCTTAGAATTAAAACATTTTAACATCATTTATCAATTCAATATCTCATAATCAGAAAAACTACCAACATTACTCTTTTAATAACATCTCTCATCATTATCTTGAAAACAAATAATCGTATAACAACATTTAAATAATACTAACTATTTCCAAACTTCAACAAATCAAGTTGTTCTTCAAAAATAAATTACCATCACATCCATTATATAATGCATGTTTCTCAATATCAATAAAGAAAATCATCATAAAAACATCTAAATCAAGGAATTCCATCTAAATCATAAACTAAGATTCTCACTAATATCATAAACACTCAATTTAATCAATTCAAATCAACTAACACCACGAATCATAAATACAAATCACATCTCAAACAATTATATCAACCAAAGAAAGTATCATCCATGAACTTAAACAAAATGTCCAATTAAAATTATCCAAAAAAACTAAGGGTGCTTAGTGATTCATTGTGTAGCAAGACAAATTGCACTGTGGATTGCTATAGTATAATGATATTTTTGCCCTTCACAGTGAGAGCCAAAGAAGTGCAAATTGAGGGGCAAATTGATCATTTCATAGGGTTCAATTAGCATTAACAAATTGAATGGGGTAAATTAGTCTTTTTCTTTTTTAAAACAATAAAAGACTTAATTATCCTTAAAAATATATATAAAAAAATTAGGCTTGCATAAAGGGCATTTTGGTCCTTTTAATTTTTTCAAAATAGTAAAATGATTAATTACCCTTAAAAGAAGTATTACGCTTTCACATTGTCTTTTCATATTTTAACAGTAAAATAATGACTTTATCCTTTAGAGTAAAAAACTAAGGTTGTTGTCTTAAAGGCATTTTAGTATTTTTTGTATGTTTATTATGTTATTATCAATTGCAGTTAAGGGAAATTTGATATAAATAATAATATTATTATTAGAAAAATGGCTCCCACAGAGGGGCTTTGTTGTCTTCTCAATTTTTTTGAACAGTAAAATGATGGATTTATCCTTCAAATTAAAAAACTAAGTCTGTTGTCTTAAGGGCATTTTATTCTTTTTAGTATGCCTTTTATGTTATTATCAATTTCAATTACGGATAATTTGATTACTTAAAGAATATTAATATTACTAAAAACAAAATGGCTTATGCGTGCTTTTCACACATTTGTTTGTGGACACCTTCAGCACCCTTTAAGAGATACGTGCAACAATATTAAACATTCAAAA
Organism: Populus davidiana; assembly: GCA_030145905.1. Lineage (NCBI taxonomy): Eukaryota > Viridiplantae > Streptophyta > Magnoliopsida > Malpighiales > Salicaceae > Populus > Populus davidiana. The sequence continues at coordinate 2,759,640 of CM057792.1, read as the reverse complement.
ATGACCAACATTGTGTCGTTCATTTGTCTTGTGACGACGGAACTAATGGGATTGCTCATGTGTTGAAAAATACGGTGCTTAGGTAGTGGTGAACTATTTTTCTCCTTTGTTTTCTCTCTCTTTTGACCTTGTGCTTCCCTTCCAATGCTCAATTGCATCCTTCAATTTGTATTTATTTTAATTTTATCCCTTAATAATTTGATTGCTATTTGTGTTGATTCTAATACTTTTTGAAGTTTATTGTTTTTATAATTTTATCCTTGATCATTTTATTTTATTTTATTTTATTTTATCTAATTTAATCCTCATTTTTTTATTACTATTTTTTTTATTTATTTTCTTGATTTTTTTTCAATTTTTTCCCTCAATATTTTATTCCATTTAGTTTGTGTATTTAATTTTGATTCTATTCTTTTGATTGCTATTTTTTATTCTTTTCTTAATTTATTTTGTTTTTTTAATATAGTCCCTAATTATTATTATTTTATTTAATTTTTATATTAGATTTGATTCTCAATATTTTGATTGTTATTTATTTTATTTTGAAATTTTTTATGCTTGGGAAATTTACTTTATATTTTTTATGTCAGCCTTCTAGGAAGTAGTTCTGATCTCATGATCATGGTCACTGGTTTAAACCCAATATTAGTTTGAACTTCATGATTTGTTTCATTTTTTTTTATTATCCTGATCTCATATATAGGGTTACGAGTTAATTAAGTTAACCTAGGTTGACTATAATTTTTTTTCTCAATATTGTTTTATAAAATTATTATTTTTTTCACTTTTATCCTTTGACAATAAGTTATTGGCCCTTAAGCTTTGTGATGTTTTTTGTTTTGTTTTGCTTTATATAGAGTTATCTTATGTGCGAGTTAATCGAGTTATTCTGTATTGACTTGAGTTTTTTTGTTCAATATTTTTTTTAATGATTTAAATTTAGTTTTTTTCTGTGTTCTTTTTTTTTTTAATTAAATATTTTTATCGCAATTTCATATCGTGCATGATGGATTTGTAAGTTAACTTAGATTGACACGAGTTTTTTTTCATTGATTTTTTTTAAACTATTTTTTTTTCAAATCTATTGTTTGACATTAAGTTATTAGGCCTTTAATTTTGTGAGTTTTTTCCAAGTTGACTCAAGTTATTATCATTTGGACATTCTTTTTTATGTTACAAAAAAATTAACCTAGCTCACAGCGTAGTACGAACCATGTATTACAAATTAAACATTAAAAATAGGATTAACATTTTAGGGTTTAGGATCTTAAAAGTTAGTCTTCAATGTAGGAGTTGATGTTGCGATGTCGCGGTCGCACAAATTAATAACCCTAGCTTAAAACACAACACACAAGATAGTATAGAGCAAGCAAGGGGTCGATCCCACGAGAAAAATTTAGTTCGGATTTTTATGTTATACGTAATGCAATTTGAGGGGGTTTTGATTTGTGATGATCTAAAATATAGAAGAAATTAAACTAGCAAACAAAATTTAATAAAATCAGAAATTTATCAAGAAAACAAACCATGGTTGCAAGCACACATCCACCAACGGAAATTAGAACCGATCCTTGAAACAAAAATTGCAGTTTATGTTCTGAAATTTTATCTTTTCTTAACATTGATTAATTAACGGATCCGCCGTATAACTAATCCTAACCAAAAAACAATCAAAGTGTCCGCACTAATGATTCAATTTAATGGCAGCTTTAAGAACTAGATAATTTCATCAAGATGAACATACAAGTTGTCCGCAGCTTGTATCACTTTGTTCAAATGTTCTCCCTAAGTTCAATAATGTAGTTCCGCCACAATTATCAAGCTTAGTTGCTTCACAAGTTCATATATCACAACTCCGGTTTTGATATTAAACTTAGCAATAGATTGTTCACAACAATAACTTAGAGCCCGCTCTAGAAATCATCAACAACAATCATAGGAAATATGCATAGGAAAACAATCATAATCATTCATAACATAAACTGAAAATAAAAGGAAGAACAAATCTCACGGTTCTTGAAATCCGAAGGTTTATTGTGTTCTTGCAACCAAGAAAAGAGCTTAGTCTTGCATAACTATTGAACAACTACTCCTAAAGAATGAAGAGAGAATGATTTTTGGGTTTGTAGAGGAGAGAATTTGTGTTTATTCTCTGCTAGCTGCTGCCTCCTTCTGCTATCCTTCTTTTCTGCTGGCTGCTACCTCCTTCTCTCTTTCTTTTTATATGCTAAGAAACCTTAGTCTCTATTATACAAAATAGTCCTCCCATAAGTTGGTAGTTTACATTTAAGTACTTCAATAACTATTTTTCCTAAAAAGGAGAAATAGACTTGCATGAAATCTTCAAGATCTGACTTAGAGGAGTTAAATTGCTGATATAAAAACTTGGATGTCGGTTTAGATGCTTCAAAACGTAATTTTGACTTGTTTCTTCACGAAACCTGTTTGCTGGCAAAATTCAGTTTCCATCTTTGAAATTCATATCTCCCTCATATGACATCGTTTTTTGCTTACATTTAGAGCGTTTATAGAGCTTTGAGTAAGGAATCCAACAAAACTAAGTTTGCATTAATTGGACTTCCGAAGCTCCAGATATTTAATTTTGAATGGGAAAATGTCAACATTGGCAGACTGCAAGATTTGACTTTGAAGGATGTGATTGCCATGATCTTTCTCTTTTTATTTTTCTTGCATTACATTTCCAGAAAGGTATGGATGTTATCTTTTTAATGCCACTGGAATCACTTCATTTCGATCTCTAGAACTCACGCTCTGCACAAAATATCGACTGAACGTAAAATCTGTCAATTACCTCCAATTTACTCCTTTTTGCATCTTTCATCCAAAAGTGCCTTCAAAACATAAAACAAAGAATATCAAGGCATTTTTCATATAAAACATGGACAAAACATTAGGTAGATGTGGGTGAAACTATCAAATAATATGGTTACATCAGTTGAAGGTCATCGAAGATGCTAGAGTTGGTGGGGCAATAAGGAGGCGCGTGACAATGACGTGCGACTATGTGAGCCAGAGCTTGTGTTGTGTTTTCCCACATGTCGGTGAGATCTGGAGGTGCATGACAACCTTCATAAGACATACCTAATCTTCATTTTCCTTCTAGGATCGACGGTGTATCTCACAATTGTTAGAGGTATAGATTAAACGGTTGAGAGTTTTGGCCTTTTCTCTCTCTTCTTGTAGTTTCTTCTTCTTCTTCTTCTTCTTCTTTGTGATTTTCTCGTCCTTTCCTTTGTCTAGCTTGAAGGGTAGGTTGTCATGGTATGTTATTGTTAATCTTGAGTGATTATTGAGGTTTTGTGAGAGAATTGAGTGAGAAAATGTTTAGTTTATATGTATGTGTTAAATGAAATAAAGAGCTAGCTTAGTGAGAAAGATCACTATCTTTTTCTAGATTTTTTTGAGTGGTGCGTGTTTTAAGTAGTTTTTCTTCTTTTTTTGTTTTTTCTTAAGAGAGAGTGTTTATAATTTTTTTAGGCTTATGTATGGTTTTTCAGTGTGGCTCCCCCTTGTATGAGTGAGGAAGAGTTTATTTATATTAATCAAAATATTCCTTTTATACTTGGATTCTAATCTCTTACACACCCTTCCATAGTTTTTTGTATTTTTCAAAACCTTTCAATATCTTCTAAAATTCCCCTCCTCTTTTTTAAATAAAATGTGCTCCCTCTTTCCCTCTCCTTTTCTTTAAAACCAATCCATATTATGAGTTCTACAGTACATCTGACCTACTAAAAGAATTTCTTGTTGTTTGATTAAATTTTGATTTTATTTTTTGAAAGATTTGTAAATACAAAAATAACATGTGAAGTGATAAAAATTATGAAATGACCATATACTGACCAAACCATGTTGAAAATGTTTTGTTTTTATCTTTTAGAAATATAAAAGTAAAAAATAAGTTATGACAAAGAAGATAATCAAGGTCTGACCATCTTAGCCCATTAGAGTATGACTTGTTTTTTAAAAGGAAATTTTGTCCAATCACCTTCTATTTTTTAATTATTTTTTTTATTAATTCATTCAAATAAAAATATTAAAATTATATTTACAAAATTATATCTATCATTTGCTTTTTGGTGAGAAAATTAACTTTCCACTTTAATCTTTATTTAGTATTCATATTTTTTTTATCAGTTAATATATTTTTAAATGTATTGTGTTAGTATATGTTACAATAATAATAAAAATAAAGATAAAGATAATAGTATTCGAGCGTCTGAGCATTTGGAAAAATAATATGTATCTAAGAGTTTGATATAATATGAATTAATCTAAATTTATATCATTTATGCTTGATTTATCCCTAAATTCTTTTGTCTCCTCCCAGTTGGATACTGCATTGCAACTCCGATGGGATTGTTATTCTTACATGCGCCGCTGCTATTCTTGCTATTGACTTGCTTCATTTTGGTTCTTAACTGGTTTTTTACTTGGTTCAAACCTGAGAATAAAAGGCTTGAAGCTTCACTTGTATTTGATACCCAGATTCTCATGAGCATCTGTGTTGTAACCCATTTTTGCATCCCCACATATAACATAATACAATACAAAAAATTCAAAAAAATATATTATAAAAAAAATATAACAGTGAAAAAATGCCAGAGCGCCCTAAAAATACTCAAAAATTGATTGAGGATGTTCAAAAATATAAAAATTAATTTTTGACAGTATATCATTGACTGATGAGAGCCCTGATGATAAAGAAAATTCAATTTAAGGAAGAAAAATGCAAAATCAGAAGTTTATGGACTCAATTAAATTTTATTAAGGGTTTAATTGAATTTATGGAGATTTTAATTGCAAGAAAAATTGATTTTGGAGTTAATTTGGGCTTTAATTGGAAGAAATTAAAGTACTGGGGTCAAATTATAATTTTTGGAAGTTCATTTGGTCAAATCAGGGGCTTAATTGCATAAAGATTGAAGTTTAATGGCCAATTAAGGACTTAATTAAAGAAATCCGAGACCAAGGACGAGATTGTAAAACACGCGCAAATTGAGGGCCTAAATTTGAATCTGACGTGTTTTGGTGCCTTTTCCTTTTAAATGAAACGGCGCGTTTTGACCAAAACAACGCCGTTTCATGCATTGTTTATTTTTTTTTTTTAAAAAAGAGAAAACGCAAAACGGTGCCGTTTTGAACGGCACCATCGTCTTCTTCCCTGCGCATGCAAAGAACAGGGGAGAAGAAGATTTTTTCTTCTCCACTTTTCACCGAACTTCTTTCCCGGATTTAGCGCAATAAGATGCCCGCATTTCACCCATTTGCCTCCTCCTTTTTATCCTTTGATTCGATAGTGGAGGGGCGGCCGACAGTGGCCGCCCCACCACGACACCACCCCCCTTGTTTTTGCCTATAAAAACAGGGAAAGGGGGAAAAGAAGAAGAAAAAAAGAAACCGAGGGAGAGAGAAGAGGGAGACGAACCGAGAGAGAAGAGAGAGGGCAGAGAAGAAGAAGCAGCAGCAGAGAAGAAAACGAAAAAAAACACAGAAGAGAGAGAGAAGGAAAACGCAGAGCCACCGCCGGTCGCCATGCCTCCGCCAGCAGCACCGCCTCGACGCCACCGCAGGTAACCTCCCGCTGCCCCGTCTCCTTCTCCTTTTGCAGCTGCCTTTTCTGTTTTCATGCAGAACGTGAATTAATTCACGTTCTGCAACTGATGGAGGGCTGGTACTGTGCTTATGCATAGTAACCATCCCATTTAGTTTTGGGTCGGGGCTAGCCCAGCCCACTGATATGGGCCGGGTCCGGCCCATTTCAAAAAAAAAAATTTAGCAAGTTTTTTTTTTATTTTTTTCTTCAGAATTTTACAAATTTTCCAGCACATTTTCTTTTATCAATTTTGATTAATATCGACCTGTATTTTATGTCGTAAAATACAAATCCGGTATTAAAATACCCAGTTTTCGTCCCATGGCACTGTTCACACATGTATTTGGGCCTGACCCGACCCATTCAGAAAGAAAAAAATCAAAAATATTTGTTTCAGCATTTTATAATTTTTCCGCGTAGTTTTTATGTCATTTTGATTAATATCGGGCAGTATTTTTATGTCGTAAAATACAAATCCGGTATTAAAATACCCGGTTTTCGTCAAAACTTTCAAGAATACAAAAACAAATTAAAAAAAAAAAAAAATGTTTTTGTGCATACGGCCAAGTGTCTCAAATCTAAAAATCATATCGTATTTTTCATATGTCAAAAAACAATATTTTAGCATGCATTTTGGCTTTAATAACCAGTTTATTAAAGTCAAGAGAACATTGGTCAAAATCTCAAAAACAACAAAAATATTATTTTGTTTGATTTTAGTATCAAGGATTATGAATTTATACGTAAATCATATTCCTAATATTAAAAAAATATTTTCTTTTGACGACTTCAAATAGTTAGTTTTTTACCCGATAAAGATAAGGATCTCCTTACAGAGGAGGACTTTTCTTAAACCGTAAACGAACCAACAATTAAAAAACCACAACACGATTTTAGATTTTATCAGACATTAAAACAATGCAACCTACCTTAGATAGGACGTAGTTGGGGTGCTAATACCTTCCCTTTACGCAACCAGTCTTCGTACCCGATCTCTAAAGACCAGTTAAGGTTCCTAGTAACCAGAATACTAGGTGGCGACTCCCAGTCCATATTTTCACTTGTAGAGACAAGAATTTCCTTGTCTCTCCCTTTTTCTAGAAATAAATATTTTGATTTTTCTTTGAGGATGGACAATCGCCGGGCCGCCGCACAAGTGCGACAATCTAAGTCTTCAAAAAGGGATGTCCTTAAAATTCACGAAATATATTCCCTTCATATTATCATAAAGCAGTGCCTCTGCATGTGCTGCCCAAGTCTAATCAAGTGGTGTTGTTAGCATGCAAATCAGTGAACAGAGGAAGCAGAGGAATTTCACCAATCGGATGTTACCTTGAAAGAACATGGAGGATTTGCTTTACTTCCATTATAATATCGTGTAATCATGGGAAACATGAAAGTAAATTTTCTACCATTTCCGACACAGTTTGCTGACATGCTCTTGCATGCTACAGTGAAGAAAAACGAGAGGAATAAAGAGAACTGCTAGGTCTTGAATTCTACTGCGGCGCAATACATAAAATGCGGGAAAACCCCGCAAGTAAATTTAGTCATAAATTTTGCCATGCAACTCACTGAGAATCCCTTCTCTGTTTTGGGTTCTTTTGTTTATTCCCAGAACAATTCCCAAGTGAGCGACAAGAGAAACAGGTACACAACCATTTATAGGTATCTCCAAATCGGCAGGGCATTACCATTCGGTGACAGGTTAATATTGCATTGCAAAGTCCAAGCACCAAACCGACTAGTACACTATAAACTCAGTGTCGGTTATAGTTAGACTTTGACAGGAACTAAATATTACACTGTAAACTCGAGTGATGTTTAGAAGGAACCGTGTGACATGCCATAACCTCGACCACGACCAGCATAACCATAGCCTCTTCCATAATAACCACCACGTGATCGACCACCTTGGCCAGGTCCCCAACCTCCTCGACCACCCCAATGGTGGGAGAAATTAACAGATGTCTGCAAATTTAAATCAAGAGAAATTAAGCCCATCAATATTGAAACAAAAATTAATATGGCAACAAAGAGTCATGGCAATAATTGAAAACAAAAAATTATCATTTCCTGTTCAGAGTGTTTTTGAAACTTTTACTGTTCTAAAATAAAACAAAACTCTTAAGACAATCCCCACATAATTTAGTAGCGGCAAAAACTTTGACAAATTTTATCATGTTAGATTCTAAAATTAGAAAAAGCAAAGTGATGAGGGTTATAGGGGACAACACATACGTCAGTATCTCTTCTCAACTGCTGGGAAAATCTAGCTCTCCCATTACGCGATCCACCATCAAGAGCATCACATGATATGGAATCAAAAAAGTCATCCTTCACATAAACAGGCTGCAGAATGCAAAACACAGAGTAAGCAAAAGTACAAAGGATTTGAAGCAGCAAATCCTTTCAATTTTATTTGTGTGTGTGTGTGTGAGAGAGAGAGAGAGAGAGAGAGAGTGTACCTTGGTCTCAAGTTTTGATGATCCAACATCATCTTCATCTAGCAAATCATCCCTGTCTTGATCTTTGTGAGTCTTACCAAGGTGACCCCATACTTCGTCCTTATTGAATTTCTCATTCATTGCTGTAAAATCAAAATCCTCCTCGAATCTGGTAGCAGAACGTGAAATCTGCAATCCGAAAGGTTGACTTGCTAAAACTCAAAGTCCACAAAGAATATTGGCTACAGCTACTTTGGTTTAGAAAAGCAAAACAGACAAATTACTTTTCTAGAGTCAGCAATGAACTAGCAGTGATTAAGGAATGGAAAAATTAAGCACAAAAACTAAGACCACCTCTGTATCTAGAACTAGTAATTGCTTGTTAAAAACACAAAAACAATAACAACTAATAATAATGAATTACAAAGGAAAGGGAGAGAAAGAAATTAGAGCATGTGAGACTAAAGTAGGATGTTTTCAGAAACTTCCCATTTGATATTCTTTAGAAGGAACAGCTCATCTGATAAGGTTCTTATTTTACATTGGCCATGTTACACAGCATCAAAGTCAAATTGCCAAATCATGACGACATAAAAAAAGAGATAAAAAGGTTAAATCTGCCAATATGGAAATGCAAGGAAGACAGCACATACCTCATTTTCTCTTCCCCTTCCACGTCCTCCTCTACTAGTATGATAAGTGTACATAGGCGCTCCATATACCTTAAAGGAGAAAAGAAACAGATGAGGTAAATTACAATTCAATAATGTTAGTAACTAGGAACCAGGGAACATCAATATAAAGAGGCCAACTTCAAATTTTCTCAAGTCAAGAATAATGGAGCTCTCAAGAAATTTGCATACCTTATGTTCAGGTTGTGAAAGTAGTGGTAATATGGGTTTCTGCACTTCTGCTGCAGCTGTTGTTGGTGGCGGTGCTGACAATTCTGGTGATGATACCTGCACCACCTTGACATCCTTTTGAGCTATCTGTGAAGACTGCAGTGAGGGAATAATGGGAGGGCCAGGCTGCAAAAGTTGGCCCGGTGTCACCAGAGGTGTTTTTCCCTCGTTCAAAACTGAACTTGATGTCCTCATGATGGAGGATGGAGGTTCAGACATTCTTTTAAAAGGCATTATTGGATCTGGGACTGTCTTGGGCAGGTAAGAACCTGGTGATGCAATAGCAATTTTATCTACAGCAGTAGTCAATGGGGATGCCAATGGCAAGTTACTAGGAAGTGTTTGAGTAGAAACCCTATCAGGAGTTAAATTTGTTGAGTCTGAAACCATTGCAGAAGACCGTGAAGAAGGAAGAGTAGAAGTCGGCAAATTTAAGGTGCTTGTACTAAATGGTGGCAACAGAGGGGGGCTTTCTGACAATGGAGAAGCTGAAGTGTTGGATGCATTCATGGCAGGATACTGCACAGATTGCATCATGGAAGGTGGCATTGACAAGCCAGGTGGGGGTCGAAGCAAAGCTTGCTGTGGGGCCTGAACTCCATTTGAGGGTCCATAGTATCCCTGCCAATACATTGGCATGGCAAGCCCGCTACCATTTGTGGTTGGAAGGAGATGTGATGGACCCCATGATTCTAAACTCGCATCAGGCTGATATTGGGGAAGACTACCTTGAAATGTTGGCCTGGGAAGACCACTGGATGAAGCATGGGAACTTGGATCTGTTAGAGATCCATTACCAGAAGAAGGCAAATTCATGGATGCAGTTGCTGCTTGAGGATACTGAGACTGCACAAGGGAATTTAAATAAACAATAATGTGCTTAAGTAAAGCAAGACATTCTTTTCATCAGTCCATGTCAAGCCTGGATAGAATAAGCACTATTCAGATTTTATACAAGTTATACCAAGTAACTAATGAAACTGACTTCTGGAATCACATGTCCATATATGCAAACAAAATCACTTAGATTAGCAATTTTCTTTTCTTAAGTTTATCATGTGAGTTACGAAGTGGGGGCAAATCTTTCTAGACAGTTTTCTCTGCAGTTCGACCTCTTGACCTCTCCCTTGAAATGGGGGAGAGGCAGTACTACTTGTCCCGGAGGTCCCATGGTAAATTTGCTTCAAGACCATAATAATATCCAAATCTGCCATAATTTTATCACCTCAAAATCAATAATATCTAACCGATCCATGGACAGACATGCATGAGACCAATGTCATTTTCTTCACCTGGATGATTGCAGGATCATTGTGCACGGGTGTTGCAGTCTGAACAGGTGGAGAAGACTTGACCTGCAAATCCTGTGACCAAATGCACCAAAGAAGAAAAAAGAAATGTAAAGCTATTCCATAACAACTTAAATATGGAGTATCAAATGCCACCTTAACAAAATGTTTGGCCCATAACAGTGTAATCAATGAGGTTCTATTGTAACTCCTTAAATATTCAATATGATCCTCCAAAACTCAACGAATGATGGATGCCTTTATGTTTATGCATGCTGGTATACAGCAAAGCTTTAACAATAACCAACTGAAACTGATACTAAGCATGACATGTCCTCAACAACATTGTCAAAAATTGCAGGGGCACTTAATTTATAATATTATACACCAAACTTTTTTGCCAGCAGAGAGGCAGGTGCTTCACATGCATATAATTCCCCTATTCAGGTAAGGCCAGCATGGTTGATGAATTCATTCCCCAATTCAAGCCTAGCACATATTGACCAGACTTAACCCAGAACTTAATGAGGAGTGTAAATTAAAGAGAAAACACAGAAATAAAATACAAAACCTTACAACTATCAACAGCTAGCAACGTTTAGCTTGTCCAATGAGTAGGTAGCAGAGTGTCAAAAAACCCATCCATAACAAACAAACCTTGTCTGTCTGTGGCTAAAAAGCTCAAACTTGTACTTCTCATGGCAGACCATCTATACAATGCTAAAGTGTGTAGTTGATTAATGGTCAATCTGCTGAACATGGTGCAGGAATGACCAGAAACAACAACTTTGAGCTTACATATCGTACAACAAAAATGCAAGAAATGTGAGATATTTTCCATGCAAGTGGTGACTTGCGAGCTTGTATTGACCAAAACTAAGAGTGTCAATGTGTGAAACCATGCATGTTTTCTAGTCAAATAAATACAGATAGTTTACCCAAGGAGAAATGAAGCATAAGAAGTGATAGTAAGAATAATCATTATACACATGATGCATGTCCCCAGAAAAATCCTCTTAACATGTTGTCCAGACTTTGAATTTTCATATGCATAGCAAATGATTCTCATTGAAGACAATCAGTATACCTTGATATCAGTTCCTCGGAAGAGAATGAACTCGTAAATTTTATCGCTTGGAGGAACTTGCAGGCCATCCTTTTTCCGCCCTTCCGTTCCAAACGATCTTACTGCAAATTTAAGCAATGTGATTTAGAGCCAACAGACATGCTCTACATCTTTAAACACTATCCAAAAGAAAGAACGAGAAGGAATAAAATACAGAATGTGAAGGCAGAACTTTCCCAAAGATTTACTTCTAATATCTTTTGAGGCTGACAATTTCATTATCATCAGAAATACGAGAAAGTCAAAGTGTCTGAAAAACATATTATTTTGCATGAGTTCCAGAAAAATGTGGTTGCTGCTACAGTAATTTACATTAGGATTAGCACGAAACATAGAAGATTGTGACCTGAACTTACCACATTATGGTTCCAGTATAAGTATACTACTAAATGTCTATAATATTGCGAAAATGATATAAGGTATTTCAGCAGGCGCACAAAAAACAAGAAGCTATTGTTATGCTCAAGAAAAACATTCCAGCCATGGAAATATCACAGGTTTCATATGAAAATGGTCTGATATCTGCATGCTCTGAACTTTCATTTAAGTCATAACTTCCATTTTTGTAAAAGTAAAATACAATCCTGTGGTCCAGTTTTCTTCTATTTCCAAACTTCCATTTATGTCATATGCAACTTCAAGGACATTCTATGGAACAGTTAATGTTGCAATAGTTTATCAACGCTATCATATGACTTACATAACCAACAGATTCTTCCAATTAGAACAAAACACTACTGAACATTGCACAAAATAGAGTGCTATCCCCTACTTTTCATTCTTTTTTTTTTTAATCTTTTCAAAATGGCATCCTTTCTCTCAATGATGAATAACATCACCTTGAATCATAAACAAAAATGTCTAATTCCAAGAGTGCCATGAAGCAGATTTTGCAACCATGTATGCCTTAATTTAATCCTCTTAAACAACACAACCTCTGTTCTTCAAATATAAGCCCATATCAAATGTGTCTATGCTGATATCTTTTACCACCTTCCACCAGGCATAGAACTTTGAACTGGGCTCACAAAATTTTCTTTACCAATAGAAATTCTCTCAAGTACAAATGAACCTTCCAGTGTTAAATACAGTTTGCATTTCAACATCTACATTCATAGTACATGACTTGTACCAAAAAGAAAAGAACTATAAAGCTCCAACCCACATCACAAAATCACAATGACACAAAACCCATTTGAGATTGAAAGAATCTCTGTCTTAACAACCAGAAAAGAAAAAACCCAGAAAGCAAAACCCAGCACAAATGTATAAAGAAAAACCCAAAAAAAAGGATCAAAATATTTACCATTTCTTAAGCCGATGGTGGATTCTTGAGTGTTGATGTTGAAAAGAACGCCTTCATAACGAATCTCAGACTTTGAAGTCAAGCTAATCAAGCTACCTACATAGGAATCTGCTGATGACCCACCACCACCACCACCTGTAGAAGAAGAAGAAGAAGATCTGGCTGCCTCTGCTGTTGCAGCTGCCATGACTTGAAAATAATATCAAATAAAGATTGATGCTTTCTTGTTTCTTTGCCAAAGTAGAAATGGAAGAAAAAAAGAGAATGCAGATAGATGCAAAGGGTGTCTTTCTTTCTTTCTTTCTTTCTTTCTTTCTTTGTCTTTTGGCTTTAATAAAGGGGGCAAGTCTTCTTGTTTACGTTGTTTGTTGGTCTGCTTATGTCCCGCTTTAATGAAAATTGCTGTGTCCGTAATTGTTCCAAATCCATTTACTTTAATAATTGAAAAACAAATATGTAGTTCTGTATCTATATTTAAGTTTTAGGATATTGCTTCCTTGTGTCTAGATTAATTTATTTTTTAAAGTAAAAAATTCCAAATATTATTAACATGTTTTATAATAAAAAATAACTATAAACTTAAAATGTGATGTATAAACATATTTTTTAAAAAAACAATTATTGATATAGTGATATATTAAATGATATTTATTTTTAAATATTAAGATGATGGTATATTGAATTGACCTAAATTAATATGTTGGATCTTTAATTCTAATCATGAGACCATGATAACCTTATAAAAAAACAAATCAAAATAAATTATGAATGTTAATTTTTAATCAATCTAATATTGAAGGACAAAATTGAAAAAAATATTAAATTAAAAATAAAAATAAAAACCTACCTAAGTCAAATTATCAAACCAATAAAACGGGTCACGGGATCAAGATAACTTCATGAAAAACAAAAAAAAGTAAAATACAAAGTCTAATTTTCAACCAATCTAATGTTGAAAGATGAAATAAAATAAATAAAGAATAAAACAAGTCAACACAAGTTAACATGTTAAACTCGCAACCTGGATTATAAGATCGAGATAACTTCATAAAAAGCAAATAAAAAAATCACAAAGCTTTATTACCAACAGATCCAATGTTGAAGGTTAAAATCAATTAAAAAAAAACTAAATCCATGAGACTGGGATAACTCAATAGAAAGCAAATTTAAAAAAATTACAAAACTCAATTCTCAAACAACCTAATGTTAAAAGATGAAATTGAAAAAAAAAATTAACTAAATAAATAAAAGTAGATTGAGTTGCTGGAGGGTGAAATTGAAAAAAAATATTCAATTAAAAAGAACCCAAAAAAATAAATTGAGTCAACCTAGATAAACTTATCAAACCCATAACTCGGATTATTAGATCGAGATAACTCTAAAAAATAAAATAAATAAATAAATAATACTCAATTAAAAAATAACAAAAAAAAATAAACAGAGTCAACGCATGTCATAAGATTAGGATAATTTCATAAAAACAAAATATAAAAACATCACGAAGCATAATTTCAAGCCATTCCAATGTTGAAAAATAAAATAAGAAAATCAATTGGAAAAAATGGTTTAAAAAAATAAGTCAAGTCAACTTGTTAAACTCGTGGTCGAAATCATGAGATTGGAATAAATTCATAGAAAACAATAAATAAATAAAAAATGAAATCCTTCTTCCAATAGATCTAAAATTGAATGTTGAAATCAAGAATAAATAAATAAATCCATAATTTCAAGTCATTCTAATGTTGAAGAATGAAACAAGAAAATCAATTATAAAAAGTGGTTTAAAAAAATAAACTGAGTCAACTTATTAGACTCATGGTCTGGGTCATAAAATTAGAATAAATGCATATAAAGCAATAAAAAATATGAAATCCCTCTTCCAATAGATCTAAAATTGAAGGTTGAAATCGAAAAAAAATAAATGAATCAATGATATCACTATACAACCTAATAGAAAGAAAATAGAAAAATTTATAAACAATTCTCGAAATAATTTAATATTAAATAATGAATTTGAAAAAAAAAGGGAAGAAGATTGGTTTGGTAAACGATAAAATTAAAAAAAAAACTAACAAACAAAAAACACTATTCCAATTATTAATGTTTTGCATAGTTATCAGAACTGGTTTGGCGGGTCAACCCAAGATTTGGGTGACTCGAGGCCTAGGCTAGGTCTGCTTCATTCAAAACTTGGGCCTGCAATTGGCCCGGGAAAAACCATTCAACACATCAGGTCAACCTAGAACTCAGGTGGCCTAGTAAAATCTAGTAGAGACCCGTTTTTTTTTTTTTAATTTGTTTTTTCTCCTAGTCATAAATCATTTTTTTCATATTTTTCAGTTGGTTATTAATTCATTTCAAAGTTCACTATATAAATACTAGAAGAATGTTTTTTTTTTCATTGTGAGATTTGAAACCCTTTAGTATATATACTCTATATTCACAAGAAAAAAGTTATGTTTTTTCAATATGGAATAAAAAATCCTTTTAATTTAAATACTTCAACTTAAAAGAATAAAATAGTATATTTCAAATATGAGATAAAAAAACCTTTTTGAAATAATATTTTAAACTCCATTATTTACAACATATATAATGTATATCTACATGAATTATTTATTAATTTTTTTATATGAAATATTAAAATCTCAAAAAAAAAATTTATTTTTTTCAGGTTGACCCGGGTCAACTCATGTAACACAGGACCTGGCCTTTTGGTCGGGTCAACCCTAGACCAAGTTTGATAACTATGGTGTTTTGTGGGTGTAACTGTAATGATTTAACCATATCTTTTAGTGTTTTGTTATATATATATATATATATATATATATAAATATTTTGGGATATTAATTTATTTTGACATAAATAATAGCTTATTGATAATGGAAGATTTTACCATGTTAGATGGGGGTTCTAAATATGTTATTATTATTTTTTATGAAAGTTATATTAGATTTTAAAACTTTTTAGAAAGATAAAAAAGAATAAATTTGAAAATCTAAAACTTTTTAAGATGATGAAAAATACTAATATCAACCGAGTAATAGATTCATTCACATTTTTAAATTAATTTGATTTGTTTAGAAAAAAAAGTTCCTTTTTTTATAGAAAAATGTAATTTCATTAGTATTAGTGATAGTACATTATTATTATAATTCTTATACGATTAAAATAAAAATAATAAATATGAAAATCGAATCTATTAAATGAAAATAGATCCAACAAATAAAACATTAACTGTCAACTTTTCAATGACTTTCAATTCTAGGAATTCATTGTCGCCATTGATGGCAGTAGAATCAAGATTGTGACATGATATTGAAACCTCTCTCCAACAAGTTTCATTACTTGAAATTCAAACATAAATGTTAATTTATTTTCCTATCCATTAGAATCTTTGAAACAAAAAAAAAAAAAAAACACTCAACAAACCAAGGGGAAAAAAAAGAAATCAAACAAAACCATGAATCTGAGATTATACATATTGAAATTTATAATTATTTGAACCCCTGAAGATATCAGATCTAGTAACTAGATAAAAAAATATATTAAAAATGAATATAAATAAAAAAAAAATGAAGAAAAACAAGGGTTGTTATCAATGTAATTTCACTATTGACTGTCCAAATAAATCTCTTTTCATGGATAGGTTGTTTAAAGGAGGGAGGGAGAGAATAGATATTGTTTCAATTTTTGTTTTATTTTTTTTTCTAGCAGAGGGAGAATTAAAACCAACTCTTACTACAGTTTATGTTCTACTAACAATGATGTCTGTCATAACCTGGTTTTAACACCCCTTTAAGCATATGTTCAAAAATCAGAAAAAAAATATTTTAAGATTAGGAAGTTAACTAAAAGGGATCAAAATAAAGTTTATATCCATTTTCGAAATAATTCGGGGAGATAAAAGAAATTTGAAATTTAAAGAAAAAAAAAGAATTTTAAAAATTAAAGAGAAAAAAGAAAAATAAATTCAAAGATTTAAACATTTAATAAAGAGAAGAGGAGAAAAGAAAGGGATTGTAAATTTGAAATTTAAAGACTTGAAAAATTATACAATATAATAAAAAGGCTTAGTGCTCCTTTTACTGTTTATCCAGACTCAAAATACTATGGAATTAGTAGTGTAATGGTAGCCCAACCCTTACCACAAAAAGTTATAAGGGCAACGAGGGAGGGGTGGGGTTGTCTTTTTATTGGGATGGATTTGGCATTAAATGGATGATTGGAGAGAAAATGGTCACTTCAAGTTTTGTTAGGGCTGCCCTGGACATCAATCAGGCCCGCACCCATATGTGAGAATACCTGGCGCTTGAGCTGACCTACCCCTGAGCTGGGTCATACCCGAGCACCACGTGGCACTGGGGCTGGCTTGCCCTTGCCCTCAGTGTGAGTCAGGCCTACACCCCCATGTGGGGACACCTGGCACTAGGGCTGCCTTGCCAAGGGCACACAACCAGACTCGCATGCCATGTGGCGCTGGAGCTGCCTTGCCCAAGGCGCCCCGCTAGACTCGTGCACCACGTGGCGAGACCTGACACTTGAGCTGCTCTGCCTATGTGCTGGGTCAAACCAAACGTGGCGCTGAGGCTGGCTTGTCCTCTACTTAGGGCTAATGAGTTCTATGTCAGGACCTAATTTTCGTAGGTCTTTTGTCAGGACCTAGGGCTATTGAGTTTTTAAATATATTTATTTACATTATAAATATTATTATTTTTATTAAAGTTGAAAGTATTAATATCAAACATATTATAATTTGTGTTCTAAATATTATTAGTTCAATTGTAATACAAATGATAGTATTTATACCCCAAATAATAGTATTATTGATATTAATACTTTAAATTATAATAAAAATCATATTATTCAGAACACAAATAATACTATTTTTAATATTAATAGTTTCAATTATAACAATAACAAAAATATTTATACCGCAAATAATAATATTTATACCACAAATAATATTATTTTTAGTATTAATACTTTCAATGATAATAAAAATAATAATCTTTGTACCACAAATAATAATATTTTTGATATTAATACTTTGAACTACAATAAAAATAAATATCAATACTTTCAATTTTAATAAAAAATAAAAATATTTGTACCACAAATAATAATATTTATATCCCAAATAATAATATTTTTTATATTAATGCTTTGAACTATAATACAAATATTAATATTTACAACACAAATAATAGTATTTTTAATATTAATACCTTCAATTATAATAAAATAATATTATTTATGGCTCTTGGGCTGCCCTGTTATGCACTAGGTCAGGTCCGAGCACCATGTGACACTCAGGTTGGCTTGCCCTACCCTAAGCGTCAGCCAGGCCCGCACCCCCATATAGGGACACCTGGCACTTGGGTTGTCTATCCTTGCGCTTGGCATACCCGAGTGCCACGTGACGCTGGGCTGTCTTGCCCTCAGCCCAAGGCTAATGGTTCCTTCATCATGATCCAATTTTTGTAGGTCTTTTGTTAGGAACAGGGCTATTGGGTCTTGAGTTTCTAAATATATTTATTTCTCTTATAAATATTATTATTTTTATTATATTTGAAAGTATTAATACCAAACATATTATAATTTGTGTTCTAAATATTATTAGTTCAATTGTAATTAAAATAATAGTATTTATACCCCAAATAATAGTATTGTTTATATCAATACTTTCAATTATAATAAAAATCATACTATTCAAAACACAAATAATATTATTTTTAATATTAATACCTTCAATTATAACAATAAAAAATATTTATACTGCAAATAATAATATCTATACCACAAATAATCCTATTTTTAGTATTAATACTTGTAATGATAATAAAAAATAATAATATTTGTACCACAAATAATAATATTTTTTATATTAATACTTCAAACTACAACAAAAATAAATATTAATACTTTCAATTATAATAAAAATAAAATTATTTGTACCGCAAATAATAATATTTATACCACAAATAATAATATTTTTATATTAATGCTTTGAACTATAATAGAAATATTAATATTTATAATACAAATAATAGTATTTTTAATATTAATACCTTCAATTATAATAAAAATAAAAATATTTATGACACTTAGGCTACCCTATTGTACGTTACGTCAGGTCCAAGTGCCACATGACCCTCAGGCTAGCTTGCCCTACCTTGGGCCTGAGATAGGCCCGCGCCCTCACTTGGAGGCACCTAGCGCTTGGGCTACTCATCCTTGCACTAGGTAAGAACCCGTGTGCCACGTGGTCCTCGGGCTGGCTTGCCTAGGGCGCTCAGCCAGACCCGCGTGCCACATGGAAAAACTTGGCGCTTGGGCTACCCTACCTGTGCGCCTTTGTCAGGATCCAATGGAAATGGGTTGTTGACAGGACCCAATTCGCTTGTGTCATGTGCCAGGACCTAATAGTAATGGGTCCTGCACTGGACTCAATAGCAATTGGTCTTGTGCAGGACCCAAATAATTTGTGTTATAAATATTCTTCGGTTTTCTTAATATAATAATATGTGTTATGAATATTATTATTTCTTTTATAATTCAAAGTGTTCATATCAAAAATATTATTATTTGTGCTATAAATATTATTATTTTTACTATAACTCAAAGTATTGATATAAAAAATATTATCATTTGTGTTATAAACATCCATGGGATTCTTAATATAATTATTTATGTTATAAATATAATTATTTTTATTATAATTCTAAATAATAATATCAAAAATAGTATTATTTGTGTTATAAATATTATTATTTTAATTATAATTAATAGTATGAATATTAAAAATATTATTATTTGTGTTATAAATATTATTGTTTGTATTATTATTAATATTATTAATAATATAATTAAAAACTTTGGAAAAAATATTATTATTAATATTAAAAAAATACCATCCCCAAGCCTTCCCATGATCCATAACCATCATTTCTCCATTTCCTTAGTCATACATAACCACCAACTAATACACAGCTTCCATATCTCATAAATCAACCACTCACGACACACTAACACCATCACATGATCCAATCGCAACCCATATCACCAAACACTCCAGCCTTCAATCAAGATCCAATGGTGTCTGATTTGTCCTCATGAAAATAAATGTTTAGGCAAGCAAAGAATAAACATATGAATACCAGTCTAGGCAAACAATTAGCATGTAAGCACTATATATATGTTTTTATCATAAATGTTCCTACCTCGACATGAATTAGAACCTTCACAATTTAAAAGGAGAATTGAAAAAAAAAAATCACGGTATAGTAATTAAAAAAAACTAAAAATTCTGTTATATAGATATTTGGATAAGAGGTTAGTTATATATAAGAAAATATAAACATCACTTTTACCATATCTTTTCAAATAAAATTTTATATTTTCTGTGTTTTTTTTCTAATTTCATTTTCATGCCATTAGTTATCCTAGTTACTTTTTCAAGCTTTGTTTTCCACCCCTAAAAATAAGAGACTCGTTATCTTGGCTATTCACGAAGAAAAAAAATCCGACGTCCACCCCTAAAAATAAAAGACTTATTGATTAGGCTATTCATAAAAATTTGACTAATCAACTTGTCTATTCATAAAAATTTGACTCATTGACTTGTCAATTTATGAAAAATTCAACATTCATCCCTAAATATAGAAAACTCGTCAATATAATTTTTATTATTATTTGAAAAATAAATATTCACACACATGCATATGGAAAAAGGAACACACCACAATTTT
Source organism: Populus davidiana (assembly GCA_030145905.1). Lineage (NCBI taxonomy): Eukaryota > Viridiplantae > Streptophyta > Magnoliopsida > Malpighiales > Salicaceae > Populus > Populus davidiana. The sequence goes on along the minus strand of CM057792.1, from coordinate 2,739,202 downwards.
TATGAAATGATAATAATGCTATTACAATTAAATTAAAAAATATGCACAAATGAATGAAAAGTAGCCCCTTTTATTTTTAAATGAATCTTTACACATGCATGTGTTTGTAAAAAATATGACTGAACAATTTTATGAAATAAATATAACACTATTTCATATCTCGTAAAAATAAAATAAAATAAATATAAAATAATCCATAAGTGAAAAGTTGTTGGTTTTCAAGAACGAATTGTTTCACACACATGCATACATAAAACCGCAATGACATGGTTTATGAAATGAATCTAACTCTATTGCAAAGCTAGAAAAATAAAATAAAAACCAAATAAAATAAAATAAAATGCATGAGTGAAAAGTTGTAGATTTTAAAAATAATTTTTTTATATACCTATACGTTCGTAAAAATGAGAACGTGTAGTTTTATGAAATGAAATTGACATGATTATGAAGTCAATAAAAATAAAATTAGAGAAAGACAAAGAGAATAATGTCATGCATGCAAAACCCTAGTATAAGAATAAAAGAGGGAAAAGTGGTTGTGGCTTACCTTAAAGGTGGTTCCAGAGACATAAAAAGCTTTCGTGGTTGTTGTCGGTGGCTTTTGGTGGCAAAGATTGTAGTGGTGGGGGTAATGGAGAGGTTTTTGATGGCTTTCTCTCTTTAACTTCATGTTTCTCTTGTTTTTGTTTCTTTCCTTTTCTATTTTCTTCCTCACTCTATTCTCCTACATACTAGCTCAAAACTACCATTTTTTTTTAGCTCAAAACTCTTTTATTTCTTCTCTCTCTCTCTCTCTCTCTCTCTCTTAGTATTTTCTCTCTAGCTCGTGTTCTTTTCTTTTTTTCTCTTACATTTCTTGTCTATTTATAGACAATGAGGAAGATCCTAGAACTTGTCTTGATGGAATGACCGTGGTCATTGGTTTTCTTGAGTTAGTCTAAATCATCCATTATAAATGTACCCTTTGGCCATGCATGGTTGAGTTGGTTTTTTTGCACTAGTTTCATAGTGAATTCAGAGGATTATAACATTTTTCTTTTTGACTAAATATAGAGTACATATGTAGAGGAGGAGAATGGTATGTTGTTTATTGTCTTTAGGAGGTATGGGAGAGAGAGAAAAAAGTATCGAAAATCGAGCCAAAAAACATGAAAATTAAAAGGGTGTAAGTTATATTATGCATAAGGAAGAGGTAGTATTGTTCATGTATGCCTAAAACAACATCATATTGGGCTATTTGTTTTTTTTATTATTGTTACGTGAAATAACGTCGTTTCGGTCAAAATATGCCATTTCATTTTAGTTTTTTTTAAACAACATCATTATAAAATAAATGCAAATTTTTAGTTTTTCAAAGCAATCCACATTTTCTTTTTTGGTCGTTGGATTTTTAATTTATTATTTTAACCAATTTCAATATTTTCTCAAAATTTCTTTCAATGTAGTCTCTAATTTCACATTTTTATAGCGCTTTTATTTCTTTGTCTTTTCCAGTTCGATTCTTGGACTTATATTTTTTATATATAGTTATACCCTTTTTCTTTTAATTTCCTCTCAATTTCACCCTAAATACATTTAAAATGGTCCCTTGATTTTGGTGTCTTTTTTAATTCAATCATTGACTTTTCAATTTTCAATTTCAACCAATTTCAAACAGTTACAAAACTTAATAACTCTTTTATTTAAAACTTTTTAACAGTTCCAACTCTTTAATTCCTAACAGCTCTTTAATTTTTTAATTTATTTTATGTCTAACTGTTACATGTTAACAGCCTATAGGGGTGTTAAAAAAAACCAATTAACCGAGAAAACCAATGGAAAATTAATCGAGAAAATCAAACCGAGATGGAAAATCGATTAAACCAATTTTTAAAACCATAAAGGCTTGCCGATTTGGTTCAGTTTCGGTTTTAATACTGAAACCGGTGAACCGAACCGGTCCACCTATAAAATATAGTTAATAAACAACCTATAAATAATGCAGTAAACCTAACCCTAATTGATAACATTACATGAAAAGTCGTCGCCCACACCAGAGATGATTTATCGCTTCTTCCTTTCCCTTTCAATTTTCATCCATTTTGCATCTTTGCCCCTGCATCTATCTCTTCCCTAGCCGAACAATAAGTCAATAACCCACGTCTCTGCATCCATCTAGTAACTTGCAGCCAAACAAAAACCCTTGGCTTGTCTCTTCACTTGCAACAAAAAAGAAGGCTCTGACAAGGTAAAGTTTATCCATCTTTGACACTGCTCCTCATCTTTGACAATGCTTCCATCCTCAAGACATGGATTGTACTGTGTCTACTATAAGCAAATAAAAAAGGAACCACTAAAAAAAGAAGTCATTGTTAAGCAAATAGGCAGATGATGAAAAGCCAAATGGGACCGAGAGGGATGATAGAGGAAAGGGAAACCAAGGGGAAAAAGGAAACATGTGGAGAGGGAAACTTCCAAAGCCTTGGATTTTCTGTTCATGAAAGCATGCTGGTCCATTACCACATCCATGATTAGGTTTCCTGGTTTTTAGGTCAAAAAACCAAATTTAAGTCAAAAAACCATGATTAGGTTTCCTGGTTTCCTGCCTTACACTTTTATAATTTGTTTATCTCTCACAAAAGAATTCACACTTTATATAAGAGAAGATTATAAGGATTAACCCCAAGTCCTTACATAAAATAAGTCCAGCCCACAAATATGAAATATTGATTTAATTTAATATGGAATTTAAAGCTTTAAGAGAATACAGTGAGCAATAAAAGCTTTTAAAGTATCAAGTATGTAAGATTGTAAAAGAGTAGGAGTATGAGAGAGATCTTACATGCAAATCAATTAGGTATTTATAGAATAATCTTAACAACCAGCCATTACTCACAAACAAAAAATAAGAGAAAAAACTTGCTCTTCCAAGTATTTTTCCTAAGTGTTAGAAATGGCCAAGAGGAGAAGTTTGAGAGAGAAAGAATTGTTGCAAGAATAAGAAGAGTATTAAGCATACTTTTATCATAATTACAAGTTTTCTATTTTAGCTAATAACAAATAAAAGGTAAAAACCCATGTTATAAGATTTTTAGCTAAGAAGTGGATATTAAAATACTTTATAGTATAAGAGCACATAATAAATATAATTCTCGTCATTTAGTGAAAATGTCAAAATATATTGTCATAACTCAATCTTGAATCCCCTAAAAATTATTTTATTAAAAAAATACATTTTATTTTTTATTTAGAAAAATAATATAAAACTTAAAAATATTTTTGGGACATAAGGAGATAAGCCCTCCAGCTGCAATTGACCAAAAAAACTAGACTAAAATATTTTGACATGATGGGTTGAAGAAAGACTTAATAGAAAGAAAGTAGAGGTTGAAATCCAACTTGACTAAAATTAAAAGATTTAATTAAGTTTAAAGACTTAATTAAACTTTTAATAGGTTTAATTAGCTTAATTAAAGATTTAATTGAAGAGATATTAAGTTTAAAAATCAATTTGGCCAGAATCAAAAGAATTAATTAGGTTCAAGGACCTAATTTAACTATTAATAGGTTTTATGGATTCAATCAAGGACTAAATTGAAGAAAAATCAAGTTTGGAAGCCTAATTTTGATCAATTCGCAAGGATTAAAAGATTAGGGACACAATTAAAACTTGAAAAGGCTAAATTGATGCGATCAGGGGTTTAATTAAAAGAAATTTAAAGATTGAAGGCTTATTGAGGGCTATGTTGAAGAATTTCAAAACCAATAACCAAAGTAAATAAGGCATGTGAATTCAGGGACTAGAATTAATTAAATAAAGGTTCTACTTGAAAGAAATTGAAAGTTTGATAATTAATAGGGGAGAAATTACATAATATGCAAACCAATAACAAAAGGGCAAAAGACAATCAAATTAAAGGATTTAAATCAAGGTTTCCATGGGTGCAATTACCAAAATTAAAAAGTTGTAAGGTCAATTGAGGATTCATATGCTTAAATTGAAAGGACAATAACTAAATTGAAATTTTCCTAAAATCCTATTTAAAAACCCTATTTTTTTAGTTTAAATAAACAACGTGTCACTCAGATTTTAATAAAAATAATGAATGATATGATGTTCAGTTATAGTGTCTTCTTCTTTATCTAAAAGGTTGATCGAGTTACCACTTTTAAGCGAATGAATATGACATCTCTAACCACCTGACAGGCCCCAACCTTCACCATTTAACTTAGAAACGTCTCATCTACAAGGACTAGTTACCCTCATCACATGTTTGTACATTATTCAGCTCAATGAACTCGATAATATCTTGTCCCTAATCAGCCACCTCTGCATTGGCAGATTCAAGTTAATCGAGAGCTTACCTTCCAATCAATAAATGTGGAGTTTTAAACCTTTAAATCTAGTTTGGTTTGTTCCTAATGAAATATTTATATCCCCTCCACAAGGTTTAGGTCAATAAATAATACGTTTAATGCTCTATCTCCACAATGATCTTGACAAAGTACCTAACTCAATCATCTATGACTGAATAAAAACACACCGTAATAGAAAAGACTCAACGACTATTTTCTCATGTGTGATTTTAGTTTACTAAAAGACAAAAAGAGACTAGGCACCACTTATTTCAGAGAGGAAGGTGTTGGAAAAGAAAGAATAAAAATCTTTCATAACAACTTTTTGGAAAAAACCATCATGGTGTTAAAAAATTTTGTTTTATTTTTCTTATAAAAGAGCATCTACTCTTTAACAGAGGAGGGGGATTTTTGGAAAAAGAAAAAGAAAAAGCTTAGAGAAAATTAAACCATTAAAGTTTCGTGATATAAAGGTCATAAAGTATTGATAAGAAATGAAAGGAAAGAAGTAGAAGGTAGAGCTTGTGTCCAAGATTGGAAGCAAAATACTAGAGATCTAAAGCTTGAATAAAGAGAAAGAAATTTCAAACAAAGAAGGCAACATTGTTAGACATGGTATTCATTTAACTTTGATAAGGAGGTGTAGCTCAGTGAGCACACCCCTCTATTTTGTCTTTTAAATTCCTATTTAAAATGTTTATTATGCATTCATTATAGTCATTTGTCAGTTTAAATGACATGAATGTTTGTTTTAAAGAGTTTGATCATACCTTGAAAGTTAGCTTGTACAAAAAATAATGGTATCTCCAATTATAGCCCTCATGGGATGTAAAATATATCTCTTCTCACCATCCTCATAGTATATGAGATAAATGCATGCATTTCGATTAAGGTTGTATTCTATGGTTATGATTCTACCATATATGTATTTTTCTTTCTATCAAAAATCGATTTTACAGTATAGATGTTTATGACCTCTCCCTATATGCCTTGATTGCACCCACAGATCAAATTATTTCATGTATTGGATTGCACTTGATTGTCCACGACTTCATTGAGTGTGCTCGGGGTAAAAGTTTTGTATAAATGTATCGTCATGCTATTAAGTATTTTGATTTAAGTTCTTTTCTTTCCAAGAGGTGGAATAAAATAACCTGGTTGAAGCGTAATGATCCTACATCTGTAATGCATTGTATGTCCCATAATAGGTCTCATTCTTCTACCCTTTTTCCGGGAGTCGATGGTTATTCATAGCTATTACCTTGACATTAGAGAAGTATATTGATTTTTCAATAATAATTGAATACTTTTATTTGTGACTATTGCATATTTGATTCCACCCATAAATCTATTTTCTTCCCTATGAGTTCTAGTCTCAATAAGAATACTAGTTCTTATTGTTCATATGTTATGATATGAATATACCACGTCAATTTGTTATGTATGGATGATGAGATTCCATTGATACAAAGCCAATTCCAATAGATTTATTGGAGGGTCCCATTGGTGTGCATCTAGTAGGAATTGAACCTATGAATTCGCCAGTTATGAGTTTGGTGTTTTAACTATTCAGCTATAGATGTATAACGGGAATCTTCACACATGGTGAATAATCAAATTTCAATTGAAATAAAATCTTTAGAATAAATCAAAGCAATTTAAATTTAGGAGGAATCAATGAAAGGACATCAATTCAAATCTTGGGTTTTCAAATTGAGAGAGATTAAGAATTCTCACTATTTCTTATATTCATGGACCCAATTCAATTTAGTGGGATCTTTCATTCATAATTTTTTTCTATCAAGAATGTTTTATAAAACTCTTGGACTCCTGAATTTGAAGTATCCTATTTTCACACAATTCACAAGGTTCAACAAGCAATCGATATTTCACTATCGGTGTAGTACTATTTGTAGTGGTGGTGCTTACATATCGTATTAACAATCGAAAGATGGTCGAAAGAAAAACTCTCTATTTGGCAGACTTCTTCCTATACTTATGAATTCTATTGGACCAAAAAATGATACATTGGAAGAATCCTTTGAGATAGTATTTCAATATGTATGCCTATGTATTATGTATATAGGGTTATACTTTACTTTTTTTATTTTTTCTGGAATTTTAACTTTGACAGAAGGATTCCTTTACTTGACTAATGCAACATAGTCAACTCTATTTGTTAGAACAACTTCCATTGAGTCTTTACACCTATCATTTTATATTCTTATTCTGTCTTTATGAACCTTTGTTTATTATTTTTGTATTTTTTTTAGAAATAGAATTTAACTCAGGATTGCCCCCTTTTTTTTTCAGGGTTTCTTTGAATTTAAAAATGATCACTTAGTAAGTTTCCATACCAAGGCTCAATCCAATTACATCTGTAGCGTCTACCAATTTCTCCATATCCCCTCTTTGTTTTGTGTTTTGAGATTCAAGTCTTATTATTATGTTACTATGTCATTCCCTTTTTTCTTTCATTTCTATTCTACTGGAATTGTTAAAGTCATTAGATACCGATTCTTATATTCCTAGAAAAGTGTTTCCTCTTATTTTAATATTTTATTTGATTTCTTGTATAGCCTCTCTCTCATATCGTGATGAGGTTGAGGATGAATTGTGAGTTGTCCTCTCAATCCGATGACCTCTTCATAAAGCAAAAGTATCTGCTCAGCCATCTTCTCTATTTGGGGTTGGACGAACTTATCAGCAGCTATGTGGGCATTCATGATATGCCCTGGTGTGTATGGATCGGCCATGGTGGTGTGCTAGATAGAACCGCACGTCAAAATTTACTTTCTTGTTGAAAAAGTGATTAGCTTTTTGTAAGATCCCCATAGACAGCGCCAATTGATGAGGTTATAAAAATCACAGGGGATATTCTCGGATGAACTATTCCTATAAATTCTTATACATCATTTATGGTGAGTTCTGTGACCTCCACTTCAAGATCACCACGCAGGCTTCTCCTCTGGCAAATCTTCTCCTAGGGGGATATGAAACTTTTCTGGAATAAATGCCTGCACAAAATCCCCTAGGATGTTGATGAGGGACCCTCCGAAGATCAAGTCAGTACTAGTAATATTTGTGTAAAAAAAAAAAAACATTAATAAAGATATTAATAAGCTTTTATGAAGATTGAGAAAAGGTTGGGGAAGAAGATCTAGAGGTGACGGGAAGAAGCTGAGAATGTGTTTATGTCTTTGGATATGTCTCTCTCCTTTTCTGTATAATTTCCATTTTTTTTTATATTACCTTATTTGAACTACCTCATGCTACATAGAAAAGGTAGAAAATTAATCTTGTATGATTAAGATAATATTATCTCATTACTCGTATCATCACATCTAATTAATATAAACATGGACTATTTGTTCGTATTTAATAGAATTATAATGGGCATCATAATTATTAACCTGGACTCAAGGTATGAGAGGCTCAGTGTAGAGTGACCCTTCAACCACGTACTTAACCTGAGGGATGTTGGGTACAACTCACACCCTTGAGCCCAGGAGAAATCAAGTCTAGCTTGTGATTGCATCCAAGAATAGGGTTAGGGACAACCGTGCCAGAGTTGGGTGTGGTCATGTCCCTAACCCAACATAGAGTTGGGCACGAACACATCCAGTTAGGTGCGAGTACATCCTTAGCATGCCTCTACCCAACTTTAAAGTTAGGTGTAGGGTTGCCCTACCTAATTTAACCCAACTTAGAGTTGAGTGGAGTTGAGCACCGAGAACATAATCTCCTCATCTGGGATTATGACTTTCTTGTGTTAGCTTTTAAATAAGATGGGTTTATAAAAACCATGACCCGTCAAAATCAATAACAAAAAATAAACAAACACTGTAGACTAATCCTAATCAATGTGGGAAAACAGTGTTTTCCCACATACTTTTAGCTTTATACTTAATTAATATAATATAATATTTATATATACTTGATATATACAATGTATAGATACAGCTGCACATGACTAGAGACCAATGATCTGCCATGCTGACAGCAGAAATAAGCCTAGACTAGAAGGAAAAAAACTTCCTAAGATTGAGATTATCTTATCATTCTAGGGTAAACTTCTAGCTTAAAAAGAACAAAATTAATTATATGCTTAGGTTACAGACCTTTTCCTCTTCCCCTAACAAAATTCCATAACTTTCAAGCCTAGCTAACTGTACAATTGACTCTTTTCTGGCACGCAGTATTTGGTTAGGAATGTCGACAAGTCTGTTCATATATACAGTTGGGATAATCATTTGCCACTTGGTTTTCAGGTGCTTGGTGCCGACTAATCATCCTCCAGGTTCCAGCTCCAAGTGGTTTTTTAGATCTCTACAAAGTTTAAAACAAACACTTAAAAACATGGATCTGGCAAATCAAGTATAGTTTAAACTCACGTGATTAGAAGTGACACTGGAAATGGAAACTGTGAACTCACATGCAGCGTGGTACATGGCAATCTGTTTGTCTGCAAATTCTCGCATGTAGCTTCAACATGTACCATACCTTCTGACAGTGTTGACAGCCCCCAAAGGACCGAATGCTGCACTTCCTTGCATGGCAGAACAACCTTTTAATTTGGAGGCATTTTGGGTAAGAGCAGGGGTCACTACTTGTTGCTCGACAATTAGTGGCATGCATTAAAAGATTTAGCAGTTCCTTTTGTTGCTGTGCCACCAAATGAGAAAGATTTTGTTCCTTCAGCTGCGCCACCAAATTAGCAAAATGTCAAACAGAGCATTAATATTCTAAATCCATTACATGTCTGGCAATGCACACACGCACACATGGTCCTACATCCCCTATGCATGCATGAGAAGAAAGAAAAGAAAGAAAATCGAACATGAAGAACTTGAATCATTTGTATTAAAACAATGGCGCTTAAAGACCAGTAACATGTGAGGGAGATTCATCATGCCTGAAGTGCTTCTTGATGGGCATCTACATTCTCAGTTCCATAATTAGCTTCTGGAGAGCATTGATTCAACTTATAGACATGCAAAGAACTGTCTTTCTTGTGATAGCACGCAGCACAGACATCTCTATCCAGTGTATCAGTATCCTGATGACAAATTTTGCACATTGTCCCAGCTGCTGGCAGTGTTGGATTATGAAGATTATGCAGGATCATCATTGATGAATGCTTGGCTCGGCGAAGTGTATCAAACTGATAATGATACTTCTGACAAAGACCCAAGAAAGTATGTCTATTATCGAAGTGCCAGTTTTCTAAAATAGCATCATTATCCTCAGTATCGGACGGTATCCCCTTGACCATAACCTGAAAAGAAAAGAAAGAAATAGGTATCAATTGTGTCATCTTTGCAATTACAAATATCATCCTGTAATTTTAGCAGGGATTCTCACCTTAAAGAGTAAATGTTTTTCCTTGTTATTTAAGGAGTGCGAGTCCTCCCCATTGAGGCTTTTCTCTACAGCATGGCATCTGCAATGCGTATTGAACTACAATTAATTTCCAAGTAATAATTCCACCATTTGGTCAGAATATAGTGGGAAACAATGTTTCAAGTAAAATGACAAGCACCATCATGGTTTAAGGCGCCATTTAAATTAATTACCTTTCACATAGCTGAAAATTTTTGCACTGTCGGCAAAACCATCGGCTTCCAGATAACATCGCTTCATGACAATGAGTGCATACATGTTGTAAATGAACAACCATGAAGTCCTCCTTGCGACCACACATGGGACCACTCCTCAGCTGATCAAGGGAGAGAGGAATATAACAAAAATTAAAGAATAGCATAGTTAAGTAACAAAAAAGCAATCACTCAATTAGCTTCACCGTTGTATGTAGTGCAGGCATAAATAATTTTAATTCTAAAGCTTCAGAATTCATAAAAGAAACAAGTGTCAAAACAAGTAACATGTAGGCCATGCATGTGCAAAATTATGCTGCTACACATTTTCCCTTCCTGTAATTCCAGTTGCTTTGGAAAGTAATAGGTATAAAATCAAAAGCCAATAAAAATAGCTTAGATTTAGATGCTTGGGACGGTTGAGAAACTCTAAGACGTTATCTGAAAATTTGAATTAATGCCCTAAGAAACCATATCACTATAACTAATATCATGAACTATTAGTTTTATTATTTCAGGAGTCTAAACTATGCTTTATGATGAAATGATTTACCTTGATAGATATAGTTTCTGCACTACAAAGTTTTCCATGTGTAAGAGATAATTGAAACAATTAAATAAGAGATGGTTCTGCTATTTTGCAATACACTTAGCAGCTACTTGGATATAAGAAACAAACAAGTTTAAGCTCTCAGTTTTGCCCCATCAACTCCTAAATTATTCATTGAAACTCTTAGTTGACTATGAAGTCACAAAGATAATGATAAACTTACAATGATTGCATGAACAGAAATATCTAACAAAACAAATAGAAACAAAAAATAAAGTACTGAAGTTCAGTGGATTACATGATTTGTTACTAGAATAGCTTTGGTGTTACCACCAGAGGACTCTGTGTGCCCCATGGCTTTTAGTGTTCTTTTTGTCATTACTTTCTTCACCTTCCTCTCTGCATATACTCCAGTTTTCTGTTCAATGTTCTTGAGGATATCCTCCGCAGCATCATACCAATAGCAACCATCAAAGTAAGGCAAACGAGCTGCTGTTATCTTCGAGTAAAAATGTCCAGTAGGGACAAAGAAGTGGTCATACAAATTAGTGCAATTGACCACAATATTTTCTTTGGCTGCTTTTCTTAACATCAAATGATACCTGCATATTTTAGCTTGCTTAGTTTGTCAAAACATTCACTTAAAAGGGAGAAGGGAAAAAGGTCAAACAAAGCAGTGGCCATGGGGATCTGAGCAAACAAAAATCAGTGGGCCCAAGTCAAGGATAGGGTTATGTTGCTATAAAATGGTGAAACCAAAATAAAACCAGTGTGCCCCTAAACAACACTGAGAGACACTTCAAACCACCACTACAAATGGAAATGCAAGTTAATGACAGTGCAGGTCTATGTGGTTCAATGATTTTCATATTGAACCTTGTGGACAAAAAAAGAGCAATTTAATTCTCAGCCTTTAGATTTTTGTATCATATTCATTCTTCCATCAAAAGCAGACTAATATTTGAAACATTACGTAAACGTGTTGCATTCCTAATGGATGACATCAGTGCCATTTAGATCACATAAACTAGCTTAATGGAAAATTAGGATGTGAAAGGATAACAGGATTGAAACTTAACCTATGCTCAAATGTCAAGGGAATTGCACTGCCATTGAAACTGCAAATGTACAGACAAACAGACATACACATACAGACACGCGCGCGCGCACACACAAAGAGAGAGAGAGAGAGAGAGAGACCATTGTCGCAGCTTATCAGACTTTGGAGTCTTCTGGTTCTCTGGATGGCAATATAAGATATAATCTTCTCCCTTTATAGGAGGACAGGCCCATAAATAGCAGGTTGCAAAACCTCGTTTCTTGCAGTATTCAAGGTACCCTATCTGAGGATGCAAAAATAAGTAAAAATAAAAATGAGTCATTCCAGTTACTTAATAACAAATACCAAATAAGTAGTAACTGATGCGAAGTACCATACCAATATTTCATGGTAAACAAATGTACGAAGAGCTTCACCAGTTGAAGTTTCTGTCTCCGGCCTGAAGTACTTGACAGAATCAAGATACGAAATATAAACACTGCGTTGGTTTGGCTGACTGCATTCTGAGCCAAACTCCTGGACATAAAGGCCAAAAAGGCAAACATCCACTCCTTCAATCCTCTGGAACAAAAGAATCACCTAAAAGGTAACAGAACCAGCATTGAGGTTGTATCATAAACCACATCAACAGCCACAATACTAAAAGATGGAGAATTTACAGAAACCAAAATAAAGGAACGCTTAACATCCTTGTGCTAATGGTTATCAATATTTGCGCTTCTATGAGTTCTGGCAAATTAAGACATGAGGCATAAATTGGTAAAGAACCCTATATTTTGGGAAAGATCAAGGAAGGTCCTTGCTGTATAGTACAATTTTGGGATGCAATTATTATTTTTTGAGAGTTTAAAGAAGTTCCCAAATTGTCCAGAAAGAATTATCATGAAGAAATATTTAGGCATGTGGTTAACTGTTAACTGCAACCTCTTACCTTTGATCTGTAGGGAAATTCAGCAGGGTAGTTCTCACCATGGAAGATTTCCAGAAACTTCTCTTTCACTTTCAACTGTTTGTTAACAGATAGCACCACTCTTAAAGCAAGATCTTCAGCTTCTGGAACCTGGAAACCAATAGAACATACATATCAAACTAATTCCTAGGCTAAGCTTGTAGAGCATGTATAAAAGAAACCCCATCCAATCTAAACTAAACAATAACAAAAAAATGCAAAAGAGAAAAATCAGACCTAAGCATGAACCATTACCACATAATTCTAGCAAATGTTTATCTTTACGTTCATTTTTATTTTCAAGAAAACAACACACTTAAAAGGTCCATAACATTGATCATAATAAATTAGATTTTGAAGACAGATTTGAGTGAAAAGATATAATCATAAATATCTAGTCCTTTAGAACTGTTATTTTTGTATCCATTTTCTTTCTTTAACAACAAATTCCCATTCAAACCCACAAATGCTTGCTCTTTTATAAGCTTATATTATATGAAGGAATCAAATTAAATATGGGTCAATTCATATTTAATTGCATTGCTCTCTATTCATATTCTGAGACCTACAATGGACAACCAGTTCACAATTTATCAACTATATATGCACAACAAGGCACATAAAAACACAGTATCCTTGTAAAAAATTGCATCTGAGAACTAACCTCGTCAATGTTCGTTCCCATAAACTTTGCTCTTTCTTCTCTCTCTTGATTAAGACGCCTAAAAAGTCTTTCTTCTATGAAATCACTCAAGATGGTACGAGGCAGATCTTTTGCACCAAAAATAGCAGCCTTAGTTGATGGCATGTACTCCTCGCTTTTCATTTCTTTCAAGCAGCATTTGGGACAGATGTACTCAGCTTTTCCTTCCATATCTCTTTTATCGTTGAACAGAACACATATCTGGTGTTGCCACCGTTTACATTTATCACACTCAACCCACTACAAGAGCACAGCAGACTTAAGAGCAGGTCCCTTGTAAATGAACAGATTTAACAAAATAAACTTATTATGCTTAGCTTACGGGTTCATCAGTTGCCTCGTCATTCTTTCTTTTGTGGAGCTTTTCCTTGAGAATGGTAATTCCATAGAATGTGATCTTCCTAGGTGGAGACCTCTTAAAGCATAAGGAACAAAAGCAAGGCTGTGTGCCATTTTCTTCTGATGACGTGTAATAAATCACCCCCCGCTTGATACGAGCACCACAGCACGAGCAATATATAGGCACTGGGGCAAACCAAAGCTTATCTTCTGCACATAACTGGCATCGATTCTCGTTGACGCGATTTATTATTTTGTCTTCTTCATTTGATTTTCTCTAAAAGAAGATGCACAAATGTATTTAGTGCTCATCAAAAAAAGAGTATGAACACACAGCTACACACATTGGATATCCTCAAGTCAGCAGACAATATAAATAGATAATTGTATTAGCAAAATGAGAAAAAGAAGAGCAAATGTTGAACTCGAGGTGGGAAGCTACATGTTTTCTAGGCAATAACATACGAACACACAACTTCACACATTGGATACAGACTCAAGCTTTTGCCCAAGTAGATCTGCAGCTACATAGACTTCAGATCCAATCTACTTAACTTCCATGACATTTTTTTCCTGTTTGATTGATCAAATTTATAAAGGTTAGACCAAAGCATATATATCACTGGACTCCCTAGTTTCCATGCATATCAAAAGGCTCATAGTAACGGTGATTGGCACATGATCTTTTGTTTATTTACATAACTTCCCATTTTTAACACAACTATTTTCACTCTTAGCGGATTGAGTTTAAGACACCAAGTAAAATCTCTGCTCATTTGCAATAATGACCTAAGCTACAATGTAAAGGAAAAGAAACAACAAGAAAAACAAAGTGTGCAAAACGGTTGCAAGCACTCAGAAGCAATATGGTAACCTCTCATCATAATTCATGGCCCCAGCTAGAAAACATCAGAAAGAAGATTATGTAGCTAGGCCCAGATAGCTGGGAAAGGTTCAATTAAAAGGATATGTTCATTTGTTTCGCTCTTTCTCTTCTGTGCATGTTTTTTTGCATTCAAATAACTCACTCTGAGAGGTTAAGCAAGATTTCCGCATTAAGCCGATATGATATGTTAATCTTTCAATTTCAGCATCAAGATGAAACATCTACAGAAAAAATGTGCTTCTAGTCTCTAAAGATTAATATATATATATATATAGTAATTCTGATGTATTCACCTGGCACATCGACTGCTCAAGACTGGACATGTGTCCTTCTATCTGTTCTGGTGTGAAAAAATCAATTAAGGAAGCACCTCTCATCTTTGGACTTTCTGATTTCATTCCATCTTCATGTTCAGCAACTGTTGCATTTAGCTCATGCTCTATAGCTGGTTTGGCTAAATGAAGTTTAGATATGACTTGGATCGCCTCCTTGTTAAAAGCAGCGCCAACCTCTTCAGAGACAATAGGCATACATTTATTCATCAATTGGTTGCAGTCATCTTTCATAGCGTCTGCAACTCCACTAGAACTTCTGGAGTCCATGTCTCCTGAACTACAACCAACAATGTGCTCCTTAAAAGGAGCAGAAACACTCTCACAAATCAATCTGGTATAACTATCTGCAGCTTTGCTCCTGATCTGATCAGAGCTTGTAGGATTTTCCATGGAATTCATCAGTGATTCATTATTCACCCCAAGAAACTCAGAATTAATAGATACAGGAGATTCAGGCAATTGCTTCAATGGCAGGGGTCCTCCAAGACCATCAGATTGAACCAAGAATGGAGCAACCACAGATGCAATTCCATCTCCAGATGAAAAGTAATAAGAATATTTTTCCATCTTCTGACACTTTGAAGGAGGCATTTTGTCTCCTGAACAGCAAGATCCATAACCACTAGAATCTGTATCAATGATCTCCCGTTTATGACCACTCTTCACCTCTTTAGTGTTCTGACCAAGTTTATCAGTTTTACACAGAATTCGGCTAGGAGCACATACAAGGCAATCAGTTTGGAGGCAGTTATCAAAATGCAATAAAAGTGGGCGAAGACTTTCACAATAGCACTTGCTATTGTCACACACTGTTGAATGGAAATGATTAAGGAAAGAATCTAGGCAGTCCACCTTTGGGATCGTTGATCTCTTGGAATTGACATAAGCAGCTAAGACCTTTTCTCTTGAAGAAAAAAATGGCAGGTTATTTAAATTTGCCACTATGCCTTCAGAGCTGAAAAGAGGTGCAGAACTTTTTGAAGGCACACGAACCCCGTGTGATTGTTCTGAAGGGAGCGGGAGCTGAGAATGCATAGATGTATGTCCAGATGTTGGCCTGCAAAACTTATTTTGATCCTTTAAGTGACTTGGTACTTTGACCTCCAATGCCTTATTAAACTGTCCATATAACTGACAAGACTGCTGCTGGGTCTGTTCTAATACTTGTGCTCTAGATTCCAGTAGCTTATCAGGAGTTGAATTTGTTATGCCAAACCTTGTGCTGGAACTTTGTAGAATGCTTGAGACTCCAGAGTAATCTGGGATCTGCAGAATTGAATTTGAATATTCGAAGCATTCACCTAAAGTGGACAAAGGCATACCATAATGATTCTCATTTTTTGTCAAGCTTCCAAGTTTCACCAAATTCAAGTTGCCTGACACAAATGGTTGAAACACTCATGAGCACAAAGGGATGACCAAAACATACAAAAGAATGAGCAAAACAATAGCAAGAGATCTGATAGGAATGCCACATAAAAGATAAACATAAGCATGTTGATAACGGGATGTATGCCAACCTAGAAAAAAAAATCTCAAACAGGATGACAGGAAAGAATCAAACACACCAGGACATCACCAAATCACAAAGTTGGAAGCCATATTCATGAAAAGCCAGATTATAGTGACAAAAGCTTGTACCGTATTGCAAATGTGATATTGTTGTATTAATATGACGTAGGCAATACAAGTTCATTTCTCCTTGATCCATTAGGAGAACCAAAAACTAAAGGATATTTCACGTTGGACTTGCCAAGAGCGGAAAAAAAATTTTGAAAAGCATCATCAGCCACAATCATACTTTAAGACCTTGAAGAAACAAGTAAAAAGAAAAGCAGAGTGACCAAGAATAACAACAGTTTAGAATAACCAAAGCAAGGAATAAAGAAAACATACTGAAAATTGCAAGTGTGATTTAGATTTTGCATAAACTGGTGTGCAAGCACAAGTTGTCTGTCATTCACCACTTACTCAATAGTTATAAATTCCAATAAATGACTCACTATTACAGAATTGCATAAAGTAATACTATGTGCAGCAATTACCTCAACTAAGGTATAAAATAATCTTTTAAAAAACTAAGAGTTCTAAGTTGAAATGCAGATAAACATACTTTGATCAAAATGTTGCTGCTGAAAAATGTCTTTGAAGGCCTCAAGATGATATGAATGATCTCCTTGAGAAAAAACTGGTCCACTGTCAAAAGTTCCAGTTTCGGGAAACCCATCACCACTAGAGATAGTGGTGATGGACGAATTTATATCAGGAGAGGAATCCAGCTCATTGCCGATCTGCTTTGAGGCCACAGTGAAAGCATTGTACATACTTGTGGTTCCTAGATTAAATTCATTGTTAAATAATCCTATGGAAAAGAAATTGCATTGTGAGACATAAAAGTAGAGTATCCATTTTCCCAGTAAGCCCTATAAAAATGGATGGATTGCTCACCGTTTTGGAAGCCAAAATGATCCTGTTTTTCAGCCCCCATCATATTATAATTATTGTTGCCAGTGATGGGGTAACTATTGAAAATAGGGTTTCCTTCATGTGAACTGCACCCCTGAGTCAAACCCAAAGTTTGCATTGCTGTCAATTTGGATCCTTGCTGACCACAATATGCATCATTGTGTTGCTGTAGGATTAAACTTTGTAATCTATTTCTCAGAGTGTCCAGATTGATATATTCCTCCTACAAAGGAGCACAAATACAAATGATGTCACTTTAATGCTCTCAAAAAATAAGCAGAGCAAGCCTAACTGATTCTTCATCTTTTCAAGTACTACAAATCCCACATTCAGTTTTTCCCTTCATAAGATCACTATAGTATAAATCATAGTCAATTCATATTCCAAGAGTAACTCAAAACATCAAGAATTTTCAAAACAATCTAGAATGCGGCAATGTTAACAACAACAACCCATCTTTAAACAAAACCAAAAACAAACACACATATAAAACCATAACATCACTTAATCATAGAAAAGATAACAAGAAATTACCTCAGAAACAGCCTTAAAAAACAACTGGTTCTCTAACACGTTAACATAATCCCATCCTTGTAATTGCAATTGATAACTCCTATCATTTTCGAGAATCTCAACGCTAAAAAAAAATACAAATTCAGCATCTCACATACAATAAACAAACACAAAATTAAAATGAAAAACAAAATTAAAAATAAATACGAAACTTACATGTTGTTTCTAACTAAACCCCGAAAAAAATCAATGTTAGGGTCTTTCCGCCAATCATCCAAAAGACTATTCAGTGAACTTGAATTGGAAAAGCAATGAGTTTTACGGTTATTAAAATCACTGCCTTCCAAATTATATCTCCTTGTCAACATCTTTAATTAAATAAGGTTTCCTATCCTGCTGCAAATTCAAAAGAAACACATTATCAATTACAAGCACCATCAATTCAGAAAAGAAAAGAAAAACAATAAACCCTAATTTCGATAATGTCGGTCGGTGATTACGAACCGGCTGTACAGCTCAGATAAAGGTCGAATTAATTACCAGGAATCAGAGAAAAAATCAATCATGATCAATAAATGAGAAAAACGATTGGAATTGAATAAGACAAGAATCGGAGTTGAAAACCCTAGAAATTGAAAAGGCCGTGGTTGTCCCTACAGGGACACTTACCAGCGAGGGTTTTTGGAAAGGGAAAGCAGATGCATGTGCGGGTCGGTGTTAGGGTTGTTTTCGTCTTTTTAAAAGAAGCTGGTTTTTGTGTTAAAATAGATTAATAATGTCTCCTATCCCTCTTTATATTTAACGTCAGAAATAGAAAGAAAATCCGTTTTTTTTTGTTCTAGGTTTGGATTTTATTATTCGTGTCGGTGAGGATTTTAAAATAATTTTTAATAATTATATATTGTTTTTTCTTCTCTTTTTTTATTTTGGAGATGTGCCGGTAAAATATGATTATAACAAAAGTTAAAAAGTACAAAAAAAATGAAAATTTTTATTATGAATTTTAATAATAATTTTATTTTTAATTTCTTATATTTTCACGATGTTTCTTTGACTTTTTTTTCTTCCACGGCGAATGAATGGTATCCATGCTATTAAAAAAGCACGTACAACATTTCTGGGTGGTCAAATATGGTCATCCGTCATCTCACTCGATGCGCAATCATGTCCTATTTCACATGGTGTGGCGCGTGTAGATAAATAATGGTTTGATTACCATCAGTGATCAATTATTTATGTTTTTTCTTTCTTTTCTCTCTCCTGACAACTAAAATGCACAATTATCCTCTTTATTTGTTGTTTGTCAAATTAGACATGGCTGTTAGACCCATGTGTTGGGCCTGACAACCATGCCAGTTCAACACGCCTAGGTTTAGCAACCCGTGCGCCTGAGTCTCCCAATCATGTCAGACTCGCACCTTTGGTCTGCCAGATCTAAGTGCTTTGATAAAAAAATTTAATTTTTTTAAAAAACATGATTGGACTGCAAAAACAAACATTACCTCATTCAAACATGATTTTTTTATTTATATACAAATAGAACTTAACTGCAAACTCCTTTTTGTTTGTGCATTTTATTTTATAAATTTGTTATATTTAAAAAGAAAATAATGGAAAAACAATTTTGAGTTCTAAGTAATTTATTTTAAGTCTTAAAAAATAAACTTTTATTTTTTGTAAACATTGTGGATGAAAATATTAATTTTATGTTTCGATCTAAGTGTTAGACAATTTTTTAAAAGGTTCAATACTTTTTTTAAATTTGAGATGTTGGTACATAATCTAAATGTCAAAATTTGTTACAATGAGAGTTTATTCTATATTACAACTATTAGTATATACGAAAATTTGAAATATATAATCATAAGAGAAAACCTTTGAATTTTTGAATTGATACATCATGTTGTAGGAAAAGAAAATATTGTATATGTAAAGGATTTATTGACCATTTGACCATCTTAATTTGTGCAATTTTATAGATGATTTCTTCACTAAAATTAGAGATTAATAAAAAAAAAACACAATGAGTGAATTTTCGTGATGTGTGTGGTTAATGTCCCAAAATAAAAATAAATAAATATAAAAAAAGATAAAAATATATTTGGTTAAAAAGACAAAGTTGAAAATATAAAATAAATATGTTTTTAGAACAATTATATATTAATGTACTCTCTATATATATATATATATATATAAAGCACATGGGTCTGGCATGGTTGTTAAGCCTAGTCTTTTAAGTCATGCGAGGACCGAGGTGCTTAAGTCATGCTAGACAAAGATACTTGGGTTGGGTTGGGTCTAGCAACTATTCTACGCTCAAACGTTTGGGTCAGGCAATCACATTTTAAGTTTGACAACTACGCTAGGGGCACACGCTTTGGGTTCGACATCCATGCCAACAAAAATATCGTGGGTATGTCAACTATGTTGGGCTTGGTATTCAAAAACAACTCTAAGCACATAGGTCAAAATAAAATTCAAATATATTAAAAAAAATGGTGTAAAAGCGAATTTAAATCTATATTTTGAAATTTTAAAGATCAATTAATTGGTTTTATTAAACAAGAGAAGAAGGCAATAAGTTATAATTAATACTCTGAAGCTCACTTTTGTTGTTTAAGCTTATCTATCAAATCCAAGGCGCTTGAGTCTGACATGGTTGCGAGGTCTAGGTACTCAGGTCAAAAATAAAATTTTAAAATAACAATGCAAAAACAAACAAAAAAGAACCTAAATTTATATTTTGAAATTTTAAGAATCAATTAATTGGTTTTATTGAACAAGAAAAGAGGGGAATAAGTTATAATTAATACGCTCAAGCTCACTTTTTGATATTTAAGCATAGTTATCAAACCCAAAGCGTCTGAGTTTGGCATGGTTGTCAGACCCAGGAGCTTGGGTCAATAATAAAATTCAAAAATAACAATGCAAAAGCAAACCTAAATCTATATTTTAAAATTTTAAGGATCAATTAACTGGTTTTATTGAACAAGAGAATAGTAAAATAAATTATAATTAACGCTTTTAAATTCACTTTTTGCTATTTTACCTCAATTATCAGGCCCAATCCTTGGGTCTGACAAAAAACAGAGTGTAGGTTTAAAAATTATTTTACTTGATTAGGTTTAATAATTTTATTAAAACATTATCCATAATTTTAATGTTTTTTATATTTTTTTTTAATATTGACCCACTACGAAGTGCGTGTCAATATACTAGTTTGTATTGGTTATTTATTTTTTAGGGATATTTTGATATTTATCTTAAATTAAAAATAAATAAATATTAAAATAGTATTTGAAAGTGTGGTAGTAATTGTTTTTTATTTAAAAATACATAAAAATATTTTTTTTTGTTTTTTTAAAATTTATTGACATTAAAATAATTTAAAAATAAAAAAATTATTTAAAATAAAAAATTTTAAAAATAATGAAACGCCTAAAACAAACTGCTATAAAAGTTTTTTTTTCTTCCAAATTTAGTGATAAATTTTTATGTTGCTAATTTTATCCGTTTTGGTAAGACAATTTATTTTTATTTATTTTGGTTTTTTTACTAAGAAAATATTATTATCTACAAAAGGTTTTAAATTTGTCAATTCCAATTTCATTAAGTTCAGCCACTTATTTCTTTTTGTATGAACCCAAAATTATATATATAAAAAAATCAGATAAATACTGTGTATTGTGAGGTATTTTATTGTGGATTTATGCAGTGTTTCTCGCCAGAAAATTGGTTGATCTCGTGATTTTATGTTCAATTTCTTCTCCTGCTTTCCGTGTCCCTTCCGTTTATTGAGAGGCGCGGTTGTTTGGAGGCCGTGATTTTCATTTGCTTTTTAACTTCTTGGCAGCTAATCTATTGCTTTACCTTCTTCTTTTTTGAAACCAAACAGATAGGAGAAAGACATACGAGAGAGGCTGTTATGGAGAAGAAAAGGATCCAGTGAGAGGGTCTTGCTCTTGCACCAACGATGATGAGGTCGGTGGTGCTACGATGGTGCTTTCAATGTAGATATGATTCTGTGAGAAAAAACAAAGGAAGGTGTATCCTTTGAAATCCTAGTTTCTCATGATCTTTTTTGATTCCTGGTTGGGAAATTATGGATTCTTTTTTATTTGTTGTTTTTGGTTAATGGGTTTTTATTTCTAGGATATATCTGCACTTTTATTTCGTGCTGGGTTTTAGATTTTAATCTAATTTCTTCTTTTGTGGGATTTTAATCCTTCGGTTTGGGAGCTATTTCTGTGTTATTGCATTAAATTGTTACTGATGTTGCTGGATTTTTTTTTGATGAATTAGAATTGTACTAACAACTCTCTCTATGCAGTTCGTGGGGACTCAGAGCAGAGTTGGAAGGTTACTGCCGTAGTGGCCTTCTCTTGCATCAAAGGCAATATGTCAAGGTTTTGACATGTGAGTACGTTTTTTGTTGCTCAAGCATCAATTTTTATTTTTTCATTTTTTCAGATTTATCTTCTTCTATTTGGTTGCAAGCTACATAGTGCTGGGTTACTTGTGTGTTTCTTGGGGTTGGAATTTGAATTTAGTTGTTTTTCATCTTAAAAAGGTTTAAAATTTGGAGAAGGAATAGCTGTTGTAGCTTGCTGACTTAGGTATAAGTTGGTTAGGTTGGTTCTTTTGAAGGCATTCCCAAGCTTCTCCATGTCCCTTTTATGTGCAGGTAAGGAATTATATAGCGGTTCATCATGCAACTTATTCACCTCCATTTATGGATTAGACACAGACCATGTTTGCTTCTGGTTAGGTCCCTGCTTTGAGTTTTTACAGTTGTTTTGCATCCATGGGTTTAGTGTCAGGGAACTAACTGAATTAGACTTTAAGCCTTTTCCATCATCCATGGGGTAGTCCTTTACTGAGCCATCTATGTGTAATCGTGTTTTGAAAAATAAATTAGTGTTGTTCAGTAGCACTGTGAATGATAGGAGGCACATGATAGGGTTAGTTAAGTGTTTTAATTAGTTTGGACCGTCTTCTTTACATGTTGCCCACAAAGTGTTTGAGAGAGATGTGTTTTATTTTTAAATTGTTCCTTGGATTTTATTCTTGCTGTATGTTGAGCTTTTAAGTCCTTTTTTTTCGGGTTCTTGATGCTCTTAGGGAAAGACATGCTAATTAAATGATGTTTGGGTCAGTGGTGGATGCAGGTTGAGCTTTTAAAGTCCTTTTTTCGGGTTCTTGATGCTCTTAGGGAAAGACATGCTAATTAAATGATGTTTGGGTCAGTGGTTGATGAAAGAGACTGTGATAAGAGGTCTTTGTGTTTCTGCATTTCATGTTTTTATGGATTTCATACTTGGCTTAAAGATGCTATTAATTTTGTCTTTGGTTGATGTGTTTCGTTGATAGAGATCTATATTGTTTCTGTTTTTTCATGTCATGTTCATGGTCCTTTTCTATGCAGTTGCTTTATAATGGAGCAGCTTCAGAAAAATTCAGTCCTTCACATGACATTAGACAAGGCGACCCTTTTTCTTGGTATATTTTATGTATCATGCATGGAAGAATTTACTCATTTAATTACATAACAAGTGCATATTAGAAAATGGAATCCTGTAGGGTTGGAAAAGATGGGGCTTGCATTTCACATTTGTT
The DNA here is from genome assembly GCA_030145905.1 of Populus davidiana. Taxonomy (NCBI): domain Eukaryota; kingdom Viridiplantae; phylum Streptophyta; class Magnoliopsida; order Malpighiales; family Salicaceae; genus Populus; species Populus davidiana. The sequence goes on along the minus strand of CM057792.1, from coordinate 2,715,853 downwards.
TTTCGTTGGTGATTAAATACTTTGTGGAGTCCGGTGTAAAATCATATTGATGTTATTTTGGGATGCTTAAAGAAGTTGTGTGCCTCATTTGGTAAAAAAAATTGGTGTTTTCAAAACCAATATTTTCTTCTCCAAAAACACTTGTAAACAGGTATCAAATGCAATCAGCAATGGAGATGGTTTTAGATTGATATCTGACCTCAAAGATATTGTTGAAAGAATTTAGAGCAAATCGTCAGCTTCGAAAAATAAACAATTTTTCTGTAGCTGGAAGAGTCGCTCTCAGCATTTTTGGTGTCCATAATATACTGGTGTATGCAATGTAGACAAACCCATCTCCCCTGGGTGTGTGTGCGAGGCTAGTGACAAAGTGCATCAAAGTTTTGTTTGGGGGATACAATAGAGTACATAAGAGTGCACTTGATGAACTGAAGGACTTGTGTCATTAAAGATAATCCGGGGATTAATGACCCAAGCTGATTTCTTAAAAGATGATATGATGACTTTCAGTCAGTTCCAATATTTGGCGGAAGGTTTTCTTATAAAGAGTGAGTCGGGGATGGCCGGGGAAGGATAGTTAGATAAATTTTTGGAAGATTAATGGGTGAATAATGTAGGCATTTTGGTTGATCATGTTCTACACGATGGAGTTCTGAAAGCTTAATTTTATGTTGTAGAACCCATGAACCAGGTGGTGAATTCTCTGTTGTTACAGCCTACCATTACATATCCTGTGATGATTGGAGCTTGCTTGATGATCTGTGTTAAAGTATGAAGTGGCCATGGCTTGCAATCTTTCCATGGCTTGCAATCCATAAAAGAGGTTCATTCTTCATTAGACACATTTGTCTATATAGATCTGCAATTTGGATAACGCAACAAAGATGGATGCCAAGAAAATTAAACAAACTCCCACCGGAGTAGTGTTGCAGAAAACATCTAAACTAGTTACGAGCAGCTAGTACTGTGCTGTACAACCTTCTCCTAGAGAAAGAAGTCGAATGTGAATCTCTAGTCAAGAGAACTAAAGGGAAGGGGAAGCAGGTATTTTACAAAGAATATCGCATCCAGGCTACCTTGTTACAATTACGTCTATTACCCCTTCACCGCCTGCTACGATGGCGATGGCGATCGAATGAATAATCCCGATATGAATAATCCGTGTCACAGTCATCCTGGCTGCTATCAGTCCTGTACCTCGCCGAGCCGATATCCTGTGGCGAAGAACGTTTTCTTAAGGATGAGTATGATGTAGAACCATGGCTTACAAAATCTTCATGTACCAAAGCGCTCCTTCCTCTATCAGAATTGGACCTCCCAAAGGCAGGGGTCAGATCTCTTGGGCTGTCAGAACTGTAACTAGAATCATAATGACCATACCTCGGAGGGTAACTAGACATGGATGGGCTAAACACCGAATCAACACCTGGAGGCCCATCATCCCTATACTGTCTTTGCTCGTGATGATGCCATCTACCTGTAGCTTCGGAAGAATATTTCAATCTAGGCTGCGATCGGTGCCTCCATGGATCAGAGCTTGTAGGCCCAACTTCCCAGAGTCTTTGATCTGCATTTTCTGGGATTGCCGCATTTATTCCAGGAAATTCAACTGACATTTTCCTCTGTGGTTCAGGAGGAGGGTCTGTTTCCGTAATCTCCCCATCTTCCTGTTCCTCATTGACATCCCCATCGGCAAATATTGTGATCCCTGATGGCTGGTCCTCGTCATCGGGATCTGCAATACGAGCATAAATAGATTATGATGGCAAAAATACTTGTGAATAAATAAAAGTTAACTTCAGTTATTGGGGATAGCAGCGACAATGACAACAAAACAACCTCCACCACCAATAACATGGGACAATTTGTAGCTTATCAAATGGAAACAAAACCGCAAATGTAGTTAATAGCATAACCTGGAATTATCATGATGTTCTGTAGTCTCTTCTTGTATGTGGGAGGTGATTACCTCAAGCATCATTTCTAACATGCTCAATAATCTCTACTGGAATCCTAACTGCCTTTAATATGCATGGCCTCAAGTTCAGGGAATACAAAGTTTTGATCTACATTTACAGTAGCAGAGACATTAAATCTAATTGGCTCGGAATATGGTTATTGCCTATTGAAAATTCAGGTACTTATCGGACCAAAATCTCCGACGAGCAAGAAGATGGATAGTGATAGCTTTCTCTGACCTTAGGTAAATTTGGTACTCACTGTGCACGAGCATCAACCTATCAGCTTAGGTGAACTATACAACAGCTACAACGAAGCCTCAATCCAAAAACTAGCTGAGGTCAGCTAAAGCTTATTTGAGCTATGAAGTGCAAAATATTAGTAAGAATTTGGAATCGTAATTTTCTTTGGGCCACATTAGCTTTTCTTATCCTTGCTGGCCTCCAACCACTATAGCTTAGATGACATTTACCAAACAAAGTCAGTCACTCTACATTTACAAATCCACTAACATAAATTAAATGAAACTAGGCCTCCAATCCATGCAACAACCAAGGGCAACAGGAGAGAATTTATGTCATGATCGTTGAATACCTTATTCAAATTCTATAAAAGACCACATTTTCCTGGTGAGTAAAATGGCAAAAAAATGACAAATCCAAACATAAAGAAGAATACCAGACATTTTAGATGGAAACCAAAATTAACAGAGCAATATCGGACAAAGAGGTGAAATGGACTGCATTACCTAGATATCCTGGCGGGTATCCCAGCTCTTGCATTCTGTTAAGCCATGGTGGAGGATCAAGTTCCTGCATAACAAAATTCCAAAAAAAGGGAAAAAAAATTCTCATGAACAACGTGTCAATACTCTTTAGCTGGAGATCCATCACACTATCTAATCCATGCATTGTGCACTCCTGTATATTATATACCACGTTTGGTCTGGCCTTATATTGTGTATGGGCTTTTAAATTTGCTATTGTATTTGAGCCAACTAGGCTCTAGTCAGTAGTGTGATAGGAGAAACTAATGATTCGATGTAGTAAGCTCTTACCCCAAGACCCAAAAGTTTTCGTGTTTCAGTGTCAAGAGAACCTGGCTTCAAACCATCATACTTTCCACCTGAAGAGCTCTGATAATAGCGTGTTGGATTGCGGGAACTAGAATTCTGATTTCGCTTGAACTTGTGTTGCTTGCGAGCATTATTAACAGCAGCATTATCACGAGGCTTAGGGCATTCCTTCAAAGAGTGGTTGTACGAACCACAGTTATAACAACGTGCAGCATCACCTACTATCTCCAAGCCTCTATAGAAATGGAAGGCCATAGCTAATATATGATAAACAATGTGCAGGAACCCTCATAAAACAAATATATAATATAAGAAGAATCACTGGTTGAATCAGAAAACTGAAAGAAGAATAGAATTATAATTAATGAATTACTATGTCGACAGGTTTGCACCAGGAAAATTGGCCCCATAAAATCATCAATGGATTATTATCTGATGCAAAATGCAAGATCCTTGTTATATAGATGAAGGATATGAATGCAGCAACTATTCTAATGGGTTGAACAAACTTGAGTTTCTAATGATCTTTCTCAGATCCTCTTTTCATTAAAGTCTGTAATTAGTTACACATTCCAAGTTGCCAATGGAAATGAAAAACAAGGTTATAGTGATTCTCAGTGATAAACACGCATCCACATGGATATCCCTTGGGGTTAACTACTCTCCAATACAGTATAGTTTGCCAAACCATGACATACAATGCCCCCATCACAATCAAAAAATCATCATGAATGCTAATATCCTGAGTTTTTCAACATACATAGCAATCAACAAGTTTTGAGCAACTTAAGATATTTGCAAGTATTCTGAGCATGTCGGACACAAACCAAAAAGGTTATATATTCAAAACATGAAATTTGAGAATGGTACATGAGTCAAGATCATTTACCCTTCGATGTTAATTGGACCATCTGCTGAAGTCAAACCCAATGCATATCCACGATCATACAGAGGCACATAATTACTTTGCAGAGGAATTATGGCATTGTCCTGCTGTTTCCTTGTTTGGTTTTCAATCCAGAAGGTCTACACATTAAAAAAACATCAAATGAAAAACAGATGAAACAGAAAAGGCATGCAACCCTAACTTTTAATCTCTTTTAGAGAATATAAATTAAAAAAAGAAAGAATATCATTGTACTATGATGGCGTGGCCTTCACATCTGCTCTACAATGAGTGGAGTGCATCATGAGTGAAAGTTTTCAGGTAAAAATGGCTTGAGAAGTGTAAAGTAAACTCCAAACCCCATAAAGAAAAGAAGAAAAATCCCACAATTACAAATTATATAAAAACTGGGAACTCGAACATAAAATATTTGTACTTTTGTGTATGTAATTTTCCATGGTAATGGATAATGTAACTGACCTACAGAGTGATAACAGTGTTCCAAGGCGACCATGGTTGGCTAATATATTCCTATTTAAAATCTTACATTATGAAAGCTCCATGATCATTGTTTAGAATATAAACAAGCTCAATATGTGCTTTTTAGATTTTAGCATTAAGAAATAGCTCAAATAATTGCACACCAGTGCATTGAAGGTACAGTAACACATGCCACAGATCATCTAAGAACTACATTATCCACTTCAAAACTTTAGGATTCCATATCAAAATTGAAGGGCCTTTCTTTTATTTTTTTTCAGGTCCTTCAACAAAGAGCTCGACCAGGGTTCAGGCCATATACCAAAACAGAATCCCATTCACAAGAAAATGAAACTAGAGTATTTATGATGGAAAATATCTTTGCTATATTTTTCCCTTTAACAAAGGTATACAGTTGTAATCCAACTAGCTTTATTAATAATGCAACGGGTTAATTGCATCACAGAAAATACATCCTGAAGCATCTAATGTTGCGAGAAAAAAAAGTTCTTCATGATTAATACTTGGCTAGTCCTTTAGCTTAAAAACTATATGCATGCAGGATCAAAGGAAAAAAAACACACAAATTACCACTGCAGAAGACTTCTCCATGCCGATACGTAAAGAAGGAAAGTAAGTGTCTTCACCAGATTGTAGCATCTTGTCAGAATCCTGAAAGATTGAGATACGTAGTTTAGACAAGTCATTGGTTTGATAAAGAATATGAAGCATCAGAGAAAATAGCAACAGATTGTCAGCATTCACAATAGGATATCTGAAAAATTCTCTTTCTAATGGAAATGTAAGAATATTTACACTAGATTTTCTACCAGTCCACTCTTGATCATGTGATGGAAATACTTTCCTAACTTTTCAATGGTCAAGCCAAGCCAAGCCAAGCCAAGCCACCCAAACTAGAAAAGATAAAAAGGTGAAATTTTACATATTACCGCAATTTTAACTATCGAGCCTTACATGAGACGAAGAGTTCTGTTGAGCATGCCACTCTGACCACTGTTGTAACAGTTCCTCAAGCTTTTTCTTGCTAGCTCTGGGAAGAGCAAAACAATCACCAAGGAATTCAACAAATGAGAATCCAAGCTAACTCTAATAATATGACATAATGGCTCCAATAATTCCAGAATGATAACAGTCACAGGCATTCAACAAGAAATCTAAACATAAAGTTTTAAATTCTTGAATTTGCAAAGTTATTATGAACACTTCCACCCTGACCTTGTTAAGGAGTTATACATGACATGCACTGAAGGTTGCTCTTCATTATATGTTATCCTTTTTCTCTTAACACCTGATACATCTGGCATATTGGATTAGGGAAAACATGACAAAAAAGGGAGCAATCAGATTAAACTACAACTGTAAAGGTGATTTTCATGGATATAACATTCTTCATATTGACTTTCAATTATTAAGGTTATTTGCAGCATATAATTCTGGAAGATAAGTTTTTTTCTGGAATTATGGTCCTCAAAACTAATGGGTCCATCTAGAGTTGAGTTGGATAATATACAAATAAAAGGATTAAGTTAACAGAGGTTAAGAAAGGATACGACTGCCATCAACCTTCTCTTGCTGGATAAGACTTTTATTTTGTGTATCAAGGAAACAATCCTCAACATTCCCTGTGATGCTTGAAATATTTGGTTTCTTAGAAACTATAACAGCATCAACCACTTCAATATTCACTTGCCTGACAGGTGAATCAACCAAATCCATGTCAACTTCTGTTTCCACTGCAAAGTGGACTTCTTCAGATCCAATGCCACGTTCCTCAAGCACCAAATTACTCTGATCTGTTGCAGCTTCTTCAGTTCCAGTATTGCCTACTTTAAGCGCAGAACACCCTGGATCGACTATAACTTCATCATTTCCAATAACACCTACATTGATCTCAAAACCCTCCCCATTTTTTGTACCTTCATTGTTTCCAACAGCACCTTCATTGAGCTCCACACTCTCCCCATTTTTCGTGTGTTCATCATTTCCAACAGCACCTTCATTGAGCTCCACACTCTCCTCTCCATCCTTACTTTCTTTAGTTTCATTACTACCTAGTTGGGAGTGAGAATCACTTAGCCCTAAATCAGATTTCAAAAGCTCATCATTCCCAGTCCCCATACTTGAATTTAAAAGCAGCTTCACTTCTAGCAAATCCACAGACCAAATCTCCACAAATATCCTGCATGAGACAAAACCTATTTACTTAAAACGAAAACCAATATCTATCACCTATGCCTCTGTGTGTGTGCCTGTGTAACAACCTCTTGCAATAAAAAGACTCAATTATTTGACTTTTAACTGAAAAGAAATTAAGAATGAAACCCAAATTGAGTATTCACAGAAGCACATATTAATATTTATGTCAATAAATATCAGTCTTGTATTTGCAACAACAAAACAAAACAAAACAAAGAAACCGCTTTAAAGCCGGAAGATTTGGAAACGGAAAACAAATAAACACCAAAAATGGTTCATCTCAACTAATCTAAACCAATAATAGTCTGAAATTTACCAATTAAAAAAAAACAATTCTTGATTCCAGTAGCTAAAAAAATAGCATTAGTCACTAAATTTATAAAAAACTATTATAGTCACTAAAAGAAAATAAATACTTGCAGTTACCAATCAATACATTTCTAATTTCTACAACATAAACAACAATGCTCCAATGAACTCAATAATTAATGTCAAACAAACTATAACTCAGTCAAATTAACCATCTTAACAAGAAATTAACTCGCAAATTTAAGAACAAGAGGAAAAATAGAGAAAAACAGGCTAGAGAGAGAGAGAGAGAGATAGGGAGTTATAGTTGTTTTCTTCTGATTTACCTGAATTTTCTCAGAAACCAATCAGGAAATACAGTGAGAGAGAGAGAGAGTTAGGGTTTTGGAAGTGAGGTTTGGTTCAGTTATAGTTACAGTAACACTCGCACACACGAGTGCATAACTTAACAGAAGAAGGCAGAAGCTGAGGCTACCCAATTTTTTGGATCTGTATTTTATTTTTTAATTTTCGGTTTCTACGAAATGAGCGGCCTTTCTTTTTTTTCCTCTTCTTCTATTACCTAACTATTTGACACGGAGAGGGATATAAAGAGACGATGGTATGCTGCAACGCGGTGTATATTAGGCTTTTTATTTTCTGGTATTTGGAAAAGATGTTGCTTTCTTGTATATTCCTAGCTGTCCGCGTGGCGAGGGACTTTATGATTTCAAAGAAGAAGCCTATTGTATTTCAATTTTAAATATATTTTTGAAAAAATTTAAATTAATTTTTTTAAAAAAATTAATTTTTTTATATTTTTCGATCATTTTGATGTACTGATATTAAAAATAATTTTTTAAAAATAAATAAAATATTATTTTAATACATTACCAAACAAGATTTATATTTTAATAATTTAAAAAATAACTACTATCATATTTTCAAATAATTACAAAATCATATGTTTTAATTAGTGTTATGAAACTGAATTAGGCATGGTGGCTCAACATGATACTTGTTTGGGCTAGGTTTCATAACAAAATAAAGAGAATTAATTCATTATAATATAGTTAAAAACATGGATTAACTTGTGACAATCTCAAAACTAGTTTATTTTTTTTTTAATTTATTTTTATAAAAAGTTTTATTTTGATTTTTTTAAAAACAAATCTTTTTTTATTAGCCTATCTAATCATGACTCAAACACATCTCATTATATATATATAGATAAACACATGGGCTCACACTATGTTGTAGGTTTTTTTTTTTTTTTTTTGTAAAAAACAATGTCTAATGCCGTAAACATGTTTTAAAGAAATAAAAAAAAAATGTCTTAGATTATAACCCTAATCAAGTTTAATAAATTGATTTTATTCTAATTAGATGATAAAGAAATTGACAATGCTAATAAGTGAACAATTTTTTTTTATAAAAAAAACCATGACAAATTGAAAAAAAAACCTTGGGAAGTACATAATTGGATAAAAAATGAGATAAAAAAACTCAATACGAGTCAACTATAGATAGCGTGATAGACATATAACTTAGATAATAAGAGGCGAACTAACCAGATTTAACCCATAAAATATGTAGCTCAGATTATGAGATCAAGATAACTCAGGATAGGCAATTTATTGTACATGATTAAATGAAAAGGCATTTATACCCCTTTTAACTAGTTTATCTTCTATTGATTATGGACGCAATTAGATTATTTTACTATACTTAAAAAGATGAAAAATGAGTGGTTTAGGAGGAAATATATTTTAGCTTTGTTTGGTAATGTTGTTCAACCTGTTTTTTAAATTATTTTTTTCTTAAAAAGTACTAAGCTGAAGCTTTTTAAATGTTTTCAATAATTTTAATATATTAATATAAGAAACAGTAAAATATTATCATTTTAATAGTTTTAATAAAATTATTTTTTACAAAAACACACTACACTGCACATACTACCAAAATTAAACTTGGTACTACCACAATTAAAATTAGTATCCACGTATTACCAAAATTAAACTACAACCGGCTAACTCTTTATAAATCCACGAACAATTATATATTAGTAAATGCGAATTTTATTTTTATATGTTGTTTGTTTTTGTTTTGAAAATCATATTGCCTATCCTCCTAAAAAAAGTGGGGTGAACCTAACTCTTTCAGTGTTTATATGAACCATTGTTTTGCTACACTCATTTTTATTTTAATTGAATTCCTTTTAGTTTGTGTTTTAAAATTTTATCCTTTAATATTACATTGATTTTAAATTGGTTTTCATAATTTATTTCGGTTTACTTTTTATGATATTATCACGATTTAAGTAATACATTCAATATTTAGTTGGTGTTTAATTTTATAAGCATTTATTTTTGTTATCACATCATTAAATAAAAAAATAATTAAAAAAAAAGTTGTTAAACTTAGTAGAGCCCATGATTTGTATTACGAGTTTAGTAAGTTAAGCTTGAAGCTCAAGTTGATCTGATATATCACTGTCTCAGTATTAAAAAAAATATCATCTTAATATTTTTTTTAAAAGCCAAACCATACTTTTTATTTATTGTCTAAGTTGTCTTTGAACATACAAAGTTGATTAGGTCACATCACGATAACTCCTGTGCAAATTAATTTTAAACCCAGGCTAAATTGAGAGTTAGGTTGAGAGGTTTTAAGATTGACTTATTGGGTTAGACTTTTTTTTCTTCTTCTTTTTGTGAAAAAATCCATCTTTCAAATTTTCTCCTATGATTGAATCCTTTTTGTCTTATTTTCTTTTAAATTTTATCTTCAATATTTGATTGATTTTAAATTGATCTTCATAATTTGTTTTAGTTTATTTTCTATGAAATTATTGCAGTCTAAAAAAAATGTCTCGGTATTTAATTGATACTCAATTTTATGGGTATCTAAATTTATTATTATATCATTAAGTAAAAAATAGTTTTATAAAAACAAAGTTGCTAAATTTGGTGGAGTTCATGACTCGGGTTATAGATTTAACATGTTAAGATATGAAACTCGAGTTGATCTATATTGTTATTTTAATATTTAAATAAAAAGGTGTTACCTTTAATTTATCTTTAAGTCAAATAATAGTCTTTATTGATTATTTAGGTTGTTTTTAGATGTACCAAGTTGATTAGGTTATGTCAAAGCAATTCTCATACGAATTAATTTTAGACTTAGACTAGTCAAGAATTCGGATTTAGAGATTTAAAAATTGACCTATCGAGTCAAATTTAATAACAATACCACATAAATTTAAATCCATGTAAACCTAACATTTTCTTTAACATTTTTTTAAAAATATTGATCTAACATGTAACATAACACCGATAACTAAACTAGGAAAACATATATACACTACGAAGTATTTATAGAGTATCGGAGATGTTTTCCCAGACAGAATATAAGTGAAATAAAAAATCGAGCCTACAATCTAACTCAAAATTCTCTGTAGGAGTTTTATTCAGTCCAATCCAAATCCAATGCAGCTGCTATCTTTGGCTGTTGCATGTGGTAGCATGGACTTGTAATGCATTATTAGGAAGCCACCAGATATGAACAGCATGCCTTTGTTATATATATATATATTTTTTTTTCTTAAACACTAGAATCCATTATTTCTGTCCAACTTAAGAAACGAAGTTATTCTGTGTCCTTTCAAGGATAAAGTTAAAATAAAAAAGAGGATTTAGGACTAACTTTTGATGGAAACAAGAAAGAAGTAAAGGAGGACTGTTTGCTGAGTTGAGAAGGCAAGCAAGGAACCTAGCAAAGGATCCTACAAGTAGATCTCAAGATTTAGCTGCCTTGATGGGCATAAAGTAAGATCTCCAAGACTCTGTTGGAAGAGGTCAAGAATTCTAAACGTAGAACTCTTTATATGCAAGTGCAGCAGCTATAAGCTGCTCTTTCAAGAGCGAAAGAAGAATCACTTGGACGTCTAGCAAAATCAAAACCAACAGTTTTCAAGCTTGAAGTGAACATTAATTTCACCTATTCTCACTTCCAATACACACGAATTTGCTTAACATGTCTGCATTAACCTCTGAAGACAATCACTACAGATGTTGCAGGACTATCAGAGGCTGTCTAGCTTTACACATGTATAAACTTCACTGCTGGCATATTGCACACCTGTCTGCAATCTAGTTAGTTGAAGACAATGTCTTTCTTCTCTTTAACCACATGCTTCTAGTTCTGCCACTGCCTGTTGCTGATTCCACCACTTTCCCCACATCATTCAACTCCGCTTCTGTCAGCTCTTGCTCCATAAAAAATGGATTGGCATACGCTTTTGAGCTTGATGTTGGCTCTGATGAACTTCTATGGTAGCCTTTCTCAAAGATATCATCATCACTTGAACTTTCTGTTTCAACAGGTGCTCTTGCCTTTCCCTTTCCCTTAGCTGAGGACTGGTTCTCTTCGTGAAAGTCCCCGTCAGAATCTTTCTCTTTGCTGCTTTCTCCAGAAGATGTGTTACTTAGTGTGTGAAAAATAGTGACGCTTTCTTTTCTTGCACTTTGAAAAGAAAAGCTCCTTGATTTCCCATCATATACTGGAAGGAGAGACTCTGACCGCAAGCCCTTTCCATCCCTGCCTAAACTGTATGTTGTTGAGAGCTTCCTTGATATGCTCTCTCTTTCTCGTACCAAATCCCCTATTTCTTCAATGACTTCATGAGCCACTGCTTCGTTTGCAGCCTTCTTCTCGAGTTGCGTGATTGTCCTATCAAATTCTTTCTTCTTAAGTTGGAGAGAACGCTGATAGGAATAAAAAAGGTCAACACAATATAATAACATGGAAGAAGTCAGCGAAGGATAGAAGGGAGTGATTGATCTCACTCTCTTTTCAAGGAAACTTCCCAAGCCTTGATCTTGAAGCTTCTTTTTCGTCCAAAATATGCAGCAGAATCGTACAAGTCCAGCTAAAATTACCAAGAGTATGGATTCAAGTAACAAGAACAGCAGTATTGTCCTTTCATTACCTGAAAGAACGAGTAATATTAGCTTTTTTCAAGTGTTGTGTTTCTACTCGGAAGAATTTGCGTCTTGCCTGTGTAGATACTATGATGCCTGGGCCTCGCTTGTGAGCAAGTAGATAAAAGCTTCTGATCTGGAAACAAATAAATGATTACATGCTATTCACATTAAGAATGATAAAAATTGAAAAGAGAGTTGCAAGAACAATCACGTTTGCTCCGGCAAGGCAGTGGTTTGCCAGTCCCTGCAGCATTCACAATCACAAAAGCTGAGACATGACTCGTATAAGAGCTTATTATCAAGTTCAAAAAACTTATTATATGCAAATGTCTATATACATTTTGTAGCTAGTTCCACTTCAGTCACAACATTCATAAACAAACAATTGAAATTTTGGGTTAAATAGAAAAATGATGCGGACTCCAAGATCAAGAAGTGGGCTTTTAAACCATCAGATGCCCAGTTCTCTGGAAAGGGTGACACGTTCTTGTAGAAAGTGTTAATAAAATGATGATCTGGATTTCCCTTTTCCCTTTTCTTTTGAAACAACAGATTAATTACATATTCACAAGGACAAATAATTTCAGACCTTGGCACATATGCTCTGTGAATAGAAACTTACTTGAAGCAGCTATAAAAGAAAGAAGAAGTCCCTCATCCAGTACAAAGTTTTTCAGATCACTTTGAGAAAGCATGGATGAGATTTTACCTGACAATCAAAATATGAAAACATTTGGAGTTACAAAGAAATAGATCATTATAAGAGAACATTGAAGCTAGATGAAATTCTAAGAAGCAGGATTAAATTATGCCACATGAAGACTAAAATTACCAGGATAGCTTTCAGACCAGTGGATCACACCACTTGCAGGAACCAACATAGTGAACAGTACACCTTTTGGTTTCATTGCTGAGACACAAGTAGATTCACCAACTGTGCGGACAACTTTTCCTTCCATCTCAGTCTGGGACATATAAACAGCATTGCCGGAGCAATCTAAATGAGGGCTTGCTTGAATAACATAATCTTGTTCAGATGCTTTTGAGTATTTCTTTAGGGCTCCGGTTGGTGAGATTGAGTACAGGAACCCATCCAGTGAACCGATAGATACCCAACCTGTCATGGCATTTATGCAACAAACAATGTGATGTTGTCAGTTATGACAGCAGCCCAAATTTTTGACGAAGTTCATATCAATTTCCCTGAGGTTTACTGATGACTTGAATCCAAACTAGACATTTGTTTGATACCAGTGTACCTATCATATTTAAGGTTTCACTCGTTTGATCACTGGAAACAGAAGCATGATACTCATGTTGGAATGTCCAACTTTATCTCAGATTAAGTGAAACTAAGACTATGTTTTTACCACCAAGAGGCACAAATTCATATTAGGAGGTGAAAGGTCTTAGAATGAACAGAAAACGGACAGAAGCAAAAGAATGGAGGTGTTAAAAGTGCTTCAGCATGTGATCCAAGAAACTGGAATTTCTGGCTTTACACCTAATATTTTTAATCTATACTTGTCCTGCACTAAGACTATCTCTAACTTCTTTGTATTTCCCCTGCCACTGCTGCCTAATCCAACCCCATAATATTTACCTATTTGTGGCACAAAGTCATTCTGATCTTTATCTAGCAGCAATCAGACCTTAAATATGTCGGCACACCGCGCATAAACTCTGCTTTTGATCAATTTTGGCATCTAATTGATCTCAAATTAAGACTATGATACAACAGTTAGAAAAACTCTTCAATTTTATGTAAAAGGAAAGAAGAAAAACTACAGATTTACCGTTGGAGTCCACAACCGGTTCGCATTCTGCTGAACCTAACGGTCCAATACTCGTCTGCCACAAAATATTACCCTTCAAGACATCTAGAGTCAACACAAGTGACAGTGGGGGTACTGTCACATACAACCGGCCATTGTTTCCAGGTGTAACAGTGAAGTTTTTGTCAAACGAGCTTAGATCCTGAACCCAATTAAAGTGAGGACTGCGAAGAGACAATGAATATAATTCTCCTGCATTATTTGAAATCTGCAAAGTGCAAAACAAAATTCATGTCCAGAAGCTTAAGATGTGCGCAAAAGGACTAATCCTGAATCATGCATTATAAAAGAAGGAAAGAAAGAAAGCTTGGAGAGTGCTTGAAATCAAAGAAAGCCTGAAACTTAACATTCACATGCAATTCTGCTAGAAAAATTAGCAAGTTACTCCGGCAAGGAAATTGTTGTGTATGAACAAGAGCATGCAGTATACATCAGTGTAAGCATTGTGAAGCAAAGCACTATCAGTGCAAACATTGTGGAGAAACGTTGCTCAAAGCTGTAGTAAACCTTACATATAGACTAGCCTCACATCGATCAACCACAGGAGATGAACTGAAGGAACAATCTTTGACACCTTTTCTACAACCTAAACTGTATCCATACTGGTAAAGCACAGCTCCAGCACTCCAGTGTAGCTTCCCTTGCATCTTATAAGCAAATAGTCCTCGGTTCTTAATATTGATAAATACAGACGAACTCAGTGTACTCGCTGCAAGCCCGATGATATCGCCTGCTCCTGCTTGACCTTTTTCTGGACCAAAGAAAACTTCTACTGCTGGTGGAGAAGATCTAACATCACTGAAGTTGATTCTCAAAACTCTGTTCTCTGCAACCAAATATAGCTGCCAATAAAATTCACAAATCAACAGACATAGAACACTAAGGCTTTTAAAACATTGCGTCTATGTTGCACATCTCTACCAAACATTCATAGGCAGAAACCTAAAAACAACCAAAGTTTTATCTGTGATTTCTAAACATGCCCTCTAAAATTCAGGAAAACTGCCTACCTTTCCTACAGTTCCATGAACTGGAGCCATGCTTGCGTTGCAAGCATAACTCAAATACGAGGTCCAAGCAATAGACCCATTACTTTCAAACGCATACAAAGTCTTTTCACCACAAATGTAAATCCTTCCATCCTCTCCAATAAGAGGCCTTGAAAGCCTTAAATCAGTTCTTACTGAAGGCCCTTCACCTGAAAAAACAATTAGGTTTCGCATTAGAAAGTATTTTCTCCAGTAAGACAATGGCAACCATTTGCCAAGAAATCAATCACAAGCATCGATCATCGTGTTTCATCAAAATATTGCTCTAATTCAAGCAACTTCTTTTATCTCCTTGGAGCATAGCAACCATGTAATTATTTGATGATCACGGATCGAATCTTGACAAATGGAGTACTTGGCACATTTTCTCATGAACCAAAAATTATTAAAAAAAAAAAAAAAAACTCAAACAAGGGTTGTGCAGTTTATCATACTTGAAACCTTTTAACTTGTCTCATTTTTTTTCCTAGGCAACCAAACATAAATTTAACGCAAACAATTAGAAAATAACAATTTGAACATGCTTTCGAGACATAAATTATTAGAGGGGGAAGACAGAATACTCACGAGGGTAATTTTGTGATTCTGTGAAAAGTGAAGCGATAACTAGCAGCAAGAAGATAAGAGTTTCAACTGCCATTGAAGAGATTGCAGAGAGGGATAGAGAGAAATTGAATTTATTTTATGGTTTTAATTTCTATGGTCGCCTAAAAAAACAATAACGGTTACATAACTGCTGGGTTTGTGGCGGGAACAGCACAACCGGCCGGTTTTCTCCCAAATGAGATGTCTTGGAACGTGCCACGTTTTCCAACTCTTCAAAGTGAGCGTTTGGAAACCGGTATAACCTGTGTTTTCAAATTTTTTTATTTTTTTTATATATTTTGAATTGTTTTGATGATTGATTTTAAAAATAATAAAAAAATATTATTTTGATATATTTGGATATGAAAAATACTTTAAAAAATAACCGCAACTACGTTCTGTATTTTTTAAAAATCTTTAAATTCATCCCTTTTATCTGTTCATGGAAAAAAAAAAGGTTATTAGGTCAATCTTCGGATGTTGTATAAACTTGGATGATTATTTTTATTAAAATAATATTATTTGTTATTTAAAAAGAAAATATTGGTGGTAATATCATCATGTCTAAACTGAATTTTAAAAATACTTAAACAACTTAGATATAGTACAATGCATGATAAAAATATTTTATTAATAAGGATTCACACACACACAATAATTGGGATTTTTTTTTGAAGATAGGAACTAATTCATGATTTTTCTGAATTATAAAGCGGATAAGCAAACAATAAATTTGAGGGTATTTGAAACCGAATACCCCCATAATAGATAGAAGAGTAGTTATTGAATCACATAATTTGGGCCATTAGAATATGAGGCCTTTGTGTACTTAATTTTTATTTAATGGTAGCATATCTTTCAAGTAATTCAATATCTCTAAGTTTATGTTTGGTTACTAACCGTAATATAAAGACAAAAATATTTTTAGTTATGAAAATAAAGGCAAGTTAAATATATATAAAAAATAAAATTATCAAAAAACTAATTATAGAATGAATTTATGTACTTTTAAAATAAGAGTATAAAATGAACATGTTTCTAAAGATAATATATATATATATATATATATATATATATATATATATATTTATCTCTAAAGTATTCTTATAAAAATCTTTTAATTTCAAAATTATCTCATATTTTTTTAGATAAATAACGCTAATTGTTTTAAATTAAAAAATAAGTCATTTTTCTTTTCTTTTCAGTGATCCTAACTTTCATATAAAGTATATCTTTTTTAATTGTTTTAAATATCAATTTCTTATATCTTTCATTGTAATTTATTGAGGTTGGTTTTAAATATCATTGTAATTTATTGAGGATGATAATTTAATTTGAACGTACTCTTGACTTGAATAAGTGAGTGTTTTCTTAACTTGATGGATAACAAATAGGTTATGAATATTGCCAAACTTGACTTAAAATCCAATCGAGCTTAACCCGAAATATATATTTGTATTGTATAAATCGATGTTATTTTTTGCTTAATTTTTATCAAATAAACGAGAATGATAAGATTCGAACTCGTGACTGCTTGGTCATCAAGACTCTGATACCATATCAAAGAATCATCTTAACCCAATAGTTTAAGTTATTAGGTAAAATCCGAAGATATAATTTATATTATTTTATAAGATACATATTTCAAATATATATATATATATATAAATTAATTATTTTATTTTTTATTGATTAATAAATAATAGTAAATAATGAATACCTATACTTGAAACCCGATGAATACTTTATCAATATCTAAATTTTTTCCTCAATAAATAATAAATATAATATAGATATCAAGAAATCTCAACCGTGATTGCCATTTTTATCCCTACTCCTAATGCACATGTCATGGGCCAGGGGAGGGAGAAAGAAAAGGTGAAGGCATATAATGCAGGAAATCTCAGTGTGGGAGCTGTAAGCCTATTAACTGTAAATTTCTAGGAACAGAAAGGGATTGTTTTTTCCTTGGTGTGAGAAAAAAAGAAAAAGAAGAAAAGATCGCAACAGATCACAGTAGAGACACAGCTTTTTCCAGCAATTGCTTTTTGATGTTGCTTTATTATTTGTCTATGCAACTTCACAACCAAATGGCCTTTTGTGTTTGAGCTTTTTTAAGAGCTCTGTCGAGTAAATATTGGGATGCCATCTACTCATTTTAAGCAACTTACTAGCTATTTAATCCGCGTTCTGTGACTGAGTTGTAAATTTTTTCCCAAAAAAAATATCAGGTAAGCAAGCTATCTTGATGTACTTTTTTATATATAAGAAATTTCAAAATATAAATATAAAAGTCTATACAAATATTTATTTAAATAAATAAATAGTCTTTTATGTAAATAAACAAAAAAAATATATATGAACAATAATCAAAAAAGAAATTGAAGAATTTAAAAGATGAATATAGATCAAGATATTCAATCACACAATATAAGATATTTACCTGACTTTGTTTGCTGACCTTATTTATTTAAATCAATAAAAAAATAATAGAAATAAAAACACAAAATGAAACTTATTGAATAAACTCATACGATAAAAAAAATATTACGCAACACCGAACATGAAAAAAATATTATTTAAAAATAAATATTATTTATTTTGAAAGATAAAGTTTTAGAAATATTATTTAGGAAATATTATTTTGAAAGATAAAGTTTTAGAAATATTATTTAGGAAATATTATTTTGAGAGGGTTAAGAAGGTAGTGGTAGCAACTGCAGCCAAATAGAAAGAGGTCATCACCAGCAGCAAATGAGGACTAGTCAGCCCTTTCAAGATCTCACTGAGATGCTGAACCTGAGAGCTTCCCAGACGACAGAGGAAACAAAGCCAACCAGAGCAGGAAGGCCCAACAAAAAAGCAGAAAGCCATCAACCCCCAAATTGAAGATTGAAATGATTATTTTCATGGAAATGCAGAACCATGAAGAACATAACCTAAACTTGCGAAAAACAAATGAAACAGGCTTGCAGGTATTATCAAATATCCTCTTGTTTTGCTCTTTCTAAATTAAGTAGATTTTTTTTAAGAAAGTTCTCTCTCATGTTTTTCTTGTGTATATATCCTTTCTTTGCGAGTGATTCTTATTGTAATATACCATCTCTTATACAAGGAGTTGTCAAGTCAACTTACACTTAATCACTAATTCTCTTGTTGGGTTCTATCAATTTGCACTTCTATTTTTTTTTTCTCTTTGAATCTCACTTGTTTATCCACTCACTCTTGAGACTTGTTTCTTCTAAACACTCAGGATCTAATCCTTTAAAAGCCCTATTAGACCGAGCCAAGTTTGATACTATTATGTTGGGAAGAAATGATATGTCGAGGGAAATACGATGGAAACATATTCCATTCGTATCATATTACTTTTTCAAGAGAGGAAGTCCCATTGACATGTACTTAGATTACAACGCTTTCAACAAATATATTTATACTAGAGATAATTCAAAACACTTAGAAAAATTATAATATTAATACATTATACGAGCACTTAGAAAAGCTGAATGAGTTTTTTAGATAAACTTCAAAATTAATTCCACCAGCAGCTGATTACAATTTCATTGCGATACTACAGCACTAATCATTTGTTGGAGGGTGGCAGGCTAGCAGTGTAATTGGTTGGGTCTGCAATTAGGCACCGGTGATGGGGGTGGCTGCAGCACGCCTCCACGGCCCATTCCGCCAAAGCAGCTGCGTCTTATTGGAGGCATCCAAATCCTGCCATTGCTCCCATCATTGCCCTCAACGTTAGTAATTTCATGCCTGACGCCACTTTTTCCGTCTGCAATATGATTAACATGCCCACCGCATCAAAATCAAGAACTTGAATACTGGAAACACAAGCAAATGGAAAGAAATGCACTCGCCAAACTCAATCAGCTGTCGAGCAACAATGAGAGGATGGAGCAAAACGGTATGCAGGAGAAGAAAAACGATGATAGATGTTTTCATCTTGGTACAATTTTAGCTAGCTAAGCAATATTGGACCATAATTTATAGGAAAAACAATATTATAATATAGAGAGAAAAGTTCATGTCAGTCGTCCATAGTAATCTTTTCTATGTACAAGGTTTTTCAATATTCTTTCACGGCAGCACCTAGACTTGCTAGCTACTAAATTTGACTATCTTTCTTCTTCCACTTGTACAGTTATATTTGGTAAAGATACATTTTTTCAAGACTTTCTTATAATGAGATAATTCTTCTTTGACTATGTATCTTTCTTCTTCAACTCTGTTGTTAGGGAGGCTCATATATTTCAATTGAAGTTTTCATCATCTTAAATGATGGTTAATTTTCATATGCCTTGACTTTTTAAGTCTAAGAAAAGTTTTATCTAGATTGTCAAATTCCACATCAATATATTTTTGTTGAAATTAAATTTAAAATATTTAGAGCAAACCGTTTCGTGTAAAAATTAGTGACAGTGTTGCATTTAAAATAGCTATTACTCTGAAAATCTAAGTGAAAAACCCTCGTAGACATGTTTCGGAGAAAGGAAGGAAGCAGTGTTTTTCTTTGTGATAATCCATGTTTCATACACATGACTTCACGAGAATCGAAGAAACCTTGAGATTCTTATCTAAGAAGAAAATTGCTCCGTTTCGTAAATATATCATAGATTCACTGCTGTAGGCAGTGCTCTATATATATTTGCATATAATCAAACAAGCAAAACATGCACATAGACTAATTGAGAAGTTTTTTGCGCATACAGAGATTACATAATTCCGAATAAAAGACTACAAAACGTACATATGTAACATCTACAGGATTGCAAGAGTACTAAAGGAAACCTGTAGCATATGCATATCTGCCATGGCTCCCTCGGAGCTTTTATTTAATTTCCAACGACCATATAATTACATTGGTAATGGAAATGAAAGTAATAGATAGCCCTGGTGCTTTGAGCTCACAGCTTTTACCACTAGATAATGGACCCAAATCAAACTACTCTTTCATTTTCAAGGGCGATGGCATTCACGCATGTAAGGTTTGCAAGGTTTTTTCTTCTTGGGAGGACAATCTCGTTGGTAAATGCTACATCCACTGCCAGTTCGTGGAGCATAGGAAGGAGGCAGGCTTCTAGATGATACATCGCCAATTGATGGGATATTGACGGTAACGCTATCTTTTCCTGCAACGTCAACGCACGTTTAAACACGTTATGATCTGTATAAAAGTATTAGGATGGATCTACAATACAGATATTGTTGATTTAAAATATGAAAATTAAATGACGAAGTCAATCCATGTTTGACGATAATAAACCAAGATCTTTATTAAAAAAAGCTTTCACACAGACTAGCTGATAGAAGATGGCCATACCATAGTCGACCAATTCTCGAGCTGCCGTGGATAAAGGAGAGAAGGCGATGGTAGCTATAAGAATAGCTATCACTAAAGCTTTCATACTGAAGAATATTGTGTTTTACATGGCCATTGCCTCTCCTATATCCTTTTTATTTATAGTCAATATGTACTTTTAATAGAGATATATACTGATATTGAGGTTGTCTAAAACATCCTCGGATATTATTGTATTTACGAAGTTGTTATTGGCTGGAAAGCTTGGACAATTACGAACGTCCACTTGTCCAAGTCAGGAGATGAGAATCTGAGAAAGAAAAAAAAGATGCTTCGTGGATAATACGAAAACCTATCCCTAGAAAAGTGTTAGAAAAGGTGCTTCGCACTGCTATTGTTGGAGTCATAAACATTGTTTAGTGGTTTGAATAGTTCAAACCTGTTTCTTTACTTAGTGGGTGGTTATTTATCAAGCTTTAAATTGTAATGCTTCATACGTAAATTATATTTAGTTTTTCACATTCAAATATATTACTCTCATTTTCTACTTTACTTTACTGCAGCAACTCTGTTTCTTCTTTGTTTATTCTAAAACAACAACAATTGGTATCAGAGCTCTCTTCTTAAAGAGACCTGTGTGAGTTTGATATGTCATAGAAGCCGAAGCTAGTTTCTCATCAATTGTTCCGCCAGTGTTTGATGGAGACAACTACCAGATTTGGGCAGCACGCATGGAGACATACTTGGATGCTTTGGATCTTTGGGAAGCAGTGGAAGAAGACTATGAAATCCCTGCACTTCCTAACAATCCCACTATGGCACAGATCAAAGCGCATAAGGAGAAGAAAACAAAGAAATCAAAGGGCAAAACCTGTTTGTTTGCTGCAGTCTCATCCACCATCTTTACTCGTATCATGTCTTTGAAGTCAGCAAAGGAGATATGGGATTATCTCAAGACTGAATACGAAGGAGATGAAAGGATCCGAGGGATGCAAGTGCTGAACTTGGTACATGATTTTGAGTTGCAGAGGATGAAAAAGACTGAATCCATCAAAGAGTATTCTGACAGGTTGCTTAACATTGCTAGCCAAGTCAGATTACTTGGCTCGTCTCTACCAGAATCAAGGATTGTCCAGAAAATTCTTGTAACAATTCTTGAAAAATTTGAGGCAACAATTACATCCTTAGAAAACATTAAGGATATGTCCAAAATCACTATGTCAGAGATGTTGAATGCATTACAAGCACAAGAGCAAAGAAGGACTATGAGGCAGGAAGAAGATGTTGAGGGAGCCTTATTTGTCAAGCATAAAGAGAATAGATACTACAAAAAATATAAGGGTAAAAGCCAACAAAGTTCAAATGGAGATTTTAAGGCTAACAACAATATGAGCAATACTGGAAACAAGAAGGGATCTTATCCTCCATGCCAGCATTGTAATAGAAAATCTCATCCACATTTTAAATATTGGACAAGACCAAATGCCAAGTGCAACAAATGCAACCAGATGGGGCATGAAGCTATTATCTGTAAGAGCAAAAATCAACAACATGGTGAAGAGGCACAAATTGCTGATCAGGCGGAAGAAGATCAACTATTCGTGGCTACATGTTTCTCTGGCATTGAATCAAGTGAGAGTTGGCTTATTGATAGTGGTTGTACTAACCACAGGACACATGACAAGGATCTATTCAGAGAACTAAGGAGCTCAAACACGTCAAAAGTTCGAATTGGAAATGACGAGTACATAACTGTGGAAGGAAATGGAACAATTGCAATTTCAACTTGTTCAGGTACAAAGTTCATTTTTGATGTGTTGTATGTTCCTGAAATTGATCAAAACTTGTTTAGTGTTGGACAACTAATTAAAAAGGGTTATAAAATTGTGTTCGACGACAAAAGTTGCTTGATTAAAGATGCAGATGGCAATGATATTTTCAAAGTAAAAATGAAAGGAAAAAGCTTTGCTCTAAATCCATTGGAGGAGGAGCAAACTGCTTTCCCAATCAAAGAAAATATCATAGATGTTTGGCACAAGAGGCTCGGGCACTATCATCATAAAGGGCTGTTGCAGATGAAATCTAAGATGATGACAACTGATCTTCCAGCACTTGATGATCACATTCCAAATTGCAAAGCATGTCAGTCTGGAAAGCAAAGCAGGAAATCATTTCCCAAAGTAACATGGAGAGCAACAAAGAAGCTGCAATTGATTCATACTGACATTGCAAGCCCACAAAGAACACCTTCTCTAAATGGCAGTCTCTATTATGCTATTTTCATTGATGATTTATCCCGTATGTGTTGGATTTTCTTTTTGAAGCACAAGTCAGAGGTGGCTTAAGTTTTCTGGAACTTTAAAGGCAGAGTTGAAAATGAGAGTGGTTGTAAAATTCAAATACTCAGATCAGACAATGGTAAGGAGTACACCTCTAATTCATTCAACAGCTTTTGTGAGGAGGCAGGCATTCAACATCAATTAACTGCTCCATACACTCCACAACAAAATGGAGTTAGTGAGAGACGAAACAGATTCATCTTGGAGATGACAAGATGTATGTTGCATGAGAAGAATTTACCAAAGAAGTTCTGGGCAGAAGCAGCAAAACTGTTGTTTTTCTACAAAACCGACTTCTAACCAGAGCTGTAAAGGATCAAACACCATTTGAGGCATGGTATGGTTATAAACCATCTTTGAACTTCTTTAAAATTTTTGGATGTTTGTGCTTCAATTTTGTTCCACAGATCAAAAGAGATAAACTAGATGAAAGAGCACTTCCAGGCATCTTCATTGGCTAGAGCTTGGTTGCAAAAGCTTATAAATTTTTCTAGCCACAAACTGGAAAAATTGTTATAAGCAGAGATGTGCACTTTATGGAGGACGAAGAGTGGAACTGGGATGATGCAAAGAAGATGAATTCAATATCAAAAGAGCCAAAGATAAACTTTTTTGGTTCAGACATAGAAGAACAAAACATAGATGACTGGCAAAATGTCATGACAAATGACACTCCCATCAGAGGCACAAGACTACTTTCTGATGTTTATCAAAGATGCAACATTGCTGTGTGTGAACCTGCAAATTTTAAAGAAGCCAAGATGGATCAAAATTGGATTGCTGCAAGAAGGAGGAGTTGTTCATGATTGAAAGGAACAAAACATGGGAGTTGGTTGATCGACCTCAAAAAAAAATAAAATATTTACGTGAGTTTATTTACTGAACTTGTTGATTTAAATCAATAAAAAGATTGTCGCACGTGTGCGGCGTCGCGACGAAAATCTCGTGTTTCCATTTTAATAAAAAATATAAATCTATTTCTATGTGGCAGATATTGGGAAGACAAGAAAATTCTTGTCTTTTATTGGGTGGAAAATGGAATGGGAGTCGCCACCTAGTATTTTGGTCACTAGGAACCCTAACTGGTCTCAGAGATCGGGTACGGGGACTGGTTGCGTAAATGGAAGGTATTAGCACCCCAAATACACCTTACCTAAGGTAAGCTGCATTGTTTTATTGTCTGATAAAAACTAAGGTGTTATTGGACTTCTAGTTGTTGGTCTGTCTATGGTTCAAGAAAAAATCCTCATCGGTAATAAGGTCTTTATCTTATCGGGTAAAATCATAACCGTTCTAACGTCTATACCAAAACTATATTAATAATATTTAGGAATACGTTTTACGTATAAATTAGTAATCCCAAATACTAAAAGAAAACTAAAAGATTTTTTAGAATTTTTGAAATATTGGCCTAGTTCTCATGGCTTGAATAAACTGGTTATTAAAGCCAAAATGCATGTTAATACATATATTGTTTTGAAAATTTGCTTTGTTTGTGTGAAAATATGATGTTATAATATATATATATATATATATATATATATATATATATATATTGGAGAGACTAGGCCGTATTTTAAAACAAAAACAATTTAAAAAAAAATATTATTTTTTTATGCTTTAACGAAAATCGGGTATTTTAATACTGAGTTTGTATCCTTACAGTATAAAAATACAACCCAATATTAATCCACTTTAATAAAAATATGCAGAAAAAATCAACAACATTTTTAGGGACTTTTTAGAATTTTTTTGAAAGCAAAAAATTTTTTTATTCTGAAAATCTTTGATGTTTTGACGAAAACCGGGTATTTTTTACACTGGTTTTGTATCTTTACGGTATAAAAATACAAACCAACATTAAGCCATTTTGACAAAAATATGTAGGAAAATCAATAATATTTTTCAAAATATTTTTTATTATTATTATATATATATATATTAATATAATATATATACACACATATATATTGTAATTTATAATATATATAATATATTATATTATGGGGCCAGCCCGGCCCAACTAAATGGGCCAGGCTCAACCCAAAAAACATGGGCCGATCTCGGCCCAAAAAAACTTATACGGTCTGGGCCAGGACCGGCCCAGACTTGCAAGGCTGGGCCAGCAAGCTACGGCCCAGCGGGGGGGAGACTTATTTTTCTTCCCCCCGCCTCCTGCATGCAGAACGACTCTGCATGCAGGAGGTAACGCCTACAATGAAAGCGAAAACAAGGGGGAAGAAAATGTACCTGGCGTGAAGGAGGCGGTCGTTGGTGGTGCTGCGGTGGCGTGGCTCGCGGACGGTGGCTCTGGGCGGTGTTGCTGTTGTTCCTAACGGCGGCGAGAAATTTCTTCCTCCTCTCCTGTCCCCTGTTTTTTTTCCGTTCTCAGTGGTCCTCTCCTCCTCGGTTTTTTTCTCTGTTTTTGGTTTCGGTTTCTCTCTCTTCGGTTTAACTCTCTATTTATAGGGGAAGAATCGGTGCACCTTTTGCTAATGCGCCTTGGGAGCAAATCACGCAACGGTTGGTCGCCCAGTGACTCATTCGGTGGTCTAAAGGTGTGGTGGGGGCGAGGAGAGAGAGGTGGGAAGGTTTGAAAACAATGGTTTTCGTCTCCTACTGCTGCTGATTCGGGGGGAAGAAGAAAGATGAACAGTGTCGTTCAAAACGACAACGTTCTGGTCTTCGTTTTTTTTTTTATATGAAACGGCGTCGTTTTGGAGAAAACGCGCCGTTTCATTTAAATGAGCCAAATTCAAATCAGCCCTCCATCATTTCTTGTTCATTTCAATTGTATCCCTGCCAAATTCGGTCCCCACCCCTCTTGTTGGCCGTGTTTTTCACTTTAGTCCTTAGCCTTTGATTTATGCAATTGAGCCCTCAATTGATTAATAAACTTTCAATTTCTTCAATTAGGCCCCTGAGCAGAATAATTTCAACCCTTCCATTTACGCGCCTCTTCCAATTTGGTCCCTGGTTTCGGATTTTCTTAATTAAGTCCCTAATTGGCCATTAAACTTCAATATTTATATAATTAAGCCCTTGATTTGACCTAAACAATTCCTAAAAAATATATTTTGGCCCCAGAACTTAAATTTCTTTCAATTAAAGCCCAAATTGACTTAAAAATCAATTTTTCTTGCAATCAAATCCCCTAGAAAATCAATTAAAAATCCAATTAAGTCCATAAACATCCAAACTTGGGCTTTTCTCCTCAAAATTCAAATTTTCCTTCTCAACAGGGCTCTCATCCTTCAAGAATATACTGCCAAAAATCCAATCTTTGTATTTTTTAACCTCCTTGACCAATTTTTCGATCATTTTCTGAGTGTTTCTGCTTCCTGTTATTTTTCTAACCTTTTAAGGCTATTTATTTTATTTTTTGTGGGGATTCAAAAAATGAGTTACAACAAAGATAATAAAAATAGAAACATAAAATGAAATTTATCGAATAAACTCATACGATAAAAAAATATTACACAACACCAAACATGAAAGAAATATTATTTAAAAATGATTATTTTTTATTTTGAAAGACAGTTTTAGAAATATTATTTTGAGAGGGCTAAAAAGATAGTGGTAGCAACTGCCTCAAATCGAAATTGGCCATTACGAGCAGCAAATGAGGACTGGTACTCAACCCTTTGAAGATCTCACTGAGATGCTGAGCCTGAGAGCTTCCCAGAAGACAGAGGAAACAAAGCCAACTAGAGCAGGAAGGCCCAACAAAAAAGCAGAAAGCCATCAACCCCCAAATTAGAGATTGAAATGATTATTTTCATGGAAATGCAGAACCATGAAGAACATAACCTAAAACTTGCGAAAGACAAATGAAACAGGCTTGCAGGTATTATCAAATATCCTCTTGTTTTGCTCTTTCCAAATTAAGTAGATGAGGATACCATGGGAGTGATTGTTAAACCTCGAAGTCATTTTTCATAAATGGTGTGGTTGTTACCAAATTCTTCATCATGGCTAATTAGCCATATCCCTTTCTTATTTTATTTTTTTTTAAAGAAAGTTCTCTCTTATGTTTTTCTTGTTTATCCTTTCTTTGTGGGTGATTCTTATTGTAATACACTCTTGAGACTTGTTTCTTCTAAACACTCAGGATCTAATCCTTTAAAAGCCCTTTTAGACCGAGCCAAGTTTGATACTATTATGTTGGGAAGAAATGATATGTCGAGGGAAACACGATGGAAACATATTCCATTCATATCATATTACTTTTTCAAGAGAGGAAGTCCCATTGACATGTACTTCGATTACAACGCTTTCAACAAATATATTTATACTAGAGATAATTTAAAAAACTTAGAATAATTATAATATTAATACATTATACGAGCACTTGGAAAAGCTAAATGAGTTTTTTAGATAAACTTCAAAATTAATTCCACCAGCAGCTGATTACAATTTCATTGCGAGACTACAGCACTAATCATTTGTTGGAGGGTGGCAGCGTTGGTTGGCTCCGCAATTAGTCACCGGTGATGGGGGTGGCAGCACGCATCGACGGCCGATTCCGCCAAAGCAGCGTCTTAATATTGGAGGCATCCAAATCCTGCCATTGCTCTCATCATTGCCCTCAACGTTAGTAATTTCATGCCTGACGCCACCTTTTCCGTCTGCAAGATGATCAACATGCCCACCGCATCAAATGCAAGAACTTGAATACTGGAAACACAAGCAAATGGAAAGAAATGCACTCACCAAACTCAATTAGCTGTCGAGCAACAATGAGAGGATGGAGCAAAACGGTATGCAGGAGAAGAAAAGCGATGATAGATGTTTTCATCTTGGTACAATTTTAGCTAGCTAAGCAATATTGAACCATAATTTATAGGAAAAACAATATTATAATATAGAGAGAAAAGTTCATGTCAGTCGTCCATATTAATCTTTTCTATGTACAAGGTTTTTCAATATTCTTTCACGGGACCACCTAGACTTGCTAGCTACTAAATTTGACTATCTTTCTTCTTCCACTTCTACAGTTATATTTGGTAAAGATGCATTTTTTCAAGACTTTCTTATAATGAGATAATTCTTCTTTGACTATGTATCTTTCTTCTTCCACTCTGTTGTTAGGGAGGCTCATATATTTCAATTGAAGTTTTCATCATCCAAATTTTCATATGCCTTGACTTTTTAAGTCTAAGAAAAGTTTTATCTAGATTGTCAAATTCTACATCAATCTATTTTTGTTGAAATTAAATTTAAAATATTTAGAGCAAACTGTTTCGTGTATAAATTAGTGACAATGTTGCATTTAAAATATATATTACTCTGAAAATCTAAGTGAAAAACCCCCTCGTAGACATGTTTTGGAGAAAGGAAGGAAGCAGTGTTTTTCTTTGTGATAATCCATGTTTCAAACACATGACTTCACGAGAATCGAAGAAACCTTGAGATTCTTATCTAAGAAGAAAATTGCTCCGTTCCGTAAATATATCATGGATTCACTGCTGTAGGCAGTGCTCTATATATTTGCATATAATCAAACAAGCAAAACATGCACATATAATCTACAGGATTGCAAGATTACTAAAGGAAACCTGTAGCATATGCATATCTGCCATGGGTCCCTCGGAGCTTTTATTTAATTTCCAACGACCATATAATTACATTGGTAATGGAAATGAAAGTAATAGATAGCCCTGGTGCTTTGAGCTCACAGCTTTTACCACTAGATAACGGACCCAAATCAAACTACTCTTTCATTTTCAAGGGCGATGGCATTCACGCTTGTAAGGATTGCAAGGTTTTTTCTTCCTGGGAGGACAATCTCGTTGGTAAATGCTACATCCACTGCCAGTTCGTGGAGCAGAGGAAGGAGGCAGGGTTCTAGATGATGCATCGCCAGTTGATGGGATATTGACGGTAACGCACGTTTAAACACGTTATGATCTGTATAACAGTATTAGGATGAATCTACAATACAGATATTGTTGATTTAAAATATGAAAATTAAATGACGAAGTCAATCCATGTTTGACGATAATAAACCAAGATCTTTATTAAAAAAAGCTTTCACACAGACTAGCTGATAGAAGATGGCCATACCATAGTCGACCAATTCTCGAGCTGCCGTGGATAAAGGAGAGAAGGCAATGGTAGCTATAAGAATAGCTATCACTAAAGCTTTCATACTGAAGAATATTGTGTTTTACATGGCCATTGCCTCTCCTATACCCTTTTTATTTATAGTCAATATATACTTTTAATAGAGATATATACTGATATTGAGGTTGTCTAAAACATCCTCAGATATTATTGTATTTACGAAGTTGTTATTGGCTGGAAAGCTTGGACAATTACGAACGTCCACTTGTCTAAGTCAGGAGATGAGAATCTGAGAAAGAAAAAAAAGATGCTTCTTGGATAATACGAAAACCTAACCCTAGGAAAAGATTTCTAGAAATTCTACACCCTTTGAACAGGTCTATTGATGGCAAAACCTTTATCTTTTTCGGTACCTTCGAAGAAAATTCCTTTCTCTCTTTCGCTGTGGTGCCAAAAACTATTGCATTACAAAGATATTTTGCATTTACAGCACTGATTAATTGTTATAATATTTGAAAGTGTTTTTAAAATAAATAAATTAAAATATTGATGTATGGACTTGACTCCAAGTCAATGGTGACTCCAAGTCAATGGAGGAACGACAAAGACAATGTAACCTCCCCGTAAAGCGACCCTCAAAACAGAAGGGCCTTCAAATAATTACCCTTGAAAGACAGTAGAGTGGAGATGCCAAAAAGTAAATAGTTCTCGATTTTTCTCAAGATTAACAATAAAAAAAATAAGTAAAATAGACTTGGTGATAATAACAAAAAAAAAAAACTGAATCTCCTAGGTATTTTTACTGTGGTTTTTTTTTTTTAAGTTTTTTTTTTGTTTTTACAATTCCATCCTTGATTGTGATTTTATTTCGGTTGATGGTCTTTAATAGATGCATATTCTTGAGAACTAAAGGTTATTATCAGGTTTTTGGACTTGATTTGAAATCCAAAAAATCAAGGTCGTCAAAAAATTTAATCCCTATTCTTTATCAGTTTGTTTATATTATACGGATAATCTTAAATCGAGTTTTTTCTTACATCGGTAATTTTTGTTCTCAGTTTATTTATTTATTATTATTATTTTTGTTATCAGGAATGCTTGCATCCCCTTAATAATTTCTTTTTTAAGTTGAAAAAAATTTAGATCAGCCAGAGAATTAGCACATGCCCCTATTAGTATCATACTAGTTACATGCCCCGCGCGATACCGCGGATCAATTATTTTTTGCATTTAAAAAATAATCAAGATCTAAAAGTGTTAGGTTTTTTTGCAAAGTTATACTCAAAAGCCTTAGGTTTGGTTGCAACGCCTGATCCAAGAGTAATATTTATAATATTAATAATAACATTAAACTTGGGTTAACCCTTAGCATAAAAGTGTTTGGACTGCAATACCAGACCCAATAGCATTGGACATGGATCTGGCTGCAAGGTCGTGTCATAAAAGTGTGATAATTAAATAGATTAGTTAAAAAGAAAAAAAAACAAAGAAAAAAAACCAACATGAAGAAAAAAAAACTAATGAAGAAAAAGAAAAAAAATGAATTAATTGGGTTAACCCTTCAAATCAGGTTAACCCGTCATACCTTGAATTCGCATCGTGAAAGTTTGATAATTAAAAAGGAAAAAAACAAATTAATGGGTTAACACTGAATTAACTGGGCTAACTCGTCAAACTAGGTTAACCTGTCAAACCTGGAATCTGTGTCATGAAAGTTTGTTAACTAAATAGAAAAAAATTTAACATCAACAATTTAAATTAAACAAAAAAAATTAATTTAAAAGGAAAAAAAGCAACAAAAAAATTATAGGTTAACTCGTCAAACCAAGTTAACCCGTTAAACCCCGGATCCGTGTCATGAATGTCTGATAACTAAATAAAAAAAAAGTGAACATTAACAAACTGAACTAAACAAAAAAAATAAACTATAAAGAAAAAATAAAAAAAATCCGGGTTAACTCGTCAAATCATGTTAACTCGTTAAACCCAGGATCTGTGTCATAAAAGTCTGATAACTAAATAAAAAAATTTAACATTAAAAAACTAAATTAAACAAAAAAATTTATGAAAATAAAAATAAATAAAAAAATCGACGGGTCAACCCAGAATTAACTGGGTTCACCCGTGAAACCAGGTTAACCCGTGAAACTCGGGATATGTGTCTTGAAAGTCAAATAACTAAATAGAAAGAAATTTAACATTAACAAACTAAACTAAATGAAAAAAAATTAATTAAAAAGAATAAAAAGCAAAAAAAAAAAACTTCTACGTTAACTTGTCAAACCAGGTTAACCCGTTAAATCTGGAAAATGTGTGTCATGAAAGTCTAATAACTAAATAGAAAGAAATTTAACATTAACAAACTAAACTAAACGAAAAAAATTAATTAAAAAGAATAAAAAAATTTAGGTTAATCCGTTAAATCCGGAAAACGTGTCATGAAAGTCTGATAACTAAATAAAAAAATTTAACATTAATAAACTAAATTAAAAAAAAAAAATTGTTAAAAGAAAAAAAACAAAGAAAGAAGCAAAAAAATAATTCTCAGAAGGCATAACAAAAACAACTAAAAAAATAAAAGACAACTTAAAAAAAAAAATTAACGTTAAGCAATAGGGATAATGTTTTACTGTGGACTGCACTGTGCAGTCCACAGTAAAATACTGATCCCTTTTAGCTATTTATAATGTGAGTACTCCTCAATATAATTATTAAATCCGGTTTGTAGATTCACCTGGCTAAAAAAACAGGTCTTGGATTTCATGGGTTAACCAGAGTCAACTCATGTCAACCTGGAAAAATTAAATATATAATAATAATAATATTTTAAAAAGTTTTTTTATCACACATTGAAAAAAAAATATAATTTTTTTCATGGGAACATAGAGTATATATACAAAAGAGCTTCAAATCCTACATTGAAAAGATATTATGTTATCCTTTTAATTTAAATCCTTTTAAGATATTATGTTATCCTACATTGAAAAGATACTAATGGGTTTCAAATTCTACATTAAAAAAACATAACTTTTTTCATGGAAATATAGAGTATATTTACGAAAGGGTTTCAAATCTCACATTGAAAAGATACTATGTTATCCTTTTAAGTTGAAATATTTAAACCAAAAGGTTTTTTTTATCACACATTAAAAAAACATGATTTTTTTCTTGGGAACATAGAGTATATATACCTTTTTTAAGTTAAAGTATTTAAATCAAAATGTTTTTTTATCCCACATTGAAAAAATATGATTTTTTTTCTTGGGAATATAGAGTATATATACTAATAGACTTCAAATCCATCATTTGAAAGAAAAAAAAATTCGGGTCTCGTGTGGGTTCGCCAGGGTCCTAGGTCGACATACCGGGTCATCCGGGTTTGGCTGCCGGTCTTTTATTAAATTCGAACCGGTCCAGCTACTAAATTAACCGGATCCCGAGTCGACCCACCAGACCAAGCCGAACTTAATAACATTGCTCCACGAGCATTGGAGTTTTTCCAATTTAAATTACTTTACTAGTCAAGCTAGCCCTACTCTTTATGTATACGTGGAACACTTTTTTTTCATAAAAAAAAAATTAAACAGTAATGTTGATGTACGGACTTGACTCCGAGTCAATGCAAGAACGACGAAGACAGACAATGTAAGGAAAAATACAATGCCTTAACTCTATTGGATAGACAGTAGATATGCCAAGAAGTAAATAATTCTCGATGTCCAGAGACATTCTCAAGATTCCCAGTCACAATAAGTAAAATAAACTAATTAAATCTCCACGGAGCACTAAGGATTTCACTCTGACGTTTGGCATTGTAAGCCTCTTCACGTAGCGCTAAGGATTTCAACAGTGCTCAATTGTGTTGAAGCATAAATTAAGTTTAATGTTTTTCAGTTAATAATTCCCTAGTGTTGGGGTAGTTTGTTAGTGTAGGATATCATTTGAATTAGTCTAAGATTTCTCACCACGTTTTTAGGAAGTAATAACGTGAAGTTTGTTATTTATGTTTTCTTCTGTAAAGGCTTATATATATAGCCATTTGTTATTGAATAAAACTAAGCTTTTAATTCTTAAACACCGAGAGTTAACAAGTGGTATCAGAGCCTCTATCATAGGAGCCTGATTGAGTGTTAAAAGAAACTACTGTTTCTTAAAAACAAGAGTGAGTGAGTGATCAAAAACAGTGTTAGAAGACACTATTGTTTCTTAAAACAAGAGTGAGTGAGTGATATATATATAAAAAAAGGTGGAGTGAAGAATTATGGCAACAGAACACAACAGCTTTGTTCAACCAACGATTCCATGATTTGATGGTCATTATGATCATTGGGCTATGCTCATGGAAAATTTTCTCAGGTAAAAGGAGTATTGGGATTTGATAGAAAATGAGATCCCTATAGCAACAGAAGACGCAACAGAAACACAACGTAAGCTCATAGCAGATTTGAAACTAAAAGATTTAAAAGTCAAGAACTATCTATTCCAAGTTATAGATACACATATTATTGAGACCATTCTCAATAAGGAAACTGCAAAGGCTATCTGGGATTCAATGAGATTGAAGTATCAAGGCTCTACCAAAGTGAAATGTGCTCAGTTGCAGGTTTTGAGAAGGGAATTTGAGATTCTTGGCATGAAAGAGGGTGAGAAGGTCAATGAATATTTTGCCAGAACATTGATCATTGCAAATAAGATGAAAACACATGGAGAAAAAATGGAGTAGAGTGTGATCATTGAAAAAATCTTAAGATCAATGACTCTTAAGTTCAATTATGTTGTGTGTTCAATTGAAGAGTCTAATGATCTGTCTACCATGACCATAGATGAACTTCAGAGCAGTTTATTGGTGCACGAACAGAGAATGCATGGATAGAAGGAGGAAGAGCATGTTCTGAATATCATTAATTCAGAAAATGATAAAGGAAGAGATGAATACAAGTTTGAGGGAAGAGGAAGAGCTCGTGGGACTTTCAGAGGAAGGGGTCGAAGCAGGGGTAGACAGTTTTTTAATAAAGCTCTTGTGGAATGCTTCAGCTGTCACAGGCTTGGTCACTATCAATATGAGTGTCCTCATTTTAGAAATGCTGCAAACTACGCTGAGTTGGATGAAGATGAGGAGATGTTGTTAATGTCATACATCAAGATGAATAATTTAACAGCAGAAGAGAATGCATGGTATTTAGACTCAGGGTGCAGTAACCACATGTGTGGTATTAAGAGTTTTTTCTCAGATCTTGATGAAAAATTCAGACAGTCTGTGAAACTTGGAGACAACTCAAAGATGATGGTAATGGGGAAAGGAAATATCAGGCTTCAAGTGGGTGGCATGACTCAAGTAATCACTGAAGTTTACTTTGCACCTGAATTAGAAAACAATCTTCTGAGTGTTGGCCAACTACAAGAAAAAGGTCTCACAATTCTTATTCAAAAAGGGATGTGTAATATTTATCATCCACAGAAGGGACTAATTATGCAGTCCAGAATGTCAACAAACAGAATGTTTGTTGTGTTGGATTCAGCAATGCCTCAAGTTACAACATGTTTTCAAACTGTGACTGAAGACAACTCACATCTGTGGCACTGTCGATTTGGACATCTTAGTTTCAAGGGATTGAGAACTCTTATCTACAAGAAAATGGTGAGAGGACTTCCAAATCTCTAAGCTTCATCAAAGGTGTGTTTAGACTGCTTGGTTGGAAAACAACATCGTGAGGTTATTCCTAAGACGAGCCTGTGGAGAGCTTCAAAACATCTTCAACTAATTCATGCTGATTTCTGTGGACCTATCAAGCCTGAATCACATAGTCATAAAAGGTACTTAATCAATTTTATTGATGACTATAGTAGAAAAACCTGGGTTTATTTCTTATTAGATAAATCTGAGGCATTTGATGTATTTAAGAAGTTCAAAGAACTTGTTGAAAAAGAAACTGGTGATTCTATTTGCTGCCTACGAATTGATAGAGGTGGAGAATTCACCTCGTTGGAGTTTAATCAATTTTGCAGCACAAATGGAATCACTAGGCAACTTACTACCTCTTATACACCCCAACAAAACGGGGTGGCTGAGAGAAAGAATCGCACTGTCATGAACATGGTACGCAGCATGCTATCAGGCAAACAGATTCCTAAGGATTTTTGGTCTGAGGCTGTCAACTGGGCGATACATATATTGAATAGAAGTCCAACTTCAGATGTCAAGGAGGCGACACCTGAAGAGGCCTGGAGTGGTAACAAACCTTCTGTGCATTATTTTAGAGTATTTGGATGCATTGCTCATGTTCATATTCCAGATAAACGAAGATCAAAGTTGGATGATAAAAGTGAGAAGTGTATTCTGTTAGGGGTAAGTGAGGAGTCCAAAGCATATAGGCTATACAATCCGGTTTCAAAGAAAGTGATAATTAGTAGAGATGTGGTATTTGTCGAAAATGAGAAATGGGAATGGAAAAGAAGCAATGAAGAGATAGAAGTTGATGTATTAGAGTGGGGTGATGAAGAAGAAATCAGGATGCAAGAATCTGGAGAAGGTGAGAATGCTGAGATTGAAGAAGTAGATGGTGTGAATGCTGAGATTGAAGAAGTAGACAGAGGAGTTTTTAATTCTCCACCTGGAGACTTAAATGCAAATGCAGAAGGTTCTTTAAATCCAGCTCAAGGGAGGACCAGAAGAGAGCCTGCTTGGATGCAAGATTATGTGTCAGGTGAAGGACTATTAGAGGCAAATGAGATTGAAAATTTTGCAATGTTCATTGCTTCAGAAGACCCTGCATGCTTCGAAGATGCTTTTAAAAGTCTGAAGTGGAGAGAAGCAATGAAATTAGAGATCAAAGCCATCGAAGAGAATGAGACCTGGGAGTTAACAACATTACCAGCAGGCGCAAAGAAGATATGAGTGAAATGGGTGTATAAGACCAAACTTAACGAGAAGGGTGAAGTTGACAAGTTTAAGGCTCGTCTTGTGGCAAAGGGCTACTCACAACAACATGGTATTGATTACAATGAAGTGTTTGCTCCGGTGGCCAGATGGGATACTATCAGAATGGTTTTTGCTCTTACAGCACAAAAGAGCTGGTGTGTGTATCAATTGGACGTGGAAAGTGCTTTCTTGCATGGAGAATTAAATGAAGATGTATTTGTTGATCAACGACAAGGATTCACAAAGAAGGGAGAAGAACATAAGGTTTACAAACTTAGAAGAGCCTTGTATGGACTCAAGCAAGCTCCTAGAGCTTGGTATAGCAGAATTGAAGGGTACTTCATTAAAGAGGGTTTTGAGAAATGCTACTGTGAGCACACATTGTTTGTGAAAACCGAAGATGGAGGTAAGATTCTCATTGTAAGCCTTTACGTAGATGATTTGATTTTTACTAGAAACAATGAGGATATGTTTGAGAGATTTAAGGAGTCAATGAAGAAGGAATTTGCCATGTCTAATCTTGGAAGAATGAAGTATTTCCTTGGTGTAGAAGTTATATAGGATCATCATGGAATATTTATCAATCAAAAGAAATATGCTTATGAAGTGCTGGAGAGGTTTGGGATGCTGAATAGCAACTCGGTAAAGAATCCAATTGTTTCAGGATCTAGATTGTCGAAAAATGAGGGAGGAGCTGCTATAGATTCAACAATGTTCAAAAAAATGATAGGTAGCCTTATGTATCTAACTGCTACCAGGCCAGACTTAATGTACTATATTTGCTTAATCAGTAGATATATGGAGAGGCCCACTGAAATACATTTGCAAGCTGCGAAGAGAATTCTAAGATATTTGAAGGGAACGGCTGAACTGGGGATTGCTTACAAAAGAGGTGGAGAAGAAGAATTGGTGGGGTTTGCTGACAGTGATTATGCAGGCGATATTGATGATAGGAAAAGCACTTCTGGCTACGTCTTCATGCTTGGAACTGGACCAGTTTCTTGGTCCTCAAAGAAGCAACCAGTTGTGACTCTGTCCACTACAGAGGCTGAATTCATTGCAGCATCATACTGTGCATGCCAGGGAGTTTGGCTGCGACAAGTTCTTGAAAAGCTGGGACATTTTCAGAGCAAATGCACAACCATATTCTGTGACAATAGTTCAGCCATAAAACTGTCAAAGAATCCAATCATACATGGGAGAAGCAAACATATAGATATAAAGTTTCATTTCTTACGTGACTTGACAAAAGAAGAAACTATGGAACTGGTGCATTGCAGCACACAAGATCAACTTTCTGATATAATGACAAAGCCTCTGAAATTGGAAGCGTTCCTACAGCTACATGACAGACTTGGCATGTGTTCAAAGCAAGTAAACTGATTGCAATTCTGCAATTTAGTTTAAGGGAGGATATGTTGAAGCATAAATTAAGTTTAATGTTTTTCAGTTAATAATTCCCTAGTGTTGAGGTAGTTTGTTAGTGCAGGATATCATTTGAATTAGTCTAAGATTTCTCACCATGTTTTTAGGAAGTAATAACGTGAAGTTTGTTATTTCTGTTTTCTTCTGTAAAGGCTTATATATCCAACCATTTGTTATTGAATAAAACTAAGCTTTTCATTCTTAAACACCGAGAGTTAACAAATTGCAGTTTTCTGTGTTTCGTTTGTTGTTTTATGAGTTGATGATGTTTTATACCAGCACATTCTCGAGAATTAAAGGATCTCTTAATTTGAAGCCAATTTCGTGAGAAATTGTTGAATTTGTAGCTAAAGACTTAGAATAATTATAATATTAATACATTATACGAGCACTTAGAAAAACTAAATGAGTTTTTTAGATAAACTGCAAATTTAATTCCACCAGCAGCTGGTTACAATTTCATTGCGAGACCACAGCACTAATCTTTTGTTGTTGGAGGATGGCAGCGTTGGTTGGGTCCGCAATTAGTCACCGGTGATGGGGGAGGCAGCACGCATCCACGGCCGATTCCGCCAAAGCAGCGTCTTATTGGAGGCCTCCAAATCCTGCCATTGCTCCCATCATTGCTCTCAACGTTAGTGATTTCATGCCTGAGGCCACCTTTTCCGTCTGCAAGATGATAAACATG
The DNA here is from genome assembly GCA_030145905.1 of Populus davidiana. Classification (NCBI taxonomy): domain Eukaryota; kingdom Viridiplantae; phylum Streptophyta; class Magnoliopsida; order Malpighiales; family Salicaceae; genus Populus; species Populus davidiana. The sequence continues at coordinate 2,677,746 of CM057792.1, read as the reverse complement.
CCCACCACATCAAATGCAAGAACTTGAATACTGGAAACACAAGCAAATGGAAAGAAATGCACTCACCAAACTCAAGTAGCTGTCGAGCAACAATGAGAGGATGGAGCAAAACGGTATGCAGGAGAAGAAAAGCGATGATAGATGTTTTCATCTTGGTACAATTTTAGCTAGCCAATCAATATTGGACCATGATTTATAGGAAAAACAATATTATAAAATAAAGAGAAAACTTCATGTGACACAGCTAATACAGTCGTCCATATTAATCTTTTCTATGTACAAGGTTTTTCAACATTCTTTCACGGGAGCACCTACACTTGCTAGCTACTAAATTTGACCATCTTTCTCCTTCCACTTGTACAGTTGTATTTGGCAAAGATACAAGTTTTTTCAAAACTTTCTCATAATAAGTAGCACCGAAGTAGTATTTAAATAATGAGGAAGTCTGGTGGTGAGGAGACTACAGGTCTACCATTGACTTTATTGGATTCTAGTGATTTTTAAAGAATGTTTTTTTTTTAATTAAAATATGTTCTCCAAATATATATATATATAGTAGTAATAAAAATATAAGTATGTGACCTTCATGGTTTTCTGAGTTTGCCATTCAAGATGACTCAGAAACAAGCTAAAAAGCAAAAGTTCGAAGCACAAGGACTATTCCCGAAAGAAAATGTTGAAGAGATTTCAAATATAAAAGACAAGCTAATTTATAAATTAGCCGCTTACCCTCTCTAAGATTTCAAACATAAATTTCCAAGCGCAAGGTAATATCATTTGACTATGCCCGGAAGAAAATGTTGAAGAGATTTCAAACATAAAAGACGGGCTAATATATATATTAGCTGCGTACCCTCTCTAAGATTAAGATGCGATGTTTTTTTTTTGTGTTAAAAATGTTCATGTAGCATAAAAGTTAACTAGATTGGAACAAATAAGTTGGGTTTATTTTAATTAGATGATAAAAAAATATAATGAAAGTAAACAAATCAAATTAATAAAAAAAATGATAATAATAATTTAATAAAAAAAAATGTCAAAAAAGATAAATGATGTAGCTTAATTCTCAATCCATTAAATATGGAAGGAATAAATAGGGTAACAAAACGGACAAAAAACCTAGTTCGAATTAATCCAAGTTAGAATGATAAATCTGTAACTCGAAGAATAAGAGGCAAGTCAACTTGAGTTAACCCGTCAAACTCATGACTTGAATTATAAGATTGAGATAACATGATAAAAAAAAAATCATAAAGCTAAAAAGAAAATAAATTAGAAAAAAGATTACATGCATTGTCAAAGTGAAGATGCTGGATGGAGGAAATTGTTTTTAATGCAAACAAAATTACATGCATTGTCAAAGTGTTTATATATAAAAAATTATGTGTGAACTTAAAAGGCAAAGTATATATTTATTAAATAAATCAAGAACATACTAAAAAAAAATCTCAAGATAGATTAGTTAAAAAAATATTCAACTCCCATCAAACACTTAGTCAAAAACTTTAATGTATTTTATGATATTTTATTATGTGACAAATAGAGCTCTTTAATTTTTTTTTATTTACTTATACAATAAAAAATTATTTTTTGTAAGAAAACATTAAGTTAAAATCCATTTTACAAAATAATTTTATAATATAACTCTTTTTTTTTTCTTATTAATATATCGTTTTTTTTAATAATAGAAAATATCTTTTTTGTTTTGGGTTCTTAATTTATTAAAAAGATGAAAGCAATTAGATTAAAAATAAAAAAATATAGACAATTTGAAATAAAGCTAAAAATATCATAATATAGAAGCATTCCAATGGTATTTTGATCTTTTCACTGTACATTTAAAATAAAAAAAAGACTTATTTGTCTTCAATCAACTTAGTAATGATTAATAAATCTTATTGAAAGACTAAAATATCCTAAAAAGCCAAAGTTAAGTTTTTTTAGGTGGAGGGGCAAAACCATGAAATTGCTATTCAAATACAAAAATAATTAACATGTAACTATTCATGCATGAACATTATTCATTCAAGCAGTGTTATTTTATTTGTATGACTTTGCATTCATATTAGCTTTATTTTATATATAAAAAAGAAGCATTCTTGCCTTTTCGTGCGGGCATGTAATGTAAAAATTCTTTTTTGAAAGCATGCTACTGTTCACCTATGATTATTGTTTTTCCTTCATGTTTACGTTATTTGTATTTTATAAAACTATATTTTTATCTTTCTACGTATGTGAATATCTATTTTTGAAAAAAAATAAAAACATCGATATATTTTTGCGAAGTTAGTGTCATGTTTTTGTTTAAGCTTGGGTTTTAATAAATAAGTTGATATGTCTCCTAGTTTTTGAGATAGACATAACATGACTTTTTTAACCTTAAAACAAGTTTAATAATGAGTTGATATATTTTCATCAAGTTAGAATCAAGTTTTGATTTTGATTTTACCAATTAGATCAATGTGTTTTTATTTTCAAGAACTAACATACATCTAGTATAATGTATTAAAATAAATAAAAATAAGGTTAATAATAAGTTCACGAGTGTTCTCCAAGTTGGAACATCATGGGACTAGCATGGTATTTTATTCAATTTATTTTTTGTAAACCAATAAACAAATAACAATGATAAAAAGATCAAGAGATATTTACAAATAAATAAACTAAGAAAATTATCAAGTTATGAGATTCTCGATTTAAGGTTCAACACTAACTTAACAAGCATTCACCAACAATAAATAATTTTTGAATAAGCTTAGAAAATATTTTGAATAAGTAATGGTATAGGTAAAATAAATTTAGCAAAAAAACATATAACAAAAATAACATTGTTTTACCTAAGATACGGGCAGGGTGATTTTATTTTTTTAAATAGGTTTAAACAACTATTCAATAAAGAAAAAATATTAATAGGAATTAGCGGCCACATTAAAGGCTAGCGTTTCCCGTTCTAGACACGTAGTAGACCTTGTAATTCTAAGTTTTTTCTCTTTCTATTTTCTTTTAGATTTCTTGTTGGATCCTTCCTCAACTTGTCTATGTTTGTTGACTCCTGGTCAATATGGCATCGACATTGAGTCTTCGTGTAATTATCCTAATTAAGTTGATGTGATTCCCTGCTGCTACACCGTATGTATGCAATACGGTGAAAGAACTGTTATAAGATAATCTGTTGATGCGATAGTACGTCCATGATTCCTTTCAGCAATGACCGCCTCGTTGATGTAGTTTTCAGGTGCAATGCAAGCCGGAAAGACTCTTCAATACTAATCCACAGTGTACCGGAATGATAGTTCGGCGACAAATCAAATTAGGATTCATGTTTGGCATGGTTTTAAATAACTTGTTTTTAAGAAACAAATAATAAATTACAGGCAGTTGAAGGGAGTATAAGAGGCCCTGCGAAGGATGCATATACCCAATGACGATAAATAAGAGGGTGTGCAACAGCAGAAATGGCCGTTTCTGATATGAGAGGAAAGAAAAAAAAACCTATTGGTGTTCAAAGCATAGAAGTTCAGGCTTAGAATGGGCTGATATGACTGGCCATTCTCAACAAAACCTCAGGAACTAGGCGCCTTCTTGGAGGTGCCATAGCATCCTTGGCAAGAGCTTCCTCATCACCAGCATGTATCACAGCGACCAGATGGTCAAACATGTCATCTTTACCACCTCTTAGAGGATCCTGAATAAGGTGACCACCCAATCATTAGGGTGTGTTGGATGATTCTCGGTGTCTCAAAATGAGTTCTGACGGCCAGTTCTAAATAAATTATGCCAATTTGTACGAAATTCAGTTTAGTCCTTACTCTGACTGGCCAGCTTCTTATTGAGGGTGATTAAAAAACAAAAACAGAATATCTGTTCGTATACTGATGTGGTAGTGGGATTTTGATTGACTAAAAAAAATTCACAATTTGGCTGAGAATAAGTAAACCAATCATAACAACTATAAAACAAGACATCCAACTCAGCACTTACTTGAAGAAACAAGTCTGAATGGGTTTTACCATCAAACAAAATCAGCTCAGTTTGTGCTCCTAACCTTTGAAGAGCAGCTGCAAAATCTTTGCTGAAAAAAAGAAGAAGCTTATATGTGAATACAATGCGGTGAATTGTCCAAGAACTTGAGATTAATGCAAAGTTTCTCAATAGATTATTTAAATCCAAACGGACTATGAGTTAATTTCAACTCTAATTTCATTTCTTCATAATTTTCAAATTGAAATTGTATGAATATCTGACACATCAAGGAACTTTGAATGGGACGAATTGTATCGAACTTGATATACGCTATGTACTGAGATTCCAAAGCACTAGACTAAACCATTTATATATCTTTTTAATTCGAAGCACATCATTGATGTTAGAAAAAGGATATTCTAACCTGGCAAATGATGGGATTGAATAATCAGCTGTTCCGTGAAAGAGAATAACAGGAGGCAGAAGAGAAACAGCATTTCTAATGCTTGGGTCCTCTATTCTAACTCCAGGAGAAAAACGTTTAAGGGATTCTTCACCTTCCATCATGCTGTAACCACAAGTCAGAAAAAACTTATTCTGGGTAATGAACTTTAGGCAATAAATGCATACTAGTATAATTCATGAGTGAATAGTGATCAGCATCCAGTGAGCTAAATTCTGAGGGTACCTTAGAAAAAGAGCACGGTACAGGCCTCGGTTGTTGAAATGATCGACTAATTTGCATAAATTGTACCTGTTCAGTGTTTCCAATTGATCTATGTGTGGATTATACACCATAGTGCCCATTACAAGAAGATTAAAAAAAAAAGGTGCCTAAAAAAACAAATTATAACTGTCAAATCATAAAATCCTCTTCAATCATTGAAACTGCAAGCGATCCGTGAGTAATTTGTACAAAACTAGATGATGTTTTCTCTAAGACATTCCACTTTATTTTCCATCTTATTTTGATTAATATCATATAAAATAAGATCACCAAAGTTCAAAAAGAAGAAGAAAACAAGATGAAAACACAGCAGAGAACAAAGTCTGCAAAGGAAATTTGGTAGATTGATATCCTCATGCTGGGATATGTACCATTATTGTCCAGAGCAGCAGCGCACAGATGCTTAATAACTACTGGAACTGGCAGAGCTAATAACTACGCTCATCATCATGAGAATGTTGAAACATCTACAGAGCCAAAGAAGTTACAAAAATAGCTGATAGAGCTGAGAAGGTGTTTAAACACTATCCCTGATTCCCACAATCTGGTAATATCATAAGCAAATATTTTTTTCTCATTATAAGAAAACCAACCAGTAGATAGTAAATTTGGTTGAAAGAAACAGAGATTAGATCAGTGACTCTTTACTCATTCTCAATAAAACATTCTACTTGTAAATGGTAACTTAATGCTTTCCTTGATTTTAGTAAACTTCCACGAGATTCATGAAATAGATAGAGATGAAAGTTTACCCTCCAGATAGACCAAAATATGCTTTTATCTGGAAGACACTCCAGGAGATGCTCTCCTCTCCCTTGGCTTCTCTGATCGCTTGGTCCAAGAGGGCACAAGCAGAAATGTGTGCACCAGCTGATTGTCCCATTAGATAGATTCTACTCAATAAAAAGCAAGAAGAAATCAAGGAAATAGTTTTAAGATAAGAAGGAACATGGAAGAACAAAAGAAACTATTATATCACCTGTTAGGGTCACCTCCATATTCAGCAATGTTGTTGCAAATAAATGAGATCCCCTGAGAAGCATCTGTTACCATATCACCAATGGTTCCCTGGGGAAAATTTCTGCATAAGCATGCCGAACAAGCATGGTTGATGGAGGTAGACGACAAGGGAGCAATATGTAAGCAAGTAAATGTAAGTTCAGGATAAGTAATGTTTCAAAAATATAAAAGACTCACGTTCTTCAAGCTTTCATAGATAAAAACGTCACTTGAATGTAGAAATGTATTATGTATTTTCCATCCCACGATAATGGGTTAATGAGAACAAAAACCATGAACTAAAATATGTTATGCTTAAATTGAAACCACATACCTGTAATCAATACATGCCACTATGATGTCTCTTTCTGCCAACTGTTGTCCTAGAAGACTTCCCCATGCTTTATACCTAGATCAGCATTAACGCACAGCAATGTAATGTGAGATGAAATGCAAGAAAATATATGGCCGTATCATATTCTCTGGCTCAAATCCTGCTTGCTTGAGGCTGTTTTGTACCAGGTAGCTATACTCATAGTAAAATGATTCATATATGGTATTTACAAACTGTGACTTGGGCAACTTACAAATGAATAAACTGAAATCAGCACAAAATCCACAACAAACAATGAAGAATTCAAAATATGCAAATTCATCATGAACTCTAAAAGAAAGTCTACCAGCAACTTTAGATGGCTCACCCAATAATCCAGGCACCTCCTGTGACAAATGCCATGACTGGCTTTGGTCCATCTAAATTTTTTGGCAAATACAGATCCAACCTGAAAAATCACCGTTGCATTAGGAAAAATATAGCTTTGAGTCTATGATATGTGACAAGCTCAAGTTCATGGATATGAAAAAAATGATAAATCATAGGGTCAAGTACCTGTTTCTGGGTTGATCACCATAAACAATGCTTCGTCGAACCTGACTTGAGAAGAAATAATTATATGCAACTGCAGAGATCAAAAGGCAAGTTATTTTCCATCAATCTAATGATTTCACTGAATCTGATAGTCAACTTTTCCTGCAACTTCTTGAAAAACATAATATTTAAGATTTCCCCGCCCATTGAATGCTTGATCTCCAACTTATGGTCAGATACATGTTGGACATATTATTGAAAGAAATGTGAAGGTTATTTGGTACAGGCACTGGAACCACAAAAATCAATCTTTGAAAGTATCAAACAACGAAAAATGCATGAAGTAGGCTCAATGCACACGATCGAACTAAGATAAATACAATTGGTAGTTAAATAATAGGGTTTCCAAGTAAAAAAGATCGAAAATAGAGCAAGATATGAAAAGCTGGGCAGTTGCCATTTACAGTGCATGAACTGAACTGGTTTAACTCATTTGAATTAAAACAACAGAACACAATATCTTCTTTCATACAGAATTCTCAGTTCACTAAATTTACTTGCATTACATTTGAATTAAAACAACAGAAAACAATATTTTACTTGCATTTCATAACCACAAGCTCATAATCATTAACTAATACTCATGCAACAAAAATACACACCTTGAAGAAAACCCGGCATAAGTAGAGCAGCATAAATGCCAAGAGCAGCTAATCTTGTGATCCACCGGTAGCCTACCCTGAATGAAAATATATGATTAAAAATGACATAATGCAAATGAAAAGAAATAACATTAATAAATAAATAAATAAATAAATAAATCTTCTTTCTCCACCATCTGCTCCTTGAAATACTAACAATTTTAACCAAAGCAATCATTGCAGGAGCTAAATAACAACAAGCCTGGACCACCAGGCCGTTATTGCTCTAACATGTATAGCATCAGTAATTACAGCTCTCAAAATTCATAACATAAATGCTTAATAAATATATATATATATATAAACAAAATTTAATTATTAAAGCTACACAGTTAAGGGAATATAATTATTTTAAAAAAAAACCTGTTTAAAGGAAAGTCGGAAAATAATAATAAAATTTACAGGCATTTCTGTTTAAAGGAACGTCGGAAAAAAACTGTTCAAGTATCATACAAATACTTACACAGGTATTTCTACACAGTTACGATTACTATACCATGATAATCAGAGAAGATATTTTACCCTAGATATCGGAGCAGAGTGATGGTAAGCCGAGTGAGCAAGTAGGTCTCGGCGGCGGCGTGACCGATATCTCGACTTAACGACTGTTGCCTCTCCGGCTTAGCCAGCTTACCGGAAACTCGTCTCCGCTGCATTTGATTAAAGCTACCGCCATTAACACTAGAACCCCGAGAAAGCAGCGGTTTGGCGTCCGTTTGATCGTTGTCATAACTCATTGTAGTTTCAGTCCCTAACGAACGGTTGCGATTTGGAGAAAGGGCAGCCGGCGGTGATGAGGTCATCGTGGCCGCTAGATTTGGATTCGGATTTGAGAATGATTTATTAAAGAGCGTGTGTTCTTGTTATTGATGGTGGAGTAATAACGGTTGAGTTAAGCCGTTGGAAAAGGAAACGAAGAAAAATGGACTCCCAGCATTCCATTTCTCTATAAATAATCTGCGCTCGGGTGCCCCAATTTCACAAATAAATAATCATTTATAATAATTATCAGTGTTTCTGCTTAATTTTTTTAATTTTTTAAAATAATATTGAATCGAATTCATTTGGATTAACCATGAATCAAACTTTGAGCTACGTCATAAACGGAATCAGGTTTAACAACTTAAATGGTTACATGGTTAACAAGTTAATAATAATAATTATTAACAATTTACTTAGTCGAATTGTGTTATTATAATAATAAAAATAATCCAATTTAAATATTTTACTTAGTAGAATTGTGTTGTTATAATATTAAACAAAAAATCAATTTAAATATCACTGGTCATCACATAATCGGAGTCAAAAATTTAAATGTTAAATAAATAAATAAATTATAGGAGATTATTTAGTATTATTATTAAATTTAGTTTAACAAGTCAACCTTAATTTCATACCTTATTTAATTTGAATTTAAAATAAAATTATGTAGGATTTAATTTGACACGATTAAATTAAATTAATGATTCCTAAGATAACTCGAATAATTAATAAAAAAATATAATTTGATTTTAAAAAAAAGTTTAAGATAATTTTTATTTTATTTTAAAAAAATAATATATTGAATTGATCAGATTTTATGTCTTAACCTATTAAATTTATTATCTAAATTATTTTTTAAACAAAAATTAACTTTATTTTTATAAATAAAGAAAGAAGAATATCTCAAGTTTCTTTGCATGCTGTCGGTAATGTACGATGAATTAAAATAGAGCAATAAGAAAGTTTGCGAGAAAAGTGCAAGAAAAGTGAAGATGATTTTGATATAGCAAAAAACAAACAAGTGACGTCCTAAATTAAGTTTTTCTTTTTTTCAAATTTTAAGTCAAAATCCTCCATGCTACCGTGCCAGCCATATCATGAAGATGTGGTAGCAGAGTCGTGACCTGCCCAGCTCAGCTCAACTCAGATCTAACTCGATTAGCCGCAACTCTGTAATTGCGTTACCCCAGTAAAGGTCCACACCAACTTTTGGAACATCCTCGACTCTTGCAGAGATACATTGCCATGTGGCGTCTAAATTTGCGATTAGGACCCCACGTTTATGGGCAACACCACCCCTAGCGGGCGAAGGAGATGCCACACCATTAAAGATAAGTTTTTTTAAAAAAACAAAATTAATAAAGTAAATTAAAAGTTTTGATGAAATAATATCTTTTAAATTTTTTTATAAAATAAAATATTTTTGCATTGTCATATTTTTTTAAGTGAGATTTTTACTAAAGGTAATTCTGATAAAATAAAACATTTGTACATTATCACCTAAGAACTAAAATTGCTATTTATTATTGTCCAGACTATAGGGATTATGCTATAGCTTCCAATAGAATGCAGGTATTATAAAGTTAGTTACTAATTATATATATTTATATCATCTAATTGTGACTTTAAAAAAATACAATTAAATTAACATATTTATAATTCTAGATGGTGTGCTCGTAAAATATTTAAAAATAATCCAATATATGTTATATGTTAATAATTTTTTAGATGATCGAACTGCATTGTTTTAATCAGGTAATACATTGATTCGACTACAAAAAACACATTTCAGTTGGCATCAATACAAATGATGCTTTGCAAGCTATAACTCGTCGGGATAAAAATAATAATTATAACTAGTTAAGCTACCATAAAACTTATGTATCACAATAAAATACATAAAGAAACGAGATATTTAGATAGATACATCTTATAATTATAAATAATGAATATCTGATTTGGTATATGAATATCACATTTTGAGTTATTACTCTAGAATTCGAGTAGATTTTTTCACCTAAATACATGCAATAGAACAACTATTTTTATCTTAGCTGTACATTTTAATAACGTTAAAATTTTATATCAAGATATTTTTTTTTTATGAATCATGAATTTAGATTTTTTTATAACTATTTTTTTTTTCACATCAATAAATCTTCTGTGTCGGTGATGTATGTTTTATTCCTTTCTGAATTGCGAATTAACTAATAAAGTTGGGTGTTTTTATCTGTAAAAGAATCAATCCACGCATGCAATGTATTTGGTCACTGTGAGAATGATGAAGTAACAGGACATGAATCGATGCACGTGGAGCACCGAAGTGTTGTTCTGCCACTACTGAGGATGCATGGTGACACATGCATAGGACACTCTGCTTCTTCTTCTTCTAAGGAAAATTGATCACGCATCTCCGCAAGCAATAGGATTTCCCCATTTTTGGGCTTTCCCCATGTAAGTAATTGACACATGCTTTACATTATAAGTAAAAACTAGTTATTTTATAGTCATTATTGTTCCTCTAACAGCTAAAACGATGGATCAGTTCAAATTGATCAAGTCAATCAGTTGACTGGTTCCTACAAATTTCTAGTGTGTTTATTCTTGATAAACAAGTGGTCGATCTATTCACTTTATATAGTCAAAAGGTTAATCAGTTCAACTTAAAATCTAGTTTTAACAATTTTAAATATAATGAATCTTGAATTGACTAAATACATATTAATCCTATAATGCATGTAATGTGAAGTGTGTGAATTCATTTTAATTTGTGCTATTAAGTAAGATATAGAGATTTAGATAACAAGCACTAAAATGAATCCTTAAGAACTAAATCTTCACTTGCTTGGAATTTGGACTTATTGATTTATTTATTCATTTATTTTTTCATGCTTGTTGATGATGTTTGTATAAATTTGTTTAAACTTAATCTCAAGCAAGCATATCATTAGTATATTTTCATTTAATTGTTATCATCAAAATATATAAACATTAATATGTGACTCAAAGGTCAACAATATTAATGTAAAGATTTAACAAATATAAAACAATTATCAAGGTTAAAAAAATCTACTAATGGTACTTTAAATAAGTATAGTTTAAACTTTTTTTATTGTTTAACTAAATCACACACAAAAAAGGTTTCAATCAAGTGATTTATTATTAATGGCTCATTTTAATTTATTAACATGATCATATTAATTATATTTAATTACCTTATTTGAGTAACGTCAACACTTGTAAATATTGTCAATAATTCATGGTGTTAACTTATGTTAACAACAAATCAGAATCTTGTCATAAGATAAGTGTCGGTTCTCCTTGCGGTAGGCTATGAAAGAATTAAGTATTTAATTTATCACTAATTGTGCATTACAAATCAAGATTCACCACTTAATAAGAAGGGTGTTAAGATTGATTAAGAAAGTGTTTGGGAACACGGTTGAAACCGCGTTCCCACAAAATTCAAAAAACAAATTACAAAAATTTAATACGGTTTGTATGTTTTGGATCGTTTTGATGTGTTGATGTCAAAAATGATTTTAAAAAAATGAAAAAACATCATTGGCATGCATTTCGACATGAAAAGTTATTTGAAAAGCAACTAGTACCACACTGCCAAACATATTCTAAGATTACAATTATAACACATATTAATAGCAAACTTTCTTGAATTTAAACATCAAAGTCAATGTTAAATTTATACTATTTACACCATTAATGTAACATTTTCACATTGACAAAAATAAACTAACTAAACATAATTAAGAAGAAAAACATAAATAAACAAGAAAAGAACATAACTATGATGTAAATTAACCAAGTATAATAAAGAAAATGATAAGCACAAACAATAGATTAATGAGAATATAAAATGAAATAAAGCTTGAATATTATAAAAATTCAAATAAAGAAAGCAAGAGCGTGAATCTTGATTTGAAAATCAAAATATCTAAATGTATGATAAATATCTCATTTTATAAACTAAAATTTAGAACTATTTATATTGTGGCTAACTATTGATTTGGTAGCTGGACAAAACATCATTTATAACATTATAATATGAATAGATGGTTTTTATTAAAGTTGTAGATAATTGTTTTATCTTTCCAACCCAAAAGTAACGGGTTTATTTAGGCATCTAAAACTTCAGATATAAACTAAACACCAAACAATGTCTGGGCTATGAGATAGATTCAAATTTTCATTCTGTTGCTAAGATTTGAACTTTAAAAAAACAGTATTTTTTCTTGGGATCTTCATGAATATTTTATTTATATATATTAGCTCTCCATTAAGCTAAATCACACCTGAATCCGAGGTCGATAGCTCTAATTATAATCTAAAAACCAAATAATATTCCAGTTTGAATAGAACCAGCCCAACTAGAATTTCTTCTCTAAACTTAGCTTTTTTTTTTGTCTCTCCATATAAACTTTAATTTCAATAATTAAACACATTAATCAATCATTTGAATTGTAAAATATGTTTACTTTACAGATATGTATTTAAAACTAGCATTTACTATAAATTAAAAAAATCTTATATTATCACAATTATTATTATAGAAGGTATTTAAGTTAGAAAACTTAGTGGTAATTTAAGTTTGAATCTCTTTCATGTTAAACCCAAGAGGCTTTCCAATAAGGTTTCAAAGCCTTGCATTCTTCGTTAGGGTTCTTAACTGGGTTGCCGTGAGAGTTTTGTCAACGATCATTTTAGAATCAGATTCTAATATTATATTCCCAAGCTAATGCAGAAAGCATCACAAGAATCTTGTCCAGTTATCCCACAGGCTCTTGGCAAGCTGACATAGAATTACTTTAGAACTGAAAGTGTACAGGAGCTTTACTATGCATCAAACCATCTCCACAGCCGTAAGAACATATGGTAATTTGAACAATAGTCTAAAATCTCCACTTTAACAAAAAAAAAAAAAAAAACCACGAGTGAGGTATATTTATTAAATATACTTTATAAAATAAAAATTATTTTTATTTAACAAAAAACTTCAAATATAAAATGAAAATTATTTAAAGCCCTACCTGTCAAATATATATATATATATATATATATAATATTTCTTAAATATTTTAAAATTTTTCATTTATAATTTTTCTCAAAGCCCCTGTTTATCTCAAGTCACTCTGATATCCACCACCATGCTTCTTATTTTATAGCTAAATTTTAACTAAAATAGCTACATATAAAATAAAAATAAAAAACAAATTTAGGTAGCTCTCTTAAAATCTATGATAACACTCGTACTCTTTATTATATAGGGAATCATGAATATCTTATGATTATTTTATTATTCAAATTATAAACTTCCTAATCTCATTACACAACCCAAGGCTCGAAATCATCATTATTATATAAAGGCATTGATGAACTTTTTAACAGCAACAGCTCATAGAAAATGAAAATTAATTAATCTATATGGCAAGAATTTCAGCCATATACAAGTTTAAAATAATAATACTGACAAATAAGATTTCCACCAACTCATAGAAAAGCCACATCAACCCAAAAAATCCATGAAATCAAGATAGATAAAAGAATTGCATATCCTTTTTATGCAAAAACATGTGGAAAAAATGCACATTCCTTTTATGCAAAAGAAAGTTTTTTTTATCTCTTTATTTGTTCTTTAAAAATAATAATGATGAAGTATTCAAGTATAAAGATAAATATAGTATGAAAGAGAAAAGGATCGAAAATTTAAGGTAATGCTGATGTTGAAAGTTTTGGCGATTATTGTTTTAATGCTTGAGTTTTGATCTAAAGAATTAAAGAACAATGAAAGAATTAGATAAGAAGAGTAGTGATAGAAAGAGAAAGGCAACTTAAAAGATATTCCAAAAAAAATAACAGACAATCGAGACGAATTGTGAAGTTTAGATTTAGATTTCAAATTCAGTTCAATTCAATCTGTTTAAGATTTCAGAAACCAAATCAAAGCAATTTTTTTATATATATTCTTTAATCAGTTTATTTAGTTTTTTTTTTAATTCAGTTTTTTCAGTTATTTTTTTTTAATTTTTCCATTTTAATCAGTTTTTCAATTTTTTTCACCCCTGACAAATACCGTTCATTTGGCTAGAATAGCTATCCAAGCAGGAGCAACAATGCTCTGCTATTTTTTCACACACACTAGCTACTACAGATAAGGATGAGTTTGGCTCCCAAGAGTGTGGATGCAAGTAATAATTTAAGCCAAGTAAAATTATAATACATTCTCCTTTCTATCTATATAATCTGTAAAATAGAGCAATTTGAGATTAACAGTAAGGATTTATCCATCCAGGACCGAGCTGGCTCGTTGGCCACACATCTTGCTTTGGTTTTTTCTTCTGAAGAATGAAGCTACCATCTCAGATGATTCTTTCTTCCTTTCTCGTTGGCCACACATTTACCTAAGCCACCATCTTTGAACAGCAGAAAGTGGAGTGTTCAAGAACGGGCAGTGGCGGTGGACAAGAGGATTGATGGTCCTTCCGATCTGAGCCCACACGCTCTGATGGTAACTAGCAGTCACAGGGGCATGATACATGAGCTTCAATAGCTGTGAAGAAAAAATTCGAAAAACAAGAAAGAAAGGCTTGGTTAGGTCATGCACCTAAAATATTCTAAGATCACTGGAATGCCACCATTTCTTAGCTGAAAATGTTCCTAAAAATATATAGTGAAATATTGTACCAAAAGGGAAAACTCATTCCATTTTCTTAGCTGCAAGTAGGCGTATCTCATCCACCAAACACAACAGAGCAAATTTTAGTGTCCCGTGAGATTCAAAGAACATTTTGAATCCCCCCTACCAATCACCATTAAAACATACTTAGGAGCAGAACCTAAAAATAGTAGCACGTTCTTCGTTTGATCAGCTCAAGACAACAGATTCATAACATCAAATTCTCGTAATTTGCTTCAAGCATTTTGATTTTTGCAGGACCAATGCTTTTCAATCTGGCTACAAATTCTTTGGAGGACTCGTTCAATTTCATAAGTTTACACCTTCACAATCCCAGGAAATTTCCGTGAATTAAATAGGAGGAACACATTTGCCTAAGTGTATGCATAGATATTCTCTAATCTACTTCTTGCCTTCATTTCTTAAATTGCACCACTATAATATATAAGCACTCCACTTTTGAAAAGATCAATTTTCATCAAAACTTTGATTCAGTTCAAATGCATGAGTGATTGCTTCCCTGCTTTCCCAACAGGAATGGGGCAACATGCATGTCCGTATTGATCAAACAAATATCTATTTGGATCCACCCCGCCAAAAATAAAAAGAGGAAAAGGGGAATTTGTTTACATTTTCAACAATGAAATTCATTCATCACAATATTGCATGATCAGAAAGTAATTTACCTGCCAGTACATGAATGTTTGTATCATGTTGCGTTGCCACCTGCATTCATCAAACCATGATTATTATTCCAAAAAGAAAAAAACGTCAGATCAAAAGGAAGGGAATAGGTTTAACAATTTACGAGAACAAGGAGACAATTAACAGGAAGCCAAGCCCAATTTCAGTATGAGAGGACAGAATGCTGAGGGTAGTTGTGTTGGACTCCACCCATACACAAGGGTCTTCAAGGTACTTCCTGTGGAACCAAACACAAACTTTTCAAGAAGAAAAGAAAAACGATGAATTACAAGATAGATGCCACAACTTCGCAAGTTAAGAAACTAATATAAAAATGAAACAACAGTAACAACAAATCAACTCCAGTCAAATGCTAATCATTTGAAGGTCCATGACCACTTGACCGGTATAAGGAATAACCATAGAAACTTGTGCCAGTCAAACTACTGAAACTAAATATCCGTGCATTCATTGATGTGAAAACACATCTCTTCTACCTGTACAAGGTGGAACTGCTGAAATTACGCCTCAAGAATTTGGCAACATGCTCCAGTGATCGGCACAAAATGGGAATTAAAGCAACTGCAAAAATGGTCAACATCAATACTCAACAAAAACACTGAGCTACAGAAATGGGCCAATTAATGGAAAATTGGAATCAGAAAATTATTGACTATGAAAACATAAATTCAGAATAAGAAATTAGAAGCCAATTAATGCTCACCTTTGAGGCAAAGATGTGAAGTGACAAATGTAAGGCAGTAGATGAAGTAGATAAAATCTGTGGTTGCAATTATTGACTGAAAGTAAACTTGAATACCCTGCAAGTTCCATGCTCTGGGTCTCTACAAAAGACACAAACCTGGTTAGTGAAGAATAACTGTAATAAAAGGAAGACGACACTGAAAAATATGACTTATAGGATAGAAAAAGAAACTGAAAAGCATATGTATTTCAGGTTACCCCATATAATGTGTACAAGGAATACAGAGACGAGCATGCAGTGCCCATAAACGACAGTCGATATGCCCTACTTGAAAGATTTTTAGGTGCAAGGGGAATGATTGCAAGCACAGCCACAACAAAAACCTGCAGGCAAGGACAGAAGCATATTATGAGAGATATATACTGAATTGAATGTACAATAAGGGTAGAAGATAGCCCAGATTACAAGGAGATACATCAAAACCTGTGGGTAAAAATCTTTAGTTCTCTACCACCAATTAACAGGTTTATACCAGAAACTTAAAACCTATCCTCAAGAGAAAAAAAATAAAACGAAGAATAATATGTTACTCCCAACCCCTCTTTGGATGGAATACAAGAACCAGAACCCTCCCCTCTGTCCTCTTATCTCATTCTTATTTTCTGAAAGAACCTAACAAATCTTACCACACTTGATTCAGGATTTCAGTGTTTTCTATGACAGTATATAGACTAAAAAAAAATGACTAACATATTATTCCCAGAGCTTCAAGGGAAACAAGGCTCAGAAATAAGCCAAAATTAAAATCAAGACATCCCAAATTTTTGCTAGAAATTTATTCAGGACAGCCACATGGAGCCCTTCAGGAGAGGCTTTCTGATTATTTCCAATAAGACTTCAGGAGACTTCATTCACATAATTGGGTTTAATTAATTTTACAAGCCAAGGGAACTGTTGAGTTTCCAGGTTTGTAGGTATGGGATGAATGTTATCAGAGGCTTATAAATTGAATGTATTCATATTTTTTGGGGTTTTGACCAAAGTTCATACAGGCTGAAGAGTTAAGATTAATCGAAAATTATAAAATGCATCCCTGTAACGCTTCAATCCAAAATCAGGAATAGTTACGCAGTTTTAGAAAATTAGTGGCTCTAACCTATGAGCAAAGCTGACAGGCCCATGGCCGCAATGCCTGAGGCTTGCAGATGGAAAACTCAGAAGTTTCTGTTCTTTTCTTAATTCTCTCAGGAAACCAACTCAATCTAATTTTTTATTCCATCAACCCTGAAATGTTACCTAGGTGGTGGGAAGAGGCAAAAGGAGGGTGGGTGGAGAAGGAGGTAGCTAATCATTTACAATGAAGAGCTCCTACGGTCAGAACCAGCTTTTGGCGAATCTGAAATAAGTGAAATAATTCCATCAGATGAAAGCTGCTCCATAAAAATGTGTCTAACCAAAATTGAGGTCCTGTCTGATCAAAACTTTACTAGTAATTCAAGGAGTTCAAGAAACTACCTAAACAAGAACAAACACACGGTTCTTAGGAATTCAAAAGATGGATTTGGATATTTGTAAAGTTCAAGCAAGTAAAAGATGAATGGCTTATGCACAAATATTCAGCTGAATCTGTTAATCATCTAGTTTTACATACCTAACAGTCTAGAGAATTTCAGAAGGTTGTGAATGGAGCTGTGAGCTTTACTTGGGTAGTCAAGCTGATTAGCTGGAATTGGTGGTATAATCAATACAGGAAAACTCATTATGGGCTGTTTCTCAAGCAAGTTTTTTTGAACTTGCAGAAGGAGTAAAAAATAGATCACATTTCAGGGAGAATAGTCCCCTCTCACCTCTAAGGATTTCTCTATAATTGATATACTAGATAATCTCTGGTCAATTGCTGATCCTCTATCTTACATGTAGTGAACAAAGTATACAATATAACACCCAAAACAAAAGGCATAGAGTGCATATTAAGTTTTGTAATTTTCCGTTCCTTGTGAATGAAGACAGCAAGCAATAAAAATGAAAAGAAAGAAAATTATAGTCCATAAACAAATAGAAATGTGTAGCACATTTGACAAAATCTATCCTTCAAGTATTACACATGCAAGCATATGAGGGAAAAGAATACTCTACCCAAGCATTGACAGAAAATTGTATGGTTTGTCGATACAAGTGGACAGAGGTTGGATTTTGGCCTGCAGTTGCTGATGGTCCAGAGGCTCTAGCAGTTGAGCCTACAGCATAACAATTTTGGTCCAAAGACTCAATCTTATAAAAGAAGCAAAATGACAGACCAATAACAAGATAGTGAACTTGACTTTTGTATACATGTAGAAGAAGAAAAATTCATGTGATTCTCTTTATTTCAATCAAATTAAAAACTGGAACAGATTTTCCAACCTGTATTCCGTATTTGAGGTTGGCCATCTGAAGGGGGTGATGATGAAGAGGATGATGCAGATGGGTTTGTTGACTGAGACGAACCATTTGTAGACATCACCTCCACCACTAGATCAGGGTCCTGCCAATTAAACATGTACAACAATTATCAACTACAGCAAATTCATATGCAGCACCTCTTAAATATTACATGAAAAACTCTAATTAGCAAAAACAGCAGAAATAGTAAACTAGAAACGCATCATCATTTGGCATTGCAGTGAGCTGGATTGCACAGCTCCTCCTTGGATAGTATCCAGGGATTATTAGTGCAAGGATCAACAGAATCCTTTGGCAAGTAAGGGATATGGATAGGAGGCTCATAACCATAGAGTATTTTGTATGGAGTGGACTTAGTAGAAGCATAGTAATGGGTATTGTACCACCATTCAGCTAGGGATAGTCATTTGGACCATTGACTAGGATTAGCCCTTGACATGCACCTCAGATAAGTCTCTAGACATTTGTTGACTGCTTCTGTTTGGCTGTCAATCTAGGGATGATAGGCGGTAGAGAAATGCAATTCAACCCTTTGTTGGCCAAATAAATGCTTCCATAACTGATTTAGAAACACAGGGTCCCTGTCATTGACAATGGTAGCTGGAAACCCATGCAACTTATCCACATTATCCATGAAATCAGTTGCTACAGTCACAACAGAGTATGAGATGTGATAGGGCTATGAAATGAACATACTTGTTGAATCTATCCACCATCACATAGATGACACTTTTACCATTAGACTTAGGGAGGTCCTCAATAAAATCCATGCTTATATCATTGAAAGGGCCTGTGGAATAGGAAAAGGCTGTAGCAAGCCTGGACTGAGGACAATTTTTGTTTTATTCCTCTAGCACACACTACACTCACATATTGCCTGATGTGTCTCTATTGCCTTTCCCAGTATAATAAACCCCCAACTCTTTTAGCAGTAGCAATAACTCCAGAGTGACCCCCTATAGGTGAATCATGGTACATAGCAATAAGCTTCTTTTGCAACTCAGGATCATTACCAACTACTATTTTTTCCTTCCTGTTTAGATGACCATTCACACATTATAGTGAGGGTGTGAGTTAGGATCCTGTAGCATATCATGAATAATCCTTTGTGTAGTGTTGTCCTTTTCTCAGGATGCCTTAATCAGATTCATTAGTGTAGTGGAGACCAATGACACTACCATAGTAAACAGCTCTCCCTTAGGATTTCTAGATAAAGTATCAGTTGCAGTGTTATCCTTACCCTTTTTGTATTCAATCTCAAAGTCCAAGCTTAATAGCTTAGGGAGCCATAAGTGATGCGAGGGAAAGGTGACTTTCTGCTCCATTAGATACTTCAAAGTAACATGATTTGTTCGAACCTTGAAATGTCTGCCTAAAAGGTAGTGTCTCCACTTAGAAACTGCATGATGTATAACTATCATTTCCTTTTCATGGGTGGATAGAACTTGTTGTCTTGGACCTGGAGATTTGCTAATGAAGGCTAGTGGGAGCCCCTCATATATCAACATTGCCCCAATGCCACTCCCTGAAGCATATGTTTCTATAACAAACATCTTGTTTAGGTCAGGTAAAGCCAAAACTGGAGGTTGAGTCATTTAACTGTTTCAGCTTCTCAAAGGCTTCCATTGCCTCTCTGTTCCACAAGAAGGCATCCTTTCTTAGCAACTGTGTCAATGGTTTACAAATCAATCCATAGCCCTTGACAAATTTCCTGTAGTAACCTGTAAATTAAAGAAACCCATGCAATTGTTTGATTCGAGGTTCAAA
The DNA here is from genome assembly GCA_030145905.1 of Populus davidiana. NCBI lineage: Eukaryota > Viridiplantae > Streptophyta > Magnoliopsida > Malpighiales > Salicaceae > Populus > Populus davidiana. Next base: position 2,657,436 of record CM057792.1, on the reverse strand, counting down.
CCAATCAGTCACAGTTGTTTAGATCAACAATGAAAACATCTACCACAAAGCTTACCCCCTACATCTTTCACCTGAAGTCCTTACACATTGCAGTGCAACTCATAGTACTACCATTGGCTACCTCAACTGTTAAAGGCTTAATTGATAACCAGTCATATTGTAACTTCCTTGCTGATTCAATGTTTAAAAATTATGAGTACTACCTGAGCCAATCAGAATGAACACTAAATGTTTGTCCTTTCTGCCAGTGACCCTTAGCATATGGAACCCCATTGTTCCTTCCAATGCATTGATGGAAATGAGTGGAGTAATGGTATCTGGTTTATTTTCTTCCACCTCATCATCACCTTCTTCATCTTCCACTATGCACAATGAATATAGTTTCTTGTTCTTGCATCTATGGCCAGGTATAAACCTATCATCACACTAAAAGCATGTTCTTGCATCTATGACCAGGTATAAACCTATCATCACACCAAAAGCATAGGCCCTTGGCTCTTTTATCTTCTAATTCCTTGGTTCCTAGTGATTTGGTAGGTTTGGAATTTAGGTTGTAGGTGTAATTTGGGGTAGGTAGTAACCCAGCTTGGACCTATTTTAAGGCATGGTTGTTTGGTGGGTTTAGGTTCTCCAAAGGGTTCTGGAATGATTGTGGTTTCGTTTGGGTGGTCTGTAGGGTGGTTTGAGTGTAGTGTCTGATTTGTGTGGGGTGTGATCTTCTAAGGATAGAATTTTGTTTTGTAGACGAACAAGGTTGTAGGTCTGTTTTAGTGTTTTTGGCTCAAACATTTTAACTAAATTCTTTATCTCTACCTCTAGCCCTCCAATGAAGAAGACCATGGCTTGTTTCTCGTTGATATCAGCTCTGTTACACAAGACATCAAAATCTTGTACGTAGGTTTCAAGATTTCTAGTCTGCCTCAGGTCCATCAGCTCTTCCAATGGGTCCTTCTGACCCCCAAAACTTGGCACATAAAGCCTCCACATACTCTTCCCATAGTATACCCTGACCTCCCGAACTCCTAATATAATTTTGATGCCAATACAAGGCTTTCCTATTTAGATGGTAAGAAGCTAACTTCAGCTTCTTCCATATCAAAATATTGATTACATTTGTACAACCATTTGTGTACAACCTCTCCATCAAAAGGGTGGAAATCTTGTTTTGGCTTGTGCAATCTGTAGCAGTGCTGCCTTTCTTCACAGGACTTGCAAGTTTTGGTTGCAGAATCTTCTGTGTAAGGGTTCAGCTTCTCCCTAGCAGAGCTGGTTTCACCAACAGTCTATTGTAGCGTCTGCAATATAGATATTTGTTGATAGGATAGACCACTAATGAGGTCCTTCAGTTCATCCAATCGAACTTCATGGTTGGATGTAGTATTCTCTAGCTTTTTATTGTAAGAATCCAATATCTTCACCATTTGTTCATATTTTTGGGCTTGATCTTTGTCAGATTCGAGAGAATCCTCCAGTCATTTCAAGTCTTGAGATCGAGTGTCAAGAGCCATTCCACTGATGTGAAGACAATGAGTTTTGATACCACTTGAGTAAGCTAGATATCCACAGCTCCTACTTGGATAGTATCCAGGGATTATTAGTGCAGAGATCAGCAAGGAAAGCCCTGCTAATCAATGGTAGCAATGACAGAAGCAAAAAAGAAGAAGAAGAAGAAGAAGAAGAAAGGGAGAGAAGAAGAAACTTAATTCATCATAATTCTCTTTTTGTTATCCCCAGCAGAATTTATGTTCCATATAGGGTACTGTGCTTCCTAACAGTACAACTCCTAATTTTTTATTAACTAACCCACTCTTCTTCCTGACTATCTTCTTTCTTCAACAGGGTGCATAACAGGCATGTATACGCAATTAGTCAGTAATACGAACATACTACAAAATCTTAAAAGTAACATTGCAAATGTCATCAAATGACATAGCAATACTCTATCCATCGTATCACAAAATCTCATTTGTAAGAAAATGTGCATTATTCAATCAAACCCACACATCCTAGGATTCTCAAGAATTAAAAGCCAAAATTTCAAACAGAGCAACAAAAGATACCAAACCCATTAACAATTTCAACCAAGATCCAAACTTTGATATTTGGCTTATACGCATAACCAAGAATCAAGAAACCAGTACTACCAACAACAGAACCAAACCTGATAAGTAAATTAAACAAAAAGAAAAGGTTGGATTAATTCACAATACTGAATACATGCAATATTAATAAGATTATAGTGGTAGAAAATCAAGTAAAACAAGATTCCAAACCCAAAAACAAACAAGACCCATTTGAAACCCACTATTCCAAATCCCAAAAACCCAAGAATCAAGAGCCAAAACCAATAAAAGTGAGAAAGAAAAGAATAAAGAAAGAGGTGTACGGACGATGTAGCTTTGGTAGAATTTGCGCTTGAAGTGATCAAGAACATCAGAGCGAGAAGACAAGTGAGGAGGGATGAGGATATTGGACCAGTAATCAGCCCATCTAGGGTCGTTTTCGTAATCATAAGCAGCAGCCGCTATTCTCTTAAGCTTCTGTGAATCCTCTGTTTCTTGTCCCATTGTAGCTGATCTTTTGCTAGTAGTATCTGGAAGCGTAAAGTTGTGTTGTATCTTCCACTGTCTACAAAAATATTACAATTGGCTACGCTTCTAGTTTTATATATATTTGGTATTGTGAGAGTGGTGGTGGTTTTTTTTTTTAAGTATTAATTATTTAATAATATATTAAAATAATATTTTTTTTATTTTTTCAAAATTATTTTTAATATCAATATATCAAAATAATTTAAAAATATTAAAAATATATTAATTTAAAATAAATAAATATTTTAAATATTTTTAAAAAATAAAAATAAACAATGTTTTAAATTGTTACTTCTTTTACTTTCTTCTTCTTTTTTTTTCTTATTATTATTATTATGGGTGATATTTTCTTCTTCTTCTTCTTTTTTTGATGTATAAGCATTTTATGCATGGGTTTTAAATTTGACTCTGGCTCAGTGCTTGTATTATAGGTTTTAATTAGATTGTTGGATAATTTTCTATTAATCTTTAATTTTTTATTTTTTATAGATAAAATAATATTATTTTTGTTAAAAAAATCAATGAATTTCATCTTGGTTTTTAATTAGGTTTTGTTGAATCAACTTGAATTTTTAATTGGATCGGTTGGGTTTTTACTTTCCTTCACTTTTTTAAATTGAACTATTTTTAATCTTGGATTATCTGGATGCGAGGTGATCTAGCAGTTTTAAAAATATTTTTCTATGTTAACAATTTTAATAAAGTGATTATCATTGTGTTAATATGACTATTGATATGTCGTATTGAATGATTAGCATAATAATTAATTTATCGATACAAATTTTTAATATAATTGATCCATCCAACTACTCGTCCATTACATTTTTTAGGTGAACTTAAAAGGATGTTTTCTTAAGTGAATGTTTGTTTATGTAATTATTTCAGCTTTTAAAGCAAATCATATAAAATATATATTTGATAAAATATAAAATATTATTTATTATTTGTGGGCTCAAGTTAATTTTGCTTTGAAAATATAAATAAATTAAAAGCAACCTCAAGCTGCTTTACGCTGCTTTACGGGAAGTGTATAATGAATTATAATTTATTATGCACTCTTCACTTTATAAAAGTCATCAGTGTAGAGTGAAATTTACGTGGATAATATTTTCATTATTCATGGTCGGATTAGGTTCTGTCCAAACCTAAATGTTTTAGATCGGGTCTGATCTGGTAAAAAAAATTTAATTTTTAATTGTATTTTATTCAAAAAAAACTAGTGTTTAATATTATTCAATGACATTACATAAATTAGAAAGAGATCATATGATGGCGTAGCATTTACAGAATTTGATCGTAATCCTAATTTTGTTCCTGATGATATTTTACATGATTTTGTTGTATGCTCAAAAAATCATGAAAACTATAGTTCTTGTCGGATGAATTTCATACGTGATAGAATTGTATATAGTTTAATGGAACAATAAAAAATATTCATATAAAGTATTATTTATTTCAAGATGTAATAACAATAGTTAAATCTACAATATTTAAATTAAAAACCATCAATATATATATAACCTCAATTTGAAAAATATTATTAACTAAACATGGTAAATTATTTTTTGTTCAACCTCAATTTCAACTATAGTTTTAACCAAACATATATAAATATCAAATCAACCTCAATAAAAAATACTTTTTATAAAACAATTTTTTTTTCAAATCACAACTACAAAAACTACCACAATACCAAACCCATAAAATAATTTTTTCAAATCACAACCTAATTACCACAGTACCAAATACACTCCTTTTATTTTATGAGAATATCACCGTTAGTGCCCTTCTATCATAAAATTCCAATTTTACGTGAACTTAGTTTTCTTTTCTTGCAAATATATACATACATTAAGATTAAGATTGACCGAATGAAAGTTTTCTTATTTTTCATATCTTATTTTTTTTATTTAATAAAAAAAAATTTATATTTATATAAATTAAGATTGACCGAATGAAAGTTACTATCATTTTAGTCCCTCAAGATGGTAAACGTTATTGCTTCAAGTATATAAATTTATAATATTACATTCCTTTTCTAACTCTTTTATTATGTATATTACATTACAATTCATGTTTTCTTTCTTTCCATCGTCAATTTTTTTATTTATAGTTTTATTTTTTCAAGTTGTATTAGCATGGTTTTATGTGTTGTTATTTCTTTAGATATGCATTCTCTTACATATATTAAATGTTGAGGGATATTTTGATGATGAATTTTTTATTTCAACTATTAAAAAAAATTTATTTACAATTTCATCATTTAAAGTTGTGTTAATATGATAATTCGTTCAATTGACATTCTCTTACATATATGCAGTGTCACTAAATATTTTGATGATAAATTAAATATCAATTTTGTTGTAGTTAAAAAGAAATTAAAAAAAACGAGTACTAAACCCTTAAGCAAAAAAAACCATAGAAAAACTTTATTTTGCTCCTTAAAGTTTTCATTTATCTATTATTTGGTCTCTAGTATTTTCATGTTTCACATTTCACTCATAAACCTCATTTTTTATGCTTCAATCCTTGGATATTGAGATAGAAAATAGAAAATTATCAGAAAATGTTGAAAAGAGAAAGCGCTCATATGGTCACTTTCCATCAACAAAAAAGACTAATCTTTGTGTATAAGAATTTCTTTCTTTTAGAGAAGTTTAATAAAGATTATGTTGTCCTTTAACCATGTTGGAAAAAATCGATTAGAACCAATGAAGTTTTTTTTTATTCATTTTTTAGACTGATTAAAGTGTATTTTGATGTTGAAACGGGGTTTATTGAGGTTTTTAAAGTATTTTTAAGTGAAAATAAATAAAAAAGAAAGTTTTAAAAATCTCAAAACTCAACCTTAATTTTTCAATCATCAAAAGTGATCGTAAAATTATCCAACAAACGATATATTATCCGTTTATAAAAAAAACTTAAAGTAAATGATGCATCTTAAAAAAATGTCTATAATGGTTTTTATATTTTTTATATAAATAATTTGTATTTGCATAATGCAACATTAAAACAAAAATAATTTGTTCTTAGCAACCAGAATTAACTTTAAGATAAAAAAAAAAGTATAAAAAAAAAGGATAAACAAGGTAAAACATTTGTATATGCATCTGTTTTTTTTTTTTTTACTTTTATTTGGAAGGTTGGCTTTCGACTTTAGTATTTAATTAGATAGGGGGCCCGCACTATACTACGGGTCGATATGAAGTTTCCAACTTAGAAAAGGATGCTAAGGCAACACAAGCGTTCCTAAAAAAGCCAAAAACAAATATGAGTCTTGAGTCATTGATTCAATTGTGTTTAATAAGCTCAGCTAATGTAAATAATATCATTGAAAAATGCAATGAAAATGAATAAACTAACAAAAAATATTGATAGCATAAAAAATGTTTTTTTTATAAAAAAAAAACCCTACTCGAACCCATTTAGGTTAACATGTCAAATCTACAATCTTATCGGAATATTGGGGTAACCCCATCAAAAGCATACTAAATAAAATTATCAAACTCAATTATCAAACAACCTAATGTTAAATGGCGAAACTAAAAAAAAGTCCAACAAAAAAAACAAAGTCAACTCGTGTTAACTCGTTAACCTCATGACCATGGGTACAGAATTGAGATAACCCCATAAAAAAATTGAAAAAAAAGTACGAGGACTAATTCATAATAAATTAAATATTGAAGGATAAAATTAAAAAAAAATAAAAAGAAGAAAGTCAACTCGTGTTAACCTTTAAAACATGTGACCTTGGTCATGAGCTCGGGACTAACCTCATATGTAAACCCTGGGCCTAAAATCTAGTAAACCAGTGTTAATAGGGTAATTCTCAATTTAAAAATAATAAATTAAAAGGAAAATTGTTGTGAAATGGGATGAACATCCCCATTAAATTAACTTTAATTTCAGATGAAACAAAGTAACAAATCAGTACGTGAAATGTCAATTAGTTACAAATCGCGTAAATCTCCAATCAGATAAAATAATTTTTTTTTTTTTATAAATTAGGATGAAAATATTTAGACAACAACAACGATGATGATGATGATGATAATGATGATGATAGAGTGGAATTCTGAATAAATTAATATATGATTTTCACACGAATAATATTGACCGTGTATAAGCCCCGTATATAATCATGTAATTTAACAAAGAATGGTGAAAAGTCTAGGAAAAATATGTTATACTCTGAGGTGAAGATTCTCCATGAGTTAATCTAGAAAGATATATGAATTTAGTTATTAAACAATGCACAAGAAGTATTGATGAGCAAGTAAAAATATAAAATTATAACATATGGGAAAATTAATGGTATTTATATAATAAGTCAAAAGTTCCTTTCCCTTTCTCCCTTAAAAACAAATAACAACTATATAGAGAAGGGGATGACATTTTCTTCTTCTTCTTTCTTAAAAACAATGGCTAGATCTTGCAATTATATGTGTTGGGGTGTAATTATAGGTGATCATTGATGGAAAAAACAAGATTAAAGAGAGAATTGGGAGGGAAAAACATATTTTAAGAGTGGGAAAATGTGTGTGTGTGTGTGAAAGAGAGAGAGAGAGACGCAATCATGAAGGAGGAAGAAGAATTGGAGGGAAGCTAGCAAAAGAACCTTGTAAATGGAGTTTAGATGGGTTCGTTAGATGCTTTTGCATAAGTTATTACAATTGTTTTAGTGTTTAACAAAAAAAAAAGAGGAAGAAACCCTTAAATTCTCTTTCTAGGGTTCTTGAGTAATATTTGGGGGGAATGGGAAATTAGTGTGTTTACTAGTGTGTGTGAGATTGTATGTTTATTGAATATATGACAAATTATGTTTAGAAAATATTTGTTATGATACATGAATATTGTCTCAAATTAGTTGAATGGTTAATTTATATGTTTTGAGAAATTGTGGAAATAGATTTAAAATTTTTAGTTTATTATTGTATTTCTGTGTTTGAGTATGTTAATTAGGGTAGTGTTTGGACTATATGAAATTATATATGGAATATGAAAGTTTAGTTTAAATTGATGAATTGTTGTGATTTTTTTAAGGGTGGGTATAAGAGATTATGTTTGGATAAGGTTTTTGATTTAATATATAAGTTTCTAAGTTTGAATGGGAAAGTTATGGATGTAAATTTTGTAATATTGAATGTTTGTGATATAAGGGGGAATCCTTGAAACTTAATTTAGGTAAGATTATTCGTTGAATGTAGAATTTAAAGGTTGTAATTATTGGCTTATGTTAAGCAAGAAATTACAATGTAAGTTTAAATGTTGTAATGTGTGGATATGAAATTAAATTTTTTTGATATATGAAGATTTGAAATTATAATTAGTCATGTGAACACTAATTGTATTGTTTGGGGAATTGCAAAGCATCTGAGGTGGGACTTAACTTAACTTTTTAGGAGCTTGTATAATGTAAGTTAAAGGTAAGAGTTCTTTCCCCTGCCTTTTTAATTGTTTAAAATGTTTATGGAATTGATAGTTTTTTAATGCAAATTACATGTGTTGTGTAAATCTACTTATAAGAATTTATGTCTATGAGGCAGAAAATTGTGTAAAATGTGTAATTGACCACAAAAAAATGTAATGCATATGTAAAGTCTAATCATCCATAATGATGAATATATATATATGTATGTATGTATGTATGTATGTAACACCCAGCAATCTTAATGATTATAGAGCTACATTGAGTCTTGAACTTAAGAAAATAAAATAATTTTTTTTACAATAAACATATTCCATTTAACATGATGTTAGTCTTATAATATTAACCTGTGTTCTACTAAAATTTTAGTAGAGTCTCTTCTCTATTTAGAATATCTCAAGTTATTAATATTTGCATTTTCACATCACTAATTAAATTTAAATCATTGATCCAATCATCCTAAATTATTTCTTCACGTCGTATCATGATAACCTCATATTTATTTCATTAACAATAAATCATAATTAATTCTCTTAACAATAAAATAAATATCAATTTAGACCATGCACAAATCATACATGGTAATTTCAATTCAAATATATCTTACAACTAAGTACATAAGTTAAGATTAACATATACATTAGAAATTAAGTTATTTAAAATACACGTTATAAATTTAAGTTCAGTTATATAAAGATTCTCAAAACATATTAGACCGTAGTAAGTTCTTTAGTCAATACCTAAATCTATACAAGATAATATATTAGTATTTGGTTACTTCTAGTGATTATAAGATTAACCTGAAATCAAGTAATAAATATTATATTACATTCAATCATCAACATATCGATAAAAGATGTACAATGTTCTATCAAAAGATTTTTCAATCTTTTTCTCTAAGCCATTTCATCTAATTCTTATATTTAGTAGTTAAATAACTCAATCATTGTCTTTTAGATTGAATCAATACTGAACATCTCTCATGTATGTTCATAACTTCAATCATTTTCACTAATGTCTATTAATCTTCAAATCATTCAACCCTATTTCTTCCTTATCCTTATAATATCACTATTAATATTCCATATACAATAACACATTTAAAGAGTTTGCAACTACAAGTTTATAAAACTTTAAAAGTAGTATAAGATGCAAAGCATGAACTTAAAGTCTGTACAACGTAGCTACTCTGTTTTACTATCTTCTTTCTACAGCCTCCCCTCCCCCCGTCTTAACATGGTCAAACTATCACCACTTAAAACTCACCCCAACAATCTTATTCTAGCTCTCATTTAATCTATAGTTTTCTATAACAGTTCAAAACTATAATATTTATATGTTGTCTAAAACAACATTAAACTACACTTCCATGTTATTGTCAAATAACCTTTATTTATACTACATTTATGATATTAGTACAACCCAGATTTCTCTTTCTTTTCTAATCCAACAATTTTATAATTATATTTTTCTATGTTTGACTCAACAACCCTTACATAATCAATATTCTTTCACTGTTCAACCAACATTTAACACTACCTACCAAATCAGCACAAGATTATAACAACCTCTCATTAACTAATAGTCCCACAAGATCTATTGTAAGATGACTAAATAGTCTGTACACAAACACACACACAAATACTTCATCTCATTATCAAAACAATCCTTCTTTTTTCTTTTTATTGCTTGGCCCATGCCACTAAAATAATCATCATTTTTATATAACTTATTATTAGTACAGTTAATTCTCAACCCTCCAGTCTCATTATGATTATGTTAGCTAGCATAACCTCCACTCTCTACTACCCAACAATCCCAAGGAATCCTTTCATTAACAGAGTTTCTGTGTATAATTTTCGCTCTAATCCTCATGCATGCAATCGCATCACCCTTTTAACTCTTTTGTCTTTTTTCTTTTATAAGGTTGATCACCTTTTCCTCTAGGGAAGTTCCATATACCATTCCTCTTTATCGATTTTTGAATTCAACTCTAATCTCATCCTTATTATATATAATCACTAATGCATTTCTAATATTAATTCTTCTGAGATTCTTAGTCTCCACCATGGTAACTGACTAATCAGCTAATCCATGTCTTTATTTTTCAATTGTCATCATTAATTTTTTATCACTTGACGACTCATAACAACTTTGAATGATGATATATTGAACCTTTTATGATGCCTGCAAATCCATTTAAGGTAATCTCATTTTAACTATATTCCAAGAAATAAATCTTTTTTAATGATCATTTTCTTTTCACATCCTTGACAATCAAATCTTTAACTTCCAACCATACATGCAACATAATAATATTGATATCAACTATACTAATATTATTAACCTTCATTTATATGGACGACTAACCTAGATAATGTTGATATTGATTCCAATTGATATCATTGGCAATTAATCAAGATCATGTCGATACTAATCATGTTGGTATCATTATCCTCCATATCCTTAGACGACTAACCAAGTTCAATTTATCTATTTCCTTTTCATTTCATTCAAGTCAATTTTGATACCGGTGTAACTACAATGATATCATTAGCCTCTATAACTTGGCACAAGTCATCAAGTTCAATTCAATATATTCTTTTCCTGTAATTCTGGTACCATTTTAACCATAATAACATTAGTAGCCTCCATTATCTGGAATGAAGAATCAAGTTCAAGAACATGTCGATATAAATGTAACCATAATGATATCATTAGCTTATAATACCTAGATTGCTAATTAAGTTCTTTTTAACTTATCTCTTTATTTATTGGGTTAAAAACGATATCATCATAACTAATATCATTAGCCTTCATTGCATGGACAACTAATCAAATAATTATTTTTTTTATTTTTCATTTTTCCTCATCATTCTTACTACAATAATAAGAAAAATATAAATTAAACTATCAATTATATAAAAACAATTATACAATCTACTTAATATAGATGTCAAACACTCACCTAGGGCCTATACTCATGGCACAGTCCTTGATGTTGTGATCTTGTACCAATAGGAACACAACTATTATAAACAATCCAACCATTATTAGAGTTTCATTCTAATTCTCACTCATCCAGGTTTTCAAATTCAATAACAAGGGAGAATCTTAGATTTTCCTATATACTTATATTTTCTATAACCTTATTTATCTTTAATGATTCACATACTTAAATTCTCAATTCAATAACAATTCCAACAAGCTTTTATTCCTTATATGTTAAATTTTGGTCAAATAGTCTTTCTTGGGAAACCCTTTATTGTCTTTTATTTTTTTCCACCTTGTCAACCCTTTTTAATTATAACCATACACATATTTACATATTTAAAAATATGGTTCATTAAGAGCATTTATTTTTTTCACTACTTTTCCTTTAATTTTCTTAGCACTCACCCATTTTACATCTCATTCAACACAAATTGATCCAATAATATATCATAACAACTAAATCAATAAAGTGTATTTATATTTTTGTTAGTATAGGTCAAAGATCCATATCAAGAAGAACACAAGTCCTCCCATGAGTTTTTATGCAATTTACTTCATTCTCCATTATCAAAAGCATTATAATAAACAACTAAACATGGATTTCATATCAATTTTAAACTAACAAATTCAAATCTTCCAACACTAGTTGGATCGAATTTTACATACATGGAAGGCATGAGTTTTCTTCAAAATTTAACTTTAATTTCATATTACCCATCATTTTATACTTGTCTAAAAAAATTAAATTCAAATTTCATATAAATTAAATCATCCTAACTCAATCTTTTTACCCATCCTTAGGTTGAATCTCACTTTTAAAAAAGAGGTGTATTTTTTTTTTTCAATTCTCACATTACCCACTCATATTTCATACCCAAAAACATAGCTTTAACACAACATAATAATTCAAGAAACAATTCATTCAAACTTAACATTCCATAATGTGTTCATCATATAAAAATATATCAATTCATAGCACAAACTTAAACAAAGCTTTAAACAAGCTTTTTTTACCTCTTCATCATAAGAAATAATAAAGAATTGAACAAAGAAACCAAGCTTTTTCTTGGCCTCCTCTTTTTCCTCAGTCCAACCTTCAAAACTTCCATTTTCGAGCTTAATAATCCATCTTAAGTTTGAAATTGCTTGGTTTAATCCCTTAAAACCTCCTTTTGAACCCTTAATCTAAGGTTTAAGTGATTTAGATAAGAAATTTAAAAAAATATTTTTATTTTATCTTTTTATCATTTATTCCTTTTACAAACTTATTATTGTCTTACAATAATGTTACCGATTGTTAATTGGTGCTTACATCATCACTTTTTTTATTTTATATCATTCTTTCTCATCGTTTATTTCTTATTAGAATATTAATTCCTTAGAATCATTTTCTCTCTCTTTTTTCATTTTTTTCTTATTTTATCCATTGAAACTCGTTGCCGGTTTTTCTAACATTATAAATTTTAATCTAAAACTCATGACCCTCATTTCAACCTCAATTACACTTTAAATTTATTTACGAAGATCATCCTTTCCTTTCTATGTCACATTTATTATTGTTTTTGTCATGTATTCATTTCTTTTCATCCTAAGTTTCCATTACTCATTGAGTTTTCGGTCTCATTGCCTTTGGTTATACGTTTATGCAGGGGTTATACATAATTTAAGAATATTTTATTTAAAATTATTTGACCTATCTAAGTTTAGTTACTTTGTTTTTTTAAAACAATATTTTATTTAATTATATGATATTAAATATAGTTGCTTGTAGAAAAAGAAACCAAATATTTTTCTTTAAAAAATATGATGGTTTGTAAAAAAAAGAACATTTGCTAGATTGTTTTTTTTTTTTAAAAAAAAAAGATAGTTATAATCTTATCCAAAACAAACTTAAATTTTAATGGTATTTTTAAAAATAATACCGGGAAATATATTTTGAATTAATTTAAGAAATTAAAAATATATATATATACAATATACACTTAGTTATCTAATTTCACATCAAATAAACTTTATTTTTTCATCTGAAAACACATGGGAAACAACCCATAAACATCAATGGACCCATATCTAACCTTAATTAAAACAACATTTAATTAGTAAATAAAATAAAATTTGTTATCATTTAAAAAACATTCTCGAAGGTCGATCTATCTTTTCTAGCATATTGAGAGGTTAAAATACCTCAATGATATTTTTCTTATGAAATGAAATTTATTGACACAAATAATGATTTTTTCGGTCCTTAGAACATGGTCAATGATTACTTTCTTTGTCCTCTATTGTAATTCGATGACTCCTTCTTCTCTTTTAAATCCAAGGATTAAAATGTGAATAAAATAAATTTTTAGATCAAATTGTATAATTTTCAAACTAAAAGGATCTAAGCGATTTTGGACAAGTATTGACACGATTTTCTTAAAAAAGGTTACCAATTCACCTAACTTTTAATTTTACTCCCCTTATTTTTTATTTATCTCAAACAATAAAACTGAATCTTCTTCTTCTTCTTTTTGTCAAATTTAAGAACCTAATGTCAGGATTTAAAAAAAAGAAGAGATTATGATAGCCTAAAAAAAAAGCAATACGAACCAAAATGATGAAATCAAATCACCAATTAATGTAATGTGAAAGGGTGAATTTGAAAAGAAAAAAAACTTGATAGGAAAATTAAAAAAGCAACAGTTTTCATTTCACCTAACTTTTGATTTTGATCCTTTTATTTATAAGCTTGGCAAACAATCAAATCAAATTATTTCTTGTAATGTTAAGAATCAACTCATGGGAATGTTTGTTGAGACAATAAAAACTTGAAAGAAAGAAGCATAAAAAAAATCATGAAAGTTAACTTTAAATTAATAAAATAATTATTATTATATGACCATAAAACACAAAGGACAGAAAGAAAGTATCAATGCGCGAATCCAGATCAAATTCTTTCCCCAAAAGACACTGTTTTAATAAGCCATCTAAATTTATTTTTTTATTATTTTAATTAGAATATTTGTGATTATAATATTATTCCCCGGAGATTACTAGAACCTCTACAGTCATTCACTAGATAATGATGAAAATTTTCCATCTCTCGGTTGACGCCGTTGACGTGCGGACATGACAGTTAGGTAGCGTTTGACAGCGAGAAAGTACGTTAGGAGTAGGAGTTGGAGACCTCTCATGGCTCGCACTAGTTACTGTTCCAACACAAAAATTGCATCTCTATTCATTGCTGAGTATACTGTTAGTCTGTCAATGTCTGCCACTGCCATGATAAACAAAAGTTGAGTTTCCTGGTTGTGAAAAATGCTCTAAGAACTGCGTTTCAAGCAGGAAATATATATAAATTTTGGACTTGGATTAGATCAGCTTCCTGAGGTGCCGTCCCTGTTACTTTCTGGGCTTTAAAACCAACTGGTCTTTTTCCTTTAGATCAGCAAAGAATGGTTCATCGATCATGCAAGTGATTGTTTAAGTGACTCCTCATTTTCTCGGGGAAGCGATGGATTTTGCCGTGAGGTCTCACTGGGAGACAAGACCATACTGGAGATTTAACATCTAACAACAGCCATAGCCATTAAATTCCTGTACTGGTAGAAAAGTAATTTCATGTTCATTTTTTATTGCTTTGGCACTCAGATTCCACAACATGTAAATAGAAAATGGTGGATTGGTGTTTCATTGATTACAAGACATGTGAGGGGCTGCAAATAACAATCTGTTAAGCTTTGAATTGCTAAGATTGCTCTGTATTTCTTCTGATATGATTCTACTTGTTCCTGCTGACAATAGACCTTGTATCTTCAACTCATTTTCAAGTTGAATGGCTTCATCCAACCTTTGTACCACTCTTTCAAAGCAAAGATACCGTCCGTAAGCTCCATTATCCATAGCTTCATAAACACGGACATGTGCTTCTGCCACCTTCCCTACATCTGCTAAAGCTAGCAGACCTTGTCGTAGCATGATTGAACCACCTATCCATGAGTTTTAAACGTTAAGTTTGGTATAGTGAACAAAATCCAATTAAATACTATGAAGAGCAAGAGCTATTAATGCTCGATGCTCTAGATGTTCCTTCTTTTTAGAATCTTGGTTTCAAACTTAAGCTCAGCGGAACAAAAAATTAAGAATTAAATGTTGTTCTAACCTTTAAGATATGGAAAAGAGGTTTCTTTGTGATCATGGGGGAACGATGAATCTATGAGAAGGCCAGGGCAAACAGTTACAAGTTTCACTTTCATTTCTTTTGACTTCCTCCAAGCAATCTTTTCCGCTCTCATCTTACCTAATGCATGCCAAAGCTGTTTTCCATTTTGAAAATCCATAGAGATTGAATAACTCACTTTTTGATCAAGTAACATCAATGGTATCAATGGTCTTGTCAAGGAACTTTCTGATATATTGCCATGAACAATAGCAGAACAGGAAACTTTTGTATGCAATGAATTTGAGTACCTTGTTTTCTCTGCAAAATTCCTCACTGCTCCAACAACTCTCATCAATAACCCTGTCTAAATTGGAAGAAGTCCAAATGGAAGCAAGAAGAGAAGAAGTGAAGATACATCTTCTTCTGTATGCTGCCCTACCACATGCTTCAATAACATTCCTTGCACCCTCAGTTTCAAGAAATGCCATTTGTTCCTGCAAAGTAGTATGCAAAAGGTGAACAATTGTAAGAAATAATGGCTAGCATTTGGAGTCCGAAATTATTCTAATTTTACCATGTCTGAAAAGCTTTTGGAGTTTAACATTTAATTTTCCTTCAAAGTTCATAAATCACATGCAAGAACTTCAAATTTCAAGCAAGGTTGACATTAAAACTTGTTTGTGTTACTGTAGTAGCTTACTGAGTAACCTGAGATCCCATGAGGATCGATGAAGGAGGAGGTGTGGAAAACTGCATGACAACCACTAAAAGCATCACAAAGACTGTCCAGGTCTTTCATCTTTGCTACAACAACACTCTCTAGTTTACTCATGTCTTCTTCTTTGATCAGCCCTTTCAAGTCCTCAAAATCCACTGCTAATTAATAAAAAACCAACCATGGTTAAAACATACACAAAGTTAGTACTAATCAGAGGAAAACCACAAGCCAGGCTGATGATCCAACTGAATCCGTTTCAGCTGTGATCTTCTACAATCCATTTCTGTACAAGTGCAGATAAATTTGCCCTAGAAACTGTGTACTCAGTACTGACCTTGGTTATGAACGGTGACTCGAACAAGGTGGCCACGAGAAAGGAGCTCTTTGACTATATGAGAACCCAAGAATGAATTCCCATCTGTCACACAAACCAGGTTATTCTCTCCTGCTTTCAAGCTAGAGATGATTTTTTTCCCAGAACAAGGCTTTCCTTCCTCCGAGCAGAAGGCTGGCACCAGTGAAGGTTTTGACAACAACATTTCTTCCATCTTCTCCCTCCCTCCCTCCCTCTCTCTCTCTAGATATCTTCCGTGTGCATGGCATGTCAGCGAGAGGGCTGGTAGCTGGTTATGAAAATGCTTGGACGGGGTAGCTGGCAATACACGAGCCTCGAGGGTAGATGGTCTTTCTGTCTCAAAGCAGACCAATTTTTATGTTATTCTATGAAGCGAAGACTACAGATGGCACCATCCAACGGGCCAAAAAGCCAGATACTGCCAAGCTCCAAGGTCATTCATGAATTATCATGGAAGAAAATTATACAGCATGTGTGATTATGAAGGGTTGAAAATGGCTTCATTGTTCAAATAATGACCGCATACTAGGGGAACAACTTTTCTAACAGGAATTTATATCCTGTTAAATGCCAGTGAAGTGTGAACATCACTTGACATCCCCTGGTCATTAATAGATGCCAAACCCGGGGGATGCAGCGGACTTATATTTTGTTGTGGATTTATAAAAAAAATTTAAAAATTAAAATTTTTACCAGTTTAATAGTAGCAATCAATAGTATTTTAAAAAAAAAATATAAAGTCAATTAACTCAGTATAAAAAAAAATTGAAAATTAAAAAAAAAATCAACAAAAATAATTTTGAAAAAAAAAAAAACAAAAAAACAATTTTAGAGAAAAAAAAACATACGAAGAAAACTAAAACTCAATTCTCAACCAGCTTAATATTAAAAAAATAAATTCAACAAAGATAATTAAAAAAAAAACATGTGAGTAAACACCGCAGCAAAACAAAAACTATATGAAAAAAACACTATAGCAAAATAATCCACAATGTTACTTTTAAAAATATTATGAAGCTAAATTTTAAACCGGTTTAATATAAAAAAAAAAATCGACAAAGACCAGTTTTAAAAGAAAAATCTTAAAAAAAAAATTAATATAAAAAAATATTGTAGCTATCTACAATATTTATTTTAAAAAAGCTATAGATAAATTTTTAACCAGTTTAATATTTAAAAATATTAGCAAAAATAATTTTTTTAAAAAAAAAACATAAAAAAAAAAATCAATTTTAACAGGGATAAAAAACATGTAAATAAAAAAAGGGATCAAAAGCCAAAAAACAAAACACATACAGGGAAAGCAACCCACGCGTTTTAGAGTTCTTGATAATAATAATGTTTTGAGCAAACTGCTGTACGTCTCAAACTGTGAACAAAAGTTCCTGTCAATAAACATAAAGTAGAGGAACAGGCTGCGTGCCTGCATGACTCAGCTGGAGTGGAAAGGGGATTTTCACTGCTCTAATATATATAAATACCAATATGGACTCTATAAATGAATTTAAAGCATAAAGAATACAGAATGAGGCAGCCATAGAGGCGAAATCGTGTTAGTTAACAAATAAAACAATACTACTAGTAAATGGAAGATATTGTACATGAATACGCAGTAGCAACTCTAGCTAAAATTGAATGAGATCTCAATCAAGGGTCTCAAAATCCAAGACCGAGTGCTGTCTCTCTTTCCAAATCAGCTGTTACCAAATTCCATGTTATGGAATGGAAATGTAGGATGAACATGATGAGTTTCCACACGGCAAAGAATTTGAGGATTAAACAGAATCCCCATGATCTCTACTCCTCCAGCTACTCTGAGTGCGATCAAAAAATTCTGAACTATTATACTCTTGGCTACCAAATGCCAACCTCTGAAACATTCTGATTTGCGCAGAGTGTTGTCTTGAATCAAATATTTCACTTTGACCAGGTTTCATTCCATTAGATAGATCCGATGACTCGTCTAACAAGTCCAAGGCTCTCACCACCTAAAATGGCAAAAACAAGCACCAACACTTTTAACTAGGCTTGTCCAGTATGGTGAAGGAAAAAGGAAAATATAGAGCACGAATACATGATTACCTGACTCATCCGCGGCCTTTTTGCAGCTGAATGACGCACACA
The DNA here is from genome assembly GCA_030145905.1 of Populus davidiana. NCBI lineage: Eukaryota > Viridiplantae > Streptophyta > Magnoliopsida > Malpighiales > Salicaceae > Populus > Populus davidiana. The sequence continues at coordinate 2,639,082 of CM057792.1, read as the reverse complement.
AGCTGCAGCTGCCTCAATCATCCGAAACATTTCACTTGGAACATAGTTCTTCTCCAGCCCTGAATCAGCCAATGCTTCAAAGTCTTCATTTTCAATTGCATCGGTAAGCAATGGTCGAGCCTGAAAACAAGTTTGAATTTGGATTATTCAACTAAAAGCTTACCAGGTCCGTTAATGACACAAATGACACTATTCATCAGGTCAAACGTTTCCACGTCTCATAGATGACAAAACCCTGCCAAGCTGAAACAAAGCACCTAGGAACACAGCCTGCAGACTTGTAGTACCCGACATGCATGCTATAAGTTGTCAATATTTTGCACAGTTCTAACACATCTGGATTACCAGAAATTATGTGCCCTAAAAAGCATTCTCATAGCTGGAAGTCAAATTTTTGAAGCAAGATGACTTTGAAAAACTTTGAAGCCGGATTACAGCTCACAGGCAGTTAAAGCTCACATCAATACTTCGAAATTAGACACGGCAAAATTGCAAACATGGTTGAGTATATGAAATTTTGATCTTGTGCCACTGCAGAAATTATGAGCTTGTACAATACTTTACTAATTAAAAGATGAAAAATGATGTTCCAAGAAATTTCAACTAGGAAAGAAAGTTCTAGAGAAAGAATTGAACGTCCCCAACATTTTACCAACCAAATGAAACCAAAAAATATCTGTACACCTCGAACATATTGTATCAAGTAGATAATGAGTTGGAATGGTTATGGAACTTACCCATTCAACGAGGCTTTCATCACCCAGTGGCTGAGAGGCATCCACAGGCTTACGGCCTGTAATTAGCTCCAACAGCACAACCCCATAGGAATAAACATCAGATTTTTCAGTCAACTTTCCACTTGTTGCATACTCTGGAGCCATGTACCTGGACAAACAATGTTCCATTCAAAAGAGTAATTAAAATAAGAAAGTTGGGGCACACATTAACAAGACATCAAAATTACAAATTTCACATGTGCTATGCCACTAACAAAATATGTGGTTACAAAATTGTCATCTAAACTCCAAGCATGCACAGCTTACAACCACCCTTTGCTACAAATGAAATCATACAGGTAAGAGAAAATAACGCTACTCACCATTTAAGTAAAGTTAGCTTCCTTTCACTCAAAAGAAAAACACATTATATTTAGCTCTCTTTTCTTACCAAATTGCTTTCCATGACACTAGCTTTACCATTATAAATAAGCATCACAATAAATGTTAAAGAAATAAGTACTTGGGGCACCTACCCAAAGGTTCCCATCACACGTGTGGATACATGAGTATTTGAATCCAGTTCCAGCGCTATCTTAGCAAGCCCAAAATCTGAAACCTGATAGAAAAAAACTGCTTGATAAAGAGATTGAAATTTGAAGAATGTATCATAGAAACAAAAACATGTTACAAGTGCAAAGAAATGGAACACATTACAAGTACAATAATGCGAAGAAGATTGTTTACTTGACAAACGAATAAAATATTCCATAAGCATTGTCATGGCATAAGTAATTGGCCATAGGGGCACTTTCCCTAGAGTAAAACACGGTTCTTAGTGATATTAGGATTTACAGAAACAGACATACCTGAGCTTCAAAATTTTCATCAAGAAGGATGTTAGATGACTTGATATCCCTGTGAATAATGCGTGGATGGCCTGATACACACCACAAAAGAAATGAGATCAAAATGTTTCAATATATGTTGCAAACATGCAAATAGAAACAGGTGAGATAGTGAGGAGAACAGAGTGAAGGAGTGGCACATTTATGCAAGTATGAGTGATATGTAACTTGTGTGATGAAGACAGTACATGCTATAATATGTCCTGGTTGAAGCATGGATGATGTCACTATGTTAATTCTGCTTCTTATTCAAATTACTCAATAAGGTTGTTAGCATATTATCAAATTGTTCTAGAATGCCTCTTGGATTTACACTTGATTAACTAACGGGGAAGAACTTATAACTGGCACTTATATGTCAAAATTTGAAAAGAAAGATAAAGCCTCCAGTTCCAGGACTCAAATCATTTATGTCAGTTGTCAATGCAATGTGCTAAAAAAGGTTTGGAAGTATAAATTGTAAAGTCCAAGAAAAATGGGAAAATTACAATCTTCATGCAGATAAGCTATGCCACGAGCTGCACCAGCAGCAACCCTGACCCTTGTTGCCCAATCCATAAATGGTCTGCCTTCACCTGCAAGGATCGATAAGAATTCAGGAAATACAAGGCATTGCCAATTTTACAAGGGAGCTATTTGCAGTGTAACTTCAAACATGAAGAATGGTGATGTTGCAAGAACAGAAAAGGAAAAACCAGAAATAATTAAAATGAAACTTGTACTATCATTGATGGACTATGATAAAGAGAAACAAATTAGCAAATATCAATAGATTGGTAATAGTCCAAGCCAGCAAAAAACATATAAAACCAACTTCTTGTCCATATCTTAATTTAAATGGATAAAGCACAGTAATTATACTAGCCTGTTGCAACCAAAACAGCAATATCTCACATAACCATTTCTGTAAAACCTATTTACAGCTATTATAATTTGATCACCGCCAGAATCATAATTCAGCAGATGATTAAAAAAAATAAGCTTTCAAGGCATAGGACATATTTTAAAAGATTTGCAGTGAAAAGTCCAATATTATTGGATAAATTAGAAGAAATAGGTGTCATGTCATATGCGTGAAGATAAAGCATTCATGGAGGACACTAGCAATAGTGAATTTCTCATATTCTAAACTACCAACTTACCGTGCAAATGGTAATAAAGAGTATCATTGGGAAGGTAGTCATAGACAAGCAGTCTTTGATGCTCAGATATACAGTAACCCACCAGTGAAACCAAATGTCGATGATGCACTCTACTAATAATCTCAACCTCTGCTCTGAATTCACGCTCCCCCTGAGAACCACCAATCTTTAATTGTTTGACAGCAACATCTCTTCCATCTACAAGGACACCTTTGTATACACAACCAAATCCACCTTCACCCAGACGATTCTGTGTTGAAAACCCATTTGTGGCTTGGACTAGTTCTTCATATGTGAACCATGACCTTGAATTATTTACCACACCTGCCTCCGATGGTGAATATATGAAATCATTGCCAGAAGGACTGCCAACCAGGGGAGCTGGAGGATAAGGTTTTAGAAATAGTGAATCTGTAAAGCAAAACTTTCTTTAATTCCAGTCACATCTCAATAAGCATTTAAATATTCTTGCTGGACAGCTTAAGAGCATAGCCTTAAAATGTCATTCAATGAGAAGAAAATTCAATAATTCAAAACTTTGAAGAAAATAAAGTTGAAAAGGATATTTGACATAGACGCTCATTTGAAAACAGAAGATAAAAAGAAACTAAATGACATATTATGCTCCAATTTGTAAACTAAATCATCAATAGGATAGGGAAACCAGAAAAAGAACTAGTATATTGTTCTGGATCAAGTGAATGCGCTCCAAAATGACAAGCCAGTCATCAGAAAAAATAAATAAATGAGAAGAAGAAACAAAGACCATGAAAGCTAAAGTGGCTATGGTTCAAATATAACGCTGTCAAAATGATCAGAAGAAAAGCAATTGTGAAGCTAATCCAGATGGCTTGGATACGATCCAGCCTCCAGGACTGGTTTTACAGCCCCAAAGTACTTTGCTTAGGCCATATAAAGTTTACTTGAGTTGTTAAATTGCTAGATGTCAACAGCATTGATCAAAGCATTAGAAGTGCTATCAATCACCAATTAAGTATCTAATATCAATTCATATCTCTAAACAGGGGAACCTATGACAGTAGATTTCTAAAATGTCTTCCAAAGGGATTGTGTTAACAGACAAGTATCAACTTTTTACTCTGATTGACATAACCTATCACAAGGCTTTACCACTTCAACAAAAATGATTTTACTTCATTTTAAGATCCAGATTCAGCATCCAGTAACCATGATCCATATTCTCATTTGTAAAACAATTACCAACTCTAAGGGCTTTTAGAAACAACACCATAGCTGCTTCAGCAATGAAAAATTCAGAGAGTCAGTACTGCAAGACTGATTACAATAGATCAATATTCAATAAATTACCTGAATTTTGTGAGGAGGCAAATGGCGAAGGGATAGTGTAACCAACATTTTCTCGTCGTCTTCTCTTTCGCTTTTGTGCAAACCATACAGCCACAACTAGAAGACTGAGCACTGCAAACGCAACCACAATGCCTATTGCGACTGCACCTCCATTGTTTAAACCCCCTGGACCAGTGGATGAGGTATCTGTGGAGACATCAGTTCCATTGGTTGCTCTTGCAGTTGGTTTCTCTGTTGGAATAGCAGGAAAGGGTGTGGTAGGACTTCCCGTCACTGATGAATTAACTGGAGGAGCAGGAGGAGTTATTGCAGGAGGTGTTGATGAGGTCGAGGGAATTGATGGAGGCGGCGATTGCAATGTGGATATTGGAGGAGGAGGAGAATTTTTTGTAGGTGGAGGACTATCAGATTGAGAACTAGGTGGTGGAGGAGGAACTGTTGGAAGTGCAGGGGGGCTTTCAGGCGGCTTTTCTGTTGGAGGAGGAGGCGAATTGGTGGCAGGGGGTATAGGGTCATTTGCAGGAGGAGGTGGAGAAGGGGAGACAGCTTGAGGGGGAGGTGGGGAGGTTACAGGAGTCGTTGGAGAGGCACGTGGAGGAGGGGAGGTGCTTATCCGTGGTGGAGGGGGTGGTGCAATGGTAGAAGCTGGGGGAGGCGCAGCAGGTGGCGATGGAGGGGTTAAAGCTGGAGGGGCTGGTGGTGGAGATGCTGGAGGGGCTGGTGGTGGAGATGCTGGGGGTGATGGTGGAGGTGTTGAGGAAATTATTGGTGATGGTGGTGGTGGAGCTGGAGGGGAAGCAGCGGGTGGTGCTGGTGGTGGGGATTGAGGAGGTTGGGTGGCAGGGTTAGATGGTGTTGAAGGTAATGGGGGGTCAGTGGTCTGATCAGGCTGAGATATTGAGGGAGGGGGTGAATTGGTGGTGGAATCTGGTGTTGATGGTGGAGATGGTGTTAAAGTGGAGATTGGTGTTAGAGAGGGGGGAGAGTCTGGTGAAGGTGTTAGGGAAGCCATGTTTGTATCTAACAATATGCCTAAATCTCTTACAACTCCATATCTAATAACTGAAACCTATATCTCAAACTGCTCATCACACAAACATCGACTGTTAGATACGATACTCCAAAATATACAAAAGACTCGAGCTTTGTCAACTCTTCCACTGCCAAATGCCCAGACTCTTCAGCAAATGACAAATATATACAAAACCAGAAACAAAAATTCAAGCAAAAGTCTTCTTTACTGGGAACACCCAGATCCTCTAAATCCCAGACACAGCTCAAAGAACCTAATTAATTTGCAAAAAGCAAGCAAAACCAGTTCTCAAAGGTCCTCAATGAGCAAACCCCAGATATGAAAAAACTACAAGTCTTGAACAGAAAATGAGATCAACCAGGCCATTTAGGCTCCAAAACTATTATTTTATTCCTGTTTTAATGGGAAAATGAAGCATTACCCAGGTCACCAAAGCGACAAGAAAGAAGACCTAGAAGAGAAAAGCGAAAAGCTAAAGAATGTCTTACCTATCTCTTTCGAAAGGAAGATTTTCTATGGCACTTTTGTTTCTTCCAAGTTGCAAACTTTGAATTCTAGTGGTGTTTTCTTCAGGGCAGTGCTATCTCTCTGTCTCTCTCTTCTTTTCTTGTAAATGGAGGTGTGTCTGCCCACAAATTATGCATAGAACGTGGGGGCAACTCTAGAAGAGCAGTCGTCTTTCTTTGCTTCACATGGAATCCGAAGGAATGAAGGATGGAATAGTTTTCATTTTCTTTTTTGAATTTAAAGCTTAAAAAAAATCAAAAATTAAAAACAAGAGTTTATTTTTGTCAAAGAGACGAATTTTTCTTTGAGGTAAATCAACCACAGCGCGTTCTGAAACCTGGGCCCGTTACCATCTTAGCTGTTCATAGTAATGGTGGTGATAAACAAAAATAAATAAATAAATATAGCCAGTGTGATTCATAAGGAAAGAAAAAAGAAATTAATATAATTGGACGCGCAAATAAGGCAGATTTAATTAAGCAATTATTCAATTATTACAGCAATGTGAATTGTAATAATTGATCCTCGTGTGCATGTCCAAAATAATGCACAAGAACATAGAAGTGGTTACAGTTGGCTTTGAAAACTATAAAAAAATAAAAATATATATATTACAAGTAGAAGGTAGCATTCAGAACATAGATACCAATGGAGTAATTTAAAAAACAAGTCAGCCCTCAACGCCATATCATATTAACATGCACAGGACGGTTTATTTCTAGTGTTTTTTGATCTTTCAATTCTTGCCAGATCTCGTTCTCCCTGTCAGAATTCAACAACCTAGCTTGCCAGGTTGTATGAATGTGGGTTTTTCTAATCCAGAATCATATAAACAACTCTTTGTAATTATTATAGCTGTAAAACCTACCATGGCTCGTCGGGTTGAACCTCATCGGATTGAACCGGGAATGGCCGACTTGACCCTTCGCTTGAACCAAATTAAAAAAATTAACGTGGTTAGATTTTAAAAGGAATTTAAATTGTTTATATATATATATATATATATATATAAAAAGTTAAAATAAATTTACTTAAGTTATTTTTTAGCTTTAAGTTGTCATGAAGGGTGTTTAAGAATGTGATAATAATTGTTTTTAAAAGTTTTTTTTTTTATGAAATACATTAAAATAATATTTTATTAGTTTTTAAAAATTATTTTTTACATTAATATATTAAAACGATCTGAAAATACTAAAAAATAATATTTTAAAGTAAATGAAAAATATAAAATTTATTTTAAAAATAAATATTTTTAAAATACAAAAACTAATTGTACAAAAAAAAAAAAAAAAAACTAAGCTAGCTAAATAGAGTGTGTGATTATCTTGATCTTGGTAGTTTTTGTCTTTTGGTGTTGTTTATGGTGGTATCTTCAAAACTAAGATTGTAAGTTGGTGAGCTAATGATAAAAGCTTTGGCTTCTAGATTTTTTTTATTATTTTATTTTATTTTTTGTTCTTGCTTGTAGTTTCAAGCCAAGATAGGCCAGGCTCATGGTTCCCACCCCAACAAAGAAAATTTGTAAAATTGGAGTGTGTGCGTGTGTTTGGGGTTTTTTTTTCTTTGGTATTTAAAAAAATGTAAATATATGTAAACAAAACATCGCTTGATTCAATCAATGACGCTTATATTTAAAGATCGGGGAGGTTTGCGCACTTTTGAATGTCATGGTATTATTGTTTTGGAATTTTAGGTATTGGTGTTTTGTTTGTCTTTATATTTTAAAAATATTTTAAAAAAAATTAAATTTTTTTATTTTTTTTGTTTTAAATTATTTTTTTATGTTTTTAAATTATTTTTTTATGTTTTTATATTATTTTGATGTGTTAATATCAAAAATAATTTTTTTAAAATAAAAAAATTATTTTAATATATTTCTGAGTGAAAAATATTTTAAAAAACAATCACAATCATACTTTTCAAACAAGTAAAAATAGATTTGTTTTCATATTACAATATAAGATTTGAATTTCGAAAATGTTAAAAAGAAAAAAAACAGAATTTTCTTTACATCTGACTAGCTATTTGAGATGCGGATCATATATTTTAAAAAAATAAAAATTACATATACATGTATTTCTAACACATTTTTGTACATAAAAAAAATTGTAAATATAAATCAATATATATATATATAATCAAATAAATCAAGAAATATTTGTCAAAAAATTAAAAAAATAAAATCATTGATGATAAATAAAGATGAAAAAAAAAATTAAAAGTCATATGTAGATCAAGATATCTGACTTTGCAATATAAGTCTTTGACCTGGTTGTGTTAAATGACTTTGTTTACTAAAAATATTTTTATCAATCAAACAATAATAGAAATAAAAACACATGAAATTAATTGAATAAAATAAAAAGAAAACAAAATTATGTAAGATTACACTTATTAGAAATATTATTCAAAAATAGATATTTTTTATTTATATAAAACATAAAAAAATTATAGATGAATTAGAATTTTTTTTAAAAACACTAAATCATACAAAATAACCAAAAAAATAGCCACAACTTAAAAAAAGACTATATAAATAAAATAAAAAAAGAAGGGGCATTAATTTATATATAAATAAAAAAAAATATTTGAAAAAATACATATAAAAAAAGTATCAATTAAAAAATCAAATTTTGAAAAAAAAAAACAAAGAAGAAGAAGAAATGACTAGATATTTTTTAAAAAAACTTAATGCTCATGGTCAATGTTCTATTATAACTAGATACGAATTAGAGCTCTTAAAACTAATGTATATTATGTTCATTCCTTTATGAAAAAAAGTAATTGTTCTCGTAAATTGAGATATAAGAGATATCTAAAACTAATATGCAAATGTTTGTTAGATGACATGTACATTAAACTGACTCGTGAGAGAATTGTATATAGAAAAATCATTTATGTTTATGAAAAGGCTCAGGTAATAGTTGTGAAAGTGATTTTTGGACTTGAGATCACTAAGCTATCTTATACAGGAAGTGTTAAGTTTTAATTCTAATATATTATTATAATAAAAGAGTAACAAATGAGTAGATATTGAGTATTAAATAAACAACATTCATCACAATAATGTATTGATTGTGAAATTTTTTGCTAATGTAGAATGAGTTTTGAAAAAAAAAATTAAATTATATTCAAATAATTAATGACTACACTGTTGAAAACTATAATGATTTAACAAAGCAAACATTCACCATGTTATAATGTTTAAATCAAAACACTCTTAATGAAGAAATAATAATTATACTGAAAAACTTGTCACTGAAAAGTTAAGTCAACCACTTATGACTTTCTTAATATTTGGAGGATCATGACAGGTTATTAAACATTATACTTGATTTTTAAATATAAATCAATCGATTATTGAATTGATGATTATTTAATTTATTTAATCTTATTTTATTAACAAAATGATTAATCAAGTGAGACTTGATTGTGAATAAATTTTAAAAATTAAGAACTAGTATACATATATATAAGAGATTGCAATTCTAGATCTAGAAACAATCAAGCAGGGACTTGATAAATTTCTAAAATTAACCTAAAAGAATATTTGTGATATTATTTAAAGGCAAATTAATATTTAACCATTTATAGGGTTTTTAGATTTTTCTATAAATAAAATGTTGTGCCTTTTATTTCTTATGAGAAGGTAAAAAGAGTACAATACAGAAATATCTAAAATACAAAAGAAAAGAGCTAACATTCTAAAGTATAACAATCATTCTCTCCTAAAAAGTTTTTTAAAATTTTTTTATTGGTAGTTCATGTAAATTATTATTAAAAATTAGATATTTAGATGACTTATAATTTACAACAATCTAATTTTAAATATAAACTCTAAATAACTCAAAATCTATTTGTCAAGAAAGTTAAAATCCATCATTACAAAAATTACAAGAGATGTGGGAGATTGTTATTGGTGTTTAGTAGTGTTGACTGAGTTAAGGATATATAACCGTGGGCCTAAGATCCATGTCAAACTTCCCAATTCTCAAACAAAACAATTAGGTTTTTTCCCTATTAAATGTGGAATAATATATAGTGTAATAAAAAAATATTTCATTTAATTTATAGGATAATTTAATATTTGAATTTGATAAACTAGCAATAATTTTCGGTCTATGCTTGAATGGTTGTTAGGCATCCAAAACCCAATTAATGAATATGGAAATCAGCCCCATTTGCTGCTGGCTACAAGGACATTTCAGATTATCCTAATGTACTAAAATAATGAGAAACTTTATAGAGCTTCATGTTCGTATATGAACAGTGAAGTTCCTTTTTTTTTTTTTTTTAATTTCCTAAGTTTTTTTTTCTTATCAATTACATCCTAGATCTTTTTTTTTCTTTTCTAGTTATTTAACTATTTTTCTCTTTCAATTATATTTTTATGTAGCCTAATTAGATAAAATTAGGTTTGGAATGATCATAAGGTTACTAAATTATACATTAAAAAACTAAAAAAAATAAAACATAGAGAAGATATATTACTAATTTAAAATATTTATTTTAGTACAAAAATTTATTATGTTCATTTTTAGTTCATAGCCAAGCTTAGTATTATAGAGTTCCATTCCACAACTTGAGTTTGATGGTTGTGACTTTTTTCTCAATATAGCGGGATAGGCAGATTCAGTTTGATTTTTAGAATTTAATTGATTTTTATTTTTTGAGACATTTTTTGTTGTTTTGGAGTTATTAGGTGATTTATATTATTTTTATGGTGTGTTTTGAGGTGTTTTTAAATAAAAATAGATTGAAAAATAGATTTTCAATCCAATAACCAAACCCCAATTTTAGACTACTATAATAATGGTCAGATTCTAAGCTGTTTCCAAGTGGATAATGCCCCTTAAAAAAATAAAAATTGCTCAAACAAGTAGGCTTGCTCTAGGCCCACACTCCTAGGTTTTTCTTAAAAGACCTTTGTTTCGTCTGACCTTTATTTTACATTGATTTTTTGTTTTTTTAAATATCATCAGTTTGGTTGATTTTGAATTGATTTTTATATTTTTTTATTATATAATTAAAGAATAAAAATATTATTAAATCCAGTTGATTCCATAACCTGATAACCTTGATCTAATATATTAATTTCTAAATGTTTTAAAAGAATCTTACATTGATTTTTTTTAAAGTCAGCCAAGTTATTTTTTCATTTTATTTTTTTATCTTTTAATTTTTATTTTGAATTTACCAAATTAATTATATCATATTAAAATAACTTTCATATTATTTAATTTGAAATATAAACCAAGCAATAACTCAAGTCAAGTCAAGAGTTTAAAAGAGTTTTTAAAATTTAACTTGATGGACTGGTTTCATGAAAGTACTAAAAAATCCCCCTCAATGAGGATATTATTTGTTTTACATTCAATTTGGTTTTTGATCTGTAAACGTAATAACTTAGTATTTTCTAATAAGGTTGCTAAAGGACACTACAGAATTCAACACCATTTTTCTTTTTCCTTTATCATGTTCTTCACAAATAAATAATATTTTTACTTTTCATACTGAATTATACGAAAAGGACACTGCTAGGAAAGTTAACAAGAATATATCACATTTGGTTCAATCCACTAAACATGAAAACTTTTTGCCAAACTTTGTTTTGAGTTCAAAAGTATCAGACATCCTCAAGCCAGAAGATATCCGATAAATGTCATCAACCCACGAAGTCAATGACGAATTCAATTTTAAAACAAGAAAATTGATGTAAGCTTAGTGTTTTTTCAACAATTTCGCTTCCTTATTTATGCTAATTGCAAAGCCAGGTTCCCACCTTGCCTTCCCCTTGCTGACACTAGGAGGAGGACACGATCCCTTCAATGAATAGAGCTTTAACACGGTTTTAAGAGGTTAATATACCAAATAACACAGCAATGGAATTTTTGAAAATGTCAATTTCAATTTGGATTTTGAGAGAAAGTAACTTGGTTTCTACAAACATGTGGAGTCAAGGTGATCCCAGCTCATCACTCCTGCAATATCTTGTTTCAAAGGCAACCCTGCAAGCTAACATTTGCGTGAACATGGACCAGGACATGCTTTACTTCCTGCACAGTTATGCATGCGTGTGTGTTTGTGCAACCATCTTCCCAGTTTAATCCAGAAACTTGTTCACAACTTTGCGGGGAATAAAAGATTCCAGATGACAACAAGCAAACAGGTTAAGTGTCCGAAAAAAAGAAGACAAGAGATTAAAGATAAAGACTGGATTGTAGATACCGCAGTGGATTCGAGTATTTTTAGCAATCTGAACAGTAGAAAATAAAAGATCAAGTATAAGCATGACTGGACAAGCCTAAAGGTTATACATCACTTGGTAGATCAGGACAGTGATTAAGAAGTTTCCAAAGCCAACAACTCCATGTATCAAGATCAAGCTAAAAATGGCAGTGGAATGGGTGCACGTTTGCATGTTTGGCAGAACAAAGGAATAAGGAAGCTAAAGGAGATCAATTGCGTTACTTAAAATGATTGTTCATCACATGTAACCGATTGATATACTGGCAAAAAAGCTTAATGAAATGCTTAAATCACTGAAACAAAAACTAATATAGTAATCATCAACTAGTAGCATCTAGGTTATATCTTGGACACGATTCTGACAAGCAAATATGAAAGAACAAGTGCAATGCCAAAGCATGCAAATGGTTACAGTCTCTCTCCCGAAAAAAGGAAAACAGAAAAAGAAAAAGAAAAAGAAGTATGCCACGGCCTGCCATTAACAAGTGCAGTTAAAATAATTTCGGTCATGGAAAAACATTCAATGGCCTCAAAATTCCTCAGTCGTTCTAGTTCTCTAAAAATTTCAGTAGAAGAGAAAAGTGTGAGTATAATTAAGTTAATTAAAGTCATCAACTCATATAGCATTTGAATGATATAACAAATATTAAACCATGGACTCCATGATATCAGACAAGAAGATCACATGAAAGTCTTTGGAAGCAGGGGATCTGCTAACAAGAAGCTCAATATTATCAGATTGAAAGAAATGTATAATCTATTTCAACCTTTGTATTTGTATAGATTAATAAAAAAAAACACAGAAAGCAATCATAAAAAAGATTGGCCCTATAAGGAAATCACCTCAGATACTCTCATTGTTGACTCCAATCTTCCCTTCATATCCGCACAACAGGTATAAGGAAACAAATTCAGTGACAATAGTAACCAAACCAGCTGAATTTCCCACCTGCTTCCCACCCCACTTCCTCTTCATCACCTCTGCTGTGAATCCACCATAACAGATTAGTAAGTGTGTTGCCATCATCATGATTATTCAAGTTCTTAATCTTCTCCAAAGCAATTTCTTTGTCATAAATGCCTTCCAAGGCATAAACAAATCCTTTCCATCCTTCTCCAACTCCTTCTCTCCCCAAAGCTGGTAATGTCCAATTCACTAGCTTTCTTACAAATCCAACATCGGAGAATAAAACTTCGCTAATAGGCAACAAGGGTAGCAACTGAATGCCGAGCCTACACTCTTTCCACTCAGGAGGAGCAAACCAGAGCCCGCTATCCCTCTTGCTAGCCCACAAAACACCCACCAACCTGTTCTCCGCAGTGAAATCTTCTGTGTACAACTTATCGCCCTCTTTTACATGCCACCATGTTTGTGCTGCGTGAATCTCCAACGCAGCAAGCATTGATCCCGTGGCAACAAGATGAGTGTCTCCATATGCTAAACCCATTAAAGCCGCTGAATAGTATGCATTCACTGCCTCACTTGTACTCTCTTGGTTCCGACCATCAGCAAATTCAGTCAGCCCTCCAGCCCAAGAGTGCAATTTATACAAATCAAAGCACCTCAAGCGAGTATAATTTGAATTTGATCGCCTTCCCAAGTTCATAAAATCAGCCATAAGTGAATAAGCTTGTGACCTGTATTTCCTACCCCATGCTGGATCAACTTTTGCAAGAACAGCAATGCCATACAGAAAGTACCCCAAATGATAGTGATGGTCATTATAAATCCCAAACCCAAAATCAGCACCCGAATCTGTTAGCCCTTGTTTGGTGACAATCCCACCCCAGTTATCATCATGTAAGAAACCATTCCCACCAAAAGTCCCTTCCAACCATGGACCAATTGTTTCCTTCAAGAACTTTCTTACAGTTGGAATCACATCAAGAAAATTCACCTCCTCAGCTATCAAAGCCAACCTTGCTGCTCTTGCAATCAGTTTACCATAAAAATAAGATGATGTTGTTGTTATAGCTGATGAATCTAAGCCCCCAACATCCTTAACAAGTGCATCAACAATTTCACCATAAGATTCCTCTTTGATACCCTTAATTGAGTGCCAAGTTACCGAAACAGGATCAGTTTTCAACACCCAAGAATCTCCAACAACACCAACAAGTTCACCATCAATACTATTATACTTGAAATCATCTAAAACAGTAACATCAGAATCCTTACTAGATAAAAGCCTTAAATGCAAAGGATGTGCAAGCATGAGCAAATCACCCCAACCCTTCTTTTCCCATCTATACTCTAAACAAAATGGTTTAGTGAAAGACGCATCACCTGATATGGGATAGCAAGAACTGAACCTATCAAGAATTGCTTCATATTTAGGATCAGAATCCGGCAATACAGCAATCCTTATAATCCCTGAAAACCCTTCAGAAGTGATAGAAGAAAGATCGTGACTCAAATTTATAGGAGAAGATGAATATATGAGCCATGTTTGATTGTTGTTGAGCTTGACAGTGTACTTGGTGAGCGAATTACTTGAAGAGAATGAGAGAATGGCGTGGATCGTTGAAATGGTAATTTCAGTATTGCCAGTGATCAAACAAGTCAAGAAAGGGCTTCCTCTAACAAGAAAAAACCGAAAATTCGAAGAGGGCATATCCAAAGTGACGCTAAGATCACTATAAGACGAGATAACATGGCTTTTCCCTGGATTTGGGTCAGTTTTATTTGTTGCAGAGATGGTTAAATCAACGACAAAAACCTGGTAAATGAAAGAAGAGTTGTGAAACTGAGATGGGTAGGAAACAGAAAGGGAAGAAAGAGAGGATTTTATAAGATATGGATGGATATATTCAGGTTGATCACCATTTTTAAGAGTAAAGTTTTGAAAGAAAGAATTGGTGGGCAATGGAGAGGAGAGGAGAGAAGGGGAGAGGAAAAGGGATGGATCAGGGAGGACTGTGGATTGAGCTTTAGGGAAGAGAAATGGAAAATTTGGTGGCCTGTGATGAGAATGTTGAGGCATGTTTGGAGATTGCGGAGGAGAAGGAGATTGTGGAGGTGGAGATGGAGATGGACTTGGAGTAGGAGGTTTATAAGGCATTCGCTTGCGAGGTTTTCTGAAGGACTTGCGTATCGAGGTGAGGACTCGTCTCTTCAGTTTTTTCAACATCTTCTTGGAAGTGGGGTCTTTGGTAATTTACTGAAGTTGCCCAGAGGAGATGGATGGAGGGATAGATTTGATTTGATTTGATTAGGTGGGATTTGATAAGACAGACAAAAGGGAATTGACTTGTTTGTTTTTTAGTTATGAGAGTTTTGCCCTAACATAGGCGTGTTGTATGCTGGCGTGGGGCATATGAGAGGTTTTATAGAAGAAATGGAGATGGAGGAGGATGAAGATGAAGATGAAGAATGTTGAATTGGAAGTGAAGTTTGAGGGGTCAAGACATGTAAGGATTGCAAGGCATTCAAAGGTATATGCATTTTAAAAATTATAAGTGCGGAAGTACGAAACGATTGTTTTTCAAAGTATTTTTTGTTCGAAAAAATATCAAAATAATATTTTATTTTTTAAAAAATTATTTTTAATATTAACGAATCAATATAAAAATATATAAAAAATTAATTTAAAACAAACAAAAATAAAAATATTTAAAAATATTTTTGAAACATAAAAATAAACCAGCGATAAATTTATACCGAAGAAATTGAAAGAGTGAAGGAAGGTATAAGGAATTGGGGCTTTGGAAAGCTTAAGAAGAGAGGAAGTCACCGGAATAGTTTAAGATATTGGGGGAGTTTGGATTAATCTAATCAACGCAATTCTAAACTCTAAATTGAAGTTATCAATGAGGTTTTTTAATTTCCCAATTGCAAATAGGAAGTTTCCTTTATTGGAAATTATGTGGCTTCCAAGTTTCCCTTATTAATCACCGTATTAGAAGTACGACAATTATGATTTCTCAAAGGAAGTATCATTCTCATTATTATTTTTAATAAAATCCAAACTAAGAAATCAAACCTTCTAGATGGTTAAAAAATGATTTCAAGTATTTTTTTATTATTTAGAAATATATTAATATAATACTTTTTATTTTAAAAAAATTATTTTTCAAATTAATATATAAAAATATAAAAAAAATATATAAAAAAATAATTTTAAATAAAAAAATTAAAATTTTAAAAATATAATTTCAACTTGTTCTCAAACACAACATAAATGATTTTAAAAATAGCTTTTCACATCAATAATAAATTCAAGAAAATCAAACCTTCTAAATAGTTAAAAAAATATTTTTAATATTAACACATTAAAAAACATAGAAAACATAAAAAATTAAATTTTATATAAAAATATTAAATTTTATATAAAAATATTAAATTTTAAAAAACATAATTTTAACTTTGTTCTTAAACACATCAATAATAAATTTAAGAAAATAAATTATTTATAATACTAAATTTAATATTTGAATTAAAAATAAATAAGTAAATATAAAAGCAAACCTTATTCACCTTCAAACCTTATACAAGTGGTTATAAGTAATGTTGTTTCGTGAGACTATAGCCTATACACTAGCAGGTAGCTTCCTCGAGGAAAGAAATTCTAATCATAATCATGCAAAATGATGACAATGATAAGTCGATGAATATTATTTTTTAAATATAGTATCTGACTAGATTAATTGTCCGCGTGAAGAATCTTCACGGGCAACTTTATGCTCTGTGAAGGGCGCACGTGGAGATAAAAAAGTGAAGTAAATAGATGTCAAAAATAGCTGGAGATGCAATAATATGTGCGGAGAACGAATATTTTTCAAAATATTTTTTATTTAAAAAAATATCAAAATAATATTTTATATTTTAAAAAATTATTTTTAATATTAGTGAATTAATATAAAAACATATAAAAAATTAATTTAAAATAAAAAAAAAAATTAAAAATAGTTTTATAACATAAAAATTATAAGTGTGGAACTGTGATAACGAATATTTTTCAAAATATTTTTTATTTAAAAAAATATCAAAATAATATTTTATGTTTTAAAAAATTATTTTTAATATCGCGAATTAATATAAAAACACATAAAAATAATTAAAAATAATAATAAAAAATTAAAAATATTTTTAAAATATAAAAATAAACCAGCGTAAACTTGTACCGAAGAAATTGAAAGAGTAAAGGAAGGGATAAGGAATTGGGGCTTAGGAAAGCTTAAGAAGAGAGGAAGTCGCCGGAATAGTTTAAGATATTGAGGGAGTTTGGATTGATCTAATCAACGGAATTCTAAACTCTAAATTGAAGTTATCAATGAGGTTTTTTAATTTCCCAATTGCAAATAGGAAATTTCCTTTATTGGAAATTATGTGGCTTCCAAGTTTCCCTTATTAATCACCGTATTAGAAGTACGACAATTATGATTTCTCAAAGTTAGTATCATTCTCATTATTATTTTTAATAAAATCCAAACTAAGAAATCAAACCTTCTAGATGGTTAAAAATGTTTTTTAAGTATTTTTTTTATTTAGAAATATATTAATACAATATTTTTTATTTTTAAAAATTATTTTTAATATTAATATATCAAAAAAAAATTAAAAAAATTAATTTTAAATAAAAAAATTAAAATTTTAAAAATATAATTTCAACTTTGTTCTCAAACATGACATAAATGATTTTAAAAATACTTTTTTCACATTAATAATAAATTCAAGAAAATCAAACCTTCTAAATAGTAAAAAAATTATTTTTAAAGTATTTTTTATTTAAAAATATATTAATATAATATTTCTTTATTTTTATAAAATTATTTTTAATATTAACACATTAAAACACATCATAAAATATAAAAATATTAATTTTATATTAAAATATTAAATTTTTAAAAACATAATTTCAGCTTTGTTCTTAAGCATATCAATAATAAATTTAAGAAAATAAATTATTTATAATGCTAAATTTAATATTTGAATTAAAAATAAATAAGTAAATATAAAAGCAAACCTTATTCACCTTCAAACCTTATACAAGTGGTTATAAGTAATGCTGTTTCGTGAGGCTATAGTCTATAAACTAGCAGGTAGCTTCCTCGAGGAAAGAAATCCTAATCATAATCTTGCAAAATGATGACAATGATAAGTAGATAAATATTATTTATTTAAATATATATTTTTTTAAAAATATTTTTAATATTAATATATCGAACTAATAATATCAAAAAAACTAATTTGAAAAAAAAATCAAGATATTTTTTTGACAATATTATTTGATATGAACATAATTATATGAAACATGATTGTAACCATAAATTAATTCTAAATGATAAAAGGGTTATTATATATAGTATCTGACTAGATTAATTGTCCGCGTGAAGAATCTTCACGGGCAACTTTAGGCCATGTGAAGGTCGCACGTGGAGATAAAAAGTGAAGTAAATAGATGTCAAAAATAGCTGGAGATGCAATATGCTTCATTGTAATGGAAATAACATCCACGGAAAAGACGAGATTGCCAGGAAATGATAATATAAAAGGTATGATAATTCAAATGAAATTAACTTTGAAAAACTATAATTCTAAATAAGTATTAAAATATTAAAAGTTTGATAATTTAAATAAAATCATAAACAAAAAAAAAACCAAAGCAATAAATTACTTAAAGAACAATATTGTTTACGAATTATAACAATAAATTCTTCATTCTCTTATTGTTATAACATAGAAAACCCTCTAAACTCGAAGAGTTTACTTGTTTGGTAATGTTGGTTGCTTTTTAAATAACTTTTCTTGCAAAAATATATGTTAATGATTTTTTTTATTTTTTTAAATTATTTTTAATATCAGCACATCAAAATAATTTAAAAACACTAAAATATATTAATTTGAAGTTAATAATAAAATAAAAAATTTCAAATTTTTTAAAAAATACTTTTAAAACACAAAAACAAACATGCTAATATAATCCAATTGAAAAACTTTTCAGCAAATGTTTAAGAACGACACTTTAATGTGCATTTTGTAGAGAACAAATACAACATTTGGGGGTCAAGTTAGAAATATTATGGGGTTTAAGGGATACTATGAAAATATTTTGAAAACTTTGGGAGGCC
Organism: Populus davidiana; assembly: GCA_030145905.1. NCBI lineage: Eukaryota > Viridiplantae > Streptophyta > Magnoliopsida > Malpighiales > Salicaceae > Populus > Populus davidiana. The sequence goes on along the minus strand of CM057792.1, from coordinate 2,620,127 downwards.
TTGTAATAATTTTTAAGGGATTGATGCAAAAACAGACTTGAAAATAAGGACTAAATTGATTTTCTAAATTTTTTGAAGGGCATGACCTTCTCATAGTATGCCGACACGCAACATCTTCGAATCAGCTTTCTAGTATTGAAACAAAGTTCCTTCTTATGTCAAATTCGAAAGAAGGAGATGACTTCTTACTTAGAGAGTCAATATTGTTCATATAACCTTCAACCCACCTTGATGTGTTCATATAATGATAAAATGGTCGATGTGTTTAAGTTAACCTATTATTCAGGTTTTAATGGCACGTCTGAACAAGATTTGATTATGCCATAATCTATTAATGGAGCAGCGTTTGAAGATGCCATGCAAGAACATAAGAAGAGTCGAGTGCAATTCTGGGTGAAATCAAGTCCAGATCCGTGTCAGCATTATAAATTGTGAAGCAATACTTGGAGAGTGTTTGGCCGCGCTTTCTATTTTAATATATTTTTAAATGAAAAACATTTTAAATTATTATCGTTACCATTAATCTACGTGGGGTTGTTTCTAAGCTTCTTCGAGAGGAATCTCAACTCCCTACCCAAGCCATCATTGATCATTCTACAACAACTCTGTTGTCAGCTTGTAGAAAACCATTGTTTAGTTTAATTTTCACAAGCTGGAAACATGATTCGAGATCAACAACGCACTAGGAAGGTGATCGGGAAGGGGTGTAGACATGGATGTTATTGACTTTATTGCTGAGGATTTGCCTAGTTTGATTGCCCTTTTAGTTTCTAGTAGAACTTGGGATTTGTGATGCCGTCGTCTCGGTCACCCGCATCCTGATAGGTCATGTGTGATGTTAAAATTTATTAAATACATGAATAGTCAAAGCTGTGCTTTTTTGAAAGTTTCACAATTTATACTTCATTTTTTTTTTAATTTAACGTGGGTGTTCGGGTCAGCTTGCACGTACCTCGACTAATCCTACGTACCCTGAAGTTAACGACCATGTAAGCTTCCAGTGGCCATCATATGAGCAACTCAAGGCTCGAACCTGAAACCATAGAAAGAACAAACCTCTTAGTCCCAAGCTTTTATCACTGGAGCACCACCTATATAGTTAATTTATACTTCATCTTTTGACTTAGTACATGGTGGTGTTTGAGGTCCATCACCTGTAGTATATATCTCGCATAGATTATAGATTCGTGGATACATGAATTGTTTACCTGTTTTGTTTAAAAAATAGCTGCAGCTGCGTAAACAAATAGCCTCATCTCTCGCATGGGTTATAAATAACTTCATCCTTCTCACTAAATATACGTGGATATATGTTATGTGTGCTAAGCCTGATGTCTCTAACATTGTGAAATCCTTTATGAACATGATTGAGACACAATTTGGTATCTTGGATAAAACTTTTTCGATCAGATTCAGGGGGGACCGAGAGTACTGTTGCAATTATAGTTTACAAAACTTTTTCGGTCAGATTCTATGGTGCCAGAGCTAATTGCGACCAAGAAACCCAGCCTAAACGCTTCAACTGAGAAACGAATCACTAGAATGGCCATAAATCTAGCAGCCAAGAACGACAATAAACCAGATGCATTTGCAGAACCGCGGCTGCCTTTGATAGCTGTTGGTAACCCATGTAAGAGTGCATTTGTTTATGCAGCAAGGCTGTGTTTTAAACAAAACGCAGCTACCAAATGTTTGGTTACACAAAAAAATAGATTTTACTGTTCATAGATCCCATATTTTTTAGCGTTCCAACAACAACTCTCACGAAGCAGCTCCCAATTGCTTTTGAGCTTGTTTGGTATTGCGGTTGCTATTATGGTTGTCGTTTTAAAAAAGTTGTTTTTATAAAAATTATTTTTAGTTGAGGTTGGTTTGGAAAAATATATGTTTGGTTAAAACTGTGGTTGAAATTGAGGTTGAATAAAAAGTTGTTTAATGTGTTTGGTTAAAAAAATACCTTTTAAATTGAGGTTATAAAATATTTTAAAAATATTTTAAATTTAAATATTGTAGATTTAACTACTATTATTACATCATGAAATAAATAATATTGATATCAAATATTTTTTATTATTCAATTAAACTATATGCAATGTCATCACATACAAAATCTACCCAACAATGACTATATTTTTCATGGTTTCTTAAGCACGCAACAACAAAAACTGAATTTTTTGTTATGTCATCAAAGCGATATCATTCTAATTTTTTTGAATAAAACACAATTAAAATAAAAATAAAAACTAAATTTTTTTTAACTGAGTCGGACCCGACAAGAACATAATTAGAATTGCGATCAAATTCCACAAATGCTATGTCATTATGCGATATCCTTCTAATTTATGTAGTGTTATTAAATAATATTAAATACTAGTTTTTCGAGTAAAACTCAATTTTTTAAAAAAATTTCAATTTCATTACGTACAAAATTCATTCGACAAAAACTATAGTTTTCATGATTTTTTGAGCATGCAATAAAATTAGGTAAAATATTATCAGGAATAAAATTGAAATTACAGTACGAGTAAATTTAATTCATCTTAAACTATTTTTTTAACAAACAAAAAAAATATTGTTCACGTTCACATGAATAGTGCGAGTGAAATCAATTAATTGGACTGATTTTTTTTTTTAAAAAAAAAACCCTAAACTTTTAACAGTGTAGCACATTGGGTTTTCAAAATTAAAAAAAAAATGTTCACTTTATAGTGAACAGCTACAGTGGAGCCATGCTCCACTGTTAGATGAGATTTTGCTTCTAATGAAACTCCGGTTGCATGTGGGTCCTACCCACCAAAAGCTTTTTGAGTTACCAAACGTTAATTAACATGGCTGTGGGGAACCTCATCCGCAACCACGTTCCCAAACCGCCACTTTGTTTCAACAGTAAACAATGGTTCTTATGCATTATTCATGCAGTGCAGCTTGGTTACATTGTTCACATGAACAATGTAGCTATACTGTTCTGGTTGTACCGGTTCCAGTTCATAGCTTAAAATGCATTGAACCAGGTCCGGCCCAGTAAAATAAAAATTATTTTTTATTTTTTAATTGTGTTTTATTTGAAAAACTAGTGTTTAACATTATTTAATGACACTACATAAATTAGACATAGATCACTTGATGATGTAGTATTTGCAGAATTTGATCGTAATCTCAATTTTATTCCTGATTATATTTTACCTGATGTTATTGCGTGGTTAAGAAACCAAAAAAACTATAGTCCTTGTCGGATGTATTTCATACGTTATGGAATTGTAGATATTTTAATGGAACAATAAAAAATATTTTATATAAAGTATTATTTATTTCATAATGTAATAACAATAGTTAAATCTATAATATTTAAATTAAAAACCATCAATATATATATTAATTATTTTATAACCTCAATTTCAAAAATATTATTAACCAAACATATTAAACTACTTTTTATTTAATCTTAATTTCAACTATAGTTTTAACCAAACATCTATTTTTTCAAACCAACCTCCACTAAAAGTATTTTTTATAAAACAATTTTTTTTAAATTACAACCACAACAACTACCATAATATATTAATATATATTTTAATTATTTTATAACCTTAATTTCAAAAGTATTCTTAACCAAACACGTTAAACTACTTTTTGTTTAACCTTAATTTTAACTATAGTTTTAACCAAACATCTATTTTTTCAAACCAACCTCTACTAAAAATATATTTTATAAAATAATTTTTTTAAATTACAACCACAACAACTACCACAATACTACACACACTTTTTTTACTAGGTCCGCAGTCTGCTTTAAACCCATTGTAGCCATCTTGTTACGTCTCTCAAACAGCAAAAAGCTTTAGCTGACAGTTCCAAGAAACAAGCACCACAGTCTACATTGGGAGTGCATTAGGACGACGCATTATAGTATTACACATTCCTTTTGTACAGATGAAAACACATCATTTACAGCGACAAGATATTCAATCGGTATGAATAATTTTTCTGGTTGTGATGATTTGATATAATGCACAGGCAAGCAAGGTAGTTGAGCACAAACTTATAGAAAGAAAAGCCATCAATTTAATAAGAAGATGTTTATAACATAACAATAACAAGTATATAGCAAAAACCAGGGTGGTCAAAACCAAGACATCAAGAACAAAGACAAACAAATATTTGACGAGGAAAACCACAATAAATGTTAATCAATCATGTGACACAAGTAATGTTCAACCACCAGATTTTAATCGCAATGGAAATACCCCTCCATTTTAATTACACTTCGTCGGAAGCAGCTGCATGGCCAAGTTGGGGTCTCTGTTACTGTCAGATAGCAGTTTGGGGTAGTGTTTTTTTTTTTTTTTCTTTACTTTTTTCTTGAAAAGCAAAGACAGTTCATGTCAGCTTGGACAGAGATGAGCAACATGAATATGATGGTTGAACAGGGTTGACACCTGCACGCAGGGTCGAAACTAGAATTTCTAGGTTTGAGGACCGTAAATTAGGAATTGGCTGATAGGCAAATATCAATGTAAAGATTAAATTATCCTTCCCAAAAAAACTAGCTTACATTTTGTCATTAAAAGAATGAATGGGAATAAAATTATTTGTTTTTTTTTTGCTATATTATAAATACATATTTGCCATAAATTTTTAACTTTTGGGTGGGAAATTGTTTTCTCTCTCTCTCTTTTTTTTATATATAAAAAAGTAAATAGTAAAGTTACCGTCATGTTTTTAAAAGGGAAACAAAAATATATGTATTGAGGGCTTCTTCATCCCTTTATTTTTTTTTATAAAACAGTGAAAATACAAGATTAGCCTTGGATTTTGAAAAACTAAGGCTGTGTAGAGAGGTATTTTCATCTTCTTAATATGGTTTTGTTGTAGATATCATGTAGAGTTAGGGATACTTAAATATTTTTATGTATAAAAATTATTATTCATATTAAAAAATAGCTGACATGTGTTAGGTATACACCAGCAAATGAGTGACGCCCGCATCAATAAGGTGAAACAGCACCAAACATCACCTTCTGGGGTGGCGTTCGAAGCGGCTTGCCACCAAGGCACGTGTGCTAAGGCAGCGGGGGAGGAGCTTCGACCGATGGGTTTTCCCTCATTCTTTTCTCCTAGAAAATTGTTCTATCAATTGAAAAAAAAAATTAGTTATTTGCTTTTTAAGTTAGATTAGGTATTCATTTTTTTAATTGTGATATATTTGGTTTTGAATTATTTATTTAGTTTTTTTTCAATTTAATCCATTCACAATTAATTTTTATATCAGATTTGATCATTATATTTTTTAATTTTAGTGCATCTGGTCTTGAATTATTTATCAAGTGATATTTTTTTTTCAAATTTGGTTCTTATATTAAATTTGATCTATATTCTTTTAATTGTGATGTATTTAGTCTTGAATCCTTTATTAAACTGATTTGTCTTTGAATTTTATCCATTGACATTTTATTTTTATATTAAATATGATCATTTTTTTTAGATTGTTATTTTTAGTTGTTTTTATCCTTTTCTAGATTGAAATTATTTTTCAATTTCATCCCTTATGGTTTGATTTGATTTTATTTTTATGTCAAATTTAATTATCATTCTTTTTAAATCTATATTTTTGAAATCACTTCTTTTTTTAATTTATTTTTTCAAGTTTATCCCTAAATATTTTGGTTGGTTATGAATTTTATATTGCTATTTTTTCAGGTTAGATTTTTATGGTGTGATCTAGTCTCATGATATATGTTATAAAATTCTAAGGATTAGATCGGGTTAACTTCAGTTATTTTTCATTATTTTTTTAAAAATTCATCCAAAATCATTGAATTCATTGAAAATTGGTATTCTTTGTCTTTTTTTTTTATTCATTTGTTAATTTGATTTTTTTTCAATTTAAGATTTTTTTTGTCCTCTCAACTTTTTTTTAAATGCGGTCCTTATTTTCTTAAATATGATTTTTTTATCCTTTAGTTTTTTTTGTTTCATCATTCAATATTTTAATTATTAAGATTAAATCTTCTAGGTTTTTCCCATTGTTTATAAGCCTGAGTTAAATAGAGACAATGATCGGGTCACGGGCCGACTAAGTTGACTTGAGTTAATCTAAACCAATCAAAAATTTTTGTTTTATAAAAAAATCAAAATGATACCATTTAAAAAAAAAAGAAAGAAAAATGAACTTTAATTGGATTTTTCTTGGGTTAACCAAACATGCATTAGCTTGGATTTTTGACTATTTTACACTTAATTATTTTTTTTTTAAATTCTTTTGAAACTCAGCTCATGGGTCACATTATCGAGTCGAGCCAAATTATTCCATAGTTTTTACTGAAAGCCCAATAAAAAATGAAAATCTAGGCTCATAAGCCATTCAGCTTTGTCTTCCTACAATCAGCCCACGCCAATCTCCTCCTCCCTTCTTGTTCTTCAATTTCCAGTATTTTCTTTTCGCTGAGACATTACAGTTTTTTAGTGATTTTTGTACAGGAATACAGACATGGCGGGATTGTTGGCGTGGGCAGCAGATGTAGTAGGAGCCCATGGAAACAACCATGAATTATCAGAAGATAGAATCCCAATTGTGTTTACTGAAGATCAACAAAAGTATGTTCAAGAATTAGATTCAAAGGCTTCATCTTTGAGCCGTTCGATCCAAGGTCTACGGCTTAGATTGCCTTCACCTGATATCTCTCAACGTCTACCGCACATTCTTGCTCATTCTCTTGCCTCCAATGCTGCTCTTGCGCTCCAGTTGAATGCTCATTCTGCTACTAAAGAGCAGGTAAAGATGCAATCATTTGGGTAATTTAGGGTTTATTGGTATCTGGGCTGTTGTTTTTTTTGGATGTTTGTGATGGGTTTGTTGTTGAGTTGAGTGGTTTTTAGTTTGTGTTTCTGGGTTTTGGCATCTGGGTCTTTTGTGTTTTTGGATATGGTTGAAGCAATGGGTTTCGTTATCTGAGGTTTTTGAATAATGGTTTGCAAAAATTATCTGTTGGTGTTTTTGTCTTGCTTTTACGTCTTAGGTTAGATTTTTACTTGTTTTTCTCATTTGGGATATTAACATTGGTTTTTGTTTTTATGGATAGTTCTTTTGATAAATATAGAAATTTGTGGTACAAATACGATCATCCTCAGGTGTTTCTCATTGTATTGCAATTTGGAATGCTTAGGGGTTATTGTATATTAGCTTTTGTATTGCTATCGATCTCTTCAAGTGAAGGTTTTGAATCTTATATGCCTAAGATTTTCGATATAGTTGTTTTGGATTATATGAATTTATGATTTATACTAAAGAGATTTTGTTACATTTACTTTGTAACGAAATAGGTGATCATCTTTGTACTTTGTTTTGGGGGTTGGGGAGTCTACATAGGGATACACTAGTTTTGTTCTCCTGCTCTCCGATGCGGTTATGGATTCAAGGTGCTAGGATCATTCTTGTGAGTGTTTTTCTTAAACAACTAGTGTAAACTCATAACATATCAAATTTACCTATTTGAAACTTGATCTGACTAAAAAAACATAAGACGAAGTTGTCCAAACTCCTTTTTTATTTTTTTTTCTTAAGTGATGTTTTCTTGAACGTAAAGGAAATTGAGTAGGTCATGGAAAACTCTTTGATAGTGTCACTAAACTCGACTCATCTTGACACCTCTCGACTTGATTACTTGTCTAGCCCGAGTTTTAAGTTAAGATGTAAGGGAATTGTCACGATGTGACCCATTTGATCTGGCAGGTCCAAAAGCATCTCAAATGACTGGTAAAAACATAGGTCAACTTAAAAAAAAATCAAGATGATATATATTTTTTTGTTTAATATTGAGACGATGATATATTGGATCACACTCGGTCAACTAGGGCTAACCATTAAATTCCTGACTCGGGTCATGGACATGACTAAAATGTACTAACATCTCTTTTTTTTTCCCTTCCTTTATTCTCTCCATGATTGAACCTTACTGGGGCTTAGGTTGGATGAAATTTAATATTATATTGAAGAGTTATTAGAGAGTCGGGGGATAAATTAAAAGAAGAGGGCTTGGGCTTGGGTGAAATGAGATTCAGGACTCAATTGAAGAGTTATTATAGAATAATAGACTAGATTGAACAAAGGGGGCAAAAAAAAGTCTGGCACTTGCAATGCATGTGAGGAGAGCCACCGGATTGGGGCAACGCGTGCGACTTCCTTTAGCCTTGAAAGGTGGTCTTTATTGGTGTCTCTGGAATCTTCTTGGTGGGGCCTTCCCCCATGGCAGCGTGTGGTGGCTACTTCGCCACGACGTGGCGTTGACAACCATTTTATCTTCTCTTTTTTTTTACCCCTCTCTCCTCCCCTTGGATTTTGCAACTGAATTTTCTGCTCTTCTCTTAAGGGCTGCCTTTTCTTTTTTTCCGCATTGTCAATTACAGTCCCTCCAGTCTTAATCTCTTATAAAACAGAAAATCCTAACAATTTTTCACAAGATTGATCATAGCAAGCAAACAAAAACAAAATATCAAGGCCTTGAGTGTGGAGCTACAACAATTGAAACAATTAACTGCCTAACTCTTTAGTTTTTTATGTTAATGTTAATTGGTTTACTGCCTGCACTTACTTTATTTGGTATTAACAGAGATTGAGATCCATGATGAGAAATTGTTCGGGATCAGTGAAGTTGGCGGTGGGATTAATCTGCATGCTCAAAGACACAGTGTAATCTCCAGCACATGTAAATTCTTTTGGGTTGGGGTGAAGGAGTTGCTGCTACTCTAATCTATTAAGTAGTGGCAGTGTCGGAGAGAGAGTTTCCAACTGCTAGGTGGCTTCTGAAGTAAAATGTGAATATGCAGCATGTGCAAATTAGTTTTGCATGATAAATGATAATTGGACATGCAAAGTTCCACTACTACGTGAATAAGTGCTCAAGTTGTGTTCATTTTTTTTGCAATTGAAAGCCACACATTCAGTTGACTCTTGGCTTTTTATTTTCTTTTTCTTTTTAATCTATCTAGACCAAGTTCAATTGGAAGTATCTCTCATAAGACGTCATTAGAGCTTAGTTCTTTTATTTAGAAGTGCAATTAGAAGGAGGCATCAGTGGCGAGACAATAGGAAATTTTAATGTCCATTGCATGATGGAATCATAAAAGTCTCGGGCTTGTTTAATAAGAGTGCATTCATCCATGCAAAGAAAGGACATTGATAGGATAGTCTTCAAATTCTCTTTCACAATAATCTAATCTAGTGAGACCATAACTGGGTAATGTCCTTAATATTGCACAACATTTTTTCTTTCAAATGGTTAATTGTAAAAGAATATTGTTAATTTAAGCATTATCATTTGCTGAATATCTGTAAACACAGAGAGTTTGCTACTTTTATCAATTCTATTTGTTACCTCTATGATTTCTACTTGACAAGACCAATCTATGTAGAAGCAGCATAAAATTTTAAAAAGAAATTTCCTTTTTAGTGTAATGTTAATTTGTGATGGTGAGTCCGTGATTTCTAATTCATTTCCGGGAACATGGATGAGTTCTGGTCTGAAGGCTGATCTAATTTCTATTAAATAACATTATATGATCATTACCTTTTCACCAACTAGTACTTGAAATCTATTTTTGTGACAGGCCCAATTAAGAAAGGTGACCCTCCAGGAAGAAAATGCTGCATATGAAAAGGCTATATTAAATTGTGAAAATAAACTACAGGAGCGAATGCAGGAAACAGATTTACTTCTTCAGAAGCTACAGGTCAGGCTTTACTTCCACATCTAATGCTACTCCGATCAGTAACGTGTTTTTTTTTCTTCCTGTAATGCTACTCTGTCATAACCACATATCTTAGAGGAGTCCTAGGATATTTCTGTAAGCAATAATCTCGTGGTGTATTTTCTGTTTCAAGAGAGAGACCTGGTTCTCCATGCACTTCCTATGTTCGCTGTGCAATTTGATGTTTGTTTTTATGAATTAATGTTAGGAAATGGATGAGACTGAGCAAACTTTGATGGAGGAGCTGGAAAATGCAGAAACTGCATTGGATTCCAGGCAAAGTGGAAAGTCTTTTGAATCAGTTGTTGCATCTGAAGCTGGACCAGATGCAGAAGCTGGACCAGATGCAGAAGCTGAGAAGTCTGCTATATTAGAGAAGTTGGATAACAAGAAAAAAGAATTGGTAGATTTGCTTTTCTTTGCCTCTTTCAAGCTTTCTTCCTCAACCCGGCTCCTTTTGTTATTTGGTCTTGAAAATCTGCCTAATTCTCTCAGAGTTCAATGGAAGAAATTGTTCAAGATTTAGAGAAAAGGTGGGTGCGAGTTCAAGAGAATGAACTGAAGCAGCCTACTCCAGGTTTCTAATATTATCAATCTTCTTAAAGTTTGAGTTTCTTTCTTCATTTTTTTTTCATTTTGTTTTTTGGGTGGGTCAAAGTAAAAGAGGGAACTGAGATTAGATTTTCGTTTGCATTTCTTTCCTTGCTTTCTGGAAGGTTGTCAAAGGGACGAACTTGAGTTTGTTTTTCAGGTGTCAGCCATTGAAAACATATATTAAAGGCTAGGCTTTCACTGGAATAGGATTACGACACTTGGGAAAGAGTTATGTATGTGAGGCTGCAGGGAGGATTACACCCTGCTGGTGGGGTTAGATTATTTGTCTACAGTAGATGTTCCATGATGAGCTCTTGAGTTGGTTGTTGAATGGTCTTTCTTCCAATAACTCTTCTAGCAGAGTTTTGTTAATTTTCAATGGTTAAACATATACCTTGTTGTAACCAGTGAGAAGAAAACCTTTATAACCAGTATTTAGTTGAAAAATCCCCTCTCTTGAAGTAGTCACTTGCTCAATGGAATTTGACATGAAAGTAATTTTGCCACAGCTCAGAGAGAGAAGTTATTGGATAAACAGCTTCATAGCCTAATGGAGCAACTAGCAGTAAAACAGGTGGATTTTACAATTTATTACAAATTGACTGCTACTTGTGACTTCTGGATCTATGTGGAGTGGATATTTCATGGCATAAACACCAACTTTTCTAAATGCTGTCTTGTTTGTAGGCACAAGCAGAAGGCCTGGTCGGTGAAATTCATTTGAAAGAGATGGAGCTAGAAAGGTTGAAAGGATTGTGGAGGATGATTGAGAGTAGCAATGTAGAGGGCAATACCGCCAGGAATCGGTTTGGAAGAAGCACCTCAGAGAAGGGTTCTGCTTCTACAGACTATATGGTTGACAAGCTACCTTATTCCACTGGTGGCCGAACTGAGCACCAACAGAGACTCATGCTTCTGCGGTCAGCTTTTGTTATGTACATTTTATTCTTGAACATTGTGGTCTTAATCAAACTTTCATTTTGAGAAGCATCAAGAGAAACTGCTGGTCGTCTTCATAAAATAACTATTTTGGTGAACGTGAGATAATTTCGTTGTGTATCTTCATAATTTGTAAAGAAACAAATAATATAATACTGTAGGTTGTATGGACTAAATTCTCAAAATATATATACAATGAAGCTTACCACTTCCAAAGTTCATGATTCTGCTAATTGCTGAATTCAGTGGCTCTAAAGAATATACTTGTTGAAAATGTTAGGGTAAGAGATAAAACTATCTAGTAAAGAGAGGGTACAGCACACCTGGACAAAGACAAGAAAGTAATGAGCAGGGGGTGGAACATTGAGGGAAAAGGATGAGATAATGGCATTACAGGGAGGAAACAACAACGTTATAGCTGAGATGCGTAGAGTTCTTGATGTTCTCAAATTGAGATTGACCTACGAGATGCAAAACGTTGTTGGATGTGAACTTCATGAATCATGACAGTCATCCAATTCCAAAACATTCATCATTATCTCAAGTAGAGAGACATAATCAGTGAAGTACAGTGGATAAAACATGAAGAAGAGGATTAACGGGTCCGGGTCAAGGAATAAAGATCTTGATTCTAGCAAAATTAGTTTCTCATTTGTACTCTGTTCTTAAGTTAAAAACCAAACTCAAAAGGTTTAGAAGCCTGTGCTTTTCAATTGTTTGCAAAATATGCTGCTGGTCCATGGCTTCTCAAAATGCAGTTATTTGACAGTGTCAGGTGCTTCTCCGATTGATGTGACTATTCTTCTGAGTAATGTGAGGGAACTTAACAACTTCATTTACTTGTAAATGATAAATAATTACAGAAACAAAGATTACAAAGAATAATAAATGGATGGTGTTGATAATATACCATTGTATTCATATTTTTCGTGAAATATTTTTCTGTAGCTTCTCATTGAAAGATCCCCGAGCTTCCCTCCTCATCATATAAAGCAAGAACTCATTCCAAGTGTCAATGGGGCCCGGCAGGCACCAGTGAACACAGTCAGCTACAGTCACATTGCTATGAGGTGAGCGCCCATAATGGTTTGGGTGTCCATCTGGCCTCAGCAGCATTGCTTCAGTTGTAGCTAGTAGCTCAAATTTCAAGCCTCTCTTCCTCGCTTTTTTCTGTGCTTTCCTTAGTTCTTCAACTTGTGTCAGGTACAATTCCAATTCATAACCATCAAGCTTCTTTTCCTCGGTTGTAAAGGGCATTGTCCTCATACAATTCCCTCCTTCATTCCATGCTCCATTTTCGAAGTGTGAAGGAGAAAACGTCCTTAAGAATGTAACGCCCTTGTAGTTCTCTAGGCTTTGAAGGGTCTTAAAGGCAGTTCGAAATGCCATTCTGTAGCCGAAGTACTCTGTAATAGCAGTAATGTTGTCCATGTAGCAGTTATGACAACCCACAACCTGACCATTCATGTAGTATATCAGAGGACGGAAGAACCATTGTCCAGCTGAGATGATCACATAGTCGAAATTTTCAATCTCGCTAGCCCATGCCTCATCAGCTTGGTCTAAGTCAAGGCTCATCAGGCTGTTGAGGGTATGACCACTGGGGTCTGCATCACGGGACTTAACCAAGAATGGAGACCAAAGAGTCGCCAGGGTAAAACTGTAATCAGCGTAGAACCAGCGTTTGAAATATGCCGTGTCTACTGCATATCTATGAGAAATATCCTCGGAATGGGTCACCTGAAAGATGAAGATCAGGAATGAGAATCAAATTTATATTAGAAAAGCTGCTCAATTTTGTGCCTCTAATTTGGCTTGTCGAGTTCTTGATACTGATTATCTGGTAAATAAAATAACTACATCCTAGTAAATTCTGGTCTAATTTTAAGATATTTAAGTTTAATGGTGTCGGTTATTACAACATGGAGTTTATAACTCGAGTTTCTTGGTGATTCAATCCTTATCTATGGATATATGCTATGAGCAGTGATTGAGCACTTACACTGGCTAAGAGACACAGCAATGATTGCATTTGGTTCCTACCTACGGAGTCTCCGACGAAGGCCATCTTCTTCCCTTTAACAAGTTCCAAGAACCGCTTTGCATTAAAGAACGGTAGCTCACATTCGTCTGGTCTCCACCTCCATTTCATGAACTCTGTATCAGGTCTCCCAGACTTCACGCAATTGTGCTGGTCGATGATTAGGCTACAAGTTGCATCAGTGTAGTAAGGCCCTTTAGGATGAGGAATCCATTTTCCACTAAAGATGTCACATTCCTTCACCATTCCTATGTTTCTCAAATCAACGACATCAATCTCAGGAGATGAAAGTGGAGAATGTGAAGTTGAAAACAGGTAGAGAGGGATTATAGTGAGGAAAACTAGACTGGAGGCTAGCAGCAGCAACTTTTTGGAGGTGCCGTGCTGTGAGTTCTTTCCTTTGGAAAACTCATTGTCATTAAACTTCATGGTGAAGTGAAACAAGTAACTTCGCATTTAGTGAATATCATAAAGGAGCAATTGTTATGGGTTTTATAAAGTTTCTGGACATGTATCAAACGTTGACCAATTATTAGTTGTAACAGCTGTTAGAGCCGAGGTTGGAGAGTTCTTGCAGGTTCACAGTTAATACACCTTTTGTCTTTGGTGTAGCATCATTATCTACAATGAATACTAGCTTTGGAAATTCCTAACCTTTTCGTTTTCCAATCAATTCTGCCATTACCAACCTTAATACAGTTGAAGTTTGAGTATTAAATTACAATCGTGATGTAAATGCCCTCTATTTTGGTTAACCATCGTGATCATAATTGAGCACTACTTTTCTCCGTCATATTATATTTTTCCAGCAGCCTTCTTTGTACCTAAAAATGTTAGCATCATGATACTGATCAGAATTATAACATGATCAGACAGTAATCACATTTTATAGTCAACAATTCCCAGCAATCATAAGGCTCATGGATACACTGTGCCACCTCATGGTGTTTAGCTTTGCAGGTATCTTCAAATACAAATCGGGGTAGCGTGATGACAAAGGACTTGAAATTTGCATAGCAAGTCTCGAGTTCGAGTCAGGGCGTGCACCTCTTGTAAGAGCCTGAGACAGCCGGGGTTTTACTCGCTCACCTGAGCCCACAAAGTGCACTTCCCAGGGGTGAGGTTTCTTTAAATCCAAAAAAAAAAAAATATCTTCAAATACAAGTACAGGAATGCTCTGTTGGTTGTATTCAGTGCCAAGTGACACAGGCGTGGCTTAGGAGGAAAGTTACGCATGATTGCAAATCGCATTTCTGTGAGATTCTTCTTAGAGGAAAGGTAAGCGCACCTTTTGCTATCATAGTCGACTGCTGCCGACATCTTTCTGAACTAAAATATCAGCTGGGACCCCATTACACGCCCCCGCCTAGTGTGACAACCAAGATTGATGGGACTTCGGAGGTTGCTGGGTTATTCTATATGCTTTCCTTTATGTGATTTAAAATATTTTTCCAATTTAAATTGATTTGAGAAGAAGGAACTAGCAGCTGGAATTTCGAAGGAATAGTTGTCTAACCTGTAACAAATTGGAGGAAAAATAAAATGATGAAGAGAGAGAGCTTTTACACGAAGGATAAGGGAACCTCTTAGTTTTCTGCTTAAAATGAATAATGGTGTACAATATCATTTATACACAGCTTATCTACCACAAACTATTTTGTCTTTTTCCTTATGACAAAAGGCCCTCAACTAAATAAAGAAAATCAAAGAAGGAATAATTACAAATAATTCATTCTGTTGCAGCAAGTTGTGCTAATGTTCTTCTGCTGGTGTGGTGCTGGCTATTCTAAATGGCATGCTGCTGATGTGGTGTTTAATGCCCTTAACTATCTGCTAGCTGACATTGAAAAGCAACATGAGCAGTGGTGATGAGACTTCCTGTATCTTGTCACAAATGAGATGACAATCCAATTCAATGTTTTGTGCGTTCGTTAAAAACTGGGTTTGCAGCTATGTGAAGAGCAGCCTGATTATCACAGTAAAGTTGAGCAGTTTGGGGATGAGAAATATAGAGATCCTGAAAGAGATATCGAAGCCAAGTGAGTTCTGAACAGGTAGAGGCCATATAACAGTATTCTGCCTCAGCTGAGGAGCGAGAAACAACAAATTGTTTCTTGGACTTCCAAGAAATAAGAGAGTCTCCAAGGAATATGCAATAACCTGTGACTGATCTTCTAGTGTCAGGGCAGGAAGCCCAATCAGAGTCACAAAAGGCTTTGAGTTGAATTTGTGAGGAAGAAGATAATAAAAATATAAAAACATTTTATAGAGATACTAGTTAAACATCTTCATTGTGAAAATACAAAGCTCCTGGTGATTCATTAGTGCCTAGTTTCTTTGTTTTTTTTTTTTTTTTTCTCCTGTCTTCTCTGCACTTGAACAGGGCGTTTTGAACTAGAACTAGAAACAACACCTTCCTGATTGAGATGGTTCATCGCACTTGGGCGTAGAATCCCTTCAACAGATTCTAATGATGCTTTTATAATTTTTACCGTCCGTCTCTCAGGAGTTTGGACCATAACCAAATGGAAGATATTGACTCGGAGACGACTGGCAACTTGAAATAAATAATAAACAACAAAAACTGGAAATCAGAAACCATGCTTTTTCACACTCCACATGACTCCCCCCAACCATTTGCCTGATCCAAACCCATCAGACTGCATTGAGCTGAATATTTTGTAGTCTGCTACTGAATGGTTCTTCAGTGCCTTTCCCGCTTCAGCATCTGAAGCAAGAGCTCGTTCCAAGTATCAATAGGGCCTGGTAAGCACCAATGAACACAATCGGCGATGGTCACATTCTGATGCGGCCAGTGTCCATAATGGTTTGGGTGTCCATCTGGCCTCACAACCATTGCTGCACTTATGTCTAGCAACCTGAAATCTAAGCCCCTCCGTTTTCCTTCCCTTTTTGCTCTTCTGAACTCCTTTACTTGAGTCAAGTATAGCTCCAAATCACCCCCTTCCAATTTCATTTCTCCATTAGAAACGGGTTGCGTCCTGACACAATTGCCTCCTTTATTCCATTCGCCGTTCTCAAAATGTGCCGGTGACAAGGTCCTCAAAAATGTTACCCCACTGAACCTTGCAAGGCTGAGCAGGGTCTTGAAAGAAGTTCTAAAAGCCTTCCTGTATCCATAGAACATTGTGAGGTTCTTGATGGTGTTCTTAAGACATCGATGGCATCCAACAACCTTGCCATTCTCATAAAACACTTGTGGTCCATAGAACCATCTTCCAGCCGAGATGATCACGTAGTCATACGTCTCAATTTGAGCTGCCCAGGCATCGTCGGCCTCATCCAAGTAAAGATTCAAAAGGCGGTTATTGGTCGGGCCATTAGGATCCGTGTCGATGGTTCGAACCAAGTGGGGTGCCCAAGAGGATGCTAGTGTGAAGTTGTAGTTAACATAGAACCATCTCTTGAATCTTTTATCTTCTGTGTAAGAAATAATGTCTTCAGGATAGACCACCTGTGAGTACAGATGTGAATTTATCATGCAAAAAAACACTTGCTTCAATGATCAGCTACTTATGTTTTACTAATTCTGAACACTTACTCTGGCTAAGAGACACTGCAGTGACTGCATTTGGTTTCTTCCCAAGGAGTCTCCAACAAATGCCATTGACTTCCCTCTTACAAGCTCCAAAAACTGCTCCGCATCGAAGCGAGGCAGCTCACACTTGTCTGGTTTCCACTTCCATTTCATGAAATCAGTATCTGGTCTGCCAAACTTCATGCAGTTTTGTTGATCAAAGATTTCTCGACAGGTTGCATTATTGTAGTATGGCATATTCTGATACGAAATCCATGTCCCACGAAATATGTCACATTTTCTGCTCTCGGAGCTCTTATAAGGCAGCCATATAGGTGATGAGATATTCAGGATGTAGAGAGGAATCATGGGGGCAAGAATTATTAGAACAAGGGTTATGAGAAGTTTGGTCATGCCATTGTCTAAAAAGTTTTTGCCAAGGTGAAATTCAGGTACATGAATCATAATTAGAGAGAAAACGGAGAGTTCTTTTTATTTTTTTGATTTTTTTTTTTATGTATCAGTTCATTTTATATGCCTGGAAGCTGAAAACAAATATTATAATGAATCAACAGTTGCGAATCTTCCCTTTCACAGATTAATCATGTCTCTGAAGGTTAAATGTATGCCCAATATTTCCCTTTCTTTGTATTAAATGGTGAAAAGGAAAAAAGAGTATGACACAAGTCATGCAAGGCTGGAAGGTTTCAATTAGGAGTCTTGAATTTATAGCCGTGAAAGAAAGGTGAAGGCTACTTGATGTGTGTGATGTGTGATGGAACAAGATGTTCCACCAAACCTCACAAGGTATACTGTTTCCTTTTCTCCAAGATCCAATAATCTTCCTCGCTATTTCCTTGAATTTGAATAATTGGTGATAATTCCTTATGTTTTAATTTACACTTTAAGGACTAAATCGAAATGCAGATCCTAGTTAAGGGACTACTTATATATTTTCCCTCAAAATTCTGTTAGGGTGGTGCTATTTGTCTTATTCCCACCCTATTTTATTTATTATTATTCTTGCTCCATTATTTATTATAGAGATGAAAATAAAGAATTTTAAGATTCTTTGTAATTAATTATTGAGAAAAAAAAATCAACAACCCTAGATTTGCATTGATTTTCTCAATAAAATACTTGATTTGCATGATCAATCATGCTTCAATGTTGACATTGTTTTCTTTATTTTGCTGTCCATATAGATTCAAGCAACCTTACCTCTCTTGGTAGAACTAATAATGATGTTCTTTGTACAGATTATGCTGTTAAGAGAATCTTATTTAAAAGAGCCAAGATGAATGAGATATTTTTGAATATTAATCTCTTCTATTTTTTTATTGGTGAAAGATAAAAAAAAAATTGTATGCTTAAGAATTTCTAATTTTAATTTGTGAAAAATCTCTCCTCTATAATTTGTGGTCTTTGCTAATTCAATCTTCCAATTTAAGTATTATTAACTCAACAAATTCATATAAATTCTAAATTTATAAATTTAAATAGGTAAGAAATGCAAAAACTCCAATCATTGTTTTTTTTTTTTTTTTTAATCTAAAAAGGATTCCAAATTATAAAGTTTCCTTATGCCTTGAAGTCTTTATATGAAATATTGATTTAGTACAATAATTTATAATCTACTCTAGAGTTATTCTTAGATAGAAAAAATATAGACTAGTTTCCTATCACAATATATATATCTTATCAGCAGGTAATTTGAATATTTGAAAGGCTAGCAGTTATCCTCTTAGAGTATTGGAATTTGTTGTTAAAGCTGCTGCAAGTCTGAGGAGTTTGAGGTATCATAGGTTGATTCTTCAACACAAATAAATCAACACACATAAGTCATTAATGAGCTTGAAAATTTATATACATGCATTCATATGTATTCTTTGTGTTTTCTTTTGTTTTTTTTTTAAATATTTTTTAATTTCAAATTTTTTCTTTTAAAAAAAGGCATTGCGGTTCATATGTGGGCACTAAAATTTGGCAAAACTCTTCTATTTCAATACTATTACAGTGCTTACCCATACTAAATAATTTAGATGTCATTTCCTTGATGCTTATTTATTTATTTTACTCTCTTTCCGCCTTAGTTACCAAGGAAGTGAAAAAATAAGTTTTTTTTCTTATGAAATTGAGTTATTGGGACAAACTATAGATGACAAAACCGGGCTAACAAACTATTTCAATCAGGCATTCTTAAAAATCATGTCTTCGTGTGTGTTTTCTTTCTTTCTTTCTTTTTTTATTTCTTTGAAAATCTATATCTACATGATTAGAACATGGATTTCTTAAAATTTGGTGCCTATATTTTTTTAATATCCTGATTAGGCATTATTGATTTTTTATATATGATTTTCTTTGTTGATAACCTTACCACTTATAGTTGATTCAACAATAATTGATGTTAATGTCGTTGAAGAGAATTTTATTGAGGAGAATTAAGATGAAGGAGCTTCTATTGAATATGAGTATTTATTATTGTTGTTGTTTAAAATTAAATTTTTGGTATGTTTAAAAATGTCTTAATGTTGCGAAACCTAATTATCTCCCCCATAAGATCTTATTTATGTGTTTTTGTGAGACTTTTTTTTTTTTATATAGATTTCTTTCCTTTTTTTGGCATCATGATTTTTTCTTCACACTAACAAATTAACAAATGGTGATTTATATAGAAGTGATGTGCAAAATAATAGTCCCTAAGAGACGTGACATTGCAGCAAAGGGTTTGAGATCTACACAACAGGTCTCGAGTTCGAGTCAGGGTGTGCATCCCTTGTAAGAGCCTGGGATAGTTGGGGTTTTACTCGCTCACTTGGGCCCATAAAATGCGTTTTATGGAGGATGGGGTTTCCTCGAATAAAAAAAAATGCTAAATAATATATTATCAAAGGTAATATGATTCAACGAGGAGATTGGAGTCTTGGGAGACACAAGTTAATAAATAAACAAATAATTATGATGATTTACCATATATATATATATTGAGATATAAAATACTTGCAACTTCTTTAATGCTAAAAAAAAAAATAGAACACGTAAAGCTGCTCCTTCTCTAAATTTACATCCAAAATCATGGGAAAAAAATTATTTATAAAGTATTCCTTAAGATTTATTATATGCATAATCATGATGGGTTAAGTCATTGTCAAGGGCTACACCAAGCTAATTTATCATTCAAAGGGAATGCCAATATACCAAGATAAATTGAAAAAAAAATCCATGTTCCTCATATATAGTCAAAAGATTGAAAAATCAAGAATTAAGTTGTGTTTAACCGATGGTTTACAAGGTATTTAAACTTATATGAACATGAAATTAAAAAAAAAAAAAAGGGCATCGATAAAGTCTTGTATATAAATCAATGCACAACTCCAATAATACAATAAAGAACCTATGAACACAACGGCGATTGGACTGATTTTCTGTTTGGGAGAAGAATAGAAATGAATTTATCTTAACTTCATTTTTCTATCACTCAAATCAAGCTTCTCCTCGTATGATCTCACACCCTCCATCTTCAACATTTCCAACAAGAAATCATTCCATGTATCAATCGGGCCAGGCAAGCACCAATGCACACAATCATTGTACAAGGTCACGTTTTCATGAGGCCAGTGCCCATATATGCTAGGGTGACCATCTGGCCTCAACAACATAGCTTGTGTGGTGTCTAATAACCTAAATCTCAAACCCCTCTTTTTCCCTTCCTTCTCAGCAAGCTTAAACTCCTCCAATTGTGTCATGTAAAGCTCGAAATTTACACCCTCCAAACTCGTCTCGTTGCTTCTAAAAGGCCTTCTTCTCACACAATCCCCACCGTTATTCCATTCCCCGTTCTCGAAGTGTGATGGTGCAAATGTCCTAAGAAATGTTATACCCTTGTAATTTTCTAGGCTATTAAGGGCTCTAAAAGCTGTCCTAAACGCTTTTCTGTACCCAAAATACATAGGCAAGTCCGTCACATTTTCTAGGAGGCAAAATCGACAACCAACTACTTGGCGATTTTCATAATAAACGCTTGGACGATAGAACCAATGCCCTGCGTTGATGATCACATAATCAAACTCCTCGATTTGGGTTGTCCATCCTTCATCAAACTCATCAAGGTAGAGATTGAAGAGGCCAGTGTGAGTCGGTCCATAGGCATCTGCTTCTTCAGCCTTGACTAAATGGGGTGTCCAAAACGTTGCGAGGGTGAAATTGTATGACGGATACCTCCACCGTTTGAAGTGTTCATCTGGTGTATATGAAACATCAATGGGATATTCCACCTGAAATAAATCATTAGAGACTACCATCAAATAAATAATTAGGAAAAATAATTGGCATGAGATGACCACTAGGGCTCTTGAGGCAAAATTATTGGGGCAATCTTAATGCAATATTCTAGATAGCTTTTTTAAATGAAATATATATAAAATAGCACATCGATCATTATGGTAGGTACAAAGTTCAGTGGCCACAAGATAGATCATATATCGATCCAGATAATTATCAAGTATTTATTTAATTAATTTGTTTTGAAAATGACCTAATTGGCCCATATTGATAGTCTATCTAAGATTACGAGGAGCTTCTCGTTACCAAGTCAAACTTGGATTCATGTTCTAAATAGTAGGTTTAATTTTGAGTGTAATAAGATGATGATTTAGTGTGCTAATCATAATTAACACATCCACTTCATGAAGATTGGTTGGATGTCAAGTTATCTCTTTCGTGATCTTTAATGTCTCGAATAGAAAGATAGAGACCTCTAAGCTATTCTTTATTCTAATAACAAGGCATCTGAGATTACTTGTTTGACGACGCTTCATCAAGACACATTCACCCTTCTGAAAAAGAAAATTCCTTCTACAAGTAAGTTTGACGACGCTTCATCAAGACACATTCACCCTTCGATGGTTACTTGAAAGAGGAAATTGGAGGAGTAAATTTAAAATGGTAAGCAAACAAAGCCAAGCTACTAGCCATTGGTTTACTTGATTTCTCAAGTACTATATCACGCCACCCTCCCACAGTGTGTTTTTCTCTTGATTCTATATTATAATGAGTTGCTGGTCACTTTCTTGGCTAAAACTGGCTAAAGGACGGCTTTTGTAGGCAAATTATTAGATTACGTGAGAGCTTAAGTCTCCAAGGGCAAGACTAGCTTACTTAAAAACCTATTTCCTTCTCCCTTTCTGTACAATGTTTATAATAAAATGAACTCCAATAATCTTTAATTTTTTATATATAAAAAGCATGATTAGTTTATTGAGGGACATTAGGTTGCCGAAATTCAAGAGATATGATATGTTGGGGCCTAGAGGCATCCTTTTTACCAAATCTTTGATACATAATGCCTTAGGTCAACTAACTCGTTGGTAATTCAAACATGATTAGTTAAACTGAACTATGTCAAATTTTTTATTGACACAACGTAAGTAGTTAATTTGTTCTATTTTTTTTCGAATCACCACTTCCAATAAAATGTAATCTCTTGTACTAACCAGCAATTAATCTAAGCACAATGCTCCATGAATTACTGTTGTAGTGATTATCATGTGAATTTAGCGAAATTGTAACTCAACTAGTACTAGTATTCTCCGAATAAATGACAAATTTATTTTTATATTTTAAAAGTATTTTATTATTGGGTATTTTTAAAATATTTTGATGTGCTGATTTAAAAAATATTTTTAAAAAAATAAAAAAAAACATTATTTTAATGTATTTTCAAGCTAATTTGTAAAAATTCAAAATAATATTTAATTGTAGTATTAATTAACATGCGGGGAAAAAAAAAGAAAAAGAAGAAAAGAGGCGTACCCTGGATAGAAGGCATATCAAGGACTGCATTTGGTTTCTACCCACAGAGTCTCCAACAAAAGCCATAGACTTGCCTCTAACAATTTCAAGGAACTGAGCAGGATTAAAAACAGGTAGCTCACATCCATCTGGTCGCCATCTCCATTTCATGAACCCAGTATCGGGTCTTCCATATTTCATGCAATTTTGATGCTCATGTATTGCCCAGCATGTTGTGTTTGTGTAATACGGTGCATGAGGATTTGGTATCCATTCTCCTGTGAATATGTCACATTTCTGCTCACTTTCATTCTCATATATTGATCCATACTTCACAGCAACATAAGATGATATTGAGATTTGTGACTTGGAAAAGCTTTTCAACAAATATAGAGGGTACCCTAGCAAAGGGTAGCACAGAGGAAAAACTGTGAAAAGAACCAGGGTAAAGGTTACTGTTAGGGCTATTGTTGGTGTGTTTTTTCGTAGAGCATGGTGCTTTCTGCCAAAGGGAAGCTGATTCATGGCATAAACCTTCATTTTAGTGAGAGAAAAGGAGAAGGAGGGTGGGAGGTATTGGGATTGCAAGGGTTTGGAAAGAGACTGCCTTGCTCACCTATTTATCTATATTGTGGCTACCTAGTTTAAACAAGCTAGTACAGCTATAAATGTTCTTGCAAATTAATTCAATAATATTTAAGGCAAATTACCTTTTTAATCCCTGGAAGAATCTTATAACATGTATGAGATGCATGTTGTCGAGTAAAATATTAGCAATTGATAACTAAAATTAATGCATCTTTTAGGAAATTTTATTTTGTATCGTTCAATTTCTGGTGTGTTTTATATCCACATGAACTCTTTCTTTTTTTATTATCATTGTTATTATTAAATTGATAATTAAGTTAAAGGGATGTGCCCCTTCAAGCTAGCAAGGAAAAAAAAAGAGTTATAAATGATAATTAGGTAATTGACAGTGAGCATTAGGTAAAACACCTTGTGGATCAAAATTCAAGCCCACAACATTATGCTGTGGCTAGCCTTGTTGGGAGTGCTTAACTTCCTTAATCGTCAAATTATAAGATGATAATTATAAGTTCCAAAATGAACAAATAAAAGAAAAGAAATATATAGTTTGCTGGTGGGTCTTTGTTGTACTCTTTGACTTGTTTTGTTTCTTAAAGACATTAAAATCTTGAATCCCAAGTTTCAAGTGAACTCTCCGAAGAAAAATGATCAGATGTAACGTACATGCAAGTAATCAAGTGATGAGCAAGTCAAAAAAGAATATATTTTTAATATAGTATTAGTTATTTTTTAAAATATTTTTTATTTTAAAATACATTAAAATAATATTTTTTTTTATTTTTAAAAAATTATTTTTGATATCAGAACATATCTAAAAACATAAAAAAATTTAATTAAAAAAAAAAATTAAAAAAAAAAAAACGCTTCGAAACACAATTCCAACCATACCATAATCAAATTGTTGAGGAGGTTCCTAATTCCTAAACATCACCAAATCCTGACTAATAAGGGCTTTGTTTATTTCAAAAAGCAATGACTAGGTAGGACAGTTGAGACCAAAACTAGAAAAGGGGAGTGGGAGTGGTTCTTTTAAGGATAACTAAGTTATATCTTCCGACCTCAAATTCTTTCAAATAACCATCCATGAAACAGTGTGTGTGTGTGTCACTCGAGATTAGATCATACCATGCTGGTTAATTCTGAGCATCATCGAAAAGATCAACGCCGTTAACGTGTAGCATTGCCATTTGGAGGAGAGCTTAAAACTAGGCTGGCAAGGACCAGATTCAAGTGATGGACTGTGCGATTAGGTAATTTATGCTACCTTGGGATGGGTATTTTCCTTTCGTTTGATTAATATTTGGGTTAGGTATCAATCTAATTATTAAACATTTTCATTGTCATTCACTTTAGATGCTCAACAGTTGAGTATACAACTTTTTCTTTCTTTCTTTTATCGTGCAAATGATGATATAGAAAGAATAGCTCTATCAGCTTCAAGAATAGCTCTCATGGCAGGAGAAGGGGCCAGCCACCTCTGGAATTTGTGAGGTTGAAAAGAGCCAATATAGCCGTGTATTTCATTTGCTTTGTGTTCATCGAATTAGCTTTTCTACAAGACAAGAAATGATATACTAATATTTTCTTTATTTAATTTGAAGGCCCAATAGCTTAAGATGTAGTTCGCGGTTTGATGGGATGAACTCGGTTTTTTAAAAACCTAAATCATGCTTTGAATTGATGGGTCACCAAATACAT
The DNA here is from genome assembly GCA_030145905.1 of Populus davidiana. Classification (NCBI taxonomy): domain Eukaryota; kingdom Viridiplantae; phylum Streptophyta; class Magnoliopsida; order Malpighiales; family Salicaceae; genus Populus; species Populus davidiana. The sequence continues at coordinate 2,595,195 of CM057792.1, read as the reverse complement.
CCTACTAAGTTTTATAGCTTTTATTTACATTAAAAATTACCCTAATTATACAAATTTATTACTAAGAATGACAAAAAGATAGCAGGTTTATGATAAATATGTCATATTCCATCAATTTATTTATATATATCTTCTCAATCTTGTTGTATGGTTTTGTTATATAATTATTTCCATGCCCTCAACTACTACTTTTAACATCTACTATGTTATGTACTTTAAAGAATATTTGGTATTATGATAGTTTAAATAACATACTGAATTTTTATTTATGAAGATCTACTTTAAATTTATTTTGTATATAAAAATTTATTTTACAATCATTTTAACAAAATATATATTTTTTAAAACTTATTTTTTAAAACCAAAGTATAAAAGCTCTATCAATACCAAAAACACATTTAATTATATTAGGGTACTTATTTGGAAAATGGTCTTTCAATACCTCCTAAAACAATTTACCCTTTTTAAATATATATTTTTTAATCTTTTCGAATAGATATGTTGGGATTTGGGAGTTATGGAAATTATGCAAAAAGGATTTTAGACCGTGAATTATATAAATAGTTAATTAAACTATGATTAGATTCGATCACCTACCGGCACACTCAATGTTTTTTATTTAATAATAAAAAATTCAAAGACACCTTAGAAAGGATTTTAGACCGTGTCTTTATTTTTTTCTTTCTTAAACTCTTGTTTTTTTGTAAGTTTTAAAGTAGTAAGGATATATATATATATATATATATGATTCAAAGTCGAGTCCATCCTTCTCCTTTTTGCATGGAAACCAAGCAAATACAATAAAAAAAAAAATTAGGTAGAAAAATAGGTGTCAGTGGAGGCAGATTTTGTACACAAATACACACACTCGCATTATATACACAAAATCTGTCTCTATACAAATCATCATGTCACTAGTTGGTATTACATGCCAATCATACTTGATGATTTTGACCTAATATGAATCCAAGAAATGTGGTTGGGTTTTCATTTTCATAATCACTGTGACGTTCGTCGGCCGATTATCTAGCCAGGTCAATGTCCAGCTCCATCTGTCAGGCTGTCGGCTTAACAGCAAGGAAATGAAGTGAAATTTCGAATCTTACATGAATTTATCTTATCTTTATATATTTCTCCAGCTTTTTCTCTGATGGGTTCTTACTCCTAATAATAGAGTTCTTTTGGCCCTCCTCTTCCACTCGATGCCCCTTGGCATCTCTGCTGTCTAGTTTAGGGGATATGGTTTTTATTTTTATTTTTTGTAGTTATTTGATTTCTTATATCATTTTGTATACCTAGACTCAATATTTAATGACCCAATAAAAAGTTCTCAACGTCATAAGATGCTTAACATATTTAAAAATACAACTGAAATCGTGTTTTTTTAAAATTTTAAAAAATATTATTTAAAAATAATTTTTTTATATTTTCAAATTGTTTTAATATAATAATATGAAAAATAATTTTTAAAAAATAAAAAAAATATTATTTTAATATATTTTTAAACAAAAAAATACTTATTATAATCACCATCATCCTCTTAATCTTAAAAGTCAACGAAAACATATTAAATTTTCAAAACACTTGTTAGCATTGCATACTGGGCTCTAAGGGCTAGATTACCGAAATTAGGTCCATCGATAATGATGATCCAAATCCAAAGAATTTGGATTAAATAGGAAGCCTAAAATGTGAGATAATTGCAGGGCCTCGGTTTCCTACTATTTCTGCCAATCCAAGAACCACAGCAATACAAGCTTCAGCTCAAGGCATCTTTCTCGGACCCAGATTCTTGTTGAAAAATTATGATTATACGAAATTGATGTTGAAAAAAATCCTTTGTCGTGGAACTCAAAAGGAATCCCTTGAGTTGTCCGGGTCGTTTTGCAATGTTCACTTCAACAAAGATTTGCATTAATTTATGTTGTCATATTAGCCTGCCTTTATGTGTGGATAGGCCATCCCGTGATGTCTTTATTGACAAGAAAATGAATGCAAGCATTGCATGGAATCCTACGGAAAAAAGCTAAATCATTTCCATCACTTTAGATTAAAGTATTGGCAAATTGCAGCAATGATCTTCACCAAAATCCCAATTAAATAGACTTTTGTGGTCACTCCTATGTCTAGTCTCTGTTCTAGGAAACAGTGGCCTTATTGTAGTTTTTCTTTGAGAAAAGAAACCTGTGAATGTATTCCACCTCTAGCCTGTCGTGTGGTCCTCTTGAAGAGAAAATTAGGCTTCTGTTAAGGAAGTAGCTAGGATTTACATTCAGTTTTAATAAGTCCTAGTACATAAGATTATTAGTTTATATTTTGCATGATTTTCTACATGAATATCTCCTCTGCTGAGATTATGTAAGGCTGTATAAAGCCAACCTTCTGCTTCAATAAAAATCATTGATTCTGATCCTGCATTATTGTCACTTTCCATAACAGTGTGGTATCAAAGCCTCTCTAATTAAATCAAAGCAGCAGTCTTTAAGTCTCTTTTGCAGCAGCAAAGAAATCTAACACCGGAAGGAAATCTACAACCAGTCATTTATCATTTTGATAGCCATTATGACCACTAGAGCATGTTGATGGAGAATTTCTTGAACTCTAAGGAATATTAGGGGTTGATAGAAAATGGCTATGTTGAGGCTGAAAGTGACATAAAGTAGACAGAAATACAATGAAAGAAGATTGATGAGTTAAAGCTAAAAGACATTAAAATGAAAAATTATTTTTTTTCAAGCCATAGATCGGACGATATTGGAAACCATCCTTGTAAAGGATACTTCCAAACAAATTTGGGAATCAATGAAAAAGAAGTATGAGGAAGCCTTTGAACTCGGGTGTATAATCTTTGAACTCGAACAAGAGTACTCAAACATAAGAAAAATCCCAAAACATGATGGAACAAAAGGTAAAGCAACTAAACTTGAGAGCAAATTATCAAGCAAAAAAAGATATTAAAATATGGTACGGTTCATTTTCTTGTTGGCAAGATGAATCTAACTATCGATATTTCTTGTAAATGTCCTTTTCAAATAATAAAAAATAAACCATAATCCAAAATTTAAAAGAAATTCTTGTAAATATTTCAAATAATCATAAATAAATCTAGATTAAAAAAACTAAATTGCGAGAATTATTTAACATTTAGAACTTTTTAATGAAAGAAACATAATTTAGGAATAAATTCTTAAATAATTATTGATAGATCATCACATGTAATATACAGGTTTTCATTAAAATCAAGAAAATTAAGAATAATTCAAGCTTTCATAATAATGGGACAATCACATATAATATGGTGGCATCCATGTTCATGCACATTATATAGAGGTCTCGTATTCATTAGAGAACATTAACACAAGTTTTAATTTCCTCCAACAACTCTATAATAGGAAAATTAGGAAGCCAAAGAAAGGCATCGGTGTTCTTCTCAAACCCTTCCACTTCTTCTTTCCCGCACCTCTCCTCATCTAATCCCTCTAATCACCAACTTTTAATTCTTACTGTACAACCATATATTCACTCTCATAATTTCTTCAACTTTGTGTTAGTCCCATTTTATAATGATTCTAAATTATTGTTTCTTAAGATGAGAATTAAAAAACAAGAATTGGTGGGATATCCTTATTGAAACTGAAACAATTGAAATAGAAAGCATTGTGTTTGAAAGAACAGAATTATAACGAACAAATTGGGATAATAAACCCTAAACTAAATTTTTCAGGCAGATTCGAGGCAGCCCGAGCCTCCTTGAGTGAATGTGATTTGCTTTGAAGGAATTTTCTGGCTCTCTGTTAATCCTCCCCTCCTATTTATTAACTAAATCTTACAAATTGAATTTGAATTCAAAAAGGAAACTGTCTAGCAGGAATCTTAGGCTGATTTGTATGTTGATCACTTCTCCTATATAAACGATCTCGTTGCCTATAACTGATGCTTCATTATTTGAGGGAAATAAAATACCATTGTCACATGTCAACCAGTGATGAAAGAGTCTCTTCCAGCATTCCACGTATGTCTCAAGTTCCATTCATGCATCCAAACCATTCACGTGTTAACCTTTTTTATTTTTTACAGGTTCTCTTGTCTCTCCACCACTGTGTCTTCTTCATTTTCAAAGCAGACTCTTCATTGTACCTCTTTTGGCAAAACAAAAGAAATTGACCACAAATACCAGGTATCTTACTGAACCACTGCAACGCCCCTCCCTTTAAAAAAACCTTGTTTGCCTGTCTTTTTTGCCTCTCTTGTGCTTTAGCTAAACTGAACTTGATTTCTGCGATTTGTTTTGTCATATATTGCAATTGTTCCTCTGCAGTTTGATTATTAGTAGACCCTGGAATATAATCCATAAGGCTTGGGGGGTGGGTAGCCATAGGTTGCTTCAAATGGAGTGCTTCTAAGGAAAGTATGATAACTGGTATTATAGCAGTACTCGACTATGGTCAACCAATTTGACCAAGTCTTGGGATTATCCCCCACACAACACCTCAAATATCCTTTCAGGGTTTGTTTGTTACCTTTGACTAACCATTAATTTGTGGGTGGTACGTCGTAGACATCAATAGCTTAACCCCTTGATCTTGGAACAACTCTCCCCATAATTTACTAATGAAAGTAGGATCCTTGTCAGTTACTATACTGTCTAGTAATCCATGAAGCTTTATTACATGTTGTGAAAACAAATTGGCTATTTTCATAGCACTATAAGGATGAGACACTGGAATAAAGTGAGCATATTTGGTAAACCTATCCACAACCACCAAAATTATTAAATGTTGGTTAGATTTCGGTAAACCTTCTATGAAATCCATGGATGTGAATGACCATGATATTTTATTTCCCTCAAACAACGAAGCATCAGTTATAGGTAATGACATCGTTTATATAGGAGAAGTGGTCAACATACAAATCAATCTAGAATTCTCGCCAGACAGTTTCCTTTTTGAATTCTAATTCTAATTCTAAGATTTAGTTAATAAATAGGAGGGGAGGATTAGCAGAGACAAGAAATTGCTTCAAAGCAAATCACATTCACCCAAGGAGGCTTAGGCTACCTCGAATACCTAGAAAATTTAGTTTAGGGATTATTATCTCAATTTTTTCTTTCTAATTTTGTTATTTCAAACTCATTACTTTCTATTTCAATTGTTTTAGATTCAATAAACACTACCAGAATTCTTATATTTACCGATGGAATTTTCCGTCGGTATTTATATTATCATTTTGTTGGTAATTAATTTACCGACAGGATCACAAACAAAAATGCTCAATCGATGAATCATTTGTCGGTTATAAAAAAATTATTATTACAGATGGATTAACTGACGAAAAAAGCCCGCTAAAAAAATTGATAAGAGTGAGAGCATGAGAGTTGAGATAAGAAGAAAGAAGGCCAAGAAACTCATTGAAGAGACATTCAAGATTGCAGATTCACCAAAGACCAAACTTATACTTTTTTAGTGCTTCTATTGGTCGTTATCATCATCTCAAATGTATAGTTGCACTATAAGTAATTAAAGGCATGTAAGTAGTGTAAATCATGTTTTGATGTTTAATTTTGGTGTTAATTAATTTGGTTCTACAAGTAATTTATGGACTAAATTTTTAGATGGTCAAATTTGAAACCTCTCAACCATACTCCTTCCCTAGCTCGACCTTCAAATTAAACTATATAAAAGTTGTTTCAACATAACCCACTCGACTTGGTAGGTTAAAGAAAATTTAGATGACTAGTAAAAACATGGTTTGTCTTTAAAAATATTTCAAAAGGACATCTTTTCTTAAAAAAATATTGAGATAAAGACGCATTAGATCAACCCCGGTCAACCTAAATTAACCCATTAAACTCATAACCTAGATCATGAACTCCATTGAGTTTAATAACTTTGTATTTTTTTTCTTAACTATTTATATTTATTATATGATGAAAAAAAAATAGACGCTTGTAAAACTGAACACCAACTCAATACTTGGATGTTTTTATAAGATTATGATAACCTCATGAAAAATAAATTAAAATAAATCATGAAGTCTAATTGTCAATAATTATGTTTTTTTCTAAAATTATTTTTTATTTAATAATATGATGAAAAAAATAGATGCTCAAAAAACTAAGCACCAACCGAATGTCGATATATTTTTCTAAGATCGCGATAACCATATAGAAAGTCAATCAAAATAAATCATGAAATCCAATTCATAATACTTCCACTTTTTAACCATTTTTTTCAATATGTTAGACCATTTTTTATTTAATAATCTAATAAGAAAAAGGTAGACAATGTTAAATAAATAGAAATTTTTATTTTTTAATAAATCCAATATGGAAATATGTAAATAACAAAATATATAAAAGAAATAAAAAGCAAAAGCAAAAGCAAAAAGAAAAAGAAAAAAAAAACATGTTATTATTTCAATGAACGGTAACATGTGAGGAGAGGACAATAATTTCCCCACCTCAATTAATTCTTTTTTAAAATCATTTTTTATTTAATAGTATGTTAGATCATTTTTTATTTAATAATATGGTAGAAAAGGTAGATAATCATAAAATTGAGCATCAACCAAATATCATGATATTTTTCTGAAATCATGATAACCCTATCTAATAAAATAAAATAAATAACAAAGTTCAATTCTCAATAAACCAATATGAAAATAAAAAAATGTAAAAGAAAGAAAAAGAAAAGGCAAAAGCAAAAAGAAAAAAAAAACATGTTATTGTTCCAATAAACAGTAACATGTGAGGAGAGGACAATAATCTCCCCTCCTCAATGAATTCTTTTTTAAAATTATTTTTAATTTAACAATATTTTATATTAGTTTTTATTTAATAATATGGTAGAAAAAATAGATGATTGTAAAACTAAGCATCAACCACATATCAGGAAGTTTTTCTGAAATCATGATAACCCCCCGTATAAAAAAAATAACAAAATTGAATTCTCAATAAACCCAATATAAAAAAATAAAAATAAAAAAAATGTAAAGGAAAAAAAAGGAAAAAGGAAAAAAAAAAAATGTTACGGGTCTAATGAATAGTAACATGTGAGAGAGAAACAATAATTTAACAATAATTTCCCCTCCTCAATTAATTTCTTCTTTTTTAATTATTTTTTATTTAACAATATGTTATATTATTTTTTATTTAATAATTTGATAGAAAAAAGTAGATGATTGTAAATCTGAATACAACCAAATACCAAAATACTTTTTCAAGATCATGATAACCCTATATAAAAAAAATAACAAAGTTCAATTCTCAATAAATTCAATATAAAAATATAAAAAAAAGGAAAAAAAATGCTGCTTTTCTAATGAATAGTAACATGTGAGGAGGGAAACAATAATTTCCCCTCCTCGATGAATTTTTTTTTTAAAAAAAAACCATTAAGCTAATGGCATGCCTCCATTAGCAAACACCCTGTGGAGGTCAAACCGAATGATTTTACCTTTTTCCTCTTTAGAACTTGAAATTTCATTGTCTTGGCTTTGCACATTAATGATTAGACCGTCCCTTCCGCCATGCTCATGCCTAATTTTTAGTACGAAAATGCATACCCCATTAAGGCTGTATTTTTACTTTTATTTTTTAAAAAAGGTATTTTTCATATTTTTTTAATTATTTTTTTTAATAATTTTAAATCATTGTAATATTCTAATATAAAAAATATTATTTTAATATATTTTTAAATAAAAAATACTTCTCACAAACTCGATTAAATAAATGTTATAAATGATTATAAATAAATGATAAATGATTTATTGACAAAACAAATCATATTATTTCCGTACAAATATGAAGTACAAATTTGTAAATGATAAGCATGAGTCCCATAAATTTTAAACGATAGGCTTCCCATGAAAGAAGTAATTGCCAAATATAAGAATTTGAATAGATATTCATTTAGTTCCTTTATTTTTAGCAAATTAATTAGCTAGCCATTCTCATTTAAGTATTTCACTATTGCATTCCAATTATTATTTTTTACTTTCTGTTTAGTAACTTATTTCTTCAAATACCCTTTAATTTGACTATATATATATATATATATATAAACTGAAAGAGAAGAAGCCTGGAGCTAGTTTGATCATTTCCTAAAAAACTAATTAACAGAGCTTTAAAAGATGAATCTGGTATAAGAAATCAAGGAGTTAAGTCTGAGATTAGAGGACCTAAGTTATCAATCACTGAAAATATAGGGACTAAATTTAAACGTATAGGAGTTTGGCTATTTAAGTATTTGGAATTTTGGTGTTGTGTCTCCGCCAGTTACATGCATCACTCTCACTTTTTTCGTCTCCTTCACTCCCACTAATTAGCCCCTCTCTCAAGTGCCGCCACCATTCACTCCTTGACTTTAGTCCTTCCCTCGCAATAGAATTTCCTGCTAATTTCTTGATTTTCCTACATAATTTACTTGCCTACAAGTTATATATACCTTCTTGCTAGTGATTCCTCAAGGTAGTCAGTCTCCTTGCATTTTTGTGCTTATTGATCCTTTTCGTTCTTTAGTAATTAACAAGAAGTTTCAAGTAGCTAGCTAGCACGGTGGCCATGGTGATGATGGGACTAAGGAGGCTGGTGATGATCTTGAATTCCAAGATAAGGTTCTTGAAGATGAAGAAGGGTTATGATAAGATTGAGAAGAGTGAGAGCATGAGAGTTGAGGTGAGAAGCAGGAAGGCCAGGAAGCTCATTGAGGAGACATTAAAAATTGCTGATTCGCCAAACACCAAGACTTGTGCTTTTTGATGATCACTACTGTTCTTGAGTTTCTCTTCTCATGTGTTGAATTGCTACAGTGTGTGTGTCATGGTTTTGTTTCTTAATTGTTAATTAAGCATGTTTTTATTGAAAATATTTAATTAGTTGTCACATAATTACCTCCTTTTGTCCTCTTTATTTCCGTGGCTAAGCTGCTGGGTCATGGATACAATACCATAACTCCATTCCCTTAATCTTCCTAGTGTCGAGCATGCTTGCGATCTGCATCATTTTTTACCTTATCGAATAATGAAGATATGGCTTAATCAATTAAAATTGTTGATAATGATTGTGGTGTTACTTTTTCCTAGCAACTTTGAAATTGCATTTACTTGTAACAATACATACCATGAACATAGTTATTAAACTTAATTTAATAATTAACTCAATACAAGGTTGAGTAACAGATCGAATTAATTAATCTAAATTAACATAAAAAAATTTAAAAACAGTTATAATATCATTTTAAAAAATTATATATTATATTTTAAAAAAAATCATTAACTTTTAACTGAATCATGATTCAATCTAGATTTATAAAACACAACTCACGTAGATTCTTGGATTGACCCGCTAAAGTGGAACACAAGGATGAATTTCATTGACATAATGATTCGTGTGTGTTTTTTAAAGCTTTTTTAATGGTGTTTTTTCTAATAGTTAACATCTCTCATCCTTAAATTAGTAATTCGCACAATAAAAAACTATATCTACTTCTCCACAGAGCGATTAAGGATACATATACATGAGAAGATTATATCTCAGCACTTTACTTGAGGTTTTAGCCATATAGTAATTAATTAAAAATACGCTAGCTCTGACAAGGTTAAGCTAATTATGATCAATTTCAGTCCTCCTAATTAATTTAGTGTTTGGAAATATGACGTAAATTAGATTTTTAAAAATAAATTGTGTAACATAAAAAAAATATATTTTTTTTTATATCATTTTGATGTGCTGATATTAAAAAAAATAAAAAATAAAAAAAAATTATTTTAATATATTTTTAAACAAAAAGCATTTTAAACTATCATTACTACCATAATTCCAAATAAAAAATAAACTTGGCGTCATCTAATGGGTCAAGGTCTTGGCTGAGGTTAAATTTCTCAATAAATATAGGAGAATTAAGTTATTAAAAAAACTGTTTGATTTTTTTAAGAAAATAATTCAAAACCATATTATTTAGACATTTTAAAAATAAATTAACCTGTTTAACTCAACTATGTCAAGTTTAATAACCATGATTTCAATTCACAAATAGCAACTTAAATTACCCTGCCATCTATAATCTCAATGATATAAATTCCCAAATCCCCTAGAGGAACTTTTATTTTATTGCAGGAATATTAAAACAAACTACATGTAAAAAGGATATAAAAAAAAAAAAAAAACTTACCATCTAACTTGAAACTCTAACTAATATTTAAAAGTTAAAAATAAAAATAAAATATCGGTTACATAATTTAAAAGTTATGGAAGTCATACTAGTATACCACCAAGTTAGGAAAAAGATCTAAGCCAGATGTCGTGCAAGCACGCAGGAAAAAATTGTTGGACAACTGACATGGTCACAAGGTATATTAGTATTGGATGTATTACAAGTCGTATGTTAATGAAATTTTTTTATATATTCTTCCAAAATATGATAGAAGGGATGTCATGGACTGAGTTTTTCTTGAAAAGCATATAGTATTGGCGACTAATATAAAATTATTCATCTAAATAGAACATCGACCCAGATAAGCTAAGGTCCTCTATATACTGATACGCCCACCTCTCAAGTTAATGGTTTTCAAGAAAGAAACCCTTTGTCCTGTTTGAGTTTCAAAACACAGTGGGATGGTATCTGGACTTGGTATGGGATCATTTCACAGCTACAATATTCTTTCAAGGGGCTGTCAATAGTATATGTAAAAATCCTGCAACCAAAAAATCTATATCTGGAATTCGCCTTCTGTTAGGACAAAAAAAGTATATGCAGAAAAAACGTAGAAGACAAGGACCTTTGGCTGCGAAGATGTTCTGTCACGCGTTTGTTTACGAGGCTGGGGCTAACAACCGTATTTTTCAAGGACTTTTATATCTACTAAATTCTCAATACTTTTACTAAACTGTGTGTAGTTTGGTAAAATATCCATGATATATCTTATAAGCTTAATAATAAAGTTATTGAACTTGGTTTGAACATGTAACTTAAGCCGGGTTTTACTTCCAACTATTTTGGACATTAACTTAAATAAACTTGAGATACATAAGGTTGATATACAACCTGGTTAATCCAATCCAATCAAATCTAAATATAATATAATCAAATCAACTTCAAAAAATTAAAACAAGGTTATTTTCGAATAAAATAATAGACCTAATCAGATGCAAGTTAACTTAACAACATGGTGACTCATGCCTTAAACCAAGTCTAACCTCGAGCATTTTCTAACAACTAAGCCTAACATTCAAACGAGACAAAACATAGAAAGTTGGTGATGGTGTGGAACTTGTTCGGGCATTATAATCAAGAATTGGAGGTGGATGCATCATGCATTTGAGGATCACATTATTGAGTATTTATCTTCAAAAGTCATTCATTTTCATTTTCCACAAAATTTAGAAAGAAAAGAATGTCCACATAACATGGTTTATGGGACTGCAAAAAGGGTTTGAGAAACAAATTAGGTGTTTTAACAAAATCCAATGGTTTTGCTCATTTGGTGTCTCTCTTGACACGGTGGTTAGAATATTCTTCATGAACAATATTATATTTGTCACATATTGTTATGAGCAAGAAAAGTGTGTGATGTTGTAAATTCGAAAGAAATATTATGCGATGAAGCATATGAGGTGATGAATTGTATTTTACTATTTTATTCAATTTTTTTGAGCCACAAATACTCTTCTTCTTTTTTCTTGGCGCATTATATGTACTTGAGAGATGGAAAGATTGACTTAAGATGTAGTCAGTTTTAAGTAATGAAACTAACCTTAAAAAAACCATGAGATTGTCACCATGCCTCAGTAAATGTATTTGGAATGAAGTGAAATTGAACATGCACTTCACCAAGTTTCCTTCATGATTAGTATATATTATACAAGTATATATTATATTTCAGAAACTAGGCATGGAACAAGAAAATATAATATTACCTTGTAATTCCATTATCCCGCCTATCCATCCAGTGCAAGGTTGTCGGAGCTAGGGATATACTTGCCTTTCAAATGTTTCCATTGTATACAATAAGGGAGGTGAAGGTGAAGATTTCTGCAATGACTAATTAGTTTGGACTGGATAGGGTTTCCCATGAACATGATGTGTTAGAGAATCATCCCACTCGAAGAGCATCGCCACAGAGAAGAGGCAATAATTCATCTTGATGTCACTCCCTTGCTTCGAGATCCAGAATTGAGGTTTTGGTTGGTAATCGAAATCATCATTGGACCATCCAGGAAGGTAACATGACATTAGTTACAGAGAAGGAAACATTTTTTGTGGCACGATGATGAATGGTAACGACATGCCAGACCCTGAGGTTGTCAATTACATGTCAAGAATTGGTATTAGTGTAGACGTACCCTCCAAGAAGGTTCTGGTGAGTGTAAACACAATGCTGAAGAGAAGCATATTAACGGTTGTGATGATAAAGCATTTGAAGATCCTTGCAGTGAGTGCATATCCATGGTGACAAAGGAGGGTCCAGGCAGTAGGAATGGATACATCGAGTCTCGCACAGATGACATCTAATGAGTAGATCCTCAGGTTCCCGACTACGGCATTCACAACACACTGACCCAAATGAGGGCTGTTCAAAAATTAAAAACTAACAATTGAGAATCATATCCAAACAAGAATTCGTCTAAGAACGAAAATGAATACCTACAAAATCTTCAGAAGACTAAGATATTCAAGACCTAATAAACAGATACTTCTACAATAGAAACCTGTTCATGCAAAACACTAACAATTGTTGCCTAAACGTTTAATCATTCTACACAACTAAACTTCGAAAAGTTTTTCTTTCGCTTCCAGTATAGATATTGTAAAGAAAAATTCAACAAATGGAGATTCTTAAATGCAGAGCCTTGGTAACGGTTTCAATCAGAGTACACATAGCTCTATATACAAGTCAATCATTTTCTCATGTACAAGATATGGTAATTCAAATTCGGCATAATAGAATAATAGGCATTCATAGATTCTATGTATTTTTAATCTCCATTTCACTTGACAATGAATTATCAAATCTTATACACTTGCAATTCATAAGAGTTTAAATTTGTGAAATCATCAGGCTCTGAAGGCAACATCATTTTATCTACCGCAAAGCTAAAGTTTCTATATGATTATCATGGAAAAAATTCGACATGACTAAGCATCTACACTCATGAACCCAAGGAAATGAAATGAGAATTCAGCGTTTTAATTTTTAGCAGCTTAGATGATTTATCTAGGCTTAACCCCCATTCGGCACTATGGAGTAAGAGGGTTTAGGAATCTGACACAGCCTGACTGTATTTTAGTCCAGTAAGCGTGGAATTACAACGCTAAAATGCAAGAAATTTGTGATGCTTCAGAATTAACAACGGCAACTGATTGGAGTATTGGGACATGTATGTCATCATGACCAAGTACAACAGCATAGTAATTATCCTGATTAAGAATTGACTAATAAGCTGAACGTCAAACATGCAAACACTTACCTCAGCACCAAATTTATTTTGTTCTTGAAGCATACTAAAGAAAACATCTACTGTTGATGAGGCATGCGGTATAGTCTGAGAATAAATTTTTTGATCAGAGGTGGCTGCATCCTCCACCTTTGTTATGATTGAAAAACCAGCCTTGCACAGAGGACAGGTTGAAATTCTTCTCCTGGAAGCCTAAATGAAACATCACCATCAGCAGCAGAAGTAAAATTTTCAACCATAACCCTCCGAAGGGTCAAACACATCAAGGTAGAGAAATGGAAAAGTTATCAATTGGCACCTGAATTCTATCAATCCAAAAAATCTCACTGCAAAGAACAAGTAAACCCAAAGATGCTTGAGACAGTTAATAAACATAATTCATTATCCTTTTCATTTCAGGGGGGGATTATTAATTTGGGCAACCTATACTTTCAGATGACAAAGGCAACCCTTGAAAAGCAACTCGCAAGAAGAATGTGTGAAAATTGGATTTGGCAAGAAAATTGAGGTACAAACTACAAACATGACAGGATAGCAAAGTGTTTGGTCCATTATAAGTGTCACAAATCACAACTCAATGAATCAAATGTTTTTATACGACATTTAAACAAGTTTATTAATGGAAACAGAATGTAGTAATTATACAGGAAGAAAATGCATACCATGTGATCAGCCCATTCTTGAATGCATGAATAACAAAATCGATGACCACATGGCAACACACCTCTGGTTGAACTAAATTCTGTCCAACATATAACACATGATAACTCTGCTGGAGCAGGTAATCTGGCTACAGATTCAAACTGATCCATATCTTTAACCTTTGCATTTAAATTCTCAGCAGCAGAGCCAGAGCTATCTGCTATTTCTGATGCAGTCAGTGCACCCTCAGGACAAGAATTTGAATACTCAGAAACAGGTAAGTGATTCCAATGTGTTCCCTCTTCAATGTCATCCAAAGACTCAACTGCTGAACCCCTATTATTAATCACAGCAACATCAGATGTTACTTCAGCTTCAAATATATCAAGTTTCCTTTTGCGACCTGTACGTTTAGCTGTTGATTTACTGTTATTGTTCTTATAAAGTCTAACTGGATGCCACTCTTGGTCAGAATCAGAAAGCACAGTTTCCAAATTGTCTCTGGCAACATTTTTCTTCATAAGCCTTCGACCTTTACGAGAAGGTTCAGCCAAAGTGCTTCCAGTATTGCTAGAAGTATTCCTCCTTCCTCTCACGAAATGCATATTAGGCACAATATCTGACTCTTCATGTCTTGAAGAATTATAACTTGAACCTCCATGCTATTAAAACGAAAAACGAGAGAAATTTTTGTTCAGTAAATCAAATGTTTCCTTTTGAGAAAGGAACAATCAAACAAATAGTCTAACAGAAAAAAGCTCATAAAAACATATAAATTGTTTTCGATACAATAAAATCATTAAAAAAAAAAAACAAAACAAACAATGATCCTTAGCAGACAAAAAGAGAACGTGACTGTGGACTGCATACAGGAACAGGAAATAACAGGCACATGCTTACAGAAGACAAGGTGCATAGACAATGAAGAAAGCTACATTGTCCCACATAAAACCAACAAGACTGTCCATGCCGCATGTAGTCCGGACCATAAGACAGGATTTTAAAGTTTTTCTAGATAGACTTCTTATCTTGCAGAATTTGATTGTGCCCTGAATGACACCCTACTCTAAAAGCAGTTGGCTTCAGATCAACAGGATTACTTTAGTATCTGGCTACCTCATTTTTCAGTTGATCTATTTAAGCTTACAATGTTCTACTTGATCTCTATATGGATCATTTTTTCATTCCTCTTTATCACTTAAATCATGTACAATTTGTTTTGGGGAAAAAAGAGATATCAATGCCCTAGGGCATAGATTTTAGAAGTTTCCAAGGCTAGAATTTCATATTCAGCTCAATTACACAAAGTTGTCAAGACATTAACGGAAAAGAGAGCCAAGCACATCAAGAAAACTACTGCAATAGGAACAAGTTCAACGGATGGATCTGGATGAGTACATGAAGCAGGGAGAATTTTGATTGAATTCATTACCTCCAATCCAACTAGCCCAGAAAAAGTTGGGTCCTGAAAACAGCATCTGCTACTTGAACAGTTTTCCTGCTTCGAAGGTTTTTTTGCCTTTTTGAGCTTTGATTTACATAAATTACTGTTGTTTTTCCCAACATCAGGAACCAAACTCTGCAGTTAAATTATGTAGTAAATAAGTGCTGATTGTTTGATTCTCAAATCACTAAATAGACCTGCCCAAATCATTCACTGAAAAATAAAGGCTTGTATTAATGCATTGGAAGTTAGAAGAATGGATAATATTCCCATGTGTGTGTTATCTATAAATAACATGCTAACACAAAAAGGATAGCAGAACTCTTCTTTGGAAAGTCAAACCATAAAGGACAAAGAAAGCTAGCATTTCAGTTATGTTATGTTCAATCTTGAATAATAGCCAAAATTATAGATAAGACAAAATGAAATTGAAGGGCCAAAATTATAGGAGACTCTACTTTTGAACACGAAATGAGGACCATAAGCGTAAGCCTAATGCTAGGATTTCAATCTGGGTGTTCCTTCTGCAAACAAACTGTTGCTACCACACTCAAAATGCAAATATATATATATATATAGAAAAAGAAAGTATGAGATACACTGCTAGTGCACCTTCTTGAAAGGTCAGGGTTCGAGGAGCTTTCTGTAGAGCTTTTACTGAAACTCAAACTTTCTAACTTGATACAAAAAGAATCACTCCTTTTCATATCATGGTTTTCCTTTTCAACTGATTCGATTTCTCTATTAATTTAACTTGCTTAACTTGTCTTTATTTATGTTTCTCAAGAACAGTTTGTTATGCACATCTGTGATGCATATGCTTAGATGCATAAACTGAAATAGTAAGTATAATGGCAAATCAATTGATTACTTAACATGCATCATTTATCAGAAAAATATGCAATTAGCTCCACAATTTGTGTGTCTGTGTGTGCACGTGCGTGCCAGAGAGAAAGAGAAAGGTTTACCTTTACATCATTCAACAAAAAGGAATCTCTCCATGCTGCAAGGCCAGAATCTTCACAATCCACATCAACTATTCGTCTTTCAGAGTCCTCACAATTGTTGGATTTGTCAGACAACGGTTTTCTCTTCTTATTCAAGAACCCAAGTTTATCAACGTTTGGGACGTCCAAGACTAAAGGCCCCACTTCTTGTCCACTGCAAAGAACAAAAAACTGTTAGCATAAGGTCAAAAGCATTTTATAAACGCTAATTGAACATGCAGGAATCCATGATTACTAAAAAGAATGAAAAAATCTCAGTAATAACAAGAACGTGTTGTGCCTTAAAATAGCGATGCTTAGCCATAGCCATACCTTTCCAACATGTAAGGATACTCCGGAACACGCTTTCCTTGCTTAACACATTCTTCGACCCATCGATGATTGACAACAAGAGTATCAAACTTGCTGGCTAGCTCATATTTCCTCCCTTCAAATTTCCAACATACCTAATAATATCATCCAAATGATTAAAATAAAATAAATCACCAAACTATTAGGTTAAACCTAATTCATGATCACTAGAGTTTACCAAATGTGTAGTGGAATTTGACATTGCACCAACATAACTCGCACCAGATTGAGAGATGAGCTTAATTAGGTTAAACCTCTCGGAGCCATGGTAACCGCTAACAGTTGCCACCACAGATTCCATACCTCTTCAATACTCCTATCATCGATCAAAAATCACAAAATCTATGAAATTGAAACACTAACACTAATAGCGATTTAGTGAAAACCTAAAAAAGAAAATATACAGATTTCAACTACAAACAAAACAGTAATCAAGCTCTTAATTACACGTTATAGCTTCATTAGCTCCAAATTGAAAGGATAAAGCATGTAAAAATCGAAAGAGAGATTTCACCGTTTCGGTTAGAGAGGAGATAGCGTTGAGACTAATCGTTTATGTCTTCTATTTCATTTGCAGAGAGACAGGGGGAGAGGGAGAGGGAGAGGGGAGTGGTTTCGCTTGCCGGGAAATGAAAATTTTGAATTCTTACGACCTGCGCCTTTGATGGGCTGAGTCTGATTGGGCCTTATAAAAAAGACAGATGTTCCATTTCCTTTTTCCTTTTTTTTTTTTTTTTTACCGGTTTAGCGTCAGAGTTAATGAATCCTTTTTAAAATATAAAAATTAAATTTATTTTTTAATCAGGTTGTATTGTATCTTTCTTTGCATTATAAGAAAACTAAAATGTTCTATAGAAAAAATGGTTCATATAAAATAGTTTATAGTAAATTTTTAAACTTTATTTAATTACTGAAAAATAATTTTAATTTATAAAATTTAATAAAAAAAAATTATAAATAATAATTTAATTACAATATCATCTATCTATTTTAATTATGGACTCCATCTCATCTCTTCCACCACCATCTTTTTGTTTTTATAATGATTATAATCATCTCACCACCACCTCTTCTTTTATCATTGTTATCTCACTATTATTATTGTTATTAAAAAAATATTTTACATGAAACATTTTTCAATTCAAATATTTTAAGCGAAACAAACTACATCTACTAGTAGATGTATTTGTTTGTATCTTTTATTTTTTTAACTTCAAAGTCTTGTTTGAGAGTATAGTAGAAATTTTTCAAAGTATTTTTTATTTAGAAATGCATCAAATAATATTTGTTTTATTTTTAAAATTTATTTTTAATATCAACACATCAAAACAATCCAAAAATAATAAAATTTAATTTAATTTGAAGCTAAATTTTTATTTTTATTTTCAAAATCATGGTTGAAATGAAATAATAAACGTTAACTAAATAAAAATATGATATAGACTTGTTTAAGGGGAATCTTCTTTGTTGAATGGTGGTGGTTGAAACTTCTAATGTGTCTGTTTAAATCCTAAAAATTAGAGTTTTCTAATTGAAAATTTATAAATTTTAATTTGATCTTTGTTGTTTTAATTTTTGCATATACACACTCAATTGACCTGAAATTTTTTTAATTTTTTTCTAATTGAAAATTTATAAATTTTAATTTGATCTTTGTTGTTTTAATTTTTACATATACACACTCAATTGACCTGAAATTTTTTTAATTTTTTTAATCTCACCTCTAGAAACCTTGATAGAACTCATTTGATTTAAACACCTTTTTTAAATTGGTATTTGGTTTTTAATTTGTTCAATTTTATCCTCATCAACCATAAAACTTCCAATTTCTTCCAAATTAACCACTGATTTTGATTTATTTTAGTTCTCAAACTTGCGCATTTGTTGCACTTTGATTTTTTGTTTTGAATTTTTTCAATTTGACCCTTAATTGACCCCTACACTTGATTTTCTTGCAATTTTAACCCTAATTTCATTTTATTAAGCTTGTAAAAAATAAATTTGGTCCTTTAAAATTCTAATCTTCTCAATTAAGTCTAAAATAGGCTTTCAAGTTTAATTTATCACCAATTAAATCCTTAATAAAATTAATTTAACCCATTAGAAATCTAATTAAGTCCTTACATTTAATTAAATTATTTTTTAAATCAAATTATTTTTTACGAGTCATCCAGGTTGCTTTAAAACTTGAATGTCTGTTCTATATTTTTATGTTTTGTTTTTTTTATTTTAGGACTTGCCAAGCAAATTAAGTCACATCAAGATAGTTTTCAAATGATTTAATTGGAAATCTAGACTTTACAAGGACTTTAACAAGGAATTATCAAGTTTGATTTGCCAGACCAGATTTAATAATAATATTAAAAAATTCTCTAGTAGTTTATGCTTAAATTTTTTTTAGTCCCTGTAATTCTCACATGCCATCCTAAAGTAAACTAGTTATCTAACTAATAATTCTCACATGCCATCCTATAAAGTAGCAAAAAACCTTTTGCCTTTTCCTTTGCAGAACAAAACCTTTTCCTATGAATTAAGGGAAACAGTACTGAACACCTCTAGACTGGCAATATCTACTGTTTATTTCCGCAATCAACAACATTTTCACTGATAAGTGAGCTAAAGCATAACTCAATAGAGAACAAAAATCAGATCAAGATCAAGGACCGATCTGATTTGAGCTAAAACCCCAATTGGGGTGATCTGATTTGAACAGTATAAAAAAATATAGGGACCAAATAAAATCTGAAAAAATAACTCTGAAGGGTTGTCCAAAAAGATTGCTCACTAATATAATAATAAGACTATGATTTTGTGAAAAAAAAAATTGGACTTTTAATGGTATCCAATGAAAAAATATCAAATTAATTTTTAGTCAACGAACTAAAAGTAAAATGTAGGGAAAACATTAAAAATAATAATTAAATAAAGCAAAACAATCAACGCACACGCCCATCCAAAAGAGGCATAGTCCACATGTTAGGCTTTTTTTTTTCTTTTTTGTTTCTGTATTAAAAGGAGGACAAGATGTTATTTGCTGATCCAATTTCATGCGACCGAAGAGTCTCTAGAAAGTCAGGCCACAATTTATTTTTTTCAAAAAATTAACCCAATTTGTTACCCTCATGCACCTTGTTAAATCTATCAATTACCTCAAATAACTCAAAAATAATTTAAAAAACCAAAATTAACTTGAAATAAAAAAAGCCTTTTAAAATATATCATTTCAAGCGAAGAAAAAAACAAAAAACACCCATGTAGATCTATCATTATCAAATGAAATTTGTTGATACCAAATCGGTGTGAGCAAAGATTTTCTATATAATTAGAATCTAACCATTTTCTCTTCCCTCTCTCAAAATAGTGACTGAAAAAAAAAAAATATTGTACCACAATTAAAATTTTAAAATATTGAGGGACCAAAAACTTATTATTTAAAAAGTAAGAGGATTGAAGTGAACTTTTCACCATATTTTTTAAATTGCATTCCTTTTTCTGTGCCCTTTTCGCTTTATTACTATGTCTTTGAATCTTGCTTTTTCTCGACAAATATGCTTAAACTAGCCATCATCTTGACCTTGCAAGGGCATAATTAAAAAAAAAAAAAAAAGGGACAAAACAAAATTAAGCATTATCACAAATCCACCATGCTTTGTGTCAGGGTTAACAATGATGTGGTGAGCAGTATTTTCACCATGTCTTTTAGTGATTGTTAATAATATATGATACAATAGTGATTTTTAAGTAATATAGAATTTTTATCAACCAATTACATACTTATTCACTAAATATATCTAAATCATTATAATCAAACCTACAAAATATCATTGTTTACTGTAGTAGTATTATATATATATATTTTTAATTTAACC
Source organism: Populus davidiana (assembly GCA_030145905.1). Taxonomy (NCBI): domain Eukaryota; kingdom Viridiplantae; phylum Streptophyta; class Magnoliopsida; order Malpighiales; family Salicaceae; genus Populus; species Populus davidiana. Next base: position 2,574,429 of record CM057792.1, on the reverse strand, counting down.
TTTCAACAACTGATTTTTTTTTAGTTTGTTTTTTCTAGTTTTATCCTTTAATATTTGGTTGTATTTTAAGAATTGTGCTTTATGATTTTTTTTTTATTTTTTTTTATGTTGGGTTATTTACTGATTTCATGGAATTAGTTTTTTTTCTTAAATTCAATTTTCAACAATATAGATGTTGGAAGTGAGGCTTCATAATTTTTTTTATTTGATTTCTATAAATTTATTTCAATCTCATGATCTAGGTCACAAGTTTAACATGTTAGATCGAGTTAACTCATGTTGTTTTTTTTTTGCCGTCTTTTCTAATTGATTTTTTTTATTTCATCTTTCAACATTGAGTTGGTTGAAAATTGAATCATTTAATTTTACTCGATTTGCTTTATATGAGATTATCTCGATCTCATAATCCGGGTCGTAGATTTGACAGGTTAACTCTCTTAATTTTTTTGTCATTTTTTAATTGAGTATTTTTTTAATTGGGATTTGTAACTTTTTTTATTTGCTTTATATGAGATTATCTCGATCTCAAGATTCAAGTTTCGAGTTTGACAGGTTAATCCAGATCAACTCAGTTTATTTGTTTGTTTTTTATTAATTGAATATATATATTCAATTTCACCATCCAAGAACTATATCTTTTTTCTTTCTCTTACTTGGTTTTTTTTAGTTTGATCTTTTAATATTAAATTATTTAAAAATTAAATTTTATAATTCTTTTTCAATTTTTTTTATATAATTATTTTCATGTTTTTTTTATATATATAATTTCAATCTTCAACATGATATATTAAAAGCATCATGATTATTTTTTTCATGTCTCCACTCCGCAATCGTCTTTTATTTGTTTATGTTAAGGAAAAGAAAGCAGACACTAAAGCCTTTTACAAGGAGATAGCAGCAATTTCTTTCTCTAATCAAAAGCGAGCCCTGAGCACACAAGTTGTTTTCAAAAAACCACAGCACTACCAAAGCTCACATTATTTTTTTCTGCAACAACTAATACCATAAAGACCACAATCCAACAACACTATATACAAAGAAATCCAATGCCATAGGCGCATCATTTGGTGTTTTCAGATTGTAATATACGAGGGGAGGGAGGGAGGAGATCTTATTCCCATTTTCTCTTGATTTTATGGGTGTGTCTGAAGTCGCATCTCAGCACCAAGCTTCCATCCATCCTTCTCAGAACAAAACTCTCCACCAACACATAGCAACCAAACTTTCTCCACCCATTTTCACTTCTGATCTCCACCGCTCTCTCCACCGTCTCATTTACATCTCCGCCATCGATCCATCCTCCTGCCTCTTGCACCCATTTCATTTTTTCAACAGTTGCAGCACTTACACCCACCCTAAACCCTCTCCCGCTGCTATTTCTGCTTGCAACTCTATACCATATAACCCCACCATGACTTACTCCACCGTCCCTTGTCGCTTCCATGCCAAAGACTAAATCCATTTCCCTTTGCACAATTACACTCACCATTATAGTACTTTCTGCTTCATTGTTGGCATTCTCACATGAATATATCTCCTTCCAATATTGCTCAAGAGTCATGCTGTATAACATTGTTCTCTTCATTTGCTCCCTTATCCTAGGCTCTTCTCTAACGAGCACAAAAGGGCAGTACCATCTCCCGACAGTCACACGAGTGGAACTCTTGGTAGACAATGGAAAGTCGAAGCTTGGAAGTTGTGATCGGAGAGGGACATCAAGACCTAAAGCTTCACTTAGTTGAAATCTGTAAGACCTTGAGCTTCTAACTTCCCAGCCCTTTTTTCTTAGAAATCTTGGAGGAAAACCATCTGGAGCAAGAGACTTAGAGAAGAAACTCTTTCCATGATGTCTATGAATCTTGAATTGCTGGTATATGTTTCTGTAATCAAATGGCTTCGGTTTTATGTCTTTTATGACACTCTTGAAGCACCATAAACCCATGTCCATCTCCCTTGAACATGTGCAAGCTTGCCTGCAAGTTATACAGCACTATTAAATGCTCAAATCAACTAGTTAATTAAGATTGTCTGATTTAGGAAAAAATATACAATGCTAGCTTTGCATTTAATTTTTTTGCATTTTTTTGTGTGTGTAGATTATGTACATATAAACGTTATTAATATTCAGAGAGGGAAATTGCATACCCTTTTTGTGAGCCCTTAGCTTTGATAACATAATAGCAATTAGAGGACAGAGGCTGATCAAGAACTGGGATAAACCAAGCCTTCTTAACTATAGTTTCTTCATGATCAGACGAGTGAACTACAGATAGTATCTTGTCTTGAGGGAATGGGAGCTTTTTAACTCTCCTGCTCTTACGAATACCCCAACAATACGTCTCCTGTGCTTCTGCTTCTTCATCAGTAATTACCAGGTAACCGGTGTATGGACCTTCAGGTGGCTCTCTTGAAAGAGCACTCGGGAAATTCCTGTACAAGGAAAGTGGCCTCGTCACATACATCTTTCTTCTCCCACAGTCGGTGCAATGAAAGTGTGAGCTAGATATAGCTGTTTGATGCCTTGTGTATTAAGGTATGAACAGTGGCTTTCATTATGTCATCACATCATATCAGCTGGTCATGCAATAGTAATTATAATTGGCAGGGATTTGCATGATTTTGTTAAAGACAGCATATCCAGTGAAGAAAAGAGAGCTTTATTGGTAAAGGCAGTTGCAATTAAAGATAAAATAAGATCAAAGCAAGGATACTGCTTTACTTTTTACCATCCACTTTCGCTGTGCAATACGTAATCGCATCCTTTTTTCTGGCTGCTGCATTAGAAGTTGAGTTAGATTTGATAAACAATAATTGTAGTTTTCAATATAGATGGATCTAATCCAGTGGATTCTTGTCAACTATAGTTATTATTATTAAAAAAAACCTGCAAAGGAATTTTTTTTATTCAGGTAGCTTCTTGCAGATGTTACTTTACAAGTTCGCTGGCTATGATGACTGTTTTTTTTTATATGTGATACTTTTTTAAAGTATTTTTAAATTAAAAATATATTAAAATAATTTTTTTAATTTTTTATATTACCATATCAAATAGTAAATTGAAAATTTACAATGTGCAACTGTCTATTGCCAAAGTAGCAGAACCGGTATGCTTCTCAATCATGCACCTCCCAAGAACTTTATTAAGCCTGTGCAGCCACAGCATAAAACATGTAAACCAAGAGAAAGAGAAGATGCTTGTACAGCAGCAGAAAAAACAAGCAGCTGCAGCTCACTCGAGTCAATATCTGAAAGACATGAGTTGGCTAAGAAGATGAACTTAACTAATGGAAAATAAACATTGGACACAAGTTTTCGACTGCCAATTACAAAGGGATTTTTCCATCTTTTGGTGTAAGAAAAAGTATACGAAGGGTTGGGAAATTCTTTTCAGTCAATAGGTAGGGAAACAACCGAATCAAGTGGCATCTTCAAAAGTATGGATCAAGCAAAATGACAAAATATGTGCTGGTTCTCACAGGGGTGATATGGAATGACCATTACCAAGGACCTATCCCGTGAGAGAAGGATCATTTGAATACTTTTCCTTTGTATTAGTTTGCAGGTTAGTACAAATCGCTCATATTTCTGTAAAGCAGAAGCATTCAAATCTCAATAATTTCAACATCATCAAATAATGGTTCCTTTTCCCTCTCTTTTAAGCTGAAAAATCACCTTATTGAGAACCCCGGGCCATGCCAGTTGTTCTTGGATAGGCAGGTTATGCATTTAGTTCGAGAAATGCCTTGATAATACCCATCATTTGTCCCCCTGGAAACCGTCCAAGGCATCCTCTTGCCGCCGCTATCTCACTAAGTTCACAAACTGAATCACCGCTGAAAGCTTTAAGCTGTTTGCTGCTTCTCTCCTTTCCCGCCTTCTCAGCTTCCACAAGGTCTTCACCAGCCTCAACAGTAGGAATAGGAAATGGATCAAGGGAAGTTTCCATGATGATGGACTCTCCACCCACGGCACCCACAAAATCTCTCAACCGGCACATCGAAAACGGAACTGGTTCAAAACTATGGTCTCCATATTCAACCGGCGTAGAGTGATCTCCAGTGACACAAATGAAATACTGAAACTTTCCGGTTGATTCTGCTTGCAAGAGGAGCTTGGCCAGCTGGCCAATAGTTCGATCTACAGCTTCCAATGCTTTAACTTTCAAAATGCTTGCCTTGTCATGGCCTGCATCATCTATTGCCTGAAATGCCAAATATCAAGTAAATCAACTACCAAGAAGACATTGAGAACTTCAAATCTAGGCATAGAGGTCAGGCATTCAACCTTTCAAACAATTTTCTATCCAGACCAGATAAGTCACAAGGGAACTAAATAAACTGGTAAACAGTGAGAGGGGAAGAAAGCCTCCCAGAAATAAATGATTCTTAGAGCCATCAATTTACCCTGTCAAGAAATGAAATGTGCTATTTTCCCAAACAACTTGCTGGAGTTGTCCTGAACTCTTACAGTCCAAGCTCAATCAGTCTCAAAGCTTTTGGGTGTTGAATCCTGGAAAGGATCCATCTCTAGAAAGTCCTTGGTCTGTAACATGACTATACAGCATCATATACCATTTTGGCCTAAAATGCAAGGAAGCTACCGATAGTATTTTCTATTTAACCATGATTACTACGAAAGCATTTATCAAAGAACATAAAAAGATGAGGAAGCTAGGTGAAACAATAAAAAACTCATTCTGCTACAAAAGGCAGCCTTTTCTAATCATGAAAAAGATAGAGATAATACACACAATGAGAAGGTTAAGACCTTAATGTGGAGAAACCCAAAGTCATAGCCATCTGGTCGTCCTGGTTTGTGCTCGTCCTCCCCTGGTACAAATACACTGGGAGAAGGCGCCAATGGAGCTGAGAGTGCATTAGCTATGACAGTTGCTTTGGAAGTCAAAAGTGTTCGATAATCTCCGGTTGCTCCAGGAGCTTCTAGAATATCAATATCTAGTGATAATCCCAAACCAGCAATAATTTTAGTGGGAGCTACCATGCATGCCCATAAACCATGTTTATCCTGAAAAGAAGGTACCTGAAAAATAATATGATAAGAAATATACTCAAATTTGTACTGCATAGAAAAATTAGTAAGAAAAATCTGATATGATACAACTCTTCATTAAAAATCTCAGCCCCTTATTCCTTTTCTACCCAGAACCGTTCAAATGAAGAACATTTAGATCTATCAAGTTTTATGGCAACTTCAAACCCTTAATTATTGCACAGAGACTGCAGCAGAATTATGAAATTTGTGAAGTTAAGAATGCAACAACAGTCCCACCTCTCTCATGCTGCAAGTGATATTTAGTGAAATTTTACTTCCCATACAATTTGTCATCCAAAAAATGACACATTCAAAATGAAAAGCCTAAATCAATACTTGAGTCATTTTGAAGTTCCTCAAGTTGGTACAGTTATTGTTCATCTTACAAGTAAATATAAAGGGAAATGGCACAGATGTTGTTTTCAAGCAATAAAGCAATTTCTACCTCTTGATCGCTAAAATGAATGAGAAGTTGAAATTTAATTTCCTAAGGTGCTCACTACCTTTCCTGGAAAAAATAGACATGATTCATAGAAGGATTGAGAAAACGCACCTCAATTCGAATGCCACATCCTCGTAAAAGGACCACATTGGCAATATTCTTACCTTCTGCTGCTCGTTTTGCATTTAGTGGGTGAGAAACCAGAATACGAGATATCTCCCTGGATAACTCATTAACAACTGCAGCTGTATGTCTTGCCTCGTCAGTGCTATCTAAGGCTTCAGCTTGAAGAAGTAAGCGGTTGTCCTTAAGTGGATCTGTTGCTGATATATTCCCACTCAGTTTTGGACCTTTCACCACTACTCCACATCTATGTTCTGTTGCATACCTGTATGAAGTGGTTTCTTGTTATTTTTCCATCCTGTGTTAGGACCTTGCCCTTCAACTGAGGGACCGAATGTTTCATAATCAAGGTTTCAGAGAGTTTTCAAGGATTTATACTAGACGGTTGGAGAAGAGCAATACAGCCAAAAAAGACAATTAGCCAATCACATCTGCTATTCTGAACTTGCTAATTTAGGCATGCTTTTTTTCTCTTTAAATCTTATCTTAGAGTAATTTAGAAGTTACCCATTTCAAACATGCACCCCCACTTAGCCAAACACTAATAATAATAATAATAAAAGGGGGGTAATTAGCATCTGTATAAGAAAAATTCGAACTTGAAAGTTCCAAAGAAACTTTTAAACAAAAAGAAAAAATGTGGATGCAATTTTCTAAATTAACAATTGAATAAATCCGTTCTCAAACACCTATATAAAGTAAACTTGGTAAAAGCTCCTTCACATCAGTGTGTTAATTTGATTTTGTGAGCTTGTTTACAGCCAACAAAACAAGGTTAACTCAAATTTTCAGTGACACGAAGAAACTTGCAACAAAGTTGTGAATGATCCATTCTAAGCAAGTTTGTCCAATCAACTTGTTTGAAAGTCCATATTTTTTCAGATAAAGAAGGATGGCTATGCCCCCCAAGAAAAAAAGGAAGGGTGGCTAGTTTAAATTTTCAGATTATCCAGTTTGAGCACATTCTTGTTGTCTTGATCAATCAATAAGTTACTGCATTTAAAAAGAATTTGCACCTGACTCTGACTTCATATTCTGGGAAAGACGGCAACCTCATTCCATCCAGAGCTGCACAGAGAATAGGCCCTTCTTCTTCAAAATGCCTATCAGCCCTTCTACTGGTGACTATTCCAGTTTTCTCATCTAACGTTGCAAAATTTGACTGCAGATAAAAAAGACAACAGAAATGCATTAAATGGGAAAACCAACAATGAGAAATTGTGGTTTCTCCAATGTTAAAATGTTTTTTGCAACAAATATAACTGGAAGCATAATATATGAATAGAAATAGCAAGGGATGGAAAGGGAAAAAAAACTGTTGAGTTATGTTAGAGCTGGAAAATTGTGTACTTCATGAACTGCAGGGCTTTTTCTACCCAGACAGTTCACATAACTCTTTGTATTAATATATAGATAAAACATAAGAGACTATTAGGGGGAAGAGATTCATTTTTAGCCCATAAAAGTGAGAAACAAAAGTTATAAAATGCTCTGACTCCCTGACATGCAGGAAAGTTTAATGTGGAGAGCACAATTATCCCATGAATAAATAAATAAAAAATAGCAAGATAATACAAGAATGTTCTTCCCTGATTTAGAAAGCATCACAAGAAAAAAAAGAAGGAAAAAGACATGGAATTAGCTTCAAGATCCTAAGCGCATATTTTCTAGTAATCATGTAAAATTTCTCTAGATAAAGACAAATCTACAAAGACCATCTTTGGCTGAAGTAGCATTCCACCCCTGATTGTAAGGTATTAAATATAGTTTCTGTGTTCAGCTGTGCATTTAGTACCACACCTAAATTCCTTTACAAATAAAGGTTCGTGAGTAAATGACAAAGTGCATTCTTGGAGTATAGAATATAATACCTGTATTTGCTATGACAACATTCCACATGCTTAATACAAGAACGAGACAGCGTTTAACAAGGGGGCAAGACCAATATAAAAATAAATCTTTCAAAAGTGGTTAAAGTACACACACACACTCACTTTGAATGCAATATCGCCAGAAGACATTGCCAATCCAGCACCCATGGACTCAAAAGCTCCTCGACCCCGATAGTACACTCTTGGGTCATAACCTAACAAGGAAAGGTGAGCAGTGTCACTTCCACAACCCAAGCCTACTTCAACAGGGTCCATAAGGCCATTAACTCCGCCGGATGCTATAGCATCTAAGTTAGGCACATTTGCTGCTTGCAAAGGAGTCTTGTAGCCAAGCCTCGGCAATGACACATCACCCAATCCATCAATCAGGATAAATGCCACTCTCCTCTTTGGCTGCTGAGGAGTAACCATACTTCTATATGTTATGTCTAATTCCGCCTCCTGGTTAAATTACAAGTTGCTGTCCATAAAAAAATGATAATTTTAATTATATGCTAACTCAAAGCAAAGCGTTCACGAGCTGAGCCAGGAGACAATTTAAAGCTACATCTTATACATACCGGACACTTGCCATATATCAGAACTAAGTCATGTTCCTTAAAATTTACCCATTTCAGTTTTGGCATGCAATTCAATGCTAAATTCACATAGAGATTAAAATTATAAACTCAAAAGCCAGTGACTTTAATGAGTAAAACTAACGTTTATTTTAAGCACACAATGTAATATACATATTAATTCGATCTTGTTGCTTTCCAAAACAAAAATCTACAATAACTCAATATGACAGATCCTGATTTCTTCAAATTGAGAGCAAATAACAAAATGGGTTTCTTTCATCATATCTAAAACACAGTAACAAACACCAGAACAAGCTAAAAACAATCAGAGAATATCCCACAAAGGAATAATCAACCAAGAAAGAAACAAAAATCAAGTGCTTCAATACCTTCGATTCTAACCAACCAAAAAAAAAAAATACTTTCAATGATAATTCAATGAAATCTTAAGAAATTAAGAATTGCATGTTAAACAAAGAACAGAAACAAGAACAATTAAAAGAATCAATAGCTGCATGATCATATAACCCTTACCTCAAAAGACCAAAAAAAAGAAGAAGCTTGAATGGTGATTCAATTTAGTGATTTGGGCTCAAAAAATGAAGAGAAGAGCTCTTAAAAATGTAGTGATGAGTTGGGATTTGATTTTTTAACAATGGAGAATCTTTTAGATATGAGTGTCAGCTACTTTTTTGCTCTGTTTTTGCTTTGGCTTTGAAGGGCTAAAACTTAAAAGAAGTTCAAAATTCCGGGCAAATTAATAATAATTTAACATAAATTTTTGTATTTACGTTTGATAAATTAACTGATTTGCCACTTGATGGATGTGCTTGGTTACCTGGATATTCCTGCTCTGCTGTCAGATTTGTCATGTCCACCCTCAGTGACTGGATGGGTTTATATTCTGGATCCGAATAACACTTTTGGTTCAGCTTGGACTTAGCCAGTCGTTTGGGCCCTTTATTTCTTTTTGCTCAATTAATTTATTTAGCCTCTCGAAGAATTTCATCTATTAATTTTATTTTCACAATTCTCCATATTTCTCAAAAGAATTTAAAGAATTTTTATTCAGTGTCGTTCCAGAAGAGTGTAATAAGAAAAGTTAATAGGAATAATTCAAAAATATATCTAGAAAAATAATAGAAAATACTTAGATGGATAAACAACCAAAGACCTACATGCCTAAATTATTATTGCACAATATAAAAAAGAAGATACTATTCATCTAGTTATAAATATTTATTAAACACTATAAAATTTTTCTAACAAGGAATTTTTTTCAAGTTAAAAAAAATAGATGCAATTACATGAAGTAATGAAAAATCTTAACATAGAAATTGAATTTTTTATGAGCTGTGATCCTGGGCCTAGACGTGTAGGCTTAATATAAATCTTGTGTCTAGATTTATTAGTTGTTGAGTTTGATGGATGGTTTAGAAGTTTGTCCCAAAAAACAAGTCTCTTCTTAAACGAAAAACTTTTCAATACTTAAAAATTTAGTGGTATCCTAGAAAAAAAAATTATACTTACATAGAATATGTCTATAAATTATAAAACAAATTATATGTGGACAATTTTGTATTTTAACTTCTCGTAACTCAAAAAAGTATTTAGCATGTAAATATTGGAAAAACACCATATATGCTGACTTAGAAATATTATTCACTAGAATAATATAATGAATGTTTTGCCTCTTTATCCAAAGAAACTTAACACTAGTTATTAAGTGCATTCAAGTGTTTTCATAAGGCCCATTTGTCTTTACTAAATCAATCAAAGGTAAATAAAGTCTTTTTTCCATTTAAAAGCATAATGAAACGACTATAATGCTTTTAAAAGCAAAAAAAATTAAAACTGGTGTTAAATGGTTTTTATGTATTTCTATAATAATTTTTTCTCGTTATTATAATATCATTTGAGAGGCAATTTAGTTTTTGACTAAATATAAAAAATAATAAATAATTAAAATATACAGTAAAACGATGAAAATGTCCTTAAAAGCAATTTTTTAAAAAACTAGAGTTGAAAGGCATTTTAGTCTTTTCACAATGATTTTTTTTCGTTATTATTAAGTTAATTTAGGAGAAATTTTGTATTTGAATAAAAAAAACAACAAAAAGGTTAGGCGCATGATGCACACTCCTGAAAGCATGGGAGGTGGCGCGTGCAACGCCTCTTCATGTTCAAAAATACTCTTTCACCATGTCACTTCATGTCCGTTCGATGAAGTGATGCATGTCGGCTATGGTGGTTTGATTTGTTTTTAGTAAACCTTTATTTTTTTTCTCTCTCCTCGCTTGAAAAGTACAGTTTGATCCTCTTAGTTGTTGATATTTCAACTTCAATCCTTATTCTTTTTATTTTTAATTTTTATTTCTGATCCTTTTATAAAAATTTTATTTGTTTTCAATTTCTTCTATCAATTCTGTCACATATATTGCTCTTTTTTTTCAAGTTGGTTCTTATTCTTTTGATTTTTTAAATTTTTTTCCTAGTCTTTTTGTAAAAGTTTTATTGGTTTTCAATTTCATCATTAAATCCAAATTTATTGTGTTAAGTTTTACAATTTGGTTCTTATTGTTTTGATTTCTAATTTTTTTTCTTGTTATTTTTGTCAAAAATTAATTTATTTTTAATTTCATCATTCAATACAAATTTATTGCATAATATTTTTACCAATTTAATTCTCATTCTTTTTATTTTTTCCCCCATTGTTAATGTAACAACTCAGTTGTTTCTCATTCAATCGTGACACATCGGTCAATCAAACAACACGAAAATGGAATTATATATATAGATAGATATTAATCGATATGGTGCAATGCTTGTATAATAACATAATTCAATATCTTAATAGAAAAGAATACACAATACAGTGCATTCATATCATTATGTCTTCATGCTTATAAGTCCACATCCCTGTTTCTAGAAAGTCATCATTATAATTCTTTTACAAAAGTACCGATTAACAAATACCTAGTCATTATATTGTTATATAAAATGCATATCACCTAAATACATGATTACATAATTTTTAACAAAACACGTGAAACGAAGTTCTATCCGCCTTGACTGTATGACGTTCTTGTTACAATTCAATTGCAATATAAGAATAAAAGAATGATTTTTGAAATAATAATAATAATAATAATAATAATGAACAGAATTAAATGATTGAGCATTTTACTGTTAACTTGGATAGATAAATTCTTGTTGTGAACTTCATAAAACAAGGTCATTAATGATTTCGTCGTCTAATAATAATCTTGTCGCGCATCCCAATCATTCAACTTAACGTCTAGAGTCCGAGGTTAACCCTTTCCTTAGTCTGCCTTGATTCAAAAATCTGAATACTGTTAACCAAACATAAACCCGATATTTTATTATAATTATCCGATATAGGTTCTATTAGCCAAAGCTAAACACTTTATTCAATCTCGGTCATCTGTCATGGGTATCATTAGCCAAAGCTAATCACATCATTCAATCCCGGTTATCGTCATGGATACCATTAGTCAAAGATAATCACGTTATTCGATTCCGGTTAACCATCATAGATACTATTAACCAAAGTTAATCACATTATTCAGTCAATTATATCATGAGTAATCTCACACACCATGTTTTAGTAGCAACAATATGCATAAAATCCATTGTAAAGATTTTTAACATAAATACGGATAACGGTGAAGACCACCTACCTGCTCCTCTCATGAAGTGTTGTCGTCTAGTCGAATGTCCAATCCCGGTCACACCTTCTGATACATCAAATAATCATCAATCAATATTTTCGCATTCAATAACCTTATAGACTAATACCATACACATTTCAAAAATACACATGTTCACATGCAAGTGTTCTTCATATCATATATTTATACAATAAAAGTCATCATATCCAAATATTTCTCTTAATTTAAATGTAGGTTACCCACGGAAATTATAGGGTTTAATTCTTGAGTCTTGTAGTGAGGTTAGGCCAAATTGACGATGGAATCATCAATGAGAACTATATCATTTCTGGCATGAAATTTCATTAACGAAAACTAAGTCACTGCTAACATAGAAAATCATTAGCGAAAACTAAGTCACGGCTGACACATGAAATCGTTAGTGAAAACTAAGTCACTGCTGATACAAAAAATCATCAGCGAAAACTAAGTCCCTGTTGACCTAAAAATCATCAACGAAAGTTAAGTCATTTTTGGCATTACTTTTCCCTAGGTTACGCATAAAGTCTACACCAAACTTTCCCCCTCATTTAAGGTTTATACACTCAAAATCATTCATATTCATCCATATCTTTTTTGTAAAGGTCTCCACTTGTGTCCTTTCATTCCTTATTCTACTTAAATCTTCTCATTTAGTTGTTTAATATTGAATTAAAAAAAAGAGTAAAAACCCTAAATCTTTCATTTTGAGTTTTCTCCATCTCCATTGTCCGAAATCTTGAAGTACCAACCAAGGAAGTGATACCATTCTTACCTCACAATTTTAAACAATTCTAGGGAAGGTTTTAGGTGATTATCTTCTTCTTTTCCTTTCGGTTTTTGTCTCCCTTTCTCCTGCTGTTCCAATCGATCCTCTAGGCTCCCTTTTTTCATGTTTTTGGTTATCACTCTTTTCTCTAACTCTCCATTCACTTAAACACTTAAGAGAAAGGGCATACAAGCTAGTTTGGTTAGGGTTTTTTTTATTTTATTATTATTTTCTTATTTGAAAGGGAAGAGTTTCTGCAACTAAAGTTGTCGCCGGTTTTGGAGGAGAGGAAAAATCATCTCTTTTTCCTTCCCTGTATTAATACCCCTTTTAAATGGGATGGTGGTGTTTTGATGTTGGTCATCGTTATTCTTATTCCTTTTTTGGGTTAACTTATGCTAGTTCCCCCCCACAATTCTCACTTAGAATAGGACGGCTAATACCATTTAATTATTTTGGTTTTTATAGTTAAAGTTATTTATTTTTTTAATTTTACCATTCAATCAAAAACTTATTTTTATTTTTATGTTAGTTTTGATCCTCATTCTTTTGATTTTTTTTTTATCCTTTTGCTAAATTGATTTTTCTTTTTAATTTCAATCTCTAATCCAATATAAATTTATTTTGTATTTCAATTTTGATAATCATTATTTTAACCTTTTATTTTCTTAATCCTTTTTTGTTTAATTGAAATTATTTTTTTAGAATTGAACTTCATGGTTTTTTCAGATAGGGTGCTTTGGGTCTAATGACCCGGGTTAAGGGTTTGCAAAGTTAACATGAGTTGATGCTTTTTTAAATGGGCTTTATAATTTTCTTTATTTTTTCACTGCAGCGGGTTTGACGAGATATCTCAAATTGACTTAACCTTGATTCCTAAGTTTACAAGTTTGTCATACTAACTTAGATTGACAAGGGATAATTTTTTATGTATTTTTTATCTCATTTTATTATTCTATATTTAATGGGTCGTGAATTGAGTTGCTTTATTTGTCTCATTTTAATAAGATATTTTTTTTGAGGTTATCTTGATTACTTTTCTTTTTAAATTCAATCCATGTACTATCTTTTTTAGTTTTTTTTATTTAATTAAAATAAAATCAATTTATTTGATTCAATTGGATCTATAACCTAAAGGAAAATTTTGTTTTTTAAAACACACTTATAACACCAAAACATTATTTTTTATAAAAAAATAATTTGTTCCCATGGCAAATCATGAAAATCAAACCTAGTCACGTCTAATTAAAAAGTTATTATAAATATTCATTAGCAATGGACAAAACTAATCAGAGCTAACTTCAAATTATAAATATGTAATTTGATACTTACCTAATATCAAATAAATCATTAAACGATTAACCTAATTCATTTTTTTATTAGAACCCGTTTGGCATATTGACTGTTTATTCGCTATTTTTTTTATGTTTTTTTTAATATATTAATATTAAAAATAAAATTTAAAAAATAAAAAAATATTTTAACATATTTTTAGTTGTAAATCACTGATATCAACCACCCTGTAAGAGAGAAGCAAGGAGTAAAAGAAGCAAAGAAAATTACTGGTAATTAGTGAAGACACGTTCCATGTCTCTGTCGCGCCCCTCTAGTAGTTATAGCTATCAAAGGTGGCAACGAATCCCACCTTCATCTTCATCTTCTCAAAGAACTAGATTCTATCCTATACTTAGATTTCTTCTGTCCAACAACTCAAGCAATCTGATTCTCCGTTTTCTTTTCTTGCTCCAAATTCTTAAAATCTAAACAAGAAAGTGAAAGCATAAACAACATGAAGAAGACCATCATTTCACGCTTGCTACATTCACAGTCTCCGCCATTTCTTAAACCCCAGTAAGTGCTAGCAATTTCTAAATAACATGTTAGTGATTTTGTTTTTTCATTTCTTGAAGTTATATGGCTCTATTCTCATCTGGGTTTTTATCAATTTTCTGAATTGAATGATATATCTATAATTGACTTGCTAAAATTACAAGAAGTTAACTAGGCAGGAGGAATTCTTTTCTGATGATTAAATGAAGGATTGAAAGTGTTAATTACTTTCAAGAATTTGTGTCTGTCAACACGGATATGACCACATTTGATGATCATTAAACATACATGGCTTGATTATTAATTAGCTTTTTAATGATTAAATAGATCAAAGATGAATTATGGTGAAAAAGGAGATGGGATGATAAAATGTTGTGATTATAACTGTTCGTGAATATGCTATGCATGTTAATGAGTGATCATTGGAGAGGATATTCGTAAAAGATATGAAGGATGCTGGGTGAAAAGGGTGTATGCCTTTGGGGCTCGTTGCAATTGTTAATGTGCTTGTCAAGTTTATGGAGATGGTTTATCTAATGATCAGTGTTGGATGTATCTGAAGGTGATAAAAGTACCATAATGTGGCTGAAGCGAATCATACAAGAATTTTAATGGACCCAATGCCATACTAAAATGATCTATTATGATTGATTCACACTTCTTTCACATATTTTCTTGCATTTCTTTTATCCAAACCAGAGATTTTAAATCATTTCATCCTGAATTTTTCCCTCAATAGACTGAATTTATATTATCGCATTACAGCTTTCGTTTATTACACCTGCTCCTGGTTTTTAATCCATTATATCTTCATGGAAAATCATTTCAGTTGTTACCGAGACAGTTCACTGTTTGCAGCTAGAATTGGAAGATTCTTGTCTACAGGCTCTGAGAAGGTTGATGGATCATCAAAACTTGAAGAAGCAGAGAGAGAGGAATTTACACCTCCAAGAGAAAAGGTTTCTTGCTTTGTTATAAAGAGACACCTCTCAGATGATTATTCTCTATTTAGAAGTAGTTGATATTATTTTCTTGCTCACTAAAAAGCGATTGGTTTAGCTACTTGTTTTAGGTGGAAATGGATTTGTTGGGTCACATATATGCATAGAAGCTCTAGCCCATGGTTTGAATGTATCCAGCTTGAGCAGGTATTACTTCTTTAATAGGGATCAAGAAAGAACCGAAGGTTTTAGAATAATGCTGTTGCTAATTCAACTTTTACTTATCAGGTCGGGAAAATCTTCTCTACATGATCCTTGGGCTAACGACATAGTCTGGCATCAAGGTTACCCATGAGTTGTATTTTCGTTGTTCCTTCCCTCCTTATTGGAGTGTGAAGAGTAACACTACTTTTCATTCTTTGCCTACAGGAGATCTGCTTTCACCTGATTCACTAGGGAATGCACTGAGTGGAGTGACCTCTGTGGTATGAGATCTTTTAATCAGTTCTCTTTAGTATTAGATAGTATGATCAGAAGATGAAAAGGAGAAGAAAAGTTGAGTTCAAGTACTGATATTAATCATATAATTTTGTATTTGCAACCGCTGATATGGTCTTGTTAATCATTATGGCATGTGTTGGTTCTTTTGAGTCTTTTAACAAAGTAGAGCATGTTGTTATTGAATAGACTATATTTGTTAGAAAAAAATGACAGAATGATCACACTTTGGTTATTGGCAAGTTAGAGTTTGTAACATACAAGTACATTCGTGAAGTTTTATGTTCCATGCAATGATACTTATTGGATTATCATGTGCATTAATGATAGGGTTTTTTAGAGGAGAGATTTTTAGTTGTTAACATTTGCTTGTCATTCTAATTTCTGCTAAGATTACTTTAGCAGTTGGTTTACCTAGTGTGGAGACCTTGTAATTATCCTGTCTGTTTTTAAAATGAGGTATTATCTTCTCAATTAGTTTCATAAGAAAACATTTCTTTGATTACAACTTGACAACGTAAATGCTCTAGTTCTTCATCAATCGTAAGTTTGAGTTGTGAGAATTCTTTTGATGCTTGGATAAATGCTTCAACATTATGCTAGTTCTTGTTCTACTGCAAAACTCACAACGATTGCATCTTTAGTGATACGATTTGTTTCATTTGATGGTGTAAATTTTTGTGGGTATATTGACTGCTAATTTGTGTATCAAAATGCTGTGGCATATATACACAAACACAAATTTTGGCGGTAAGACACAAATGCCTCTCTAAGTTTGTTGAGTTTCAAAACTTTGTATTGCAATGAAAATCCACGTTTAAATAACATTCTTGGGTAGATGTTGGTTGTTGTTTTGATTTTAAGTCAACTTTTGTAGATCTCATGTGTTGGAGGTTTTGGCTCAAACTCTTACATGTATGATATCAATGGAACTGCAAATATAAATGCTATTAGAGCTGCCTCAGAACAAGGTTTGGTCTTTTTCTCTGAACATTTCCTTTTTTTAACTATTGAATCATGTCCTAAATATTCAATATATGCCTATCATTAATTTAATATTTCAGAAAATTTCTGTCATAAGGATTGAAAGATTAGTTGGTGATTTATGCAAGAATAAAAAGAGAAGCCGCACTGGCTAGAGGATGAACTAGGAAGTAGAGAGATTGCCATTGTTTTTTTTTTTTTTTTTATCATGAATTATCATCTTTAATAATCTTTGAGTTATTGTTAGGTTGATAAGTGCCTCCACATTCTACCAATAGTTATTGGGCTCACATGCCACATTTAGTAGGACAAGACTAGTCCATTGGCTGTCGCTACGACATGAGATGAAGCAAAAAAAAAATTAAGCACAAAAAAAATGACTAGGCATTGGTGACATATCTCCTAAAAAAGAAATAGATTTTAACCATAAATTGAACACTATTTTTTTTTTAATCTAATATTGAGATTGAAAAACATTTGATCTACTTAGGTTAACGAGGGTTGACCTATGAAATTCACGGGGATAATCTTGAAAAAAAAAACAAATTGAAAAGATCAATCATAAATTAACTCAATGATAAAGGACAAAATGGGTAAAAAAAACAACATTAAATTTTAAAAAAAAACCTAATTGAACATGAGTCAACTAAGCAAACTCGCGACACACGTTATCAAAGTCAATAAATTTTTTATTCCAGAGATTATTTTTCATTTAATTATATGACAATAAAACGCTTGATAATTTTTTTAGGAAACATTTTCTTTAAAAGTAAAAAAGCTATGATAGGCACGTGGAGTCAAGATAACAAAGGTAGATCATTGATAATAAATGGTGAAATTGCATTCTTTTAGGTTTGAGTTAAATAAAAAAAAGATCATCGATAACAAATAATGAAATTGGAATTTTTTTTTAAAAAATTAAAGGATAGAAAAAACATTAAAAAAAACAAACAAACAAATAATAGTCCGGCGGATTAACTTGTTAAACCTGCAAAATAAAAAAAAAACATTATTATTATTTTTTAATTTCTTAAGGGGATGGACAACAAATGTTTTTTTTTTGTAAGACAATAGATGATGTGCTTTTGCTTTTTGCAGAATCTGGCTACGAGAGATTGCTGGAAAAATAGGGCCTAGGTTTTTCTGGCTTAAAAATTCATTTTCAATTTATTTTTGACCCAAAACGCCATCTTGAGCATCTTGATAAGTCTATCAATGACCTTAAAAATAAATAAAAAAAGCTCAAAATATCGAAGTTAACCCGAATCTAAAAACATTCCCACGGTCAAATCCATCTCCTCGGGAAATGAGAGAAAAAAACACCTAGGTGAAACTTTTCTCATGAAATGGAATCCATAGACACTGATTTAAATCATTTTTGTGGTTAGAATCGTCGCCAACAGCTACTTTCTCTCTCTACGCTGGAATCTGGCGGTCCTCTCTCGTTCTTCTCACAAAAAAAAAAAAAATTGAAAAATGAGAGAAATGAACTTTGGTACCAAAATTGAATTTCTAACAACTAAAGAAACCGATCACCTATAAACCGAAAAAGATGGGGGCTTTGTATGGAATTCAAAGCCGCCACCTATTTTAACTATTTTTTTGTTTTAATTTTCTATCTTTCAATCCAATCCTCTCTTAAAAAAAGAAGAAGCAATTGAGTGTTAATTTGAGCTCAAAAGAGCTCAACTGTGAAAAAAAAAGGTTTAAGGACTAAATTAAAAGTTTAGAAAAAAATACACTATTCCAATGCAGCGTGATTTATGAGAGAGTGAACAATGCATTATCAACAGTAAAAACACCACACGGTTTAGTTTTTGTTAATACATGATATAGGATTTCTGTAGTATGTTTATCATTTTCCTGATAATTGTATAAAATATTAGGCTGTTTAGCTGGGATAATCGAATATTTGGACATGCATGCATCTTGTATATTATCAAGATAACTTGTTAAGCTGTTGCATATTTAAAGAATTGTACATATATTAGTTCTATGTAGCAAAAATCCATAATTTTAAGATTGGTGAAGATAAAAGCAGTTGGATAAAGTTTAATTGAAAGTACAGGGACAAAAGATACTTGAAGAAGTTCAACACTAAAAAGAGAAGGAATACGTTTACAAATCTTATCCCCCTCCCCTCTTTATAACTTCTGCTTGGAGCGCTGAGATTTTCACCATTTGAAGAGAATTTTGGATCTGGGAAACCCCACCAGTGGACTCTTCTTTTCCTTCTTCATAAAGATTCATGAAAAAAAATTAAAGGGTTTGTGACTGTAATTGTTTAAGCTTTGTTTAAGTTTGTTCTGAATATTATTCAATGAGGTCCTTGATAAAGCTTAGTATATGTCATCTCTGGAATCCAAAGTCCACAATCAAAACAGAAGTAATGGTTATTCTGCTATGACATGGTGAAAACAGTTGGGAGAAGTCTTTAGTGAAGCTTATGCCATTCGGTTCTGTTATCAAAATATATTAGAAAGTGTTTATCTGTTTTTTCTCTAACAGAGAGAGATCATTATGCATGTTGAGTTAGAGTTTGCTAAAATCTGTCGTTTTGGTGCTCTAGTAAAACTTCGATTGTAAAAGTTAATGATATCCTTATTCTCATTTAGATATCCTCTCATACCAAGATTCTGTTACTTTTTCCTTCATGTTCTATACTTTAACATTTTGTTAAGGTATTTATAATGATGGATGTATTTCTAAGGTGGAAACCTCTATTTCATGTTTGATTGAAATAGTGAGCTGCCTGCTTGTTTTCTTCAATAACTTGCATGATTCCTGCAAATATTTTTCATTAGTAATCTAATGGGACACAGTAAGGTTTAGTACTGAAACTTGTGTTCATGTGGAAAACATGTTTCAGGTTAATTTGATGGCTGCCAAAATGTGTTGTTATTCCCCTTTTGCATGCTTTTCCAGGTTTACATGTTGAGAATTGATAAATATTGCTGGACTCCTAACTGTTCATGGATGTCTTCAGGTGTCAAAAGATTTGTCTATATCTCTGCTGCCGACTTTGGTCTGGTGAATTATTTACTAAAAGGATATTTTGCTGGAAAGGTACAATTTGTCTACTCGTTCATATTTTATTTCTCTATAATTAAGCTTCTTGTTTTTAGGCCAAGCAAAATGTATGATATTTCAGCACTCTTAGTTCCTATACTTGTCCAGTTCCTTACAGGACCAATCCACATGAACTCTTTTCAATTCTATACATTACTTGTAATGCTCAAAGATTTGTATCTTTATGGCATCAGTTTTTTCAAATCATAACTAGCTTCTAATCTTTCTACTTATGCAGAGATCAACAGAAACCGAACTACTGGATAAATTCCAGCATGGAGGTCAAGTTTCCCATTCTATTGCTATTGAAATTTGACATTTGGATAATTCTCACATTGCGTAGTAGGGTATTTAGTCCAACACAGTTTCAGTTTTATTTATATAGTCCTTGAATTACAAGTGTTAAATTGAAGTTTCAATTGAAATTTATTGTTCTAGACAAAGTCATGCCCAGCTTTTAAGTCCTTCCATTAACATCAAAATTGTATCGCAAGAACTTGTCCTGATCTGTTACACTGATCTTTTTCCTTATTCAAACTTTCCATGAGTTATACAGCTGAATCTTTACTATATATCGGAAGTTCGTGCTGGCTCCATACACCGGCAATTGATATAAATGAGCATTTGAGGATATTCTTTTATTTTCTTCCTATTCTGGCAGTTTGTACGGTGAAGTTAGAGAGAGCAGTTTAATTCCTATAACCACTTTCCTTTTATTTTATTTTCATTACAGGTGCAATACTTAGGCCAGGTTTCATACATGGTACTCGCAGGGTTGGGAGTGTTCATTTACCTTTAAGCATCATCGGGGCTCCACTGGAGATGGTAATGCACAAAATCTATTCCCCTTTGACGCATTCTTCTGATTCTATGTCTTGTATATTTTACATTCTTCTTGAAAGGACTGATATGCAAGTAATACATGGTTAGTCTTCTTTATTTTAATTTTCATGAGAAGTTGTTTAAGCAAAAAGGAAAGATAAAAATGAATAGGAAGTGAGCTTGTCTGTGGAGAGTGAACAAATGAAATTGTAGCAGTACTGATGCACCATAGCGCTGTCCTTGGATCTAGCATTCCAGAAGTATTCACCAATTAGAAATTTCTCCTTGGATCATGATTGTTTCTTTGGGATGCCATGGTCCATGTTTAGCTACATGTTTGATATAAAACACCCTCTACTCATCATGCTGGTTAATACCTTTTACATATATACCTTCTAATTGTATTTAAACCACTCCATTATGCAATTACTTGGTTTCATACTCTTTGAAGCTCAAGATGATGATAATTTTATCTTCATATTTACAATTAGTACATGGATTACAGGTCCTCCGACATGCTAAACCGCTGACCCGACTCCCACTCATTGGTCCTCTTTTGATACCCCCTGTAAACGTCACTTCAGTGGCAAAGGTTGCTGTAAGAGCTGCAGTTGATCCAGCATTCCCTTCTGGCGTTGTTGATGTATATGGTATACTACAATATAGCCAACAAAACCCCGCTTAGGCTCTGTCTGTGCTTTTGTTTTTTTCCCTGGATACAAGTACAACAATGGTGTAGGTGATCTTTACTAGCAATGCCACTGTCCTGAGCTTGGCCCTTGGCTTGGCCAACTTGGAAACCAGTGCTGTGAGAATCCATTCCTTTTCTGTTTCTTTTTGAAAATACAAATGCAAACAAAATGAGGCTCGAGTATTCAACTATGGAGATGAAAATCTTCAAAAATTGAGGGAAAATTTATAGCCCTCTGTGCTCCCACCATGTTCTGACATGGAAGACCTAGATGAATGCTTCCTATTGGCATGTGTCGCCCTCCTAGTGAAGCTCGAGGCAGTTTAACCTCGGAACCAGGACAAGCTTACAGCTGAAATGAATAATAACAGTTGAATTCAAAGCTGTTAGGATTTTTTAGGGATTTAGATTTTTATCCCAGTCAGTGTTAGGGTTGAGTTTTATCTTGCTATTGCTTTGCTACAATAAAGTCGTATAGCAATTTTATTTTCTTGAGAGGACGGTCATTGTCCGAGGAGTGGATTACGACGGTATTGAGAAGTGTGGTAATGGTTGATTTTTGAAATATTTTTTATTTATAAATATATTAAAATAATATTTTTTTTATTTTTTAAAAGTTATTTTTAATATCAATACATTAAAACAATTAAAAAGTATAAAATAAATAAATTTTAAGATGTTTTTTAAAATTTTAAAAAATATCATTTGAAATGCAGTTCAAAAACAGTTTGTATATCTTGCTTTATTAGATTTTTTTTTATGGTTTGGGATAATGACTATCAAAAGAGATAAGGTTTTTTTTTAATAAGAAAGTTCCATGTTGGATCACAAGTCAAGTTTTTCTATATTTATGTTTTAGCTATTATCTATTAGAGATAAAATTAAAATTTAGATATTCATTCTTATCCATTGGGTTCGGGTATCATATGGATATTCATTAATTATCCAACTATTATTTATTATTCAATAAAAATAAAATAATAGTATATATATTTGAAATGTGTGTATAAATCTGGTTAGGTTTAAATTGAGTTTGATAATATATATTTATTTAAAATAAAATTAATTTTCAATATTTATCTATTTGGTAATAAATGAGAAATAAAATTTATTAAAAATATTATTATTAACTAACAAGTGGAAAAGACACAATATCGTAGCAAAATTGAGAAAAACAAAACCTTAAAAATTCTCTCATTTGTTGGCCCCAACCTCGCTCTTCACAGCATCAGCAGCTCCTTGTGCTTTAGCCTTGACTTGCTGACCAGTCTGCGATTTTTAATGTCTAAACATTACAAAGAACCACACACAAACAGAAAAAGAAGAAAAGGGAAAGAGTAATTTTTTGGAAAAAACAAATAAATCTCGAACCTCTTGGCAAGATTCCATGGCAGACTGGGCAGCATCGGAAGCCTTGTCCCATATCATACCGAGCCTAGAATATTCAGCTGCGGACATGCAAAATCCTTAAAATTTGAGGGAATACTTAAGAGTCCCTAATTTGTAACCTAATCATTGGTCGGCGGGGAACACCTAGATTAACGTTTGTTTATGACATGTGTTGCCTCTGAGTGAACCTTAAAGCATGCAGTTTAATCTAGGAACCAAACCAGGACAAGCTTGTTGACATGAATAATGATTCAATTCGAAGTTTATTACGGTTTTTTAGGGGTTTAGGCTTTGCATGGCAGTCAGTTCTACGCTTCAGTTTATCTTTATTTGCTACAATATCTCTCTCTCGTTTTTCTCTTTCTGTAAATCAAATATTTGTGTGTCCCCAATAGAAGAAGAAAAAGAAGAAGAAGAAGAAAATATAGCAATTAGCAAGCATGTGAGACTAGAAAGTAGGAATATTCTTATGTTTTTTTTTTATTATTAATTCTCAAAGCACATAAAACACTAAAGTATCACTAAACAAGTATCAAAACTCCATTCACTGCCAGAAAATTAAAAAAATACAAAATAAAAACTTCCTATACGTAGATTGTGGTGAATTTTACCGACATATTAGTTTCTCGTTGTATTCATCGGTAAATATTAATGGGAATATTCTCTCAGTATATACTAAAAAAATTATAATATATATAAAAAAAAATAAAAAAAAAAGCTAAAAGGAACAATAATGTGTTATTTATATAGACAAAATTATCGACGAAATAAACATGTCTGTAAAATTTATCCATAAATTCATTGATAATATTTAAGTCATAACACAATAGAAACCCCTCCCCCTCCCCTCCATAACACAACAGAATCCTCCTCTCCCCCTCCCCCTCCCCCTCCCCTCCATAACACAACAGAATCCTCCTCTCCCCCTCCCCTCCATAAGACAGCATAAACCTCTCTATTTTATCACAAAATCAACCTTCGACCACAGATTCAGCCACCTCAACACTCAGTATGTTGGTATTCATATTTTGATTTTTTTTTTTAGAATTCTCCATATCATGTTAGCAAAACTACTTATTTTTTGTTTGAACTCAATTTGAAAATGTTAATTTTTATTGTATATTGTTGAATAAATATATGATTTTTATTGTGAACTAAATTTGCAAAACTACTAATATATATATATATGTAAATTTTAAGGTATTTTAACTCATGATGGTAATTTTTATTTTAAAACTTTCATTGATTGTTTTTCAAATATTCATATATTTTTATTATGAAGCATGAAAGTGAGGCTTTTGAGAAACTTACTATTTTTCTTAAAGTTGAAAATAAGTTTGGCAAAAAGATTAAAAAGTTTCAAAGTGATAAAGGTATGGAATATTATTATATTGATTTATTTAATTTTATTTAATCTAATGGTACTGTGCATAAGGTTATAACTCCATATTCACCTTCTTCAAATGATGTAGTCGAAAGAAAGAAAGAATAAAATGCTAATTGATATGCTTATAAGTTTTTGTACCGTTACAAGTTGTTTTAGGGGAGATATTTTATCTGCCAATTTAGTCTTAAATAGAATTTTACACAAAACATCGCTTTTAACTCATGGATTATGGATCGGTTGTAAGTCAAAATTGAATATTTTAAGAGTTTGGGGTCATTTAGCTTTTGTTAGACTTTTTTATTCTAAAAGACTAAAACTTTGTAAAAAAACCCTTTCCATTGGTTTTTTTTTAGGTTATTCCTTGAATATGAAGCGTATAGATTTTCTAATCTTGATAATAGAACTATGACTGATCTATAGATGCTATTTTCATGAAAAAAAATTACTTTTAAAATAGAAAATAGTGGGGTTAAATTTTTTATTGGAATGAGAACTACTAGAAATTAGAATGTTATTCTTATTAATCTATCTTATTACATTGAAAAAAATATAATTTTATAAATTGCAAACATATATATATAGTTTTAAGACCCGACCCGGTTCAAGGCTCGAGTTCCGAGTTTTGACCGGGTTGGCTGGGTCAAATTTGTTTTTTTTTTAAATCAAAACCATATCGTTTTAGTAAAAAAAAAATAAAAAAATAAAAGTCAACAGGTCTTGACCGGGTTTTGCCGGGTCAGCCGGGTCATACCAGGTTTTTCCTTCCCCTGGTTTTTCTTCAACCATGCCCGGTTCCAGTCCTGGGTCGACCCGTCGAGTCAGGTTTCAAAACTATATATATATATACTCCTTTTTATTTTATTGTGTATTTGCTTCCTTCAAAAAATGATGATGGTGTTTTCTATATAAAAAAAAATATGTTAGTATTATTGAAAGTCTTAGGTATGCTTTTAATTGTACAAGATTTGATATCGCTTTTTTCTGTTAGGGTTTTATAAAGGTTTACTAGCAAACCCAAAGCTCAACATTAGAATGCTATAACTTATTTAATAAGATACATGAAAGGAACAATACATTATGACATATTATATCAAAAGTATCGTGCTTTACTTGAAGGGTATAATGATTCTTGTTGTGGGGGACATCTTGGTGATCTAATTATTGTGAAAGAGGTAAAAATAAGAAAATGAATCACTATCTAGTTTTATGATTATAAGAAACTCTAACTGGTTTTTAAATATTTTTAGGTAAGGGGTTGGTTATAGTAAAGAAAAGATGAAAATCATCTTAACATATTATATCTAAGATAAATTACATTGTTATTTGATTTTACAATAAAAATACTTATTATGTGTACATACCAATATTTCACCTAAACTAAATATACATGTTTATTAGAAGATAGTGATTTGGGATTTTAGCTTGATAATGAAATCTAATCCTCTTATTATTATTATTATTATTATTATTATTATTATTAGGGTAAGATTCAAAATAATAACTAGCGCAGACTCATGTTTTGAATTGTTCCCTTTAATTATTCAATTTATATTAATTTATCATAAATTAATTATTAACCTGAGCCTATCAATTCTAAATAAACATAAATATTTCTCTAACTCAATTGATATAAAGAACCATAATCTATCATGAAAATAAATAAAAGCATGAATACACTGCGGATGTATTCAAAACAACATACATTTGGTTCGAACAATAAATAAATCACATATGGGATTCAAATTTGACCTCTTTGAGTCATTGTAGTTGGTTGGGACTGGATAAGAGGCTAGAATGCAAAAACCAGTGCTGAACAAATGGCAATCATGATGCGTACGTGTACTTCACGCGTGCAACGTGCAGTTTTCTTTCAAGGCTTAGATCCACGTGCCATCAAGGCAGGGACTCACGTGGTGTGTTTGTGGAGTAAAAGACTTCTTTCTCTTTCTGTTGGTGCTGACGGTGATTTTGTTAGTCCCTACTCTGTCCTAGTCCCTTGTTCTTTCTTTCTTCTCAATTCACTCCCTAAACTCTTTTTTTCTCTTTTTTATTTTATAGAAACTTATCATAAGTGAAAGCACCGAAACTCCTTCAAATTGACTAAAAACTATGACGTGGAAGTGGATTGCACTGTCCTAAAGGTCCCAATCAAACGGTTGAAATTACAGATCCTCCGTTCATGGACACAGTCAGATCCTCGTCATCTAAATCTTAACTTATCTTCCAAGCTCACGTGTAACGGCGCGCTTATAAGTTACGAACAGATATGCCTTTTCTAATTTTTATTATAAGTGGGAAAATTTTCTTACTTTTCACAGTCCAACAAATAAAATTCACAAGTATTTTAAGGGATTTAATTTAATTAGTTAGGTTTTAGATTTATATTTTAAAAATTATCCATTTAAATTTTATAAATATCAGAATTACTGAAAGATTATATAATCATTAATTTCAGGGTTTATAAGATTAGTCGAGATATACAAAAACTAATCCGAATATCTATATTAATAATAATAATAATAAAAAAAAATACATCTGAGTAATTGTTCATCCAACTGAATCCAGGATTTTATCTTAATTGGATTTTAAAAAATAATTTACTCAGTCAAATTTAGATAATTTTATCAACCCTTTAATAACTAAATTGACATTTTTTTTAAATAATATCATTATAATTCATTCAAATAAATTTGTTGGACCCATCCTGAAATAATTCAGGATAACTGTCAGCTCTTAACTCTCCACGACTCACTACGGTTGATTTTGTTCAAAATAAATCATGTATTATTGAAATTTTGAAAATGTAACAACAATTTTGAGATTTCGTATTCTCATGGTAATAACTAAATTAAGCTGTTTTATATTAATACTTACCTTTAATATCCAATATTAGCTTTGTGATAAAAATTGAAAACAAGGAAATAGAGATTAAAACAAGCTTAAAGTAGAAAAAATAAAATAAAGAAAATGCCTTCAACGTAATTTAATTTTAACAAAATCCTTTTTTTGCTGTGCTAATAAAATTCCTAATTTGGTAATTATGCTACTATAAATCCAAAGATATTCTCAACAAATTATTAAATGTTTTGATAAGTTTACTTGAAATAACTTAATGTAATTTCAACTTATTATGATGACGAAAAATCAGGATTTAATATTTTTTAATTTAAAAATTTATTTTCAAGCTATTTGGTTTTTTTTACCAAAAACATGTTTAGATATTCTTAACAAATTATTAAATGTTTTGATAAGTTTACTCGAAATAATTTAATTTAATTTCAACTCATTATGATAGCTGTAAAATTAAAATTTAATGTTTTTTAATTTAAAAACATGTTTTCAACCTATTTTTTACCCAAAACATCTTAAGAACAATAATAAAACTATCATTGACCTCTAATAAACAAAAAAACCGTTTGATATAAAAAATCAAATCGAGTTCAAATTTATTTATTTTCATGAA
Organism: Populus davidiana; assembly: GCA_030145905.1. Lineage (NCBI taxonomy): Eukaryota > Viridiplantae > Streptophyta > Magnoliopsida > Malpighiales > Salicaceae > Populus > Populus davidiana. The sequence continues at coordinate 2,546,807 of CM057792.1, read as the reverse complement.
TTTTAAAGGTAAAAAACACATATTAGTTTTAACACAACACTTATGTTTTTGCGTTATTTTTAAAGTGTAAGGATTAAAGTGTATTTTTTATGAAACTTTTAATATGCTATTTATGTTTGATGTCTTTTTTAATTTGATCTATATTCTTTTAATTCCACCATTGATTAAAAAATTAAAAATAATATTCTTTAATTAGGATTAAATCACCCAAAAATAAATTTGAAAAACTCAAATGAATTATTAAAAAATAAATAGTAGATCCATGATATTTTGTATATGTGTGAACATTACAGTTAAAATCTCACACCTTTTATATTTTTACTTAATTATTCCTAAATAAAAAAAATCAATTTTTATGTCCTATAAGTAAAATCCCGGTTGTAAATTTGAAGTGTTATTTTGTTTTTAAATTTTCAAAGGAAAGATATTAAAAATATATTAGATTATATATATATAGAGGTCTATTACGAATATAATAGTTGTTTCATAATAAGAATCTATTTATATATAGGAAATAAATCAATTTTGTATATTAATATAAAAAAAAATATATTTTATCTCTTAAAAGGAGATTGTTATCTATTTGAATTATAACAGTGCTTATATATATTTTTTCTCCAAAATGAAAAGGAATATATAATGAAAAATTGCAGTTGTCTTTCTACAATATATAATCATAGTCCTGAATCATATTTACTCCACTTAATAATAATAATAATAGCAGCAATTGGATAAAACTTAAATAATAATAATAATTGCAGCAGCAGCAGTTGAGTAAAACTCAAACTTGCTTACCTCATCAAATCCAATAGAATAAATAAATAAATAAATTAGCAGTCAACTATCCTTCAAATATTTCCTATATAATCTCCTCCACCATGATTCATTCCCATCTTTCTTATAACGTAGAATTTCTCCTAAAAATTTGAAAAATTACAAAATAAAAACCTTGATCTCCAACTTTCATGGCCCCAAAACTTCTGCCACCAAAACAACTCCAAAACCTCCGTTTCTTTATCACAAGGTCTCTCCACACCTCCTCCCCGTCCCCGTCCTCGTCCTCTATATCCACCGCCGCCGCAGTCTCTCCTCTAAACTTGGCTGAAAAACCTGAACCCGCTTTTCAAAAACCACTCACCGCCATTCAAGATCATGCAAAACCATCATCTATCCTAGACTTTCATGACCACCAAAAACTTTTCTCAAATTTGCCAAGCACCAAACTCTTGCATGCATCTTTAAATATTTACCTGGCTTCTATAAGTCCTATGGTTGATTTTGGGATGTGGGTTATGAACTCTAGGCTTATGGAGACAGATAATATTTTACGTGCTGCTATGATAAAGATCGTAAGGCATACGTTCTTTGAACATTTTTGTGCTGGAGAAGACGTTGTTGAGGCAGGAAGGTGTATTAAGAAAGTTAATGAATCTGGTTTAAGAGGGATGTTGGTTTTCGCTGTTGAATATACAGGTGATAATGATGCTTGTGATCAGAATTTGAAAGGGTTTCTTGATACTGTTCAATCTGCCATGTCTCTTCCTCCATCTTCTGTAAGATTTCAATTTTCCTTAATTTTAGCCCTTTTTGTTTATCAATTTTATTCCTCTTTCCAATTTTTTTTTATCCGTTAATTAGTTCATATTAGCCAGAGAGTAATTTACTTTTGAAATTAGATACGGGTCCTGCAGTATATGTTAGTTTATTACATCTTGGAATGCTAGCAGAATCCTTCAACAAGTGTAAGCAAGCTGTGTCCTGTTAGACTCCACCTGCTCATGGTGTACGCTATTGACCGTAAGAATTTGGAAATACATGCATCACAGAAAATGACAGCCAGAGCATAGCTAGATTAGTTGAATATTCTTCTTGAGAGGTTAATTTCCTCTCAGAAATTGAACACACTAGCTACAAGAGCACATCTTTCCTTCGGTTTTATGGCCCGGGTATCCTCGGGCTAGCTTTCGTGTATCCTACCAAGTTTCTTTTGTCTTTCTTTGATGTTGTGAGTAAGAAAACAACCCAGATGTTGAGTGCTAATTTTATTATTTTTGTGTACTTACATCAGGTGAGCAGTGTGGTGGTAAAGATCACAGCAATTTGCCCCTCAAGCTTGTTAGAGAGAGTTAGTGATTTGTTAAGGTGGCAACAGAGATATCCTTCTTTCAACCTTCCATGGAAACAGAACAGTTTTCCACTTTTTTCTGATTCAAGCCCCTTGTATCATACTCTTAAAAAACCAGAACCATTAACCCCTCAAGAAGAGCACGATCTCCAGTTAGGCCAGGAGAGATTGTGGAAACTATGTGAAAAAAGTGTCCAGGCCAATATCCCATTGACGGTGGATGCAGAGAAAACAGCTATTCAACCTGCCATTGATTACTTGACATATTCGGCAGCGATCAAGTACAACAAAGATGATAATCCCATTGTGTATGGCACAATTCAAGCCTACTTGAAAGATGCAAAAGAGAGATTGTTACTTGCAACTAAAGCTGCTGACAAAATGAGAGTCCCTATGGGGTTCAAGGTAGTGAGGGGTGCTTACATGTCTAGTGAAAGTAAATTAGCCTCTGCATTAGGTTATGATTCTCCCATTCACAATAGTATTCAAGAGACACATGCTTGCTACAATGATTGTGCTTCGTTCATGCTTGAAAAGATCGCTAATAGCTCGGATGCAGTCATTCTTGCAACACATAATGTTGAATCAGGTAAAGATTTCAAGGAAACATTTATATGATAAATTACAGCTTTTGTAATAGAAATTGGATTTGATACAGGATGTTCTGTGTACATTCTATAGGGCGATTGGCTGCAACGAAGGCACTAGACCTGGGGATTGGAAAGGGGACTCCAAAGCTCGAGTTTGCACAGCTATATGGAATGTCAGATGCACTTTCATTTGGTTTAAGCAATGCAGGTTTTCTAGTTAGCAAGTACATGCCGTATGGACCTGTTGAGAAGGTTATCCCTTACCTTCTAAGGAGGGCTGAAGAGAATAGGGGACTTTTATCTACTTCAAGCATTGACAAGGAACTCATGAGGTGAAGTACTTTAACACCGACTCAAGAATCTGAAAACAAATAAGGGTTTTAGAAAATGGTCTCAAGTCACAATCGTTTTACTCATTTTTTTATTTCTCTGCAGGAAGGAGTTGAAGAGAAGACTTAAAGCTGCAATCTTCTGAAGTGAAAGTTCAAAGCTTTGAGCGACAAGCAGACAACAAGGTCTAGAATTGGAAGATGATCGAAAATGTACATATGTAATCAAAAGCAAATTGCTCACTAGAACAAAAACAGTTCACGTTATCTTGAAAAAATAATGTTCAGAGCAATCTTGCAGCAGATTTTATTATTTCTTCCCTCTGCTCTCACAACAACTCGACAACATTCTTTCCTTACCCTCAAAGGGACAAGCCTGATAATTTGAATCTAAATGTGAAAGCTAACTGTAAGCAAAGAGAGCTTTCATGAGTTCAGTAGAGTGCTTGGACATCAAAGCTTGAAGGAGACTTGCTATAATTAATTCTGTCATTCAAATTCACAAGGTGGATAATCAGCAAATTAACGAGTATCGAAAAAAATGATTTCTATGCAATCTGAGCCTCAACATTGTCACACTGCAAGGACAGATTTTTTATTTATTTAAAAAAGACATTTGAAAAGGGCATTGTTTCCATGAAATGAATGGCTGCAATTAACCCCAGCTACGAGTATTTGCTAGCCTACTTATTTTAACAAATCTTTTTAATTCTTGGTGTCCCCCCGGCCCCCCAAAATTAAGGAGTCACTGCTTATGGTGGAGTGATGTGGAGATCAGAGCACTTATTTTTTGTGGTAGGTCAAAAGATAAAATTGCAACTGAAGATTAGATGACGTGGGAAAAAGATCCAAAATGTTTTCCATGTGTGGCTGACTCAGATTTACGAGGGGTGTTTTAGAGTTTTGTAATTTTAAAATGTTTTTTTTTAGAAATATATGAAAATAAAAAATTAATTTAAAATAATAAATATTAAATTGAAACAACGCTTAGGCCGTGTTAAAAAACAACCCTTAAATTTGCTATAAAAAAAAACCAACTTTGATCAACCCAAACAAGATAAATTAGGTTTTAGTAAGGGCAGGTGAAATTTAACAAAATTGTTGTTTCATTGCTCCATGGAAATTCCAGAGACTATATAGCAAAACCAAAATTTTAATATTCTTCAAAAGACAAAATGATGGTATGTATAATTTGGCCTTGAAAAACAAAATGAAAAGCACACCTAAATTAATCTTTGCTTCTTGGCAACTTTCACCTTCATCCTGTGTGTCTTCTGTCCATTTCTCTCCCCAATAGGAAAGAACTCAAGGTACATGAAATGTAAGGAAAGAAAGTCCCAACAACTTGCTCTAATAGTGGATGTCAAAATCATACCAATTGGAGTCCCAACTAGTTGGGAATACACTTTATTTGCCGTGACAGATGAGTAGAAGAGCATAGCATTTCCAAGAAAATGACAGGTATAGATAGAAACCAAATAAAAGATTCCAAAGCCATCTACCACTGCCCATCATAGCTTAGCTAGCTGCCATGAATGCTTATGTTATCGAAAGCATGATAATGAAAAGAAAGTTATTGCCAGTCCAGGGAGATGATGTGGCTGGTTAGATCCACATGGGCCCAGTCCTTGCAATAGTTTTCCAGGAGGAGATCATGACAAAAGGGAAGATGAAAGTGATTCTGTAGAATTTTCTCCACTATAAGATTCAGAATGATGCAACTGCATATGAAAGCAAAAAGGGAGGTTCACACTTTCAAGCAACGATTTAGTTGACAAATCAAAATGTTCTGCTGATGACTAAGTTGGTATCGATAGAAACCAAATAAAAGATTCAAAAGCCATCTACAGTCCACATGGGCCAAGTCCTTGCAATATTTTTCCAGGAGGAGATTATGACAAAAAGGGAAGGTGAAAGTGAATCTGTAGAATTTTCTCCACTATAAGATTCAGAATGATGCAATTGCATATGAAAGCAGCAGGAAACCCAGTAATGAGCCCTCTGGCTCCAAAGGACCACTCACATCATAAAACGGGAGGTTCACACATTCAAGCAACCGGGGGGGGTATGAAAACGACTAATCAGCGATCAAAAGAAAGAACTAGCCTGATTGAACAAACAACATGCTAGAGAAAAGTTTTTAGTTGACAAATCAAAATGTTCTGCTGTTAAGAGGATGTGATCAAGGATGATTGAAAGTGAAAAGCACTAAATTACTGATAGCAAAGGGACCCCTCAGGGCATATTGGCATATCTGGCCACAATGCGACCCTATGACACTATGATCAAATAGTGCAGCGGGGATAAAAAGTGTCATCGAACTAAAAAGGAGTGCACTCTGGTTCTACTTGACTAAGCCTCGTGCTCATCCAAGGAGTTTACATAGGAAAGTGCAAAGGATTTCTTTACGAACCACATAATGTGGCATTATTAACTTGACAGATTTCCATCACAGATCTTGATAACATTTGTCACCTGATTCCATATAACCGGATCCATGCTGAAGATATGGAAAAGAAAATGTTATACTACATTGGTATGAAAAAAGATGCACAAGAATAACTAGAAAATTGTAGTCAACAAGTATCTTGCTACCATTTTTCAGGTCTTTCACTTTCAGGATTGGAATAGAGAGTGGAAGAAAGAGGGTTATATTTTCAGCAGTATACTTTGTAGCATAAACGCAGTTAATGCACTCATCATTTACATGTCATCACATATAGGGGATCAACCCAGAATTGTTATGAATTATGATCCTCTCAGCCAAAGTATATTGGACACTTCAAAATCATCTATTCTTGGGGTGCGGACATTGAAAAAGATAAGAACCCAGTATGCTTTAATGATAAAATGTCATCCGACTTGAGAGCATACATTATAGATGGTTATTCCAGCACCCATCGCACAAACACCAGAATGACAATTCCACTAATTTGAATATATATCTTGTGGTAAATTTATCGATAGACATCAAAATTTTGTACATAATCAGACCCTAGAAAAACCTAAATAACCAAAAACAAGAAAATGTAACCACAGTAAAAGTAAATTGAAACAAAACCTACTTTTCAGCTCAGGGTCTGGTAACCTAAAGAGCCTTGCAAACCATCCTGTCTTGTGTCATTCGTTCCCATCAACGAAGGAATCCATGGGAACAATTTGCCCAGCTCTTTGCTTATTGTACTGGGCCTTAGTTGCCTGTCCCTGATTCCAAACTTTGCTCTTTCAATTGCTTCCATTACATCTTCCCTTGTCACAATGTCTCCACCTGCAAAAACCAAACTTACTCGATTCATATTTAATAATAAATGATATAATTATTCTCGAGGTATCTAATGCATAAAGCTTGCACTATAAAAGAGGGTATACAAAATTGGGGAGTGGGGTAGAATTACTCAATGAAGATGCAATGAAAAAGAATGGAAATAAAATGATGGCCCACCACATGAGGACAAGGCTACTATCTGTAGTGGATTCAAATTGTCATTGTAGATGGTAAAAGACCAGATAACAGCTTATTTATAACATAAACCTTACCTCTTCGAGCAGCAAGTAAAGCAGCTTCATTAATGATGTTTGCAAGATCAGCACCTACAAAGCCTGGTGTCAGTGAAGCAACTAGATTGCAGATAAGATCTGCATCTTCATCTAAAGGAACCCCTCTCAAATGTACAGCCAAGATCTTTCTCCTTCCTTCTTCATCTGGTTCTCCAACAACTACCTTTCTTGAAAAGCGACCAGGCCGGCAAAGGGCTGGATCCAAAGCTTCCGGCCTATTAGTTGCTGCAATAACCACCACTTTCATTTCTGACTCAAAACCATCCATTTCAGTCAGCAACTACAGAGGCAAAAAAAAGTCAGTTGCGAGGACAACTTTTATTTGGAACACAATAAAACATGGTAATTCAGAAATTTGGAGGAAAATCTAAAGTCAGAGGATTTAGAGTGACAATGCTAAACAATGAAAAAACAAGCAAGAAAGCCGGTTGATTTATCAGAAGTTCTGACAAGAATATAATATGCAAGGATAGACATGTCTCTGAAGTTTAACATAGTAATTTTGGCAATGAGTATAGTACCTGACAAACATATGTAATATTTAGATGAAGGTGCACACCAATAATGCAAAAGATCACATAAATATAGGATTCAGTAAACTACAATATATCCAGTAAAAAAATGGAAACACTGCAAGAGATGCAAGAAGGTTTGAATGATTAGGTTACCTGGTTTAGTGTTTGATCCCGTTCATCATTGAAACTTCTACCACGTTTCCCCCCAACTGCATCAAGTTCATCGATGAATATAATTGATGGAGATGATTTTCTTGCCGCATTAAAGAGATCTCTAATCCGAGCTGCTCCTCTACCAACAAACAACTCCACAAATTCACTGGCAGAGACACTGAAAAATGGTACTCCTGCTTCTCCAGCAACTGCACGTGCCAGTAATGTCTTCCCTGTTCCTGGGGGACCAACCAGCAATACACCTCTAGGTAACTTTGCTCCCAGTTTTTGATAATTCATAGCTCCTTGCAGACACAAAACTATCTACAAAGCATGAATCACATCAATGAGTTTAATATAGATATTCTAGAAAGATCCATCAACATAATGGAACCATCAGTGTCCATAAACAGAAATCTTGCAAGACAACACAAAATATTGAGCTGGTCTCAGATTCAGATTCTAAGTAGGAAATATAATTAAGAGAGATGTCAAGGTATGTATACAATTCTTTATCAAGCAGCTTCATCAAAGATCAAGAAATCTCCAAGAGGATATAAGATATGGTTGGACAAGAAAGCAGCAAGACATCACCTTGCTCAGACTCAGAAAGCCTCATGCATAACTTGGGAGTTAGCAAAGAAGTTCAAGTGAGATTAAAATTAGCTTTATGACGTCAAATGCAGACTTATAACCCCATTAGCATCATATGTAACAACTTCAAGAGTTCTTCAAGAGTTCTTTATAGAGCAAATACAGCTCGATTACAAAATGGTTAATAATAGAGATACATAAAGTTAGACTCATTCGTTAATCCCCTCCACTAAATCTTATTATTCTATTATAATTGTGCAGATGAACATAAAATTTAAGTAGACTATGACTCTTGACACTTGCTTCAGTAATAAACAGATAACTGGAGGTTGTTGTTGTGTTTTTTTTTTAGAATTATATCTGATATCATTTTATTTCGAGGAAACTTTAATAGGGGAATTGCTTACCTCCATGAGTTCTATCTTAGCAACATCAACACCCTCCACATCATCAAAAGTGACTGCCTGATTATTTGATCGCCTCTTTCTTGCTGGGCTATTAGCAGCAGAAAGTTGGCGATAGAGGAGCCACATCATAGGAGTCAAGGGAATCCACAAAGATATTATAGTTATAAGCAAACTCCTTATTGACATCAGAATTGATTGAGGGGCTGAGCTGTATGCTGTTCCCTTTGCTCTCATCAAAGTAAGAAGAAATTTCTCGTCACGATCTACTTTCCTTGTAGAGAATTGCCACTCTGGGGTGGAAGCTCGTGGCCTTGAAAATTTCTTAAATACATCTACCCTTGATGCCAGACCAGTTTTGCTCACAACACCTTCTATTGCAACTGTTTCAGCTGCATTCTCATTTGGAAGATTTAATACTGAAGATTTGTCTTCTGAGTTTTCAGTATTTTCAGTACCCACAGAGTCTGTGTTATAGTATATACGACGGGATCCCTCTTCAAATAAGACGTTTGTAACATAGCCATTTTGAAGGCTGGCTATCAATTCTGAATAAGGAACAATCTTTGGAGATGGCAACGCAGTTAATCTCAAAAACAAGTAGCACATTCCCAATGCAACAGAAATTGAAGTGTAAAGTGTCATTCTTTTTATATTCCTTCTCAAGAACATTCCAAAATCATTCAACATCGACCTAATCGAAACTCCCTTCAATCTTATCTTCAATAGCCGCAGTCTTGTTTTCAATCTAAGTGAAAACCTCTTCCTCAAATTACCATTTCCTCTTTTCCTCAAATGGCTCTCCTCATCTCCACTTTTTTCACTCCTCAATGGCCTAAATGAGCTCTTACAAGACAAACCATTTTGAGACTTACAACCACCACAAAACCCCGATAAATGAACCCCGGTTTTTCCATCATAAAATGATGACCTAAACTTGCTCCTCCAAAGCAACAAATGTTGGAGTTTGCCAGCACTGCAAAGTCCCAAAGAAGGGATCAAAACTGGACTGTAACAAATAGTTGAATATCTCTTCAAAGATTTAGTATTTCCATTATTGACTCCAGAGTTCAGTTTAAAATTCAAGAACCCGTTATTGCAAACAGCAGAAAAAGAAGCCATGCCTCTTCAAGACAACAACAACTAGCTTTACCAAGAAAATCAAGAAATATCCATTACAAGCATGAACCTGTCATTTGGGATTCCGCAAGAAATCATACATAAGAACCTGCTATAAACCGTCGAGACCTTAAAGAATTGACGTGGTTCTTACCTGGTTTTTGTAGAAACTGGAAACAAACTGAGGAATGGGCAACTACTGTATTTGTGCTTGTTCAGCGGTGAAGATAAGAAACTTTTTTTGGGTTTATAAGAACCCGTGGATTGGGTTTTTTTCACTCTATAGCAATAATCACACGTGTGGTCCCCATATTACTAATTTGATCAGTTGAGTCCTTTCAGTATTTAAGGCTTAGCAACTCCATTAGCATTGATCTATGGATCTGTCATATTAAAAAAACGTTTCGAGTTTTATCTCAGATTTTAAAACTCTTTAAAATTGAGAAAATAAAAAAACCTGTCTATTTTAATGTATTATTTATGCTATTGAAATATTATTTTATTCAAAAAATATTTAAATTAAATTTATTGAGCCAATTCTTATGAACAACGTTATATGAATTGGAAAAATAATATCTAAAGTGATAAGATCTATGTTCTCATTCATTCAATCCATACTACGTGCAAACATGCACAAGGAAAAACCTAAGCCATCAGATTGCCAAAGGAAAGAGATAAGATGAGCCTTTTATACTGCATTTTGCTGGATATTCTAGGAACCGGCGTCTTCACTCTTAAAGATCGATGAGCAAGAACTAATCGAAAAAATATAAAGGGCAGAAAACTAGGTTGGAAAGGAACGCAAAACAAAGCGCCTACTGATGGGTTATTTCAATCCCATGGGATGAATGATGGCCTGGAATAATATTGTTAATCTTTTAATTTTGATAATCTAAATAATTTTTTATTGGTAGAGTAGTTGTTAGATCATGCTTGTTACCTGCAAAAGTCTTCCTTTTATATATTTAATGATTCTCTAACAATTAAATTAATATCAGTTAAAAGGGAGATTAATTATACTTTTAAGAAAAATAGCTTTTTAGAATAGATATACTATTGTAAAAATAGAGAGAAGAAAATTGAACCTGCCTGAAGGTTGTCTTTTTCTTTCTTTAATAGCACATGAGATCCCTCTCTTCATTCCAAGAAAAAAGGTTGGCGTATTAGCAAAATATTTACGTCTTGTCAAGATAAAAAATCTCTTACGTATCAAGATAAGATATCCCTATATCTCTGACTCGTCATGATAAAATATCTTTAACCCACGATCCCATCAGAGAGCTTGAGATTCTTTTAGAGTTAAAGAAAACATATGCTTGGCACTAATGAGTATGGTAGATTGCCGGACTCATAGATGTTGGAAGACGATGAGTCTGATAGATTGTCGAACCTGTGTGTGTCTAGGTTCAACACTTAGCTGAGCCTGTAAATAGTGAGTCTAGCAGCTCACTAGACTCATACACGTCTAAGCTCAATGTTTGTCTAGGTTTAGAGATTTTGGGTCTGACAACTCGTCGGACCTGTACACATTTAGGCTCAGTACTTGGCTTCGCTCAGAGATGTTGGGTGTGACAGCTCGCCAGACCCATACATGTCTAAGGTCATCGCTTGGCTCAGGCTAGAGATGGTGGGTTTGGCAGCTCACAAGACCCATACATGTCTGGGCTTAGCACTTGGCTGAGCTTAGAGATGGTGGGTCTGACAACTCGCTGGACCGATAAACATCTAGGCTCAGCAATTGGCTGAGCCTAAATATGGCGGGTCTGGAAGTTCGTTGGACCCATATGCATTTTGGCTTAGCGCTTGACTAAGCCTAGAGATGATGGGTTATAACCCTCTCTTTGACCATACTTCTAAAAGATAGTCCAACACATACAAACAAAAAACAATAAATTTCAATCCATTAATAACCCTCCAAAATCTTTGGGTATCGTACGCAAAGATTTTGAAAAGCCTTAGTCAATAACAAATGAGACCCTTTATATCTTCTCCATAAGATTGTATATGCCTTTCATGACATTGTTAGGATCCTCAAGTCCATCTGTTTTTTTTTTTTTTTTTTACAGGGAAAGGGTTTTCCTTGAGGAATGAAAAGATGACTTTATTTCAATGTAGTATTTGAGTAGTCTTCTTGAGATATGTGGTGATATGAAAGGTTTTTCATTCGATGATAAAGATGAAAATATGTTTTTGTATGACCCTAGCCATTCTTGCTTTTTTTTTTTTCTTTCACTTTTACTTCTTGTGATTTTTAAAAGAAAAAACTTCTCTCATAGAAAAAACCCCAAATCACATTTTCATTAATCTAAGAAAAAACTCATACAACCATCCCAAATACCTCTTTCTAAATCTTTCCTTTTGAATTAGAACTAATAAAGCACAGAAACACTAGACCCATCTTTAAAAAAAGATGCACTTCATCCCCTAATAAGGACTTTAGGTTTCAACCAAAATCTAAAAGAAGTAACAGGGGATATAGGTCTCTCAGATTAGGTCCTAGAGTGAGAGTGGATGCCACATTGATGGCCTCATCTGGTGGGGAGAATGAGAGAAGATCCCTCCGTAGGAGTACATATTCTGCCCCTATCAAAGACTTTTGAAATAGAAAAAGGTTACCTCAGACTCCTAAAGATAACTTTCCTAGCAGCATATGTGTTGTAGACATGAAATTCATGGCTCGTCACTAACCTGGTAAGTATATGGCCCAAGTGCCTTAGCCTAATAAGCGTATCAACCAACTAACCCTAGGCACTTCCCATGGTTATTTAAAATTACCGCCTCTATTTGCATGTATGTGATGAGATATGTTCAACTACTACCAGCTAGGCCCAAGCCAGCTACATCCTAGTGGGTGGGTAATTGCGTCCTCCTTTGAATTTTTTTTCAGAGTAGTTGGGCTCAAGCCCATGGTAAATGTTTTTAGTAGTTGCTATTAACTAGTCCCGGACACTAATGGCAGCAACGACATGTGGTGGTTCTTTACCTTTGCTAATAGAAGTAATGATGTTATGAAGAACATGTTGGTTGGGAAGTCAATGCCTGTTAAGAAGTTGATGGGGAGATGGTTGGTTATAAGATATATTGGGATAATCAATCACCAAGAAGGATTGCAACCAATCTGAAGTTGTTCCCATTACTAGAGGCTCCCCCCTCACAAAGTAAACAACAAGCCTTGTCTAATCTTAGACGAGGAGAAGAACTATGTCATGCTAGATTTGACCCATACAGACAATGAAGTCAATAAAATGGCCAAAGGATATTACCAGGGTGTTTTGCAAGGTATTAATCCATCATGATATTTTCCTTTATTGTCATCTCATTTCAGAATCTAACTTTTTTTTTTTATCCCTAAAAAAATGATAGCTGAAGGAGAAGGATATGTATTATGGGAACCTCTTGTAAAGAGCTTGCCCAAGGGGTCTTTGTGTAGTGTCACTGGTGAAGGTAAATGTGAAGAAAGAAGGAGAGACTCTCTCATCCTCGTTAGGGAACTCCCTGTTCATGAGGGCCCTACCTCTAAAAAGACAACAATGGGGTTCATAACCCTCGTAGAAGATGAGGGTCGTGATCTTTTGATAAGGATCAACCCAACACCAAGTGTAATCATGCCAACAACCCAATTGAGGTGCCAATTGGACCAATTACAAGAGTTAAGGGCAAAAAAGCTTAAATAAGCATTGAATGGGCTTGTATAAAATATACGGAGCAAGATGGACCTAGAGGAGCTTGGAAGATCTAAGGAGCATGAATAACATGCTCTAATTCATTTAATTTAGGTCCAAGAAGAGCCCAATTCGTGTGGAACAAAGGGTTGATGGTCCAGCCCCATATTAGCCTTGTTAGGCTTGTTTTTCCTAATGATACAAGGATAAAAAGTCACAATTTATTTTCCTAAACAATCAAGGAAGTTTCGGCATATCTAATTCCTAAAAAGGGAAGGATTATTTAATGCTTTTCCTAGCATGGGAAGGAAAGTAATTAAATCAACAATAAATGAAAAAAAATGTTTTCTTATTTGTCCGAGTTAAATAAGAAAATCCAAGCTAATTAAGAGCCTAAAAAGGGCAACATCACAAAATTTTCAAATTAGATTTCTCCTAACTTATATGGGACTTTTATAGGGCAGCAAATCTGATCCTATCATATTTAGGATATTAAATTTAGATTTATTATTGTTATTATTATTTTCTTCTTAGTTTAGGGTTTTATTTATATTATTTGGATTTAATTGTAAGTGAGCCTCGTATAAGTCCATATAAGGGGTTTATTAGGGTTTGTTTCAGTCCAAAGTCAGTATAAATAAAGGCATAACCAGACATGTAAGGGTTACATAATTTTCATATCAATAAACTTTTTTTGTCGCACTTGTTGTGTGTTGGTAGGATAATCTCCCTTTCTTGGTTCTCTAAAGAACTGAAAAAAGACTTATCAAATAATAATTGACTTCAAGGCATCATCCTTATACTTCTCATTCACAAATCAATATTCGTTAGGTGGAGGTTTCTGTTTCCAATAGTGCTGGTGCCTAAATACAAGTTATCTTTGTGTCACCCTCTTATCAAACCTGATTTACTTGGCTTTCCGGATATTAATGTATTTGCATGTGGGTTGTATGACCACGTGATCATCAGGTTTACATCATTTGGTATCATAGCTTGGCACCATTAATCAAGTTATATCCTTTTGAAATTTTTGTTTCTTGTTGTTTCCGTAAAAATTCCTTAATATCCAATTTCTTCTTCTCCTTGAATTTGCAACATATATATTTTTTTTATTTCATTCTGTTACTATCCAAAATATATTAGAAGCATAAAAAAAGAGAAGAGAAAATAGAAAAGGAAAGAAAAAAAATCAGACGTTTATTGGTTTCTGCCACAAAAAACTAAACAAGGGAAAATTGGATCAAATCAATTCAGAATTAGCTCAAATTTGATACTCTAATTATTGAGGTTTTAATTGCACCACATATTAATTTTGGGGTCAATTGGATATCGTTTTCTTAGGTTTTCAATTTTGGGTTTAATTAGGTATGTTTCATAATGTTTTTGCGTTAATATATCAAACCTTATTATAAATTGCTCAAATTTTATATTATGTCTATTTGGGTTGAAATCACACTATATTTGAAATTTTAGCTCAATTGAACATCATTTACTCTAGGTTTCAGATTCGGACTTAACTCGTCACAAACGAGTTTGTTTTGCATCAACTTTTGAAATTTGCTTTCTTTCTATTGTTTTCATTTATTGCAGTATATTTTCAAAATATCTAACATATTTGGGTGTTTTTTTTTATCATTTTTCATATTTCATTTCTATTTTTATTCGAGTCTTCAATTTTGTTCATATTTTGGATAGATTCGTTTGCTACTCGGGAGATTATCATCATAGTTTTGTTTTGTTTGTTTTCTAGTTTTCTTGAGTGATATTTGGATTGTGTTGCTAAGTTGGTTCTATTTGGTGTTGGTTTCAGTTCTGCAAGAACCGCAAGAAGATGAGACGAGAGGTGTGAACGTGTGAGGATATTAAGAGTGTTTGAGCGAAACAGAAGCGACCTGAGGATATTTTTTTTACCACTAACCAATTTTTATAGGTACTATCATGTCAAATCAAAACAATACACCACCCTCTCATGAGGGAGAACTTAAGTTCCAAATGCAAGCCATGATGCAGATGATGAAGATGATGAATTTTATGATGGGCAATGTATGTGATAGACTTCATAGGGTGGAGAGATATGGTAACGAGGCTGGTATAAGCACCCAAGACATGAGGAAGGTTGGGGCTGAACCAAAAGTAAACAGTGGCAATAAGACTGAAAGGATAAGGTAGGTTAATTATGAGGATTTTAAGGAGGGCGTTGATGATATTGGTGATGGTGGTTTTGAGGATGAGACCATAGGTCATCAAGAAGGTTTTTGGTAGCCTAGAAATCGAAAGGATTTTAGGAATAGAATTAGGGGCCAATTCGGGCAAAGGGGAAATTTTCGTAATGTTGGGGGAAATGATATTTAGATGGTGATTTGGATGCTATCAAACTTAAAATACCTTCATTTCAAGGTAAAAACGATCCCGAGGCGTATTTGAAGTAGGAGAAAAGGATGGATTGGATTTTTTATTGCCATAGCTATTCAGAGGCGAAAAAGATAAAATTTGGTAGTAATTGAGTTCATAGATTACGCACTGATTTGGTGAGATCAAAATGTGATTAGTAGGAGAAGGAGTGGAGAGAGGTCGGTAGAGTCGTGGAAGGAGATGAAAGTGTTGATGAGAAGGCGATTTGTGCCTAACCACTATTATAGAGATTTGTATATGAAATTAAAGGGGTTGAATTAGGGTTCTAAGTCCATTGATGAGTATTTCAAGGAGATGGAGATCGCAATGATTCGGGCCAATGTGATTGAGGATAAGAAAGCTACTATGGCTAGATTTCTAAATTGGTTGAATAAGGATATTGTGAATGTTGTAGAATTACAACATCGTGTGGAATTGGAGGATATGGTCCATATGGCAACGAAGGTGGAGAGGTAAATAAAAAGAAGGGGCAGTATATGTTTTCAAACCAATTCTACTTCATCTTCCTCAACATGGAGGCCGAATCTGAAAAGAGAGAGGGTTGTCCAACCAAAGCCTTATGCAAAGGCCGAACCACCAAAGGCTAAAAAGGATGCTCATACGGATAGGAAAGGAAAATATAAATCTCAACGTACTCGTGATAGAGATATTAAATGTTTTAAGTGTTTAGAGAATGGGCACATTTCATCTCAATGTCCAAACCAAAGAGTTATGCTTACAAGAGACAATGGAGAGGTTGAATTTGAAAGTGACAAATCTAAAAGTGAAGAGATGCCACCTTTGATGGATTGTAGTGATGAGGAGATTGTATATTCTGTTAAGGAGGGGTTATAAGACATACAATAAACATGCAAATCAAAGAAGATGATGTAGATCAACAACGGGAAAACATATTTCACACTCAATGTCACATCCAAAGCAAGGTATGTAGCATGATAATCGATGGAGGTAGTTGTGCTAATGTAGCTAGTGATACTCCTATGAAGAAATTAAATCTGAGTTGTATTAAGCATCCTAGGCCTTATAGATTGCAATGGTTGAATGAATGTGGTGAAGTGAATGTTATTAAACAAGTATTGATTGGTTTGCTATTGGGAAGTATTCTGATGTGGTTATACGTGATGTAGTCCCAATGCATGCTAGTCACTTACTTTTGGGGCATCCATGACAGTTTGATCAGAAGACGATTCATAATGGGTTTAAAAATAGGTTCACTATTGTAAAGGATGGTAAAACCATCATTCTTGTACCTCTTTCTCCAAAACAAGTGTATGATGATTAAATGAAATTAAAAAGGGAATGTGAGGATGGGAAGAGTGAAAATTCACGTGAGGACAATGGTGAGAGAAGACCATTAGATTCGGCTAAACCTAAATCATTAATTAAACCGGTTGAGAATGGAGATAAAACCCAATGAGTGAAGAAAGTAAGCTTGTGTGATGATAACAATGTGGAAAAATTAAAGAAACAACCTAATTTTATACAAAAGGAGCTGAAATTAGATTTGCATTTTTCACTAACAAGCTGATGATCTTACTTGTGTATAAGGAGGCTTATTTTAACATTAACGATCTTGATTTTGCCATTCCTAGTATGGTTGTTTCTTTGTTGTAAGGGTTTGATGATGCATTCCTTGAAGACATCCCTAGTGGATTATCTCCATTAAGGGGAATTGAACATCAAATTGACTTTGTACCTAAAGGTTCGATTCCTAACTGTCTAGCCTATAGAAGCAACCCTAAGTAGACGAAGGAGCTTCAAATGCAAGTAGATGAGTTGATGATGAAGGGATACATTCATGAGAGTATGAGACCTTGTGCCATGCCAGTGTTACTTGTGCCTAAAAAGGATGGAACTTGGAGGATGTGTGTTGATTGTCGTGCCGTCAACAATATAATGGTAAAGTATCGACATTCTATTTCTAGGCTTGATGACATGCTAGATGAGTTACATGGATCATGTATTTTCTCTAAAATTGACTTAAAGAGTGGGTATCATCAGACTAGGATGAAAGAAGGCGATGAGTGAAAAACTGCATTTAAGATTAAGCATGGTTTGTATGAATGGTTAGTCATGCCATTTGGACTTATAAATACACCTAGTATGTTTATACGTTTAATGAATCATGTATTGAGTGCATTTATAGGTAAGTATGTTATTGTGTATTTTGATGACATTTTGATCTATAGAAAGAACTTAAATGAGCATCTTGATCATTTGTGTATTGTGAAGTAAGCAATTGTATGCTTATCTTAAGAAGTGTATCTTTTGCATGGAGAAAATTGTGTGTCTTGGTTATGTCTTAACTACACAGGGTATCGAGATGGAAGGGGAGAAAGTTAAGGTTATCTGGGATTAACCCACACCAAAATCGGTTTGTGAAGGATATTAGTACTATTGCTGCACCTTTAACTGAAATTGTGAAAAAGTCCGTTGGATTTAAATGGAATGATGAACAGGATAAGGCTTTTAATTTGTTGAAAGATAAACTTTGTTCGACGCTTGTTTTAGCTTTGCCAGACTTTAAAAGGACTAAAATTGATCAAAGCATGGGTCAAATTGAAAGAAATTAAAATTTAATCATTTATTAAAGATCAAATTAGAAACCAAGAACTAATTTTAAAAAGGTGTTCGAATCAGAAGAGGCAATTAGAAATTTCCAGTGGTGCGATTGCATAGATTAAAAAACTTAAAGGCCAATTCGGAGCACGAGTAATGAAATTGAAACAACAAACCCTAATTTGTAGGGTTTTTCCAAAACGACATCGTTCAGGATACTGTGTGTTATAGCCCAAATTTTAAATTTTAAAAAAAATAAAAAAAATAAATGAATAAAAAAATAATTTGAGAATTAAGTTAAGACAAGACAAGTTGAAAGTTTGAAGACTAATAAGGATGAAATTGTAAATTTAAGAGTCAATTTAGTAAAAAAATTAGAAGAATTAATAAGTTTGGGGACTTAATTGAACTTGAAATTAGTTTAATTAATGACATTAGGGGTTTAGTTGAAGAAATACTAAAGTTTGGGGCTGATTTGAATCAAAATCGCAAGAAATTAAAATCTAAAGACCAAAGTGAAAAGCCGAGAGTACTATAGAGAGCTTAATTGATTTTTCCAGAGGTAATTTTGAAAAAAATTAAAAGTTGAAGAGTCAATTAAGGACTAAATTTAATAATTTAGAAACCAAGAACTATTTGTAATTGATGCTAAAATCTAGGGGTCTAATTGAAATTGATCTAGTGGCAATTTTTTTTTAAAAAATGTTATTTTCCATGAATTAGGGTCCAATTGCAAAACATCAGAACTTCAGGGGGCAAATTGAAATTCACCATATTTGTTAAGGAACGAAACGACACCGTTTCAAATAACATTGTTCATCATCTTCACTTCATCTGACCAGAAAGAAAAACAGTTGCCTCGCCTGCCAGCTCCGCCACAATGGGTCTCCATTACCACTGTAACGGTCCTGCGAGTCCATTCATCTACTGGGCGATCGCATGGCATTCTCTGGCTTTATAAAAGCCAGAGAAAGGCCACGCAAAAAAGGAAGAGAACGAACGAACGAACAAAAGAATACCAGAGCGAGCACAGGACAAAGAAAACCGGGGAGAGCATAAGACCGAGAACAAAACACACACAGAAGAATAGAAAAACACAAGGGGAATAGAAAGGAAAAAAAACAGTAGACAGAGGATGAGACAACAAAGACGAATAGGAAAGCAAAGAAGACATAGACGAGCAAAGACAGGAACTAACACAGAGAAAAAACGAAAGAAAGGAAGCAGAAATAGAGGAATTAAAGCCAGAAAAGAACAGAGAGAACGAAAAAGCAAAAAGAAAACAAAAACAGAGAGAGGACGAACGAAAACCAGAAAAAAACACAGAGGGGACGAGAGAGAGACAGAACGTGAGAAAACAAAAACAGGAAGAACAAGAAAAACAAGGGACAAAGAGCAGAAAAGAAGCGGAAGAGAGAAGCTTCGCCTAGCACCTGCAGGTTCTCGTTCAATGTCTCTGCAAACCAGGTAAGCTTTCGTTTTCCCCCATTTTGCATTTTAATTACATAGTTGCTGTAGCAGGTAAGCCTGCAGAAAAGGATAGGGCCGGTTACTGGGGCAGTAACCAAGCTAGGCCGTAGGGTCTAGCCCAGCCCGTACAAGCTGAGCTAGACCCAGCCCAAAAAAGGCAGAAAAAGCCGAGACAGGGCTAAGATTGGGCCTCAAGCCCAGTTGGCCCAATTTATTTTGGGCCATGGGAGTATTTGGCAAGATACACTCTTATGTCAATCCCCTTCATTTTATTCCTATTTGTTTTGATATTTGGCCAAACGAGCTCGTTTGTGATATCATAAAATTTCAAAAAATATTTGTTGACCCGTATGAATTTATTTGTAGGTCCCTCACGCTATTTTTTTTTTATGATAATTTCACTATATATTTGATTTAAGAATTTTTACTGTGAAATGCGAATCTAGTATGCAATAGATACCTATCTTTTTTAAAAAACAAAAAAACATGTATGCTTTGCTTTCAATTCAAATTTTACTGGTTTATTCACTAGTGTTAAAGTCAGGAATATCATGCCTTTTTGTGTTACGTAATATTTATCAATGCCAGAGTTTAAAGTATTTGTACTCGAATATTTACTGGCGCCAGAGTCAATAATATTACAAGCAAACCATCGGTAGCATAATCCAATAAACTCTTTGCAATTTAAGATAAAATCAACAATGAAATCTACCTCAGTAGGACATTTAAAGGGTGATACTATCTTTTCTTTTGCATAACCAGTCCCGTACCATAAAATCTATGTTGATCGGTTAGGGTTCCTAATGACCATAATACTAGGTGGTGACTTCTAAAATAAGACTTTTCTCATTTAAGAACAAAATGCTAAAATTTTGTTCTTTCGTGAATTAAAAAAAAAAATTTAAAGGTCACTGCGATGTCGAGTACGACACGGTGCATTCTTTTTCTTCAGTTTTGGTTGATCGAGTAAGCACTTTTTGGCAAATGAACATGACAACTCCAACCACTTCTTAGACTCTAACAACCACCGATTGATAGAGGAGTTTCCTCTCTTTACGATAATGCCACCCTTGTTTGATGTTTGTACCTCACCTGCCATATTGTGTAAACCCTCAATTTCTTGTCCCAAGTCAGCTTTGACTAATTCAGAAATCTCGATAATTTTTCATTCACTACAATGTCCATAATTTATTTAGTTACAATAACCTTTCAATTATCACGATTAAATCGCGAAAGAGGCACCCATAATCAATCATTTTTTTTTTACCAGTTTAGCTTTTGTTTTTCCTAAACTTTTCTAGAAGCTCCCAAATGTTGTTAGGGATCTAGGGAAAACTAAGAGAAAAGAAGAAAAAAATAATCTCTAATTGAATAGGAGAGGTGATTCCTCTATATGCTAGTTTTAGAATACCACCAAGGGGAAGGTGGTTTGGTAACCTTTGGCCTTTGAAATGATATAAGAAGGAAATAATGGGCAGAATAGAAAAAGAAAGGAAAGAAAAAAAAAAGAAAAACAAAGAAAAAGGAGATAACAATTGTCGCGGGGTCGCGCCACGACATCGTCTGGCGATGACGAAGGCTTTTACCGTACCTCCTGTGTGTTGGAAATTTAATAATAAAATTATGATTAATGTTTAGGAATAGCCACTTAGTATTATGGTCACCAGGAACCTATGGTCTGCAAGAGTCTGAGGAAGGAACTGGTTGTGCAAGGGGAAGACGTATCACCCCTAGTGCACCCTACTTAAGGTAAGCTGCATTGATGTTTGATTGTTTTTTCTAAGTCAGGTTTCTATTTGTTGGTTTCGTCTACAATTCAAAGTAGATCTCTTTTCATGAGAGAGTCTCAACCTTATCGGGTGAAGTCCTAACCGTTCTAAAATCAAAATTTAGCATTGCATTTTCTACACCTTGTATCTTTAATACCTGATGATGTACTCTATCATCTAGTTTTACACCCCCACGGGTTATTAAAGTCTACATCTAAACCCTAAAAAAACATTGTAAAAGGGTTTTTGATATTTTAGCCAAATTCTAATGGATAATCATAAACTGGTTACGATATTCATTTTGTATTTTAAAACATGAGAAAGATGCAATTTTTGTTTTTATGAAAGTATGCATGAAAACAAAACATATTTTTTTGTTTTTTTTTCTTTTGAAAAAGAAAATTAATTCAAAAGTTTCGAGATTTTTTTTTATTTTTTTTAAAATATTATATTACAAATAAATATATATATATATATTAAATATATGGGTTGGGTCCGACCCAGACATTTGGTCTAAGCCAAAATTGGAACTTTGCAAGGAGAATAAGCCGAAGAAGAAGAAGGGGAAAGGGAGCAGACCACCCACCATGGTGGTGATGGCTGGCTAGCATGGAGGACGACGTGAGGCTGGCGGCAGCGTTGATGAAGAGTTTGGCTGTCAGAGCTACTGCTCACATTGTTGAAGTTGCTGCTACCGTGTTCGGTACTCGAGTTGCTCACGATTGGAGCTATTGGAGTGGCTTAGGAGAAAATCGTCGCCCCTGCTGCTGTTGGGAAGGATGAAAATGGCTAGACGAGGTGGTTGTTGTTGCTGTTGGGGTCGCGGTTGTAGAGCTAAAGAGTTTTGTAGATGAGAGAGAGAGAGAGGTGGTGCGACCACCACGTGAGGTGGTCGAGCGATTTCTTGTTGTAGAGGTTGTGGTGGAAAAGATGTTGGTGAGAGTGGTGGTGGCCGCGGTTGGTTGTTGGGACGATGGAGAGTGAGAGAGAGAGAAAGACAAAGAGAATGTGGCAGAAACCAGGAAGAGGCTGATTTTTTGGTTTACTTTGGACTCGATTTTCTTCCTCCTTAGACCTTGAAATCCACCTCTATTTATAGGTAGTGGAAGAGGGAAATCTTGTATACATTGGGAAAAATTTTCAGCCCTTGATTTAGGTGGAAAGGATCCCAACTGTTTGTTCAAAATAGGCATCATGAGTTGTCAAATCTGCAGGAAAAAGCTGACTGAGTTGGCTCTTTTTAGACTGGTGTCGGTGCTGATGGGTTGTCATTAAGCCTAAACGGGTCATATGGGGTTGTAGAGAAATTGCAGAGGATCATTTGCGTGCAAGATTTGTCAAATTTTATTAATGTTAGATGCATTAAATGTACCTGCAAAGTAGCCTCCTTGAGTTGTCATTTCAGAGAAAATTGAAGAAGAAGATGAACAATAACATAGTTTTATTTTTTGTCAAAGTTCATTTGAGTCCTCCCTCTTTAAATTTGATTTAATTACACTCCTAATTGACCATATACTTTTGATTTAGTGCAATTTAGCCCCTACTGAACTTGAATTAGAACTCTGAATTTACACGCCTTTTGCATTGTGGTCCTTAGTCTTGGTTTTATGCAATTTAACCCTTAATTGACCATTAAACTTTCAATTTCTTCAATTTCACCTCCGGTTTTTGTCAATTAAGCCCTTATAGTTTGGAGCCTTTTGTAGATTAGTCCTTGGCTGCGAATTTTGTCATTTTAACCCCTAATTGACCCCAAAACTTCATTTTTCTTGCAAATTTTCCCTAATTTGGTCTTCAATTAACTTGATAAAAATTACAATTGGTCTTTTAAAATTTTAATATTCTCAATTAAGCCTAAATTAGGCTCCCAAACTTAATTTTTCATCAATTAAACCCCACATAAAATTAATTTCACCCATTTAAAGTATAATTAAGTCCTTGCACTTAATTAGATCCTTCAATTGGACTCAAATTAATTCTTAAACATAATTAAAATTCAATTTGGCCAATGATTAAATCAAATTGGTCTATTAAAATTTTATTTATGTCATTGGACTTAATTTTTATGCAAATTTATCCAATAATCATTTAATTTGACCTTGAATTTGTATTTTTTTCTCCAATTTTAGGCATAATGGGGTACAATTAGGCCTTGAATTTCCTTCAAAATCGCAATTGTATTCCTCGGCCTGCTTTCTCCACGTTCTCAGCCTTTATTTTATTTTTTGATTTTTATTTTGAAGGAAAAAGTGAATTTTGGAGAATAACCCATAATTGGTCTTTGATGTTTAAACTTAAATAGAT
This sequence comes from Populus davidiana, assembly GCA_030145905.1. Classification (NCBI taxonomy): domain Eukaryota; kingdom Viridiplantae; phylum Streptophyta; class Magnoliopsida; order Malpighiales; family Salicaceae; genus Populus; species Populus davidiana. The sequence continues at coordinate 2,523,244 of CM057792.1, read as the reverse complement.
GAACTTAACTATGAAATTCATATAATCATGTTTCATGTATGCATGTTTATCTCATTTATTTCTCTATAATGATATTTGTTGTTCAATGTATGTTATAAATATTATGGTTGTGATGATGATGATGTTTGTGGGATTGAGACCCAGGATGATTGAGTCGTGATTGAGTTATGAGGTGTGAGATATTAGAAGTGTAAACATGATAATGTCGATAACTTGGGACCTCCTGGTATAGGGGAGACTCTGCTGAAATTTTGGTGGAAATTTTGGTAGACTTTTATATGAGAACTGTAAAAAAAAAAAAAAAATCACTAGTATTTTTACATACCAAATCGTAGGAAAATAATTATAAATGCATATAAAAGTATAGGGTGTTGCATCTTGTAAATCTTAATGCTTGGATAGTTCATCAAAACTGTCTGAATCTCTATAAAGCCTAAAGCTCAATCCATCAGTACTTGGCCCAATACTATCAAGCTCACTATGCTCAGTGGTGCCCCTGTTTTTCAGTGCCCTGCTCAAATAAAATCATGCAATTGAGCCCTTATTTCTTTTAATCTTAACAAAACTTGCCCAATTAGACCCTCAACCTCTTAGTCTTAAGTCAGAAATTCATGCAAGACCAATTAATCATGAAGTGCAATCAACCACCACCATGAAAATCATAGATCGGCAAGAACTCAGTCCAAACTAACATCAATAAATACAAAATAATAATCATTTAGGGACTTAATTATCAAAATCAACAAAATGGAATTGAAAAGAAACAGGGACTAAAATGAATAGAAAAAAAGCCAAAAAGTCGATGCAGTGTGGGCTTGTGTATTAAATAACGTGAGACTTTGAACGGCGCGTGTTGGCTACTAGTGAACAGAGAAAGGTGTTGAAGCTTCAGTAGGGTCTCTCTTTATCTCTCAATTACCCCTTCTTTTTTATTAGGGCTTTTGTGTTGATGTTCGTCCATGTCGTTGCAGTGTGGTTGTATATATAAAAGTGTCCTAAGCTGGTCAACTGAGTTTTCTAGGTTTTTTTTTTTTAAAAAAAACAAACTAGACCTCGGCTTCCAGTCCCAATATATCCGAGCTAGAGCACAATCTAAATTGGGTTATTGAAGGTTTGGAAAAGTATCAAAATGGATTTGAAATATTAGTAAATTAAATGTATTGTCAACAAAATTCTTCATTCCTATCCCCATATAAAAAAAATGGGTGGAGATTCCTTGATTGTTAATTGATCATCCTTCATCATATTCTAAAACTTGTTATTAAGCCCTGGGATAGAGATATGATTCACTATTAAATAGTTTTTGGGCTTACAAATAAAATATTGTGCTATGATTATTGTATTTAAAATATATTTGTATTTGTATTTAAAAAATTAAAAATATTAGTTGTTCATACCAATTAGAAGAATGCTAATCATATATCGGCATGCTGTTAGGAAGCAATTTAAAAACATATATTTAGTTAAATATTTGTTTTTTGTTTAAATTTTCAAACCTCATGAAACCACTTTTCAACATTTTTTTCAATCTAAAACATGGAAAAACCATCCTATGATACTTGAATCATGAAATCTAATATCCTAGACGCACTTCATGCCTAATCATTACAATAGTGTGAAATTGGTATCCTATGATACTTGGACACTTTTTTTTAGTGATGTGATATTGACATGTGCGTGATTTAATTTAAATTCACAAACCATTCCTTTCACGTGAAAATTAAGTTTGCTACTATTTTGTATTTATGTGTTCAAAACTCAGTTTTTTTTTTAAATTAAAATTTAGTTAGTTGAATTTCGAGAGGCATTACATGTGCTGCATGCATTATTCAATTGTTTTATTAAATAGTTGAATTGTACTGAAATTTTTTCTACATCATTCTAAGAACCTCACTATACGCGGTAGGTAGATAGTCAATTGTTTTTGTTTTCATGTTCAAATGAGGCTGAAAACCTTCTATTTTAGTTTTTTTTTTTTTTACTGCTATTCATTAAAATTCTTAATTTAATTAATATTTTATTAATCATAACGTTTCTTTTAATATTTAAACAGTCTTGTAAGCTATTTTTCATTAAAAAAAAAAATAAAATAAAAACTTTTCATAAAATATACAACTCTACAGTTTAGAGATATAATTTTCTGGAAAATGAAGTAACCCTATCAAAATATTCATGAGTATATATTGATGACATTATTTCTTGTCTGCTTACTTTTCCTTTGTCTTCATAGTTCTTGTTGGAAACAAAACAATGTGGGGATGCAAATGTGCCACGTTTTCCAGCCTATAATCTCTCAAACATCAATTCTGGAGCTGTCTCCATGAATTAGCTCCAGAATTGATGTTCCCCCTCCCCCGCACTGTTCGCAAAATAATTGATCAATTATTATTAAGCCTTCAGTACTAGCCAATATTGTGAATTCCATTTTCAATTAAAATGAAATGTTTTAATTTTAAAATGTTTCGGCGTGTTGTTTCGAGGTTGTACTGTTTATATATATATATTCAATAAATATAATTCAAATTCAAGATAAATTAATTATAAATTATGCAATACAAAAACAATGCCAAACAAATATAATTTCAAATTTTAAAATATTTCTAAATAGTCAAGATTAAATAGATCTTTAACTTAAACAAAATATCAAAATATTATGAAAGTAAAATATTATAACAAAAATATTTTAAATATAAAGTTAGGTCAATGTTATCAAGACTAATGGAATCTAAAGCATCCCTTGTTTTGCTCGAATTCCTACAAAGTATAAACATGAAAAAAACAACATGAATATAAACCATATATATTAGTGATAAATCTAATTTTAAAAAATTAATATCATTGTTAATGAAAATAATAATAATAATTTTCAATATTATTATTAATACTATTGTTATTGAAAATAGTAATGAAAAAAAAGCTTTTTTATAATTGGGTGGTTTAATTAATTAAATTGATCAAGGTTCAATTTGATTCAATAACTTTTCAAGAGTGGAACGAAACATGTAAAATGAAAACAGAACGTTCCGGGCGAAATTTAGCCGAAAAATCCGCAACGGACCAAGATTTAAAATGAGATGAAAATTTGTTCTGTTTTATTATGTTTTTTGAATTGGTATGGAATGTTTCGGCCATTCCAGATGAAATGGAATGGAATTGACAACCCTAGTCCTAGCAGTCCTTAAAAATGCCAGCCTCGTTACTTGTAACTTTTAAAGTATTTTTTATTTAAAAATATATTATTATTTTTAATATTAGTTTTTTTATTTAAAATATATTAAAATAATTAAAAACATTAAAAAATATTAAATTAAAATAAATAAAATTTTAAATTTTTAAAAAAATATTTTTAAAATATAAAAACACTGGTGAACAAGTGAAAACGGAATCAAAGGGTGAACGCCGAAATAGGAGCCGCCAAAAAACGGATGCCTTGTTTATTGTTTTTTTATTTTTTAAAATAAATTCAATTTTTCTTCTTGTTTTAAAATTTTCCTACCACATGTCACAAGGGCTATATTTTCCTTGGCCACAAGGATGCCTTGTGAAGGAAACTAAATTACTTATTTGCTGGAAAACGTTGAAATCATTGTTTAGCTTCGTTGTTGAATAGTCAAGTTTCTTTTTTTAATTTCAATTCATTTTTTTATTGTTTTTCTATTTTTGTTTTTATTTTATTTTTTTCTCAATTTTATCCTTTAATTTTTTATTAATCATTTGAATTATTTTTGAATTAACTGAATCACATAATGACAACTCTTACTCGATTTAATTTAAACATGTGCTAAGAAATGAATTCGGATCAATAACTTTTTTCCAATCAATTTTATTTTTTGTTTCTTGATTTCATCCTTATATTTTTTTTACCAGTCGACCTTGTTGATTTTGGACCAGTCAAGTTGATTAAATAATGTCAAAACAACTTATACTTAATTTAATTTTAAACAAAAACTAGGCAAAAAGTTGGGTTAATAGATTTTTTAATGTTAATTTCATTATTTTTTTTCTCTCAATTTTATCATATTTTATTTTTTTACTAGTCGATCAAGGTATTTTTGAACCAACCAAGTCAACTAGATCATGGTGAGACAACTTATATATGATTTAATTTTAAAATTGAATTAGGTAAAGAATCGAATTAAAAAACTTTCTAAGTTGACTTGTTAAATGGTATTTAATAAAAATATTAAATATTTTTTTACTATCTTAATATTTTTTATTACATTAAAAAATATTTTATTCGAATCCATAACGTAATGCCAGCTTGTCACCTAGTGTACAATAATCCTTTTGAAAAATGATAATTGTTGCTCATAAATACTATCAGCTTGTATGATTGCTTAATCTTTTGTCGGATCTCACTCATTGTTTGAAAACTTTTTAGGAGTAATTTAAAATCATAAGAACTTAGGGCCAAAACTTAGGTTATGTTTTGATTAGAGTTTTAAAATAGAATAAATAGATACATAATGTATTTGATTGGAAAGATAAAAATAAATATATAAAATAAATATATTTCTATAATAATTTTAAAATAGAATAAATTTCTGTTGTTTGGTTTAGCTTTATTTATTTAAAAAAGTCCAAGTTTTAAGCTTATATCGTCGTGGATTTGAATTCATGCTACAAAGATTTTCATATTTGGTTTAGCTTTTTCCAAGTTAGATGGAGTAATACTTCATATTTGTTTTTTACATGCTTTTATTTTTTATAATATAATTTTATTAGTTTGGGTGTAGATTTAAATGTGATTTGTAAATGAGTAATGTTAAATTTTTTTTTTTTAATTTTAAAAATTTAAATTGTTATTTTTTTTTAAAATACAGCTCAAACCAGGCTTGTTTCCATTCCGTTTCATCCGGAATGACCGAAACATTCCATACCAATTCAAAAAATGAAACAAAATGAAACAAATTTCATCTCATTTTAAATCTTGGTCCGTTCCGGATTTTTTGGCTAAATTTCACCCGGAATGTTCCGGTTTCATTCCACATGTTCCGTTTTGCTCTTGAGAAGCCATTGAATCAAATTAAACTTTGTTCAATTTAATTAATTAAACCATCCAATTATAAAAAGCTCTTTTTTATTACTATTTTCAATAACAATGATATTAATAATAATATTGAAAATTATTATTACTATTTTCATTAACAATGATATTAATTTTTTAAAAATAGATTTATCACTAATATATATGGTTTATATTCATGTTGTTTTTTTATGTTTATACTTTGTAGGAATTCGAGCAAAATAAAGGATGCTTTAGATTCCATTAGCCTTGATAACATTGACCTAACTTTATATTTAAAATATTTTTGTTAAAACATTTTACTTTCATAATATTTTGATATTTTGTTTAAGTTGAATTACTTTAAGTTAAAGATCTATTTAATCTTGATTATTTAGAAATATTTTAAAATTTGAAATTATATTTGTTTAACATTGTGTTTTTATTGCATAATTTATAATTAATTTATCTTGAATTTGAATTATGTTTGTTGAATATATATATATATATATATATAAACAGTATAACCTTAAAATGGCACGTCGAAACACTTTGAAACTAAAATATTCCATTCCAATTGAAAAAAAACATCTATTAAAACAGAATTGACTGGAGTCAAACTAGCTTTGAAAGCTGATTCAAATACATGTTTATTATTGCGAATTAAGGAAAAAAAAGAAAAAGAAAACTAGGCTATGCTTTGGCAAGTAGTACAGCAAGGAAGGAAACCATGCCACGCTACTAAAACCATGCATGGACCCAACGATTATCCCTTCTGCGTGATACACGAGCAGATACAGTCAACGATGGGATTTTCAGCTTCTTATGAGGTCCACTCGATTTTGGACCACAATTATGAGGACCCTTCTCTTTTTGTTTCTTAGTACTGTTAATTGAGCTACATGCATGTTCATTGGCTAAGACTACTTCCTCGTACTTGAAGGAAGGGGACTAGTGAACTATATTCATTCACAATTATTTATTTTTAAATCATTTAAGTATTTCAACATTAACTTAATATTTTAAAAAGCAAGAAAGTAGAGTGAAGGAAAAAAAAAAGATGACTTACTTCTTACTAGGTTAGCTCTCTTTGCCTGCCCTGTAAATTCAATTAAAAAAAATGAACGGATTTTTTTTTTTACAATAACGCTTGCTTTTTTTCTTGTTTTACTTATATAAAATTAAGCATAAAACATTTATGATAAATCAAATGCTAGATTGCTAAATATTTTACAAGCGGGCTAGTTCAAAAAAAAAAAAAAACAAAATACATTAACTAGAAACCCGTAAAAAATCAAATAGTAAAACTTCAGAAGACATATAATAACGGATGAAATTTGACAATAATATTTGTATTTTTTCTTGTTTTAATTATATAAAACTAAGCATAAAAAATTTCAAATAAATAAAATGCTAGATTACTCAATATTTTATAAGCTTGCTAGTTGAAAAAATATATGAAATAAATGAATTAGAAGCCTGTAAACAATAATACAATAATAGTTCAAAAAACAACAAAAATAGATGAAAAAATAGTAATAATTTAGAAGACAAATAATGACAAATAAAATTTGATAATAATAGTTGTTTTTTTCCCCTTGTTTTAGTTGTATAAAACTGAGTATAAATTCAAATATGACAAGGAATTCAGCACCACACATGATTTTGTGACTTGAATGATTGACAACATGAGATATTTTTCATGCAGGAAGTATATTTTAGCCATCTCCAGCCACCAACATCCAATCTAATTAACCATATCAATAAATTAATAAAAAATAATAATAAAAAAGAAAAAGAAAAAAGGTTGGTCTTTAATTATTTCAACTTTTAATTTTAATTTTATTTTAATTATGTTATATTGTTATTTACTACTTGGTTATATTAATTATCAATATATAATTAATTAAAAAGATTTACATATAATTTTAGGATATAATTTTACAGTCCAAGTTTACGTTTTATTTTTTGTAAAACGTTTTTTTTAACAACCTTGCCATTATCACTTTACTCGTGCTTTATATTATTACTTTTCATGCCTTGTCTAATTAATCTAATTGACTATATATCGATGATGGGTCTATAAATACCAACAGAACCATGAGGTGCATTCAAACCATCTTCTTTTCCTCCCTGGATTTCTTTTATATCCACTTCCAAATGATTCTTGAGGCTCTCATTTTGGTATTCCTTTATGGTTTCTGGAAAATCTTAGCCAGAAATAGTGAAAGCAAAAAATCAACCAGAGCCCCTGAACCATCCGGGGCATGGCCGTTATTTGGTCACCTCCCTAGTCTGGTTGGCAAAGACCCAGCATGTAAAACCCTTGGAGCCATTGCCGATAAATATGGCCCTATTTACTCACTCAAGTTCGGCATTCATCGAACCCTAGTGGTCAGTAGTTGGGAAACAGTGAAGGATTGCTTAAACACCAATGACAGAGTTTTGGCTACCAGAGCAGGCATAGCAGCAGGGAAACATATGTTTTATAACAACGCAGCTTTTGCATTAGCCCCGTACGGACAGTATTGGCGAGATGTCCGAAAGCTGGCCACTCTTCAGCTTCTATCAAATCAGCGGCTTGAAATGCTCAAGCATGTCCGTGTGTCAGAAGTAGACACGTTCATCAAAGGTTTGCACAGTTTTTATGCAGGAAATGTAGGCTCCCCTGCGAAGGTGAATATAAGCAAATTGTTGGAAAGCTTGACGTTCAACATAAACCTTAGAACAATAGTCGGGAAGCGATATTGCAGCAGCACATATGACAAGGAGAACAGCGAGCCCTGGCGTTACAAAAAAGCCATAAAAAAAGCCTTGTATCTGAGTGGGATTTTTGTAATGTCGGATGCGATTCCATTTCTTGAATGGCTTGATTACCAGGGGCATGTAAGTGCCATGAAGAAGACTGCCAAGGAACTTGATGCCGTGATACGAAATTGGCTGGAAGAACATCTTAAGAAAAAAAAAGATGGCGAATTGGGAAGCGATCGTGAGAGCGACTTCATGGACGTGATGATCTCTAACCTTGCCGAAGGTCCTGATAAGATTTCTGGCTATTCGCGTGATGTTGTCATCAAGGCAACAGCTTTGGTACGTTTCCCAACTGTAAGCCTTTAGTACCTCTTTTTTTTTTGGGCTGGCAGGTGAGGGGGCGCACCGCAGAGACCTTCCAGTCTCCTACCAATTGCGCTAGCGTTCAGGTGGTAATTGACTTGCAAATATTTTCAGTTTCACACAAACGTTTTGTGGTAATTTTGCAGATTCTGACCCTCACAGGAGCAGGAAGCACAGCAACTACATTAGTTTGGACGCTGTCCCTATTGCTAAACAACCCGGCCGTGCTAAAGACTGCTCAAGAAGAGCTGGACAAGCAAGTAGGAAGAGAAAGATGGGTGGAAGAATCAGATATACAGAACCTCAAGTACCTCCAAGCAATTGTGAAAGAAACCCTGCGCTTATACCCTCCAGGCCCCTTAACAGGAATACGTGAGGCCATGGAAGATTGTTCTATTGGTGGCTATGATGTTCCTAAGGGCACTCGACTAGTAGTTAACATATGGAAGCTGCATCGAGACCCTCGTGTGTGGAAAAACCCAAACGAGTTTAAACCTGACAGGTTCTTGACAACCCATGCTGATCTTGATTTTAGGGGTCAAAATATGGAGTTCATTCCTTTTAGCTCGGGGAGAAGATCTTGCCCTGCCATAAATCTTGGCTTGATAGTGGTTCATCTGACACTTGCTAGGATCCTTCAGGGTTTTGATTTAACAACTGTTGCAGGCTTGCCTGTGGACATGATTGAAGGCCCAGGCATTGCCTTGCCGAAGGAGACCCCTCTCGAAGTTGTCATCAAACCACGCCTAGGATTGGAGCTCTACTAGGTATCAACGCCTTTGTCCTCACCACCACAAATATACATCAATAAAAAAAAGTTGATTTAGGCATGTTAACAAGTCAAGCGTATGAGCTTGCGTCAGATTATATGCTACTATGCTATGTAATGAAGCGAATACCAACAAATGTCTGATTTGTGGTGTTGGCTATGAATATAAAGCCCTTTTCTTTTGATTTTTATTTGGCCTTTCTTACCTTTTTTTTTTTAATTAACCTGAGTGTTCAGGTTAGCTTGCGCGTACCTCGATTAATTTTACGAGATGTAAAGTTAATGACTATGTAAAACTCCGATGGATTTGAGATTTATGAGATTTGAAATGGTAATTTCTAGAAATCATATTCGAAATCTGACTAATTAGGTAAAAGAATAGCCAAAAGAAAAATCTTGTGCTTTTAGCTTTTTTTTTTTGTTTATGTCAACTCTAACGGGTAGCTATACTCACAAATAAAATAGCTGTTGAGTACGGTAAAAGCTATTTCTATCTTTTTCTGTAGCAAAAGGCAAATGAAGACGTTGGCAACCGTATTTTTCTCTGTTGACTTATATCCGTTGGCCAACGTATTCATTTTATATCCGTTAGCCAACGTTAATGTTTTTCATTTAAAAGCAGAACCAACCGAGGGAAGAAGACAACATTTAAGCAAAAACAGAAGGAAAAAAAACTTACCTGCAAATTTCACCCTTCTCTCTGATTTAGAAAACAAGAATTAATTGTTCTCCGGTTAATTAATAACATCGATTGTGTTAATTAGCTGAAATCAAAAGGTATGTTTGCTTAAAGACTTTTTCTATTTTTATTATTTTTTTGCATCTCTTGATTTTTATTTGCTATTTGTAATGATTTTTATTTCTTTGTTATTTTATGTTTTTGATCTGGGTTAAGGAAGACAATTTTTATTTATATTGTTATCTTTGACAAAATTGAAAGGAAGTAATGATGGTAGCTGATATTGATAAAAACATTGAGTGACATATCTTAAATTTATTTTTGATTGTCTATTTTAATTTTAGATCAATTATATTTTGTCTTGTTAAAAAGACAACTAAACCAAGTGATTAGATTAATTGTATGATTAGATTAATGTTAGAATAAGTAGAAGGCAATTCTTATTATTAATTCACATGTATGGAAACTACAAAATTGCTAGACATTGAATGTGAGCTTCCTTTACACCTTTTTATAAGGTTTTAACTTGAGTTTTTTTTTTAATGTAGATGGATTCAAATTTTCCAAGCTCTTTTACCAATTTTCTTATGAGCGAGTCAGAAGATATTCTCCCTCAACCAAGTGATTCTAATCAATTAATTAATGACTTAACATACTCGAATTTAAATGTCAATACAATAAAAAAATCACAAAGAAGTTAAAACTTCTCACCAGAAAAAAATTGTTTACTTGTCTCTACATGGTTAAATACAAGAAAGGATCCAATTACAGGAGTTGAACAACAAACAAAACAATTCTGGGCTCGTGTACATACTTATTTTGTAGAGAATGGAGCAAACTTGAATAATCGTTCCCAAATAAGCATCTCAAGTAGATGGCAAGAAATAAATAGAGAAGTCGGTAAATTTGTTGGATTTTTCACTCAAATTGAAAATCATCAGTAAAGTGGAATGACCAAAGAATAAAGAGTAATTTTAATATTCATTTCCATGTTAAATTATTTAACACATATTTTAACATTATTTAATTTATTTATTTAACATATATTTTTACATTATTTAATTAATTTATTTTTTTACCAGATTAATGATGCTCGGCAAATGTATGCTTCTTGCGTTGGCAAACGATTTCAACTAGAACATTGTTGGGTTATCTTAAGAAAAGAACCGAAATGACAATTTGAGCGTGCAAGTCAACATCAAATGTCAAATAAGAAACAAAAAAGTCATGTCAATGCAAGTCCAGCTTCATCAACTCCATCTACCCCTGATTCTGCTAGTTTAGGAGAAGATAGTGAACCATTGATTTATCAAGATAGACCAATTGGTTAGAAGGCTGCAAAGGAATGACTTAAACGTAGACAAGGAAAAGATAAAGTTAGGGAGGTAACTGTTACAAATCTCTTACAACAATTCAGGGATACTCTAGTTGAAATTGAGGATCAGAAGAAGCAAGACAGGAAAATTCTGTTAGAGCAATAAGCCATGATGATTCAACAAAGTCAAGAGAAACAAGAATTGGACAAGATTGAGAAAGAAGAACTAATTATGAAAATAGATATTTCTAATTTGGATCCAATTTCTGCAGCATATTTTCAAAATAGAAAGTTAGAAATTATGCAAAAGAGGGGTTTAATTTTTATTTAACTTTGATTGATTTATTGTAATGTAATGTATTTTTAATTAAATATGTAGAAAATTATTGGTTATTTTAAATATATTGTTATGAAATTGATATCAATTCATAATACTTTTTTGAAGTTCCTCTAACACTTAACAATAATAAGTAGGATTAATTAACTTAAAAGATAACAACCATAATGAAAAAAAAAACATAAAAAAACTTGAAAATTATTATAACATAAGAAGTTCAAATCTAAAGATTCTACTTGTTGCCATATTGATCCCACAAATGTTCGATCAAATTTTCTTGTAGTTGAGAGCTAGTTGCTCTATCCCTAATTCAATTATGAGTTTGAAGAAAATCATGTAGTTCTGGTATTTCACCATGTGACACTGATATAAAGGAATTGACTTCATGTTCATGGTCAAATCCAAGGTTCATTGCTCCTTCATCCTCAATAATCATATTATGCATTATTATGCAAGCTTTCATAATATATGCAAGCGTTTCTTCATCCCAGTATCGAACAGGTACACGTACAATTGCAAAACGAGATTGGAGCACCCCAAATGCCCGCTCTACATCCTTTCTTGCAGACTCTTGCTTGCTTGCAAAATATTTTCTCTTTGCTCCTAATGGTCTTGAGATTGTCTTAACAAAGGTTGACCAATTAGGATAAATCTCATATGCTAAATAGTATCCCATTGTATATTCATGCCCATTAATTGTATAATTGAGAGGAGCAGTACGACCTTCAGTAAGTGCAGCAAAGATAGGTGACTGATTAAGAACATTAATATCATTTAATGATCCAGGCATTCTAAAAAAGGCATGCCATATCCAAAGATCTTGTGAAGCCACCGCCTCTAGAATTATAGTTGGTTCACAACAATGACCAGTATACATCTCATGCCATGCAATTGGGCATTTCTCCCATTTCCAATGCATACAGTCAATGCTCCCTAACATCCCTGGAAATCCACGTTGCTCTCCAATTGATAATAATCGACAAATATCGGCCTCGTTTGGTGCCCTTAGATACCAATCACCAAAAACTTCTACGATTTCTTTGACGAAAGCTCTAAGACTTTCTATCGTAGTGGTTTCTCCAATTCGAAGATATTCATCAGTAAGATCTGCAGGAATACCATTTGCAAGTATTATGTGAGCTGCAGTTACCTTTGAAAGGCAAGATAAAACAAGAACACCAAGAGCATATGTCCTTTGTTTGAAATATGGATTATGAGCTTCCACTGCATTTGCGATCCGAAGAAAAAGACCTAAATCGTCTTCGAAATTGACTTTCAGTGAATTTAGGATTTTCAGCAAAATAATCATTATATAACCTTAACTCACCTTCCTTTTTATTATGATTAACAATATTATGACCAAGAATAAAGCCACGATACCCTGTTCTCCGCCCTTGATTATTCAATTCTTCTTCAGCAACCATAGCGGTAACAACTTGAAAAGCGAACACATGAGTGTCATCATCAAAATCAAAAGCATCGTAAAAATTAAAATTAGAATGATTCATGATGAATTTTAATGAAATATAACAAATATTGGGGAGAAGAAAATGACGAGAAAAAATGTTAAGGTATATGAGAATATTTATAGATGGATTATTTTTTCTAATTGTAAAATCTTAGAATGTTGGCGATAATTTTTTCAAAGTTTAAAATTTTAAAATTTAAAATGTTGGCGATCATTTTTTCAAAGCTTGAATTGTTTAAAAAAAAATTGAAAATCAAAATTTAAAATGTTGGCGGTTTTTTCAAAGTTTGAATTTGAATTTACTTTTAAAAAATTAAAATTTTAACAATAACATATAAAACTTAAAATTAAAAATATTCATATAAATAAATTTTACATTTAATTTTAAATTATATCTTTTAACTTATATATTACTTCATTAATTTTATATTACTTTTATAAATTACTCATATTAATTATATAATTAATAACATCATAATTATATTATATATAAAATATCTAAATTAGTTATATAATTATATTAAAATTAATTTAACATGAAATATATTAAAATATAATTGGCTTTTCTAAATAGATTTTTACCATTGGAATGCACATAATAAAAAAAAGCTATATTTATACTATTCAAAAAGCTATTTTTTTCATCTGGCTCTTTAATATAGCATTTCCCATTGGAGATGCTCTATGCAAGCTTTTAGAGCATTTGTCTTGATGAACTAAGGCCATGGATTGATTCTGGTGGTCCTGTTGATAAGTTCGCTTGTGTCACAGTAACAGATCTTGCCTGGAATGTTGATTGCATTGCTAAGATCCTTTCAAAGCATGCATGGTCGAGAAATTAGTTTTGATAGGATTAGTCTTCCATTTGGCACCTAACATCCAAGATTTATTCAAGATGACATTATTCAAGACTTTTGTAATATAGTTTTATTAGTTTGGGTGTAGATTTAAATGTGAATTGTAAATGAGTAATGTTAAATTAATTGTTTTAATTTAAAATTTAAAATTGTTAAATGAGATTTGATACTACCAGAAAATCGGCGAAAACCAACGAAATTACCGATGGAATATTTTGTTCCGTCTCTAATTCTGTTGGTATATACTGACAGAATATACCCGTTGGCGATATGGTCGGTAAATACCGATGGAGTACGTATGTCAGTATATACCAATCGTATCACCAACGGATTATATAGTTTTTTTGGAAAGTTGCAACTGTGTGATCGATGACGTGGATTTTTTTCAGACGATTTTATCGACGAAATGACCAAGGGATTCAAAACGGAATCTCCGTACAGTGACATGGCACAGTCACCGGTAGACTCACCGACAGGTATATCGATAGAATATGTCCGCCGGTGATTCCATCGGTAACAGTCGATATATACTCACTCTGCCGACACTCTATTTCTCCTTCTTCTTCCCCTTCTTGTTCGCCATCCCACCTCTCCCCTCCCGAATTGCTGCCAACCACCCATCACAACTCTCCCCCTCTTCGCAACACAAGCACTCAAGTTTCTTATACTTTTATACGTGGTCACAACATCTGTCATAACCCAATTTTTGACCATTTTATTTTTATTTTTATTATTATTTTATTTATTGAAAAGGATAAAAAAATTGATGAAAAAAAATAAAAAAACAATAATGATGATGAAGAATGAATTAAATTTTGGGTTAAGGGCAATATGAATGGAAGTTTTGGGGTTTAATTAAACTTTGGAATTAATCTAATTAAGCTTGAAATTAATTTAATTCATCAAATCAAGGATTTAATTGGAGAATTAATAAGTTGTGAGACTTAATTAAGGTTGGATTTAATTTAATTAATCCAATTAAGGGTTTAATTGGAGAATTGATAAGTTTTGAGACTTAATTGAGCTTGGAATTAATTTAATTAATCCAATTAAGGGTTTAATTGAAGAATTGATAAGTTTTGAGACTTAATTAAGCTTGGAATTAATTTAATTAATCCAATTAAGGGTTTAATTGGAGAATCGATAAGTTTTGAGGCTTAATTGGACTTGGATTTAATTAAATTAATTAAAGCAGGGACTTAATTGAAGAAATATTAAAAGTTGGGGTTAAAATTGCAAAATTAAACTCCAAGGGCTACATTGAAATTTGCGCGCAAATGCAGGGGGCCAATTACAGTTTAAACCAGGGGCTTAATTATAAAACGTTTAAACCTTCAAGGGCCAAAATGAAAATAACCATTAAAACACCAAAAACGGTGCCGTTTCTCAGCACTGTTCATCTTCTTCAAACTCTTCAGCTGCCGGCCGCCACCATTACTGCTGCAATAACAGTCAATTGATTACCTGGTAACGGTGGAATGCTGTGGCTATAAAGCCGGAGAAAACAAGGAATCACGGGACGAAAAAAGGAGGGGAAGCCACGAAAAAAATCACAGAACCGGGGAGGGAGATTATACAGAGGAGAGAGCAAATTTTGGCCAGCCACCGCACCTTCATCATCGTCTTCTTCCAGACCACGGTTGCACCCCCTTCCCCCCCGAACCGACAGACGCCAGGGCAACCAAGGGAACACAGAGGAGGGAGAGAAAAAAAAGAGCCACGAACAGAAGAAAACTAAGACAGAAGAACGAACCAGAATAGCAAATTTTTGCTTCTTCTCAGGGGACAGAGACGAAGAGAAATAAACAGGAGGATAGACAGGGAGTAAATAGAGAGAGAGCAGAGAACAAAAACAGAGGGTACCGAGAGCGGGAGGACCGAAAGCACAAGCTAAGAAAAGGAAGGAGCAAAAAGCCAGCGTTCACGGCTTTGCTTTGGTCCCCAGAACGAAAACAAAGTGTATGCATGAATAAAAATAATATAAATTTACTGGTTTATTCACTGACACTAGAGTCAGGAATAAAAATATCGGTCTAAATTTATATTATTTTTATTCGTTGTATTTTTATTTTATTTAGCTAGAAAAAAATAAAATATGTGCATGCTTAAAAATAATTTTTTTAATTTAATTATCGACGCTAGAGTAGGGAATTAAAAAATATTGATCTAATTTTTTTTTCGTAGCTACGAATTTTTAGCAACGCTAGAGTTGGAATTATTCGAGCTCGAATATTCACTGGCGTTAGAGTTAGGAATATTATAAACAAATCATCATAGCATAAGAAAATAAATGTTTAGCAATTTAAGACAAAACCAGCAATGCAGTCTGCCTCAGGCAGAACGTTTAAGGGGTGATAATATCTTCCCTTTTACATAACCAATCCCGAGCCATAGAATCTCTGTTGACCAGTTAGGGTTCCTAGTGACCATAATACTAGGTGGCGACTCCTCAAACAAGACCTTTTCCCCAAAAGAACAGGATGCCAGAAATCTGTCCTTTTTCCAAAATAATTTTAGAGAATTAGTTTTTAGGGTCGCCGCGATGTCGGGTGCGACAACATCCATTCTTGTGGATTTTATCATTTTTTGTAAGAAAATCTATCCTTTTTAGTTTTAACATTTAAATGCGATTTTTTTAGT
Organism: Populus davidiana; assembly: GCA_030145905.1. Classification (NCBI taxonomy): domain Eukaryota; kingdom Viridiplantae; phylum Streptophyta; class Magnoliopsida; order Malpighiales; family Salicaceae; genus Populus; species Populus davidiana. Next base: position 2,507,060 of record CM057792.1, on the reverse strand, counting down.
GTATGTTTTTTTGTTAACGTATGTATTTGTTTGATTGTTATTTGTCAAAGAAACTTGTAGTATGAATGTATAATTTTAAAATTGACATGTGCCCTAACTTCTGCATTTATACTACCTTGAAAATGTTGAGCTGGCCGAGTGCATGGTATATGGCCTTCCTATTATAAACTCAAAACTGGTAGAGGAAATACTCTCATGGCATATAAAAAAAAGTTTTCATCAAACCACGCCTAGGATTGGAGCTCTACTAGGTATCAATGCCTTTGCCTTCACCACTACATACATACATCAATAAAAAGCTTGAAACGAATATCATCGAGACAATATGCAAACTTGAGATGATATCCCCTCCATTATTTTTTGACTCAATGGAGCATGTACCCATACATTTATCGTTTGAGGTAAAAGTTAGAGGACCGGTCCAATACAAATGGATGTATCCATTCAAGAGGTTATATATTATAGTTGCTATGTAATTCATAATTAAATGTTTTTTTAATTTTTAATTAAATGTATCCAATCTAGCCTTTTTTTTAATTTTGAACTTTTCGTCTGTAATTCAGTCAGTAACTACCGACAGACACTTCCCGTCAGTAGTTACTGACTGAATTACGGACGAAAAAAGTTTCGTTGGTACTTTCGACCAAAAAATTACCGACAGAAATACTCCGTCGGTAAATCCGTTGCTATTAAGTGAATTTCTGGTTGTGGAAGATGAAAATTCTGACTAAATATGCTGTAAAGCCTTATTTTTATAATATAATATTAAGGATGATATTTTGGAACATGAAATATTTATTCTTATTTAATTGTCAGCTCTTGTTATTGCGTTGTGCGTTCTGTAAGTATGTAAATGAAGATTTTGTGTAGGAGGATAGACACCCATACAAACAGAAGCTGCAAAAATATTAACAGTTTTATTGATGGCTATACCGACGGCCTGGAACCCTTCGGTATTATACCGAGAGTTGAAAAAAAAATTATAGTGTTCTTTGTTTTGTGTATTGTTTGTATTTATTTTATTTTAATTATGATTATTTTTTTAGTGTTCTTTGTTTTGTGTATTGTTTGTAAATAAAATCTTAAAATCAACACATTATTAAGGTAAACATTTTTTATTCCTAAATTTATTTTGAATTTATGTAGTGTTCTTTAGTTTTGTGTATTGTTTTTTGTGTTTAGGATGTTTTGTGTAGTGTTCTTTAGTTTTTTCTTTTTATTTATTAATTTTATGATATTATTGTTTGTATTGCCATAATAAAGAATGTTATTGTTCAATTTATGTTTAAAATGTTAATTGAAATATAGAATTAAATTTAATTAGTTTATCTTAATTTTAGGATATTATTGTTTGTATTGCCATAATTGTTATTGTTGAATTTTTGTTTTAAATGTTAATTGAAATATAAAATTAAATGTAAGTAGTTTATCTTAATTTTAGGATATTATTGTTTGTATTGCCATAATAAAGAATGTTATTGTTGAATTTATGTTTAAAATATTAATTGAAATATAGAATTAAATTTAATTAGTTTATCTTAATTTTAGGATATTATTGTTTGTTATGTTTTTTATTATTTTGATTAATTTTAATTGTTGTTTATGAATTTGTATTGATGTTAGTTGAAAATATATAGATGTTGAATTTCTATAGATGTTAGGTTGTATAGAGTTGATTTTGCAATATTTGTGTAATTATCAATATTTGTAGGTTTGAAAACTGTGGCTAGTCTCTAATATAGGGGAGGTGCTTTCGAATTTTTTTAAATGATTGAATTTCTATAGATGTTAGGTTGTATATATGATATTGCTGGAGTCAACTGGATTGTGGTTATTGTAAAGATTGTATATAGCTCATTTTTCCAAGAGTTGACGACTCGTAAATCGCAAGGAGGAGGGACAAAAATTTTAGAAATCTAGGGCGCTAAAAAAACCTATATATTTTTTAGTATTTTATACTCTCACGGCTCGTAAACCGTGGAGAAAAAAAAAGATTGAAATGTTCTTGATTATAATCAAGAATTCTTTCAAGGATGTGTGCCGATTTATTACTCCCAATAATATTTTGGATATTTGTCCTTTAAGGATTTTTTTTATCCAGATATTAGCGGTGAATAATAGATGAATTCCCCCCAAAATAAGATTTTTATATTTTTTGGAATATTGGCGAATATCCTTTGGAGTTTTACAAACATGTTGTAAAATCCAGAAATGTAAGAAAATAATTTTTTTGTTATGTTTACGAAATCCATGCGAAAACACATTTTTAAAACTTCCAATATTTTTTGTATAAAAAAAACATTCAAAACATGTTAGGGTATTGGCCGTATGCAACACATAAGGAAACATTTTTTATAATTTTTTTTATCAAAACACAAACATCACAATTAGACGTAAACACCAAAATGGAAAGTAGCAAGCCATCATTCATATTACAAGAACTACAAGAAACTTGAAACAATTTGTAACAAAAATCATTCCAAGCCAAATCAACTTAAAATTCTGTACACTAGAAAGGACTAAGCCCGTACGCATGAGGGAGCCAAAGTTATGAAACTGAAATTTTTAAATCAAAATCCTACTGCATATGACTCATGACCTATTTTCTTTTTAACAATCCGGGAGAAAAAATAAACTGCCATGCTAGTTTCATACAAAAAAAACAAGAAGAGCTTGGGACGACATGCTTTTATAACACATGGACTAGAAACCAAAGCAAGACCTGGCCGGCTATTGCAATAAAAAAATGGAAGGACACAAACAGAATAGGGAGCTGCTGATGAAGAAAACAACAGCCCCCTTCCCCGGTTCCTTAATTCTGAAACAACGAAAGAAATGAGATAAAGGAAAGGATTAAGCCCGTATGCATAAGGGAGCCAAAGTTTTGAAACTGAAATTTTTAAATCAAAATCCTACTGCATGTGACCATGACTCATGACCTATTTTCTTTTTAACAATCCGGGAGAAAAAATTGCCATGCTAGTTACATACAGAAAGGAAGCTTGGGATGGTATGCTTTCATACAAAAAGACATGGCCGGCTATTTCAATAAAAAAATGGAAGGACACAAACAAAAAAAAGGGAGCTGCTGATGAAGAAAACAACAACCCCCTGCCCCGGTTCCTTAATTCTGAACCAGCGAAAGAAAGGAGATAAAAAAAAGAACACCAGAGGCTAGCCAAATCTTAACATAGTCACCCATCCAAAACTCAAAACCACGGCAGGAACAACACAAAGCAAGCGGGCATTGTACAGTCTAAAATTGAAAACGAATGTGCAAAGCAAAGACAAAACAGGTACAAAAGTTTTTAAGGCAGCAAAGGAGGAGAAAATTAAGGCTTACCTGCAGGTCTCACTGTTTTCTTTTCTGTAGAAGATGAAATAAAACCAAGCAAACGTAGCTGTCAAGGTTTAACAGCAAAGCTCCCTCTCCGTCTTGTCTTTTTTTTCTCTCCTCTTTCCTCACAATAACACCAGAATGCAAGAAAGAAAGCTCCCTCTATTTGCTGCGTTTTTTACTCTACGTCTCTTACGTTTTTCTTATCTGTCTTTGGCTGTTTCTTTCTCTACTCTTTTCTCTCCGTTTTTTCTCTTATTTTTCTACTCTGTCCCGCCCGTTAGGTCATTAGAAAGGTTTATATATAGTCTAAATATGTCTCTATTTAGGAAGGATTCAATGCATTAATCCTAGGACGCAAATCCTTACTCATTTGCAGTAAAAAAATGCAAAAAGAAAACTGCAATATTCTGATTTTGTGTAGGTGCTTTACGTCTGATTTCTTTCCAGTTTTAGAGGATGGTGTGGCTCTTTTTTTTCCTTCCATAGGGCCAGCTGCTCCCTTTGAAACGAGGCAACAAAAACGTGGTTGCAGCTCCAAAAATCAGGCATGATGATAAAGGAAAAACAACAGGAATTTGCAGCAAAAAAAGGAAAGAAATCAGATGGAGGGTGCAGCTGCAAAGTCTCATTTTCCTTATTCGGTGTGAAAAAAAATCTTGTCATTTATGATGATCCAGCCCCCCTCTCCAGCTTTCCATATCCTTCTTCAATTCAATCTCTCATTTTAACACTTTTTGATTCAGTCCTTGGTCTAACTCAAAAACTGACGAATGCCGAGAATCCTGGTATGATTGAGAGTATGAACTAATAACAAAAATCACAAAAACTAGGCCAAAAAATAGAGTTTTTTTAGTGCAGACTCGGGTCAATATCCTTCTCGCGGTAGAATTCTCTACCTTCACGTTAGATATTCAAACGGGAACATCTTGAGCCTCTGATATCGAAATCAAGTGATTCAAAAACTCAAATTCATCTACGCATCTAGGTCTACAACTTTGATGGAGGAGTTGAAGTGAAATAAAATCTTTTTACAGAACAGAAACTGACAGTAATCTAGTTGGTCAAAAAGGATCTCCGGCTCTAACTCAAAAACTGACGAATGTTGAGAATCCTGATATGACTGAGAGTATGAACTAAGAACAAAAATCACAAAAACTAGGCCAAAAATAGAGATTTTATAGTGCAGACTTGGGTCAATATCCTTCTCGCGATAGAATTTTCTGCCTTTACGTTAGATATTCAAACGGGAATATCTTGAGCTTCTGATATCGAAATCAAGTGATTCAAAAGCACAAAAGCATCTGCGTGTCTAGGACTACAACTTTGATGAAGGAGTCAAAGTGAGATAAAATCATTTTAGAGAACAGAATCTAGCAGTAATCTAGTTGGTAAAAAAAAAAGGTTCTTAATCTGACAATGCTGAGCATCCAAATCTGACTGAGAATCTGCCTTAAGAACAATGATCCCTAGGACTTAATAAAGGTGTGCGTCAATTTTTTAACATGTCATGAGTGACAAAATATACCTAGGATGGTCAGATATCGTACGAAACCGAGTCAGAATCAAAGCCTAAGTTGGAACAAAAAAAATTATGACAACAACAAAACCATTTTTTTTGTGTGCAAATTTTGAGGGATTTATTCAACCTTAAAGACCAGATAAAAAAAAAAAACAAATTTAGCATTATGAAGACTCCTGATCAACCTAAGAACCTGATGATTTTGGTAGTAAAGGGAAAGGATAAAAAGAGCAGAAAACAACTCAAACAAGGTTTTTTTAAAAAACAAAATATTTCTTTCTGTGCTTTTATCAATCTTCTGGCGAATATAAGCTAAACTCCTACACTCTGTTCAAAAGAGGTATACACCATCTCCAGCACGTGGGGTCCAAAATTGAGTAACAACAGTAAATATTTATCTTAAATGCAGGCTTATCACATAAATAAAAGGATTGATTGATGAGTTTAAGTATTGAAATTGAAAGGACAAAGAGAGGGCTAAACTTAGAAAAGAGATGTTGGTGTAGTCCAAACTGGAACACTGTTCGGTAATTGGGTTATATCTCGAGTTCTAGATGTCCAAATGACCTCAATGTTTTGGACAGATTCGGTAAGACATAGGTCGACAACTTTCATGTGGAGTCCAAGATTTAAAAAGGTCGTTTTCAAGTCCAAATTATAGCAACAACGGAGAAGTCTGAATCTATCCTGCAGCCCAAACATTGTTCAGTGTTCAGCTCATATCTCGAGTTCTAGAAGTCCAAATGACCTCAATTTTTTTTCCTGGAAAGATAAGACAATTTCCTATAACTTTCATGAGTACAGGTGGTTCCAGTTCTGATGCTAGCAATGACGTTTTATTCAAACAAGAATATAAGGATTTTCACCAAGTCAAGAGTTGGCCACCCACTCAACAATTAGTCATCAAATCAATAGTTCCAAATTTTGGCCTATAAAAGGAGGTATTTGCCATGCATTTAGGGCTTGGTTGTTTAGATCAAGAACTTGCTCATGCTCTCTCTCTTTATATATATATATATATATATATTTTGTAATTCTTAAGTTTTGCTTTCATTAATATCTTGTTTATGCTTTTCCTTTCCTTTCCTTTACTTAGTTAACTTGTATGTTGTTTATGTTCTTATTTTGTTTATTTATGTTTCTGTTCTTCATTATGTTTAACTAAGTTTGTTATGTCAAGGTGAAAATTTTACACATATGGTGTAAGATAAGAATGGTGTAAACTTAACATGGACCTTAATGTTTAATATTAACATGTCTTATCTTTTTATCTTACTAATTCTTAATACCTTGCTTGTTAAATGGTTAATCTATAATTAAATTTAATTAATTTATCTTAATTTTAGGATATTATTGTTTGTATTGCCATAATAAAGAATGTTATTGTTGAATTTATGTTTAAAATGTTAATTGAAATATAGAATTAAATTTAATTAGTTTATCTTAATTTCAGGATATTATTGTTTGTTATGTTTGTTATTATTTTGAATAATTTTAATTGTTGTTTATGAATTTGTATTGATGTTAGTTGAAAATATATAGATGTTGAATTTCTATAGATGTTAGGTTGTATAGAGTTGATTTTGCAATATTTGTATAATTATCAATATTTGTAGGTATGAAAACTGTGGCTAGTCTCTAATATAGGGGAGGTGCTGTTGAACTTTTTTAAATGATTGAGTTTCTATAGATGTTAGGTTGTATATATGATGTTGCTGGAGTCAACTGCATTGTGGTTATTGTAAAGATTGCATATTTGAAAATTGTGGGCAGTCTCCAGTATAGGGTAGGTGCTGCCGAATTTTTTTTAAATAATCAAAGTTAATTATGTATCAAATGAAATCTATAGCACGTCGTTAGCAGGCAGTTGCAGCTAGTTCTTCTAGCAGCAAGGAGGACATCTCCTTAGGTGCTGATCATGGCGAGGCATCTGTGCCAACTTGTGATGTTGACTCTTCTAGCGCAGTTTCATAGCACAGAGATGGTGTGCCTTCACAGCGGGGTCAATTCATCTGCAAGTACCAGGCACAATGGAAGGATGACCTCTTAATGTAAGTTTGTTTAGGTTTTAGTTTTTTTATACTTATAACATAATTTATGAACAACTAATTACTATTTTATTAATTTTATTTAATTTCAGGTTCACAAACATTGATACTGGCAGAACAATAATATTGGTATTTAAATCATCAATGGATATTCCATTGTTTCAATGGAGCCAGGTCTCCAGACATCCTGAGTGAAGACCTCATATCGATGCCTAGTTTCAACGATTTCAGGTAGGTGTTAATTTTTAATTTCCAATTTATTTTTAATAAATATTTTTTTGTAATTTTATATGTTGTACTATTTTTATTATAAATGAAGTATTTATATACACATAATACATTTGAGTGGGATAGCGCGAACAACACTGTTGTTATGAAGGTATGGGAGAATCACGCGGCAACTAAGGAACATCGAAAATAATATTTATTTTTTATTTATAATTTTAGGTTCAAAATTATAATTAGTTAGTATGGAAGTAGGTTGCGTGATTTTTTGTATGACAAAAAAAAGCGAAAAGATATGCGAGGGACAAAGGTCTTGAAGGATGGATGAGGTGGCACTTTTGGCGGGAATTCAAACCGCCATTCATCTCGGGAGATATATGGGCGACGTATATTAAGCATGTAACGTCTAAGCGGTTCTCACGACACTCATAGTTCGACACCGACAACCAGAACCAACAAATTCATGATTCGATGACCACGCATACCGGCGGCTCCGTCCCGTTCAGCGCACATGCGAATTGGATGGTAAGATTAATTTAAATGAAATATATCATTAATTAATTTGTTGTTTCTTATAAATATATTTAACTTGCAACCTTTTTTTCCTTATAAGCTATGTTTCTTAGACATGAGCCGAGTCCAATGGAGCTATTTATAGAGATGCATGTGCGGAGTCAAGACCACCCAAAGGTGGTGCAGCAGTTTGTGGACAACCATGCTCAGCACTTCGTGGTATGTTCGTTCAATCATTTTATTTTGTAAGTTCTTATTTTCTTGAATTGAATATGATGATTTTTTTTAACTTTTCAGGAGACCTATAATAGTTGGTTGAGGGATAGATATGGGGACAATCCTTCGACCCATTCGGATTTCGATCCAGATTTATTGATGGAGATCAGATCGTCTGGTGGACCCGATAAAAATCGAGTCTAGAAGCTCTCCAACACTATGGTAGAAAACTTATGGTCAACCCATAGTGTCTCAACCATTGGGAGCTCTCCATCAGTATCGAGCACCCAGTTAGAGGAGTTCATAGCCTTGAAACAACATTATGAACGCCTCTCGACAGATTATAATCAGCTCTATCAAATGGTCATGAAGATCAAATCAAGGATAGGTGACGATACATATGCAGCCCCTTTTTAGCCGTACGATTCCGGGAACAACCAGCCTCCTCCTCCTCCTCCAACTCCATCGCTATTTTAGTTTAATTTTTTTAAAAAAACATTAAATTTGTAATGAATATTTGGATGAATATTATTTAACATTATTTTTACATTTTTAATGTTTAATACAAATTTATTTGGTTATTAAGTTTTTTTACTACTAATAAATAATTTTTTTAAAAATATTTTAAATAAATACCGACGGCTTTCCAGACAGAACCAGGCCGTTAGTATTTTTACCGAGAGTTGCAAAACAATTACCACCCGTGCCACAATCACTGACAGATATATTCTGTCGGTATTTACCATTGCTATTATCGACATAATATATCCGTCGGTATTTGTCAGAGAGTTCTGAAAGATTTACCGCCATGCCAAAATCACCGACGGAATATCTGTCGGTGATTACCATTGAAAATACATATGGAATTATTTTGTCTATAATATTCTCGCGAGAATTTTTTTGGCGCGCTTCGCTGTCTGTAACACCGTCGGTGTTCCATCATTGTTTTGTTTTTTTAATTACCAATAAAATTGGTGACGGAATGAGAAATTACCGACGATAAAAATTCTTACGGGCGGATTACGTCGGTGAGGCCGTCGGTAAAAATATTATCAACGGTTCGCGTGCCTCACACCGACGGAATGAATCCGTCGGTAAAACTGTTTAATGGTGTAGTGTGATGAATGATTTTATATTATTCTCCAACATGTCTTTTAAAATGAAAGTTTCTTAAGTTTTAAAATTTATATGGGTTTAATAATATTTATGTATGTTTAGTTTTTTTTTTAATTTACATGGAGAAGAATGTTGATTGTGGTGATATTAAAACTTTTATGGCTTAGTCATTAAAACTCTAACATCATAAAAAAAATCATCTCAAGTAAAAATTTAAATTAATAAATGAAGTTTAATAAATGATTTTATATATATTATTTTTTTGACAAATAAACTTTCCATATAATCATCTTTGAGATTCGAATTTTAGAAGTGGTTACTGGAATATTATGTTATGTATATTAATCTGTATTTAAATCATAGTTTACTTAAGACTTGATTGGAGAGGAATTCAAGTGGTGTTTTCGTCCTTTTTTGGTTGAAAGGCAATGTTTCAGTCAAGTTAATGCATGCATGTTGTATAAAGCAGCACAGGCTGGCCTGGTGGCAGGAGTGATTGAGATTGCGGCTGGATTGTGTTTTTAAAATAACTTGAATTTTAAATAAAATTTAATTTTTTTTTAAATACAGTTTAAAACACGTTCGCAAACTAGCTGAATTTTCAAGAATACATGATTGCTGATTCAAACACATGTTTATCATTGCGAATTAAGGGGAAAAAAAACAAAAGAAAGAAGAAGAAAACTAGGCTATGCTTTGGCAAGTAGTACAGCAAGGAAGGAAACCATGCCACGCCACTAAAACCATGCATGGACCCAACGATTATCCCTTCTGCGTGATACACGAGCAGATACAGTTAAAAGAAGAGCAAGAAACCAAGAAAAACCCTTCTCTTGATATATTATGATGGGATTTTCAGATTCTTATGAGGTCCACTCGATTTTCGACCGACAATTATGAGAACCCTTCTTAGTACAAAGAAGGGGCTGGTAGACCCTACTATTAATTGAGCTACATGCTCATTGGCTAAGACTATTTCCTCTTACTTGAAGGAAGGAGACTAGTGAGCGATATTCATTCACAATTATTTATTTTTAAATCATTTAAGTATTTCAACATTAACTTAATATGTCACTTTAAATTAAACATGCTTGTCATTGCCCTATCTTATAATTATAAGACATTTCTAATAAATAATATTTATGTAGTATTATTTATTAAGGGTAGAACTTTCAGTTTAACCTATATATACTTTATTTGTATTTAGGTTAAGTTTAAGCACTTATAATAAACAGATTATTGAGAATTCTAACCTCTTTTTTGTGTTTGTTCTTAGTTATTTTAACATGATATCAGAGCTAGTTTTATAAAACGAGGCTTAATTCTGAACACAACTTCACAGATCCAACTCTGTGGTGAGTTGGTTGGGGGTTTACAGAAGGCAGCGCGCCCCTGCCAGAGTTCGGGGCAGAGTCTAAGCACTCATAAATATAGGTTAAATTGAAAGTATTATTTTACCTTTAATAAATTAGACTGCATAAATATTATCTAATACTTCCCCTCAAACTCACGATGCAGTTAAACCTAAACATTCATAATAAATAAATTATTGAAAATTCTAACCTCTTTTTTATTTTAACAATCTCCTCGTCTTACCGTCGCTTGTTCTTCTTAATTGTAATCTTCCAGTAGAATAGAATGAGTGTGTAATTAAACTTTTTGTTATGTTGTCTCCTACTTTCCTTCTCCTTCCCAGTATGAGTCTGGTTTGCTACAGGTTAGCTCTCTTTGCCTACCCTGTAAATTCAATTAAAAAGAATGAACGGGAATTTTTTTACATAATGCTTGTTTGTTTTCTTGTTTTAGTTATATAAAATTAAGCATAAAAACTTTATGATAAATAAAATACTAGACTGCTAAATATTTTATAAATATACTAATTTTAAAAAATAAAATACATGAACTAGAAACTCATAAACAATCAAATAGTAAAACTTTAGAAGATATATAATAACGGATGAAATTTGACAATACTATTTGTTTTAGTTATATAAAACTAAGCATAAAAAATTTCAAACAAACAAAAATTAGATTGCTTAATATTCTATAAGCGTGATCTTTTTCATGCAGGAAGTATATTTTAGCCATCTCCATCAAACAACATCCAATCTAATTAGCCATATCAATCAATTGATTAAAAATAATAAACGATTATCCCTTCTGCGTGATACACGAGCAGAAAAAGTCAAAGAAGAGCAAGAAACCAAGAAAAACCCTTCTCTTGATATATTATGATGGGATTTTCAGCTTCTTATGAGGTCCACTCGATTTTGGACCGACGATTATGAGAACCCTTCTCTTTATGTTTCTTATTACAAACAAGAGGCTGGTAGACCCTACTATTAATTGAGCTACATGCTCATTGGCTAAGACTACTTCCTCTTACTTGAAGGAAGGGGACTAGTGAACGATATTCATTCACAATTATTTATTTTTAAATCATTTAAGTATTTCAACATAAACATGCTTGTCATTGCCCTAACGGATGAAATAGTAAAACAATAAAACTTTAGAAGATATATAATAACGGATGAAATTTAACAATAACATTTTTTTTCCTTGTTTTAGTTATATAAAACTAAGCATAAAAAATTTCAAATAAATAAAATACTAGATTGCTAAATATTTTATAAACATGCTAGTTGAAAAAAAAAATGAAATACATGAATTAAAAACTCGTAAACAATAATACAGTAATAATTAAAAAAACAAATAAAAACATATGAAAAAATAGTAACAATATAAAAGATAAACAATAAAAATGAAATTTGACAGTAACACTTGTTTTTTTTTATGTAGTAAATATATTTTAGCCATCTCCAACAGCCAACATCCAATCTAATTAACCATATCAATCAATTAATAAAAAATAATAATAAAAGAAAAGAAAAAAGGTTGGTTTTTAATTATTTCAACTTGTATTTTATTTTTGTTTTAATTATGTTATAGTTTTATTTTAATTAATTATCAATATATAATTAATTAAAAACATTTACATATAATTTTACAATTCAAGTTTACACTATATTTTTCAAATTTCATATTGTTACTATTTTTCCTTATTTTAGTTATATAAAACTAAGCATAAACAATTTCAAATAAATAAAATACTAGATTGCTTAATATTTTATAAGCATGCTAGTTGAAAAAATATATGAAATAAAAACTCGTAAACAATAATATAGTAATAGTTCAAAAGCCAAACAAAAACAGATAAAAAAATAGTAACAATATAGAAGATAAACAATAACAAATGAAATTTGATAGTAACACTCGTTTGTTTTCAAGTAGTAAATATATTTTAGCCATCTCCAACAGCCAACATCCAATCTAATTAACCATATCAATCAATTAATAAAAAATAATAATAAAAGAAAAGAAAAAAGGTTGGTTTTTAATTATTTCAACTTGTATCTTATTTTTGTTTTAATTATATTATAGTGTTATTTTAATTAATTATCAATATATAATTAATTAAAAATTTTTACATATAGTTTTAAAATTCAAGTTTACACTATATTTTTCATATCATGTTAAAAATGCAATTATCGCTTCACTCCTGCTTTATATTATTACTTTTCATGCCTTGTCTAATCTAGTTGACTATATATGGATGATGGGTCTATAAATACCAACCAAACCATCTGGTGCATTCAAACCATCTTCTTTTCCTCCCTGGATTTCTATTATATCCAATTCCAAATGATTCTTGATGCTCTCATTTTGGTATTCCTTTATGGTTTCTGGAAAATCTTAGCCAGAAATAGTGAAAGCAAAAAATCAACCAGAGCCCCTGAACCATCTGGGGCATGGTCGTTATTTGGTCACCTCCCTAGTCTAGTTGGCAAAGACCCAGCATGTAAAACCCTCGGAGCCATTGCCAATAAATATGACCCTATTTACTCACTCAAGTTCGGCATAGTTGAGAATAATTGGGAGGCTTAACCTAATAAGTAGCCAACCCTTTCTATATATATATGTAGGGCAATATACAATAGTAATGGTGGAGTTTACCACACAAGAGTATGTCTACAATATTTCCTATATAAGTATATTCTATAATATGCCCCCTCAAGCTGAGGGTGGAGGATCAACCCGAAGCTTGAAGCGAAAAGCAGTAAACAAAGAAGTAGGAAGTGGCTTAGTGAAGACATCGACAAGTTGATCCTGAGAGGAAATAAAACGAATCTAAATCTCCTTCTTTGCAACTCTATCTCGGACAAAATGATAATCGACCTCAACATGTTTTGTGCGAGCATGAAAAACAGGATTCGCAGACAAATAAGTGGCACCAAGGTTGTCACACCAAATAATAGGAGCAGAAGCAGATGGAAGCTGGAGATCTGTTAATAAGTACTGAAGCCAAATAACCTCAGCAATGCCATCAGCTAAGGCTTTGTACTCAGCTTCAGTAGAAGAGCGAGCAACTGTGCGTTGCTTACCAGATTTCCATGAAATCGGCGTCTGACCAAAAAACACAAGATAACCACCTATAGATTTTCTGTCCTCAACACTGCCTTCCCAATCTGCATCTGTAAAACCATGTAAGGCAAAAGAAGAACTGTAAGTAATATGTAAGCCATGTGATGCCGTACCCCGAAGATAACGCAAGATGTGTTTCACAGCAGCCCAATAAGAATCTGTATTAGCATGCATAAATTGATAGACTTTGTTAACAGTAAAGCAAATATCTGGGCGCGTAAAAGTGAGATACTGAAGAGCACCCACAATTTGATGAAAGCGGGTAGCATCAGAAAACAATGGATCGGGCAGAATGGTAGCTTTGGATGTAGATATAGGAGTATCAACAGGTTTGTAAGATAAACATACTAGCCTGAGTGAGGATGTCAAGTATATATTTATGCTGGCGAAGCATAAGACCCATACTAGTAGATTGAACCTAAATACCTAAAAAATAATGAACAAAACCCAAGTCGCGAAGCTTAAATTCTAAGCTCAGTAGCTGAATGAGGCGTTGGAGCAGAAGAAAGTTACTACCCATAAGCAGAATATCATCAACGTAGAGGCACAGAAACCAATAGATAACAGGAAATCATTCAGACGAGTGTACCAAGCCCGCAGAGCCTGTTTTAAACCATATAAAGATTTATGCAATCGGCACACATGAGAGGGGAGAGCAGAATCAACAAAACCTGGAGATTGTTTCATATATACCTCCTCATCAAGAACACCATTGAGGAAAGCATTATGGATGTCAAGCTGATGAATTTTCCAACCACACGAAACTACAATGGAGAAGACTAATCTAACGGTCGCATGTTTGATGACAGGACTAAAAGTTTCAGAGTAATCAATACCTTCTTGCTGAGTGAAACCTCTAGCAACCAAACGCGCCTTATACGTCTTGATGCTTCTATTAGATCTGCGTTTAATCTTGTATACCCACCGACTACCAACAACATTCATGGAGGGGTGAAACAACACTAAGGTCCAAGTTTTGTTTGCGCGTAAGGCCTGAATTTCCTCACGCATAGCACTATGCCATGCCTTATATCTGTTAGCATCATTAAAAACAAGTGGCTCATGAGAGGGAGGAGAAACTAACCGGTTGAAGGAGACAGTAGAGGCTGCGACAGTGGCTGTGGACAACGCTGTCTTGGGCTGCCATAGATGAAGAATCATGGGATGTTGACGAGCAGCTTGGCATGGAGAAGTGTGACCTGTACCTGGAAGCTGCTGAAGAGGATATGAGGAGAGATCTACACAGAGCTGCAGACCAGCTGGAGAAGTAGTGGAGGGACTGGTCGGCACTGCAGACACTGGTGAGGCTGCAGCAGAACTGGGATGATCTGCTGCAAAAATGGGTTGCTCTGTTGCAGCAGACCTGAGGACATGCACATCCAGTGATGGAGAACCTGTTCCTACACAATGATCATTGGAAAGACAAGCATATGGTGACAGTGTGGCAGTGTTGGATGGTGATGAAGGGGTGGCAGAATCTATGGGCAAAGAGGTAGTCTGGTGGGGTGCGGCAGAGGGTAGAATTGGGTTGTGGTTGGGGCCGGTTTGGTAAGTAGTAGGCTGAAAGGATGGAGGAGGGTTCAAGGATGGAAGATAGGTAGGTGGGGTGGGAGGTACTGGTGAGGATGTTACCTGTTTAAACTTTGCAAAAGGAAAGACATTTTCATGAAAACGAACATGACGGGAGATATAAATATGATCAGACTCTAAGTCAAGACAACGATAACCAAGATGGGATGAGCTATAACCTAAAAACACACAAGGAGAAGACCAGAAATCTAATTTATGAGCATGATATGGACACAAAAAGGGGAAACAAAGACACCCAAAAGGACGTAGGAAGTTATAATCAAGAGTGCGTCGAAACAAACACTCAAACAGAGATGTATTTTGGAGAACAAGAGTAGGCATGCGATTAATAAGGTAGACCGATGATTCAAAAGCATAGTTCCAAAATCGCAATGGGGCACTACACTGGCCTAAAAGGGTTAGGCCAGTTTCGACAATATGTCGATGACGACGTTCAACAGTGCCATTTTGTTCATGAGTATGAGGACAAATTAACCGATGATGAATACCAATGGTCTGAAAAAATTTATTTAATTTATGATATTCACTGCCCCAATCAATTTGAACAGATTTAATTTTAAGAGAAAACTGACGCTTAACAAGTGTTTGAAAACGTTGAAAAATGGAAAAGACATCAGATTTCACAACAAGCGGATAATACCATATATGTTTGGTATGCACATCGACAAAAATAACAAAATAACGGAAGCCATCAGAAGAAAACATAGGGGCAGGACCCCAAACATCACTAAAAATTAATTCAAGTGGGGCAGAAGTTTTGTTACCCGTAGGTCCTAATGACAAACGGGACGACTTTCCTAAAGGACAAGCTTGACACTGAGTAAGAGAACGTCTAGAAGTACATACGATTTTATTACCGGAAACTAACAAATTGAAAATGCGAGGGGTTGGATGACCCAAACGACGATGCCACATGTCGACAGTCGCAGAGATGTAAGGAGACCAAAAAGCTTGAGGAACTAACGTGGCAGAAGACTCGGACATGACATAAAGACCATCATGACTCTGACCGAAAGGAGAACTTCCTTGGTGACGAGATCCTTCATATAAATCATAGAAGCGTGAAATTTAAAATAAACATGATTATCACGATAAAATTTTTGAACAGATAACAATGGTTTGGTAATGTGAGGCACATGGAGAACATTAGATAATGTAAACATGCGTTTTGGGGATTGTAATTTAGTATGTCCAATATGGGTTATGTTAAGGCCCTTACCGTCACCAACATGCAAATAAACATTACCAAGATAGGGTGCAGAATCGGTCAGAGTTCTAAGATCAGGTGTGACGTGTTGATTTGCGCCGATGTCGGGGAACCAACTCGCAACATAAATATTCCCAACAACAAGATGAGCAGAGGGCTGCAGAGAGTTGCTATGAAATTGGGAACAATAGGAAGTTGTGTGCCCAAAACCGGAGCGTAATTGGCAGCGTACATGCTGCTGTCCAGACCACTGCCCAACACCGGAATTACGCCTGGTCTGCTGCTAGTGGTTTGGACGCCAATCTGCAGCAGATTGGCTCCTGTTATGGGGAGTAAAACGGTTGTTGTGGGGACGCTAATTACCTTTAGAGCGACCCCTGTTACCTCTAGAGCGACATAGCATGGTATGTAGAAAACTGTGGTGTTGGCAGAAGAGGTGGCTGCTGCGGCAGAGAAGAAGAAGACAACAGAGAGGGAGCGGCAACCATGGAATGGAAGGAGTTCTTGTGCAGAAATTCATGGGTAAGAAGGTGCCTGTGAAGACCAACATAGGATAACGGTTCTGCCTTAGTTATGAGACTCGTTACCAAGTCTTTGAACTCACCACGAAGGCCACGAAACACATAAAGATTGAAATCTTCAAGAGACATGGGGCGACCAGCAGCAGCCAATTCGTCAAATAATGATTTGGCTTGCTGCATGTATAGACTAACCGATGAGTCACCTTGTCAAAGCTCTTGAAAGGAGCCATGAAGTTGCATGATGCGAGAATTAGATGGAGAGGCAAGCGCTTTCTCAAGAGTGCGCCAAACACAATACGAAGTAGAACAATCTACCACGAGATGCAACACATCCACGGAGAGAGAGGAGAGTAAAGCACTCAAAATAAGTTGATCCTGTTGCTTCCAACGAAGAAAAGAAGGGTTGATGATAGAGGAAGAATGAGCAGAGCTGTAAAAAATATGAGATGGAGGACACAACACTGAGCCGTCAACGAAGTGAAAAACACCTTGACCAAGGAGATATGGCTTCGTCTGCATTCTCCAATAGAGATAATTTGTGTTCATAAGCTTTAGCGAAACAACTTGGTGAATGTTCGCTAAAGGAATAATAGATGTAGTGTGGGTTCCCATGAGAGGTAAAGGAACGACAACGACTTGGGAGGAAGAATCAGAGACAAGCTCTGTAAGTGGAGGCTGCTGTGGGGAGGAAAAAGCACCAGCGGCAGCAGCTTGAGGATGGCTGGCCGGCTGTACTGCGCCACCTATGGAGAGGGAGAAGTTGGCAGCAACAGTAGAATCCATGGAGAGAAAGTAAAGAGTTCTGACGGTAGAAGGCTCTGATACCAAGTTGAGAATAATTGGGAGGCTTAACCTAATAGGTAGCCAACCCTTTCTATATATATATGTAGGGAAATATACAATAGTAATGGTGGAGTTTACCACACAAGAGTATGTCTACAATATTTCCTATATAAGTATATTCTATAATAGGCATTCATCGAATTCTAGTGGTCAGTAGTTGGGAAACAATGAAGGATTGCTTAAACACCAATGACAGAGTTTTGGCTACGAGAGCAGGCATACCAGGAGGGAAACATATGTTTTATGACAACGCAGCTTTTGTATTAGCCTTATATGGACAGTATTGGCGAGATGTCCGAAAGCTGGCCACTCTTCAGCTTCTATCAAATCAGCGGCTTGAAATGCTCAAGCATGTCCGTGTGTCAGAAGTAGACACATTCATCAAAGGTTTGCACAGTTTTTATGCAGGAAATGTGGACTCCCCTGCGAAGGTGAATATAAGCAAATTGTTGGAAAGCTTGATGTTCAACATAAACCTTAGAACAATAGTCGGGAAGCGATATTGCAGCAGCACATATGACAAGGAGAACAACGAGCCCTGGCATTACAAAAAAGCCATAAAAAGCTGGTATTTATGTGAGGTCGTCAGTATTTATGTCGGTGAATCCGTCGATACCGGCGTTAGTGAATGTGGCATTTCGCGTAATTATTTGCGAACTCTCTGTGAGATACCGACGGATGTGAGGCCGTCAGTATTGTCGTCAGTAAGTTTGCATGTTACAAGAAAGGTTGTATTTGTATTGCCTATTTACCTTCCTGCAAAAACTTAAATGATAAACTATTCATCGCATAAAACAATAACAATAGTGCTTAAATAGTAAATATTGTGTTACAAAATATATCATCCATAATCTAAATTACATGAAAAAAAGGGTTTTACATACGGCAAAGAATTGTAGTTAGTCAGAATTTTCTTTTCAATGTGCATGACGTCAAGGTTATGGCGGATAAGATTGGTCTTCCATTAAGGAAACGCCCAAAAGATACTTCGCTTTACCCAATTATGGGTCAAACCAAAACCAGGAAACTTTTGCTTACCTGATTGAAGGCCAAACACAATGTCACCGTACTCTGATACAACATGATGCAATTCTTCACCAAAAAGACGTGGGGATGCAACATTTTTTTCAACTCTGCCAACAAAGAAATCTTTTCTGTTCTTTCTGAACCTGTGATTAAGTGGCAAGAAGCGACGGTGATAGTAAAAAAAAGAAGCTTTACCTCTGTTTGCTAGCGTGAATGCCTTGTTGTTTTCCATGCAATATGGACATGCGAGTTTCCCATGCGTGCTCCAACCAGAAAGCATTCCATAAGCTGGAAAATCATTGATAGTCCACATCAAAGCCGCCCTCATAAGGAAATTTTGTTTCCTAGATATATCATAAGTCAGAGCTCCGGAGGACCACAACTGTGCCAGCTCATCAATCAACGGTCGAAGACAAACATCTATATTCTGCCCCGGGCTGCTTGGACCGGGTATAACAGTAGATAAAAACATGAACTCCAGCCTCATACACATTCCCGGTGGCAAGTTATAAACTGTGAGTATGACCGGCCAACAAGAATAGAGAGCAACAAATGACCCAAGACGGACATTCCTTGATTCAGCTGAAAAGTCAGGATGCACACTGTTAAAGCATTTCCACGCTTCGCCGTTAGAAGGATGCACCATCACACCATCAACCGTATGATGTGTTTGGTGCCATGTCATGTGCTCAGCAGTCCTTGGTGACATGAATAACCTCTGCAGTCTAGGTGTGATCGGGAAATATCTAAGTTTTTTATATGCCACTAGAGTCTTTCCCTTGCCAGTTCTGGGTTTATAACGAGAATGCCCGCATGTCATGCACCCGGTCATCTCAACATTTTCAAGGTAGTATAACATGCAGAAGTTAGGGCACATGTCAATTTTCTAGTATCCTAAACGAGGGGTTTCATCATGGACTTCGCAACATAGAAGTTCTCTTTCAGCCTGTTCCCTTCAGGTAAAATGCTTCTTGCCCAATTAATAATTTTGTCATACCCGACCTCAATCAACCCGTGATCTGACTTGATGGTGAACACCTGTGCCACAGCCGACAATTTACTATGGTTTGTGCAGCCTCCCACAATGGTTTGTTAGAATCTTTCAACAAATCAAAAAAACCTAGTTGCCTCTGCATTAGGTTCTTCTTCTACGATTGGACATTGACTGACATTACCTTGATTCATTCACATTGCATCCATAACCATATTTCTGTAAGGATTAGTGTTGTCATTTGTTGCTTCATGAACATTGCTAGCACTAGAAGTTGACCTAACCACCGTTTCTCCCATTCACTTATTACTAACAAATACCTCTCCATGTGCATACCAACACTGCTAATCCTCCATAAACCCTTTGTGTAGAAGATGCATCATTACAACATCTGAATGCAGATACTTTTTATTTTGACACTTCCTGCATGGACACCTAATACCATCTCCAGTAAAATTTCTGGGAATAGATGTTGCGAAATTAGTAAAACCCTGAACCCCGTTACAATAATCCATCCTCCGCAATCCTTGGGGTGAATCTAGATACATTCATGAACGATCATCCATGACTTCTATCAAACCTCTATAAAATTATGATGACATCATGTATTAATTAACTAAGTTAGGTAAATAAACTTGCATAAATATTACTTTACCTCGAGATTATCCAACAAACCAATCACAACTTCTCATAAATATTAAATATTCATTATCATTTATCAACGTCCATACAAATTAATATATATAAATTAACCGAAATTACCCCTCTGCAATACCATCGATAAAACTTAAAAATGACCCTTTAAGCAAGCTATTAATTATTTCAAAACAGAACATGTAATTCGGTAATTCCACAAAGTTTTAACAATTTACAAACAAATACAATCTTACAAAATCTAAAACAAACCATAACAAATATAAAATTATACATTCATATACTACAACTTTGTTTGAGAAATAACAATAAAACATGTACATCTACTAACAAAAATACATATACTAAAAAAACAATAAAATTGACATTTAAATGTTAAAATTTAAAAAGATAGAATTACTTACAAAAATTGATAAAATCCGTCGGTAAATCAGAACACGGATGCTGTGACCACAAAACTTCAAGAAATACAACTTGTTGTGCTGAAATGAGGAAGAATTTTGTTTGGGTGCGAGGGGGGGGCTGGTTATTTGCAGATGGGGAGAGTTAGGATTAGGAAGAAGAAGGAGAAATGGGGGAGGAGAGGGTCGGCAGAGAGGCCATATATTAACTTTTTCTGACGGATTCACTGACGGAATAAACCCGTCGGTGACTCCGTCGGCTATTCTGACGGGAAAATAGACATGTCACCGCATGGACCTACTTTTCAAATCCCTCAGTGATTCCGTTCACGTCACCCGTATAGATCTGCCATTTCAAATCCCTCGGTGATTCCGTCGGTATTTTTTATGGTGAACCGGTCCCATCACCTGTACGGGTCACCCGTTTCGAATCCATCAGTGAGTCCGTCGATATTGTCGATGGTGAACCGATCCCGTCACTCGTACGGGTCATCCGTTTTGAATCCGTCGGTGATTCTGTCGGAAAACTCACCCACCAAAACCTCCACATCAACGACCCGCCCTTTTTTTCTTAATTCTGAACTTTCCATCCGTAATTTGGTCGGTAATTACCGATGGTTGTAGTCCGTTGGTAATTACTGACCGAATTACGGACGGAAAAATTTTGTCGGGAATTTCGACCTCAAATTACCGACAGAAATATTCCGTCTGTGATTCCGTTGCTATTAAGCGAATTTCTGGTAGTGATCTGAGTGGGATGTTTGTAATGTCGGATGCGATTCCATTTCTTGAATGGCTTGATTACCAGGGGCATGAAAGTGCTATGAAGAAGACTGCCAAGGAACTTGATGTCGTGATACGATTTTGGCTGGAAGAACATCTTAAGAAAAAAATAGATGGCGAATCGGGAAGCGATCGTGAGAGCGACTTCATGGACATGATGATCTCTAACCTTGCTGAAGGTCCTGATAAGATTTCTGGCTTTTCGCGTGATGTTGTCATCAAGGCAACAGCTTTGGTACGTTTCCTCACTGTAAGCCTTTAGTACCTCTTTTTTTTTGGGCTGGCAGGTGAGGGGGCGCATCGCAGAGACCTTCCAGTCTCCTACCAATTGTGCTAGAGTTCAGGTGGTAATTGACTTGCAAATATTTTCATTTTCACACGTTTTGTTGTAATTTTGCAGATTCGGACGCTCACAGGAGCAGGAAGCACATCAACTACATTAGTTTGGACGCTGTCCCTATTGCTAAACAACCCAGCCGTGCTAAAGGCTTCTCAAGAAGAGCTGGACGAGCAAGTAGGAAGAGAAAGATGGGTGGAAGAATCAGATATACAGAACCTCAGGTACCTCCAAGCAATTGTGAAAGAAACCCTGCGCTTATACCCTCCAGGCCCCTTAACAGGAATACGTGAGGCCATGGAAGATTGTTCTATTGGTGGCTATGATGTTCCTAAGGGCACTCGACTAGTAGTAAACATATGGAAGCTGCATCGAGACCCTCGTGTGTGGAAAAACCCAAACGAGTTTAAACCTGACAGGTTCTTGACAACCCATGCTGATCTTGATTTTAGGGGTCAAAATATGGAGTTCATTCCTTTTAGCTCGGGGAGAAGATCTTGCCCTGCCATAAATCTTGGCTTGATAGTGGTTCATCTGACACTTGCTAGGATCCTTCAGGGTTTTGATTTAACAACTGTTGCAGCCTGTGGACATGATTGAAGGCCCAGGCATTGCCTTGCCGAAGGAGACCCCTCTCGAAGTTGTCATCGAACCACGCCTAGGATTGGAGCTCTACTAGGTATCAATGCCTTTGCCTTCACCAGTACATACATACATCAATAAAAAAGTTGATTTAGGCATCTTAACAAGTTAAGCGTATGAGTTTGCGTCAGATTATGCTACTATGCTATGTAATGAAGCGAATACCAACAAATGTGTGATTTCTGGTGATGGCTATGAATATAATGGCCAGCTTGCATGTACCTCGACTAATTTCACGGGTCCTAAAGTTAATGATCATGTAAACCTCCAATGGATTTGAGAATTATAAGATTTGAAATTATAATATCTAGAAAACAGATTTAAAATCTGACTAATTAAACTACACTCATTGCGCCTTTCTTTTTTCTAATGACCAGAGATCAGTTCGGGTTACAAAATCTCTCGTTCAATAGACACTGAGATTTCTGCTGCAGTCTCAACTAGATTACTTTCACGTTCTGTTTTTGTTTGGTATATAGTTTATGTGGTTTAGAATATAATAATAACAACAATCATAATAAAAAATAGTGTTTTCACCTGGAAATGGTGTGTGTATATATATATATATATATATGTTTTTGTAATTTATATTTAAATTTATTTTTTATATATACTTTTCTTTCAAAAATTATTATACAAAAACAAAATAAAAAATATTTTATTGTTGCAAATACGCTAATAACACCTATACATTAATATTTTTGTATTAGAAAAAAAATAAAATTAATTGACTTGCAGCGAGACGAGTTAAATATATACGTAATACTTCATTTTTAATATTTATTAGCATAAATAGTTTTTGATATATTTAATTTAATGCATATATAAAAGTTTTGATTTTTAATTAAAATTCAAAAAAGACTTTAAAAAATTTACATATTTATGTTTTTTACGAGAAATATTACTTAACTTTAACCAAAACGTAGATCAAATAATTGATTTAGGCTTTTATATTTTTAAAATAATTTTTAAAAAATTAAAATTTATTTTTTCTCTCCCAACATCCCCGTAAAATTGGAAGGGCAAATTAGCTTTCCCGACGCCAATACATGAGAGAAGTAGTTGCGTTTATGAATAAATAATGACCTCATCATCAATAGCCATCCACTGACAAAAGTACACGCGATACAACTTCCAAAGTAGTGTCATGTATCGAGGTACGAGGTACGTCATTTTCAAAGAAACTTTTATCACCTTGTAATCGATTCACATGTTCAGTGTACAAAGGAAACTTCGGATGACAAGTAATTAGGTAAGAGTTTATCTACTCTTATGATTCGATGATAAAGGATTTTAGAAGGAATTATAAGCAAGCTTTTAGAGCATTTGTCTTGATGAACTAAGGCCTGTTGATAGGTTCGCTTGTGTCACAGTAACAGATCTTGCTTGGAATGTTGATTGCATTGCTAAGATCCTTTCAAAGCATGCGTGGTCGAGAAATTAGTTTTGACAAGATTAGTCTTCAATTTGGCACGCGACATCCAAGACTTATTCAAGATGACATTATTCAAGACTTTTGTAATATAGTTTTATTAGTTTGGGTGTAGATTTAAATGTGATTTGTAAATGAGTAATGTTAAAATAATTGTTTTAATGTAAAAAAGATTTGACACTACCAGAAAATCAGCAAAAACCAACAGAATTACCGACATAATTTTTTGTTCCGTCTCTAATTTTGTTGGTATGTACCGACAGAAAATACCCGTTAGCAATAAGGTTGGTATATACCGATGGAGTACGTCTGTCGATATATATCGACTGTATTGCCGATGAATTATATAGTTTTTTTTAAAAAGTTGCAACTGTGTAATGACGTGAATTTTTTTTAAAACGATTTTACCGATGGAATGACCAAGGGCTTCAAACAGAATGTTCGTACAGTGACGTGGCACAGTCACTGGCGGACTCACCGATGGGTATACCGATGGAACGTGTCCGTCGGTGATTCCATCGTCAACAATCGATATATACCCACTCTGCCGACACTCTATTTCTCCTTCTTCTTCCCTATCTTCTTCCTCATCCCACCTCTCCCCTCCCGAACTGCAGCCAACCACCCATCACAACTCTCCCCCTCTTCTCAACACAAGCACTCAAGTTTCTTATACTTTCGTACGTGGTCACAACATCCATTCTTGTGGATTTTATCATTTTTTGTAAGTAAATCTATCCTTTTTAGTCTTAACATTTAAATGTGAATTTTTTTTTTAGTATATGTTTTTTTGTTAACGTATGTACTTGTTTGATTGTTATTTATCAAATAAACTTGTAGTATGAATGTATGATTTTGTAGTTGTTATAGTTTGTTTTAGATTTTGTCAAATTATATTTGTTTGTAAATTGTTGAAACTTTGTTTGAATTACACCAAATTAGATGCGTTGTGATGAAATAAAAAATAGTTTGTTTAACGGTTCCATTTTAATTTTTATCAATTCTATTGCGAAGTTGTAATTTCCATAAATTTATATGTATAAATTTATATGCACGTTGATAGTTGATAATGAATATTTAACATAAGTGTTTTTTTAGTTTGTTGGATAATGTCGGGGCAAACGAATATTTTGTTATGTTTATTTAGGTAACATAGTTAATTAATACATGTTGTCGTCATAATTTTATAGAGGTTCGATAGAAGTCATGGATGTATCGGGACTCACCCCAAGGATTGCAAAGGATGGATTATTGTAACGGGGTTCAGGATTTTATTAATTTCACAACATCTATCCCGATAAATTTTACTAATTGCAGTATTAGGTGTCTATGCACGAAGTGTAAAAATAAAAAAATTTTGCATCAAGATGTTGTAACGATGCATCTTCTACCCAAAAGTTCATGGAGGATCACCTGTGTTGGTATGCACACCAAGAACTATTTGTTCCTAATGAGAGCATGGTAGAAAGGGTGGTTGGGTCAACTTCTAGTGCTAGCAACATGCATGAAGTTGGAAATGACAACAGTAATCCTTAAAGGAACATGGTCATGGATGCAATGAGAAGGAGTGAATGTAATGTCAGTGAATGTCCAATCGTGGAAGAAGAACCTAATATAGATGCAACAAGGTGTTTTAACCTGTTGAAAAATTCTGACGAACCATTATTGGATGGCTGCACAAACCACATTAAATTATCGGTTGTAGCGCATGTGTTCACCATCAAGTCATATCACAAGTTGAGTGAGACCGGTTATGACAAGATTATCGAATGGGCGAGAATGATTTTACCTGAAGGGAACAAGTTGAAAGAGAACTTCTATGCTGCCAAGTCCATGATGAAACACCTTAGTTTATGCTACCATAAAATTGACATGTGCCCTAACTTCTGCATTTATACTACCTTGAAAATGTTGAGCTGACGGAGTGCATGACAAGTGGGTATTCCTGTTATAAACCCAGAACTGGTAGAGGAAAGACTCTCGTGGCATATAAAAAACTTAGATACTTCCCAATCACACCTAGACTGTAGAGGTTATTCATGTCACCAAGGACTGCTGAGCATATGACATGCCACCAGTCACATCATGGGGTTGATGGAGTGATGGTATACCCTTCTGATGGCGAAGCATGGAAACACTTTAACATTGTGCATCCTTACTTTTCAGCTGAATTAAGGAACATGTGTTTTGGGTTTTGTACAGACAGATTCAACCGATTTGGGTCATTTGCTGCTCCTTATTCTTGTTGGCCGGTAATACTGACGGTTTATAACTTGCCACCGTGTATGTGCATGAGGCCGGAGTTCATGTTTTTATATATGGTTATACCAGGTCCGAGCAGTCCGGGGTGGAATATAGATGTTTGTCTTCGATCATTGATTGATGAGTTAACGTAGTTGTGGTTCTCTAGAGCTTTGACTTATGACATCTCGAGGAAACATAATTTTGTTATAAGAGCGGCTTTGTTGTGGACTATTAATGATTTCCTAACTTATGAAATGGTTTATGGTTGGAGCACTCATGGAAAACTAGCATGTCCATATTGTGTCGAGAACAATAAGGCATTCACGCTAACAAACAAGGGTAAAGCTTCTTTTTTTTACTGTCACCGTCGTTTCTTGCCACTGAATCATAGGTACAGAAAGAACATAAAGGATTTCTTTGTTAGTAGAGTTGAAAAGGATATTGCACCCCTATGTCTTTCTGGTGAAGAATTGCATGATGTTGTGTCAGAGTATGGTGACATTGTGTTTGGTCTCCAATCAGGTAAGCAGAAGTTTCCTGGTTTTGGTTTGACCCATAATTGGGTGAAGCGAAGTATCTTTTGGGAGCTTCTTTATTGGAAGACCAATCTTCTTCCCCATAACCTTGACGTCATGCACATTGAAAAGAACGTGTTTGAGAACATTTTCAACACCGTCATGGATATGAAGGGGAAGACAAAGGACAACATCAAGGCTAGATTAGATGTAGCGTTGTTCTATAACCATAAAAATATAGAGTTGGTTTGTGATGGGTCACGGGTCGCAAAACCAAGAGCAAGCTTCGTGTTAGAGAAAAACGCACAACTACTAGTCTATAAATGGCTTAAGAGTCTGCGTTTTCTTGATGGACATGCCTCGAACATATCATGACTGGTTAATACGAAGGAATGCAGATTATATGGAATGAAGAGTCATGACTGCCATGCGTTAATGCAAACACTCATCCCATTAGCTTTTCATGATTTGTTGCCAAATGGGATATGGGATGCACTAATGGACATCAATATCTTTAGAGATATATGCTCCAATAAATTGAATGTTGATCACATTGAAAAGCTTGAAACGAATATCGTCGAGACAATATGCAAACTTGAGATGATATTCCCTCCATCTTTTTTTGACTCAATGAAGCATCTACCCATACATTTACCGTTTGAGGTAAAAGTTAGAGGACCGGTCCAATACAGATAGATGTATCCATTCGAGAGGTTAGATATTATAGTTACTATGTAATTCATAAAATGTTTTTTCATTTTTTTAATTGATAATTTTTTTATTAATTCTATATATACATATATATATATATATGTATGCATGCATGCAGGTACTTGTTCAATCTTAAAAAAAAAAGGTTAAGAACAAGGCACATGTTGAGGCGTCAATATATGAGGCCTATATTGTTGAGGAGATCTTAATATTTATCTTATACTATTTCGAACCTTATTTGAAATGAGGATCAACCATGTTCCACGGCATGATGATGGTGGTGGAGTGCTTTCAAGTGGAAACTTGTCAATATTCTCTAATCTTGGACAACCCACACCTAAAAATGCCGTGAGGGGAAGATATTTGTCTAAAATAGAGTCTAGACAATCACACAATTATGTCCTATTTAACTGTGATGAGCTGAGACCTTTTATTAAGTAAGTAGATGTTCGACTTAAACTTTGTCAAGAGTGTACTATTTATATATTGTGATACCATAAACTCATATAAGTTGGAACAACCTTGCAGGCAACATCGACGATACTTACTGTAAAAAAACTTACAGCTAACCAAATCCCAGATCTTTTAATTACAAGATGAACAATTTGCCATGTGGTTTAGAACACATGTAAGTCCTATCATAAACTCATTATCTCTTGCAATGTATTTATTCATTATTGTTGTATTTGATATACAAGGTTTATCAAATGGGAGGTAGTGCTGCTATTTCACTGTCTTTACTAAGCTCGGGCTCTAAAAGAAAAGTCAAGTGCTGTAACGAGTATTTTGTCAATGGATATGTCTTTCATACTGAAGAATACGGGCATGGAAGAAAGACATACAATAGCGGTGTTTGTATTAAGGGATCGACTTCGAGTGAGTTTGAAGTTGACTACTACAGTAGATTGGATGAGTGATTAGTACTTAAAAGTGCATTTTTATCAAGGTTTTATATCATCATTTTGCACTTGAAGTATCAATAACTACTTAACTAAATCATGTTTTATAATAACATACCTAATAATATAAGATACCTTTAATTTATGGTAAATGTTCATCTTAAATGCAGGCCTATCACATAAATGAAAGGATTGATTTATGAGTTTAAGTATTGAAATTGAAAGGACAAAGAGATGGCCAAACTTAGAAAAGAGATGTTGATGAAGTCTAAACTGGAATACTATTTGGTAATTGGGTCATATCTCGAGTTTTAAATGTCTAAATGACCTAAATATTTTGGACATATTCGGTAAGATATAGGCCTAAAACTTTCATGTGGAGTCCAAGATTTAAAAAGGTCATTTTCAAGTCTAAATTATAGCAACAACGGAGAAGTCTGAATTTGTCCTGCAGCCCAAACACTGTTCAATGTTCAGCCCATATCTTGAGTTCTAGAAGTCCAAATGACCTCAATTGTTTTTTTCAGGAAAGATAATACAATTTTCTATAACTTTCATTAGTACATGTGGTTCTAGTTCTGATGCTAGCCATGCCATTTTATTCAGATAAGAAGATAAGGATTTTCACCAAGTCAAGAGTTGGCCACCCACTCAACAATTAGTCATCAAATCAATAGTTCCAAATTTTGGCCTATAAAAGGAGGCATTTGCCATGCATTTAAGGGCTTGGTTGTTTAGATCAAGAACTTGCTCTTGCTCTCTCTCTCTATATATATATATTTCTTTTGTAATTCTTAAGTTTTGCTTTCATTAATATCTTTTTATGCTTTTCATTTCCTTTCCTTTACTTAGTTAACTTGTATCTTGTTTATGTTCTTATTTTGTTTATTTATGTTTCTCTTCTTCATTATGTTTAGCTAAGTTTATTATGTCAAAGTGAAAAGGTTACACTAATAGTGTAAGAATAAGTATGGTGTAAACTCAACATGGACCTTAATGTTTAATATTAACATGTCTTATCTTTTTATCTTACTAATTCTTAATACCTTGCTTGTTAAATGGTTAATCTAGATTTGTGTTGTATAACACTTGGTACAACAAATGCTTGGCACTCTCATAGCCCAACCGTATGATATTACCTACACTTGTGCTATGAATGAAACTTGATTTGTTGTCAACATAAGTTAGCATCATGAATTCCTTAAAATATTTCAAATTTTGGTGTTACGTAAATAAAATAATTAATATGATGATGTTAACAATTTATAATGAGCTATTAATGACAAATCATCTGATTGGAACCTCCTTTGTGTGTGGTTATCAATTGAGTAATAAGAGTTTATACTATACTTGTTTGAAATACCATTAGTGGATCCTCTAACCTTGATATTTGTGTTCATTATTGTTTAATCCTTACATTAATCTTCCATCTCAAAGTTCTCATCAACTTCTTCTTTACTACTACTACTGTTGTTGTTGTTGTATTATTGTTGTCTATAATTTATACAATTAACCTTCTTGTGGTTCGACCCCGGTCTTTCCAGGTTATTTATTACTTCGACACTCTTGCACTTGGGAGAAGACATCAATCTTTTAGTCGTGTCAAGTTTTTGGCGTCGTTGCCGGGGAGGTAAATTCTTGTACAAATTATAGTATTTATCTTATTTTCTCTTTTCACTTTTCTTGTATTTAACTTTGTTTCTTTTCTTTTATTTTGTTTCTTTTTCTTTTGTTTACTTTTTCCTTTTATTTTCTTTCTACACGTGCATGAGTGTTTGGTCACGTACAGTAAGTGGTAGACTTTGTATGGTATCCTCATCATTTTCAGAAAATATGACTGAAGAAAATAACCAATCACTTCATAATGAGAATAATGAGAATAACCAAGTTAGAACACTTAGAGATCACATGAATCCCACAAAAACAAGTGTACCCTCATGCATAGTTTTCCCTCCTGATGCATCTCATTTTAATTTTAAGCCAGACATTACTCAACTTTTACCTTCTTTTCATGGCTTAGATCTAGAAAATCCATACTTGTATTTGAGAGAATTTAAAGAAGTTTGTAACACCTATAATGACTTAAATTGTAGCATGAATACAATTAGATTAAAGCTTTTTCCTTTTTCATTAAAAGATAAAGCTAAAACATGGCTACAAAATCTTATATCAGGATCCATTAGTGCTTGGGATGAAATACAACAACAATTTTTAAAGAAGTTTTTTTCATCTCACAGAACTAACTCTTTCAAAAGACAAATCACCACTTTCACTCAAAAACCAAGTGAAACATTTTACCAATGTTGGGATAGTTATTGAGACTTGCTTAATACTTGCCCTCATCATGGTTTTAAAACATGGAGATTGGTTTCATAATTTTATGAAGGGTTAACACCTAAAGATAGGCAAATGGTTGAATTGATGTGCAATGAAACTTTTGAAGATAAAGACCCTAATGAAACAATGGAGTACCTAGACTTGCTAGCTGAAAATGCGTAAAATTGGGACACTACGGGCACTTATGAGGCACCAAGTAAAACCCAACTTCATACATCTAGTGGAGGTATGTATAACCTTAGGGAAGATCATGACCTCCAAGCCAAGTTTGCATCTTTAACCAGAAAAGTTGAGGCACTAGAATTGAAAAGGAGTGGTCAATTAAAATTTGTTCAAGACATTGTGTGTCAAATCTGTGAAACAAATGAACATGCAACCAATGATTGTCCAACTTTGCCTTCTTTCAAGGAATGCCTCCATGAACAAGCTCGTGCTTTAAACAGTTTTCAAAGGCCCAATGATAACCTATACTCGCAAACATACAACCCTGGTTGGAGAAACCACCCAAATTTAAGTTGGAAGAGTGATAATAATAATGCATAAACTTCATAGCCATCGTTTCAAGCACACTATAATTTCCAAAATTCTCATGAATATGCACCTCCTTATGCTCCACCTCCTAGAAGAAATTTTGAGGAAACATTGCATGAATTCATTGAAAAGCAAGAGATAATCAACACTCAACTTGCTCAAGGCATGACAGATTTTAAAGATACTCTTGCAAAGTTAACATCTGCTCTCATTTTTCAAGAGAAAGGTAAGTTTCCATCTCAACCACAACAATATCCAAAAGGGCAATACAATGCAAATGCAAGTAGTTCTGGAAGTCAACACATGGATAAAGTCAAATCAATCATCACTCTTCGCAGTGGTAAGGTTATTGAAAAACCCACTCTTGAACCTAGTGAGAAAGATGATGAGTTAATCTCTAAAGGTAAGGAAGGGGTTAAATCTGAACATTGTAAAGAAAAGACTAATTTTCCGCCAGCACTTCCATTTCCTCATGCCATGACCAAACAAAGAAAAGTCAATCACAATTCTAAAATCCTTGAAACTTTCAAACAAGTAAGGATCAATATACCTTTGTTGGATGCTATTAAAGAGGTAACTTTCTATGCTAAATTTTTGAAAGATCTATGCACTATAAAGAGAAAACTGAATGTGAAAAAGAAAACATTTTTAGTCGAACAAGTGTTATTCTTCATAACAATAATGCTTTGAAATATAACGAACCTGGTTGTCCTACAATTTCTTGCTTTATTGGAGAACATAAAATTGAAAGAGCTTTACTTGATCTTGGAGCTAGTGTGAATTTACTTCCATATTCGGTTTTTCAAAGTCTCAATCTAGGTGAGTTGAAACCAACTTCTGTAACTCTTTTACTTGCTGATAGATATGTAAAAGTACCTAGAGGAATAGTTGAGAATGTGTTAGTACAAGTTGATAAATTCATTTACCCTATAGATTTTGCTGTCTTGGATACACAACATGTTGAAGCATATAATTCAATTCCTGTTATTTTAGGACGTTCATTTCTTGCAACTTCTAATGCATTGATTAATTATACGAATGGACTGATGAAGCTATCAGTTGAAAACATGACATTGAAGATGAATATTTTCAATATTTGCAAGAAACCTGGAGATGATAATGATTTACAAGAAGTGGACTTTATTGAAAAATTAGTTCATGATCAATTTCAAACCACTTCTAGTGAAACTGAGATTGATGAACCTGACGAGTTGAAAATGGTCTATTTTCAGGAAGAAGCGAAGGCATGTAATTGGAGATCACAAATTGAAGAATTGCCACCACGATCAATTGAGTCCATACCTTCAAGTGTTCAACCACCAAAACCTAATTTGAAGTCGTTACCATTCAATCTCAAATACTCATTTTTGGGAGAAAATAAAACTTTTACGGTAATAATCTCTTCCAAACTTAATGCACATCAAGAATGTAAGTTATTACAAACTCTGAAAATGCACAATAATACATTAGGATGGACCATAGCTGACATAAAAGGAATTAGTCCTTTGATTTGCATACACATGATTTATTTGGAGGAAAATGTTAAACCCTCTAGAGAAATGCAACGAAGACTTAATCCTAATATGAAAGAAGTAGTGAAAAATGAAGTCATTAAGCTTCTAGATAATGGATTCATTTATCCTATTTCTGACAGCAAATGGGTAAGTCCTACCTAAGTTGTACCCAAAAACTCTGGAGTCACTGTGATAACAAATGAGAAAAATGAGTTAATTCCAACTCGGACTATTACTAGTTGGCGCATGTGCATTGACTATAGAAAACTTAATTCAATGACTAGAAAAGATCATTTCCCTTTACCTTTCATGGATCAAATCCTAGAAAGAGTTGCAAATCATGAATTTTATTGTTTCCTAGATGGCTATTCAGGTTACAACCAAATTAAAATTGCATTGGAAGATCAAGAGAAGTTTCACATGTCCATTTGGTACTTTTGCATATCAAAGAATGCTTTTTGGATTATGTAATGCACCAGCCACATTTCAAAGATGCATGCTTAGCATATTCAGTGATATGGTTGAACGTTTTCGTGTGATTTTTATGGATCACTTTTCTGTTTTTGGTGATTCATTTGATGATTGTTTAACCAACTTGGAAAAGGTTTTGAACATGTGTGAAGAGAAGAATCTTGTACTGAATTGGGAAAAATGTCACTTTATGGTAACAAACAACATTGTACTTGCTCTCTCTCTTTATATATTTTTTTTGTAATTCTTAAGTTTTGCTTTCATTAATATCTTGTTTATGCTTTTCATTTCCTTTCCTTTACTTAGTTAACTTGTATCTTGTTTATGTTCTTATTTTGTTTATTTATGTTTCTCTTCTTCATTATGTTTAGCTAAGATTATTATGTCAAGGTGAAAAGGTTACACTAATGGTGTAAGAATAAGTATGGTGTAAACTCAACATGGACCTTAGCCCATGTTTAATATTAACATGTTTAATATTAACATGTCTTATCTTTTTATCTTACTAATTCTTAATATCTTGCTTGTTAAATGGTTAATCTAGATTGTGTTGTATAACACTTGGTACAAGAAATGTTTGGCACTCTTATAGCCCAACCGTATGGTATTACCTACACCTATGCTATGAATGGAACTTGATTTGTTGTTAACATAAGTTAGCATCATGAATTTATGATAATATTTAAAAGTTTGGTGTTACGTAAATAAGATAATTAATATGATCATGTTATCAATTTATAATGAGCTATTAATGACAAATCATCCGATTGGAACCTCCTTTGTGTGTGGTTTCCAGTTGGGTAATAAGAGTTTATACTATACTTGTTTGAAATACCATTAGTGGATCTCCTAACCTTGACATTTGTTTTTATTATTGTTTGATCCTTACATTAATCCATCTGAAAGTTCTCATCAACTTCTTTATTATTATTGTTGTTATTGTATTATTATTATTATTGTTTATAATTTATATAATTAACCTCCCTATGGTTCGACCCCGGTCTTGCCGGGTTATTTATTATTTTGACACTCCTGCACTTGGGAGAAGACATCAATTATTTGGTCGTGTCAATGAGGTTATCGAACTGCAATATCATAGCGTGTAGAATAAAGTGTTTTTAGTCAAATGCTATTGGTATGACACAACTGACAGAGGAATCATAGTAGATCCTCAATATGGTCTCATTAAAATCAACTCAAAATCTAGACACCGCAATGTAAACGATGTCTTTGTTTTCGCAAAGCAATGCCAACAAGTTTATTACACATACACCCCTTCCTTTAGAAAGGATCGATCATGAGTTGATTGGTTATCCATTTTAAAAACAAAACCCAGGGGTCGTGTCGAGGTTGCTTAGGATGAGAACGAAGACACAAGTGTGATAGATGAAGTCTTTCAAGCTAGTGAGTTGATTGAACCATACCGAGTTGCTTCTTTGATTGATTTAGAAGAAAATTTGAATTTTCGTGTTTTCAACGATAGTCTTGTTGATGTTGATGTAGAGGAGTTGAATGTTGTTTTCAGCTCTAAAGAACATGATAACCACATTGAATAGTGCGATAAAGCTGATGATAACAATTCAATTAAGGATGAAGATGAAAATTCTGACTAAATATGCTGTAAAACCTTATTTTTATAATATAATATTAAGGATGATATTTTGGAACATGAAATATTTATTCTTCTTTAATTGTCATCTCTTGTTATTGCGTTGTGCGTGCTGTAAGTTTGTAATTCAAGATTTTGTGTAGGAGGATAGACACCCATATAAATAGAAGCTGTAAAAATATTGATAGTTTTACCGACAGCCTGGAACCTGTCGGTATTATACTGAGAGTTGAAAAAAATTTATAGCATTTTGCCACAATGACTAACGGGTATACCGACGGACTGGTGCCCGTCAATATTTGACCAAGAGTTGCAAAAAAATTGCAGCCCCTACTATACACACTGATGGATATACTGACAGATTCATCGACGATTGGTGCACTTCCCGAAGTGCACGCCTGTCAGACCGCCTGGTCGGGCGGCACAATTACCGAAGGATTTACTGACGGACACGGCAAATCCAATGGGCTCGTGCTTTGACATATGTTTCCTAACGAACCAAAAAATCTGGCAGGATTTTCAAAAATTTTAGAGCGGATATCAATTAATTACCGACGGAATTTAATGCCACCGCCCAACAAAAATATCATTCACTATTCCATCGATAATTTTGTCGGAAACATTGTAATATAAAACCCCCCTGCCTGGTTCATTTTTTCTCGGCTCTTCATTTCTATTTCTCTTTTCCTCTCCGTTTGTTTTAAGTGTTTGCAAGAGGTTTTATTGTTTTGTTGGTAGTTTTCAACATATTAAAAGGTATGTATTTTTCTTTTTTTATCTTGTATTTTTTAATTATGATTACTTTTTGGTGTTCTTTGTTTTGTGTATTGTTTGGAACTAGGCCATCGGTATTTTTACCCAGAGTTGCAAAATTATTACCACCCATGCCACAATCACCGACGGATATATTCCGTCGATATTTACTATTGCTATTACCAACAAAATATATCTGTCGATATTTGTCAGAGAGTTTTGAAATATTTACTGCCATGCGAAAATCACCAACGGAATATCCATTAGTGATTACCGTTGAAAATACATACGGAATTATTCTGTCTATAATATTCACGCGGGATTTTTTTTGGGGCACTTCACCGTCTGTAATACCGTCGGTGTTCCATCGTTGTTTTGTTTTTTTAATTACTGATAAAATTGGCGACATAATGGGAAATTACTGACGATCAAAATTCTGACGGGCGGATGTCAGTGAGGTTGTCGGTAAAAATATCATTGACGGTTTACGTGCCTCATACCGACGGAATGAATCCGTCGATAAAATTGTTTAATGGTTTAGTGTGATGAATGATTTTATATTATTCTCCAACATGTCTTTTAAAATGAAAGTTTCTGGAGTTTTAAAATTTATATGGGTTTAATAATATTTATGTTTAGTTTTTTTTTTAATTTACATGGAGAAGAATGTTGATTGTGGTGATATTAAAACTTTTATGGCTTAGTCATTAAAACTCTAACATCATAAAAAAAATCATCTCAAGTAAATTTAAATTAATAAATGAAGTTTAATAAATGATTTTATAAATATTATTTTTTGACAAATAAACTTTCCATATAATCATCTTTGAGATTTGAATTTTAGAAGTGGTAGTTGAGAATAATGGAATGTGTTGGGTTGTGCCTTAGCCATCCTTCCTATTTATATAGAGGCAGCAGAACACTGCAGTAACTATAGGGATTACAACATCCTATATTAATTTCATATTCTGATAGATACATGAGTAACTGTAGGGATTACAACATCCTATATTAATTTCCTATTCTAATAGATACATGATATACATTCTATAATATGCCTCTTTAAGCTGAGGGTGGGGGATCAACTCGAAGCTTGAACCAAAAAGCAGTAAAGGATGCAACAGGAAGCGGTTTAGTGAAGACATCGGCACATTGATCCCGAGAGGGAACAAAACGAATTTGAATTTCTTTCTTGGCAACACGGTCATGGACAAAGTGATAATCCACTTCAACATGCTTAGTACGAGCATGGAAGATAGGATTTGCTAAGAGATAGGTAGCACCAAGATTATCACACCAAATGGTAGGAGCAAAGACTAAGGGAACATGCAAATCTGTTAACAGGTATTGAAGCCAAATGACTTTAGCGGTACCATCAGCAAGGGCTTTATACTCAGACTCAGTAGAGGAGCGAGCAATAGTGCGTTGCTTGCCGGATTTGCATCTGACCAAAAAAGACAAGATAGCTGCCTGTAGACTTGCGATCGTCAATACTACTAGCCCAATTTGCATCTGTAAAGCCATGTAGAGCAAAAGAGGAGCCTCAAGTGATATGGAAACCATAAGATGATGTACCTTTAAGATAGCGTAAAATACGTTTGATAGCGGCCCAATGAGAATCTGTATGAGCATGCATAAACTGACAGACTCTGTTAACAGCAAAGCATATATCTGGACGGGTAAAGGTAAGATATTGAAGAGCACCCACGATTTAAGGAAATCGTGTAGGATCAGAGAATGAATGATCCGGTAATAAAATGACTTTTGAAGGGGAGACTAGAGTATCAACTGGTTTGCAGGAAGTCATACCAGCTCAGGTGAGGATGTCAAGAATATATTTATGTTGACGCAACATTAAACCCATACCGGTAGACTGAACTTCAATACCCAGAAAGTAGTGAACAACACCTAAGTCACGAAGCTTGAACTCAGAGCTGAGTAACTGTATAAGGTGATGGAGCATAGCAGCGTTGCTACCCGTGAGCAGAATATCATCAACATACACCAGAAGATAAAAGATATTAGTACCATCAGATAAGATAAACAGGGAGGTGTCAACCTTGGAAGCTCGAAAACCGATGGAGAGCAAAAAATCACTTAGACGAGTGTACCATGCTCTCGGTGCCTGTTTCAAACCATACAATGATTTGTGTAATCTGCACACATGAGATGGAAGAGAAGAGTCAACGAAACCTAGAGGCTGTTTCATGTAGACCTCTTTAGTAACAACACCATTGAGGAAGACATTATGAATATCAAGCTGATGAATCTTCCAATTTCGCGAAACCGCGATAGAGAAAACCAATTGGACAGTGGCCTGCTTAATAACTGGATTGAAGGTTTCATAATAATCAATACCTTCTTGCTGGGTAAAACCTCTAGCAACAAGGCGCGCTTTATAGCGCTCAATACTACCATCAACACGATGTTTGATCCAATATACCCATCTATTGCCAACAACGTTCATTGAAGGATAAAATGGAACCAAAGACCAAATGTGACTTTCGCGTAAAGTGGCGATCTCATCACTCATAGCATTATGCCAAACTATATACCGGTCAGCATCAGAGAATGCAAAAGGCTCAGAAGAGGGAGAATATAGTACCCGTATAGAGGTAGAAGGCAGCGGAAGCAACCAGATTAGTTGTCTTTGGCTGTCGCGGTCTAAAAGTCATAGGATGTCTGTTGTGTGCTAGTGGAGATGTAGCGGAAGACGGTTGTAGCGAGGAGACCTATGGCAGTTGATAAGAAGACAAATCAACCATAAGTTGCAGACCAGTGGGAGAGGATGATAAAGAAGCAGCCTCAAGCACAGGACTGTCAGCAAAGGAGGGGCTAGAAGCAGAGACTGAAGCTGTAGGAGTGTTGGCCAAGGAGGGCGAAGTAGAGGAGGGACTAGAAAGTTCCCCAAGACCATGAGGAGAGGAGACCAATTGACGATCTGAACCTGCATCATAAAGGTTAGATAAACAAGCATGGGATGATGGCCAAGGGATGGGTGGAGGTTGTGGTCAGGTGGTTGTTTGGAGTGGCAGAGCGGAGTATTGTGGGCTGTTTGGGTGGCTGGTGAAAGTGGGTGGCGGTCGATGGTGTAGCAAATTTGGGAGGGTGACAGTAGCGGGTGGGGTAAGGGTTGTGGCTGAGGCCTTTGCAATCTATTTAGAATTATCAAAGGGAAACACATGTTCATGGAAGCGGACATGACGGGAAATATAAATACGGTGAGATGCAATGTCAAGACATCGATAACCAAGATGCGAGGAACTATATCCAAAAAACACACATGGAGAGGAACAAAAATCCAATTTATGATTATTATATGGACGGAGAAAAGGAAAACAGAGACACCCAAAGGTACGCAAAAAATGATAATCAGGAGATCATTGAAATAAACAATCAAACGGAGAGCGATGGGCAAGAACAGGAGTAGACATGCGATTTATAAGATAAACAGAGGTTTCAAAAGCATAATTCCATAATCGAAAAAGTGCTTTACATTGCCCTAAAAGAGTAAGACATGTTTCCACAATATGTCTATGACGACACTCTATTGTTCCATTTTGTTCATGAGTGTGGGGAAAAATTAGACAATGATGAATACTAATGGTCTAAAAAAATATGGATAGTTTTCGGTATTCACCGCCCCAATCAGTTTGAACAAATTTTATTTTTAATGAAAATTGACGTTCGACAAGAGTTTGAAATTGATGAAAAACAGAGTAAACATCAGACTTGGCAATGAGAGGATAATACCATACATATTTAGTATAAGCATCAACAAAGATAACAAAATAACGATAGCCATTTGAAGAAAAAAGAGGAGCAGGACCCTATACATCACTAAAAATTAATTCAAGTGGAGCAGAAGTTTTGTGACTTGTAGGTCTTAAAGACAAACGCGATGATTTTCCTAAAGGACAACTTTGACATTGAAAATTAAAACGGTTGTTGTTACAAATGATCTTATTTTTAGAGATTAACAATTGAAAAATACGTGAAGTAGGATGACCTAGTCGACGATTCCATAAATTGGTAGAGGCAGAAGTGAAGGGAGACTAATAGGCTTGAGGAACTGACGTGACGGAAGACTTGGTCAGGACATAGAGACCATCGTTACTCTGACCTGAGAGAAGGACTTCATGGGTGTTGAAATCCTTGACATAAAACACACGAGGGTGAAATTCAAAATAAACATTATTATCAAGACAAAATTTCTGAATAGAGAGCAGAGGTTTCGTGATTGCAGGAACATGAAGAACATTAGATAAGGTGAAAGAACGATGAGGTGTATATATTTTTGTATGACCAAAATGAGATATAGGAAGGCCCTTACCATCACCAACATGCAAATTATCATTACCAAGATACGGTTCTGAAGCGGTCAAGGTAGCAAGAACAGGTGTGATGTGTTGATTGGCACCGGTATCAATAAACCAATTAACAGAATCGGTTGAGGAGAGATTGCGCTGCACCAGGTTGGCAGTAGGTTGTTGGCCATAACCTCGTTGCTGGAATTGAGGGCAATGGGGAGTTGTATGACCAAAATTCTGACACAGTTGGCACCAAGAGCCCTGCCTATTGTCATCAAAGGAGGAGTTTTGGAAGCTGCGGTGATCAGGTCTAGAGCCAGCAAATCGATTGCCTCTGCTGTTGGACTAGTTGGGACGCCAGCCACCGTTGAAGCGGCCAAAATTGCCAAAAGTCTGGCGCTGCGCAATAAGAGTAGAAGATGGAATGCTGGGTGTGGGCAGCAAAGGAGCATGTATGGCAGCAGAAGATTTGTGAAGAAATTCATGTGTGAGGAGATGGCTATGAAGATCTGCATATGATAAAGGTCCAGCCTTGGTAATAAGACTGGTAACTAAGTCTTTAAACTCTCCTTGAAGACCACGAAACACATATAAATTGAAATCTTCAAGCAAAACTGGCTGACCAGCAACGACCAATTCATCAAATAAGGCCTTCGCTTTTTGCATAAATTGAGTTACTAATTCATCACCCTGTCGAAGATCCTGAAGAGAGCCGTGAAGTTCCATAATACGAGAGTTGGAGGTGGAAGCGAGAGCTCGCTCAAGAGTGCCCCAAGCTGAACAAGAACTTTGACAGCCAACAACAAGATGCAAGACTTCCATAGATAGGGAGGAAAGAAAAACACTTAGAATTAGTTGGTCCTGTTGTTTCCAGGTTTGAAAAAGCGGATTTACCTGAAGAGAGATACCATCATGGGCAAGAACATGTGTTGATGGACATGTGTTGGAGCCATCAACAAAACCAAAAACTCCTTGGCCTAGGAGATAAGGCAGCATCTGCATACGCCAATATAAATAATTGGTGTTTGTTAATTTGAGGGAGATGACTTGATGAGTGTGAGAAAGGGAGATAATGCTTGCAGCAGTAGAGGTAGCAAACGTGGGCTGCAAGAGGAGGCGTTCACCAGCCATGGCAGAGGAGAATCCAGGCGGTGACGCAACAGAGGAAAGCAGAGGAGGCATTGCAAGAGAAGAGGGTTGCACTGCCGGAGAAGAAGAAAGATGGACTGCTGGTGCTGCAGAATTTGAAGATGTATGTGGCGGTTGTTCCATTGAAGAAGGGAGGTTGTGAAAAAAGTAGGTTTAATTTATTTTAGGGTTTTGTGGCTCTGATACCAAGTTGAGAATAATGGAATGTGTTGAGTGGTGCCTTAGCCAACCTTTCTATTTATATAGAGGCAGCAGAACACTGCAGTAATTGTAGGGATTACAACATCCTATATTAATTTCCTATTCTGATAGATACATGAGTAACTGTAGGGATTATAACATCCTATATTAATTTTCTATTCTGATACATACATGATATACATTCTATAATAGTGGTTACTGGAATATTATGTTATGTATATTAATCTGTATTTAAATCATAGTTTACTTAAGACTTGATTGGAGAGGAATTCAAGTGGTGTTTTCGTCCTTTTTTGGTTGAAAGGCAATGTTTCAGTCAAGTTAATGCATGCATGTTTTATAAAGCAGCATAGGCTGGCCTGGTGGTAGGAGTGATTGAGATTGCGGCTGAATTGTGTTTTTAAAATAACTTGAATTTTAAATAAAAATTTAATTTTTTTTTAAAATACAGTTTAAAACACGTTCGCAAACTAGCTGAATTTTCAAGAATACATGATTGCTGATTCAAACACATGTTTATCATTGCGAATTAAGGGGAAAAAAAAAAAAAAAAAAACTAGGCTATGCTTTGGCAAGTAGTACAGCAAGGAAGGAAACCACGCCACGCCACTAAAACCATGCATGGACCCAACGATTATCCCTTCGGCGTGATACACGAGCAGATACAGTAAAACGAAGAGCAAGAAACCACGAAAAACCCTTATCTTGATATATTATGATAGGATTTTCAGATTCTTACGAGGTCCACTCGATTTTGGACCGACAATTATGAGAACTTTAAATTAAACATGCTTGTCATTGCCCTATCTTATAATTA
The DNA here is from genome assembly GCA_030145905.1 of Populus davidiana. NCBI lineage: Eukaryota > Viridiplantae > Streptophyta > Magnoliopsida > Malpighiales > Salicaceae > Populus > Populus davidiana. The sequence goes on along the minus strand of CM057792.1, from coordinate 2,465,113 downwards.
TAAATCATCTCCAATAAATAATATTTATATAGTATTATTTATTAAAGTTAGAATAATACTTTCAATTTAACCTATATATACTTTATTTATATTTAGATTAAGTTTAAGTACTAATAATAAACAAATTATTGAGAATTCTAATCTTTTTTTTATGTTTATTTTTAGTTATTTTAACATGATATCAGAGCTAGTTTTATAGAACGAGGCTTATAATATCAAATACAACTTCACAGATCCAACTATGTGGTGAGTTGGATGAGGGTTTGCAGGGGGCAGCGCGCCCCTGCCAGGGTTCGGAGCAAAGCCTAAGCACTTATAAATATAAGTTAAACTGAAAGTATTATTTTACCCTTAATAAATAAAACTACATAAATATTATCTAATATCTCCCCTCAAACTCACGATGCAATTAAGCCTTTAACAATCTCCTCGTCTTCCCGTCGCTTGTTCTTCTTAATTGTAATCTTCCAGTAGAATAGAATGAGTGTGTAATCAAACTTTTTGTTAAAGTCTCCTACTTTCCTTCTCCTTCCCAGTATGAGTCTGGTTTGCTCCAGGTTAGTGATTCTAAAGAGAGCTACCAAGCAAGAAAGTAGAGTGAAGGAACAAACAAAGATGACTTACTTCTTACCAGGTTAGCTCTCTTTGCCTACCCTGTAAATTCAATTAAAAAGAATGAACGGAATTGTTTTTACATAACCCTTGCTTTTTTTCTTGTTTTAGTTATATAAAATTAAACATAAAAGATTTATGATAAATAGAGTGCTAGACTTCTAAATATTTTATAAATATGCTAGTTCAAAAAAATATATATATATATATGAACTATAAACTCATAAACAATCAAATAGTAAAACTTCAGAAGATATATAATAACGGATGAAATTTAATAATACTGTTTGTTTTTTTCCTTGTTTTAGTTATATAAAACTAAGCATAAGAAATTTCAAACAAATAAAATGCTAGATTGCTTAATATTCTATAAGGGTGATCTTTATCATGTAGGAAGTATATTTTAGCCATCTCCAACAACCAACATCCAATCTAATTAATTATATCAATCAATTGATAAAAAATAATAATAAAAGAAAAGAAAAAAGTTGGTCTTTAATTATTTCAATTTGTATTTTATTTTTGTTTTAATTATGTTATGGTGTTATTTTGATTAATTATCAATATATAATTAGTTAAAAAAATTTACATATAATTTTACGATCTAATTTTACAATCCAAGTTTGTATTGTATTTTTCATGTCATGTTAAAAAATTATTTTTTCTATAACTTTGCCATTATCACTTCACTCGTGCTTTATATTACTTTTTATGCCTTGTATAATCTAATTGACTGTATATCGATGATGGGTCTATAAATACCAACAGAACCATGAGGTGCATTCAAACCATCTTCTTTTCCTCCCTGGATTTCTTTTATATCCACTTCCAAATGATTCTTGAGGCTCTCATTTTGGTATTCCTTTATGGTTTCTGGAAAATCTTAGCCAGAAATAGTGAAAGTAAAAAATCAACCAGAGCCCCTGAACCATCCGGGGCATGGCCGATACTTGGTCACCTCCCTAGTCTGGTTGGCAAAGACCCAGCATGTAAAACCCTTGGAGCCATTGCCGATAAATATGGCCCTATTTACTCACTCAAGTTCGGCATTCATCGAACCCTAGTGGTCAGTAGTTGGGAAACAGTGAAGGATTGCTTAAACACCAATGACAGAGTTTTGGCTACTAGAGCAGGCATAGCAGCAGGGAAACATATGTTTTATGACAACGCAGCTTTTGCATTAGCCCCGTATGGACAGTATTGGCGAGATGTCAGAAAGCTGGCCACTCTTCAGCTTCTATCAAATCAGCGGCTTGAAATGCTCAAGCATGTCCGTGTGTCAGAAGTAGACACATTCATCAAAGGTTTGCACAGTTTTTATGCAGGAAATGTGGGCTCCCCTGCGAAGGTGAATATAAGCAAATTGTTGGAAAGCTTGATGTTCAACATAAACCTTATAACAGTAGTCGGGAAGCGATATTGCAGCAGCACATATGACAAGGAGAACAGCGAGCCCTGGCGTTACACAAAAGCCATAAAAAAAGCCTTGTATCTGAGTGGGATTTTTGTAATGTCGGATGCGATTCCATTTCTTGAATGGCTTGATTATCAGGGGCATGTAAGTGCCATGAAGAAGACTGCCACGGAACTTGATGCCGTGATACGAAATTGGCTGGAAGAACATCTTAAGAAAAAAAAAGATGGCGAATTGGGAAGCGATCGTGAGAGCGACTTCATGGACGTGATGATCTCTAACCTTGCCGAAGGTCCTGATAAGATTTCTGGCTATTCGCGTGATGTTGTCATCAAGGCAACAGCTTTGGTACGTTTCCCAACTGTAAGCCTTTAGTACCTTTCTTTTTTTGGCGCACCGCAGAGACCTTCCAGTCGCCTACCAATTGCGCTATCGTTCAGGTGGTAATTGACTTGCAAATATTTTCAGTTTCACACGTTTTGTTGTAATTTTGCAGATTCTGACCCTCACAGGAGCAGGAAGCACAGCAACTACATTAGTTTGGACCCTGTCCCTATTGCTAAACAACCCAGCCGTGCTAAAGGCTGCTCAAGAAGAGCTGGACGAGCAAGTAGGAAGAGAAAGATGGGTGGAAGAATCAGATATACAGAACCTCAAGTACCTCCAAGCAATTGTGAAAGAAACCCTGCGCTTATATCCTCCAGGCCCCTTAACATTAACACGTGAGGCCATGGAAGATTGTTCTATTGGTGGCTATGATGTTCCTAAGGGCACTCGACTAGTAGTAAACATATGGAAGCTTCATCGAGACCCTCGTGTGTGGAAAAACCCAAACGAGTTTAAACCTGACAGGTTCTTGACAACCCATGCTGATCTTGATTTTAGGGGTCAAAATATGGAGTTCATTCCTTTTAGCTCTGGGAGAAGATCTTGCCCTGCCATGAATCTTGGCTTGATAGTGGTTCATCTGACACTTGCTAGGATCCTTCAGGGTTTTGATTTAACAACTGTTGCAGGCTTGCCTGTGGACATGATTGAAGGCCCAGGCATTGCCTTGCCGAAGGAGACCCCTCTCGAAGTTGTCATCAAACCACGCCTAGGATTGGAGCTCTACTAGGTATCAATGCCTTTGCCTTCACCACTACATAAATACATCAATAAAAAAGTGGATTGAGGCATCTTAACAAGTCAAGCGTATGAGCTTGCGTCAGATTATGCTACTATGCTATGTAATGAATCGAATACCAACAAATGTGTGATTTGTGGTGTTGGCTACGAATATAATGCCCTTTTCTTTTTATTTTTATTGGACCTCTCTCTTTAAATATAAGTATTCAAGTTAGCTTATATTTATCTTGATTAATTTTACAGCTCTGAAATTAATAAACATATATAAATCTCTAACTCTAATAACTCTAAGATCTGTAAAATTTAAACTTGTAATTTTTAGAAAACAAATCCAAAATTTAATTAATTAAACTATATCCTTCATGATTGTACTTTTCTTTCTTCTAGTGGCCAGAGATCGGTTCGGGTTATAAAATCTCTTATACAACAGACACAGAGATTTCTGTTGTAGTCTCAACTAAATCACTTTTACATTATGTTTTTATTTGGGTATAGTTTGTACTTTGTACGGTTTAGAATATAATAATAACAAAAATCATAATAAAAAATAGTGTTTTCACTTGGAAACGGTATAGTATATTTTTTTTATATCTTTATGGTTTTGTAATTTGCATTCTAATTTATTTTTTATGCTTTTTTTTCTTTAAAAAATTATTATACAAAAACTAAAAAAATAATATTTTATTGTTGTAATTACAATATTATTCCATTTTTTTGCAATGTTAAGAATTAACTTGAAATCTTATATGTTTTTATTAACGCATTTAAATTTTTTTTTATATAATTTATTATATATAAACGTCAAGTTTTTAATTTATTGTAATATTTTTTACTCCATGTCAAAAAGTACATTAATAACACCAATACATTAATTGTTTTTTTTTTTGTGTTAGAAAAAAATTAAATTAGTCGACCTGTAACGAGGCGAGTTAAGTAGACACGTTAAATAGTTCTTGATATATTTAATTTAATGAATATATAAAAGTTTTGATTTATAATTAAAATTAAAAGAGATTATTTTAAAAAATTTACATAATTATTTTTTTACTAAAAATATTACATAACTTTAAAAAATATTTTAAAAATAATAACAACCATATCTCCCAATATCCCCATAAAATTGGAAGGGCAAGTTAGCTTTCGCGACGCCACTACATGAGAGAAGTAGTTGCGTTTATTAATAAATAATGACCTAATCATCAATAGCCATCCACCAAAAAAAGAACACGCGATACAACTTCCAAGGTAGTGTCATGTAACTTCACATGCCAGTACGAGGCACGTCATTTTTAAAGAAACTTTATCACATTTTAATCGATTCACATGCTCGGTGCACAAAGGTAACTTCGGAGGAGAAGTAATTAAGTAAGAATTTATCTACTCTTCTGATTCAATGATAAATGATTTTAAAAGGAATTATAAGCAAGCTGTTAGAGCATTTATCTACAAATCTGCGCTCTCAATTTTTCCTCTGCAATGTTTGCGCTGCTAAATACCGTGACAGCCCCTCTTCTTGTCAGCCTATCCCCCTGACGATTTTTCCTGCTTGGCTTGGACAGTCCAACATCTAGCCCATGTTCGTCAATAATTTGCACTGCAGATTTTCCTTTGACGAACCTACAGCTGCACAAATATGCGCTGCCAATTTTTTCCATTATTGGCATGGCTGCCAGCACCATTAGGCACTGTTTTGGACAACTTGCTGAAGTGTGCACCACGTGCATATTTGCCACTTACTCTTTTACTCCGTGCTAAACACACATATAGGATTTACATATGTCATTGCTTCCCTATCCTTCTCCACAAAAATAGTACTAAGTTGAGCTCTTTTCCGGCAGTCCCTTGCAAAGTGCTTACCCTCGCAAATAAAGAAGCTCGAACTTGATTTCGAAACCTTTTCCTTGCCATTGGCTTTTGACTTCCCATTGCCATCAGCCTGTTTAGGTTCTCCACCACCAAGCCCTTTTTTCTTCATTTTCATCTCATACCTATCCATCAGTTTTGACGAAACAGAAGATGCTCCAACAATCTCTTTGCTAGCATCTACTTTAAAATATGCCAACCCATCAGCAACAACGATAGTTGAAGACAAGTCTGAAACTTTTTGTCTATGCACCTCCAATTATGCCCACGGCTGAAGTCCTGATAAAAAATTGAACATTATGTCCTCCTTGGACATATTATCAATATCCAGAATTAAAGAACTAAATTTCTTAAATTAATCCCTTACCGACCTGTCTTGCCGTAACTTTTTCAAGTCTTCCCTCGCAATCCAGGACATGTTGTTGGGTAGAAATTGCTCTTTCAACTCGTGTTTCATAGTCTCTCACGTCTTCACTTTTGGCCTACCAGCATTCAAGTCCTCCTTGGATCTTGTTCACCACCATAATTTTGTATCACCCAATAAGTACATCACCGCAATGTTCACTTATTCAGCCAACCCGACCTTGGCAACACTGAAATATTGTTCCATATCTGATAAGAAATTCTATTATTCCTTGGAACTTCTAACACCACCAAATGTTGTAGGTTCTGGAACTTTAGGCTTAAAAAAACCTGCACCCCTTGATGCAGCTATGACTGCTTGTTTCAAGACAACTAATTTTGCGTCAACAACTTGCAACTTTTAGCTCATCTCTGCCGCAAGTTCTACATACTGTTCAGCAGCCATCGCAGTGATTTCCATAGCCAACTCAAGTCGATCCTAAATTGAATGATCTTCTTCATCGGGAATGTCCCCCATCCAGCCCTCTAGATGAAGCAACGTTTCCTGAATAGTCTTCATACTTGCTGGCATAAAACATTCAGCCACCAATTTCACAAACTATCCCAACAATAGCTTCAACAAATCAATCCTTTAATTTTCCCATAGAACAATCTTGTTGTTTTGCCAAGAATATAACCGCGTTCTGATACCAATTGTCATGGGGTAAATGTTTCGCTCCACAAATAAACCCATGGTGCAGCCTAGTATCCGCAAGACTCAGCCTTCCCTCACTAACCCCACTCGTGTTTGCCTAGTAACTAAGTGTTTCCCTCACCCAAAAGGTTTCCCCCACTTTCCCAAGTTAAGTAGACAAGCAGAATACACAGGTGATGTTGCATAACACCAAACAAAGCACATCAAGAATACAAGAACTCTCAACCTTTGTTTTATCTCATCAACAAAGTATTACATAATAAGAGTGTGTGTGCTATGCATAGAAATTGCATGCTACAAAAAATAAAAAAGGCTTTGCAACCTATTTATACAGAAATATATAAGCTATAAGGCACACCCCTAATTCTTATTTTTCAGGACATAGTGGGGCATTTTCTGCCCCATGTTCTCCATGATCTTAGTGGCCTATTTTCCAGCAAGTAGTGGATAGTTACTCCCATGATCCCATGATCTTGGATGCCTATAACTGCCATTAACCCACGTTCTGCATGCCCACCTGGCAGCCCTAACTGCCAGTATATGTTGCGACAACTATTAGGTCTCTCACATGCCTTGGATAATCTTTCGTCCAAGTTTTAGATCGTGCCAAGTCAACCCATGACTTGCATAATTTGTTGCGCGTTGCCGAATTCGCATCTGCATGCAGGTTGCCAATGTTTGTGTTGTTGAATTCTACGACAACCCTTGTTCTCGTCAGCCTATCACCCTGACGAGTTTTCCTAGCTGGCCTAAACAATCTAGCATCCATCCCATGTTCATCAACAATCTACGCTGCTGATTTTCCTTTGATGAACTTACAACTGTATAAATTTACACTGCTGATTTTTTTCATTATTGGCATGGTTGTCAGCGCCCTTAGGCACTATTTTGGATAGCCTATCGAACTATGCACCCTGTGCACATTTGACATTGTTACACTGCCCGTTTTACAAACATGGACAATAATACTACTGACATCAATGCTGATATGACAACTTATGATGAGGTGTTTGATTTGTTGAATACCCATTGGTTATAGGATATCAATCAAGGGTTTACAAGAGTTTATATATATATATATATATATATATAGAGAGAGAGAGAGAGAGAGAGAGAGTCACAAGAAGATTATTTGTTGAAAGTAACTAATTTCTAAAAATTAGTTGAATTGATCGACCGGTTAGGAACAAATCAATCGTTTGAAGACTGAGTAATTGGTTTGATTAAATATATTGGTTGACCGATTCAGTTAGCAGAATCCAATTCTTACTCAGATTAGAGTTTCTTTGTATTGGTTTAATTCATTGGTTATTTAGGACTTTATACCTACAAAAAGGCTTATAATTCAGCATTATTTAAAAGTACAAAAAGAGAGAAAATAGCAAAAAGAGCTTAGAGATAAATACTTAATAAAAATATACCTTTTTTAAAACTTTTTTTTTTGTTCTTAAGTTTTTTACTTTACAATACTATTTTTTATCTTGTACCATACCTATCTTTCTTCCAACAAATGGTATCAAAGCTTAGGTTTGATTATTTAACATGGCGAATCCAAACTTCCCACTTCAATGTCCTAGGTTGACAAAGAACAACTATGAAACTTGGTGTATTCGAGTAAAAGCCTGGCTGGGTTCCCAAGATGTATGGGAGATAGTTGAAGGAGATGGTTGAAAAAGGCTTTGAGGAGCCTATAAGTGGAGCAATGTTGACTTCAACTCAAAGGAAGGTTGTGCAAAAGGCACGAATGATGGATTAGAAGCACTAACAATCATCCACCAATGTTTGGATGATGCCACTTTTGAAATAGTGGCCAATGCAACCACCGCTAAGTAAGCATGAAATGTTTTGCAAGAATTAGACTAAGGAGCTGGCAATGTGAGAAATGCAAGTCTACAAAAGCTATGTGGTGACTTTGAAAAGTTACATATGCTTGAATCGAAGAATATTTCAGAATACTTTGCAAGAATATTGGACATATACAATCAAATAAAGAGATACAAGGAGAAGATGGAAGAGACATGTGTGGTAGAGAATATCCTACGCTCGCTGCAAAATAAGTTCCATTATATGGTGATCATGATAGAGGAGTCGCAAAATATTGATGTTCTTTCAATCCAAGGTCTCATGGGAAAATTACAAGCCCATGAGGAAAAAGTCAATGCAATTCAAAAGGATGTGAGTGCACAAATGCTTTTTTCAAAGCAAGATGGTTCTAGATATTCATAAAGGGGTAAAGGACGTGGACAAATTAAAGGAAAATGAGGAAGAGATAGATTTGTAAGAGGAGAATATAAAAGCCTCAACAAGTCACTAGTCAACCAGTTACACTAACAATGCTAATCCAAAATCTAGGTTTGACAAATCAAAAGTTAAATGCTTAATAATGCACACACAAAGTTGTCACCTCTTATCACTCTCAGACAGGTGGTCAAGTAGAACTTGCTAATAGGGAGATCAAACAGATCTTGGAGAAAACAGTGAACCCTAATAGGAAAGACTGGTCTTTAAGACTTAATAATGCACTTTGGGCGTATCGAACTGCTTATAAAACATCATTAAATATGCCTGTGGAACTTGAACATAAAGCTTATTGGCTATTAAAGCTTTCAATTCAAACCTTGATGATGCTAGTCAGCTACAAAAATTACAAATAAGAAATGATGCATATGAAAATTCATGAAAATTCAAGAATCCATAAAGCAAGAATCAAAGAGTTTCATAACAAAAAAAAACTGAGAAAAACATTCAATGTTGTTTAAAAAGTCTTGCTTTATAATTCTCGACTCCATTTATTTCCTAGAAAACTACGATCAAGATGGAGTGGCCCTTTTATTGTGAAACATAGGGGTGATCATTTCCGGTTCGGTTCGGTTTTTCTTTAAAAAAAGCAACCAAACCGAAAAAAAAAACAAAAAAAAAGAGACCCGAAACCGAACCGGACCCGGCCCAAACCGGCCGGTTTCGGTTCGGTTCCGGTCCGGTTTTTTAGCCAAAAAACCGGACAAACCTATATGCATTTTTTGGAATGGTAATGGACGGGCATGGAATGGCTTTGGACCTTGACAGTGCTTTTCTTGCTTAAGAATATCTTGCAGGGACCTCTTTAGGTAAAGTTTAAGTGTTCATATCCTTACAACGTGGCAACAAGAACACCCTCACTAGAGCGAGAGAAACCCCCATTGGAAAACACAGGTAAACAGGCACAAAAACGAGAGATGAACTCAAGTGGGTATGGGCTGGCTTCGGATCCACAACTGGTGGAGAGTACCGGGTGAATCATTGGAACGAGAGTAGCTTGTTCGTTTGACATGAAGGAATGAACGGATCCGGTGGAATTCAAAATAAGATGAGGCTACTATTGGTCGGACTCTAACTAGCCAGTCCCAAGTCTGATTTCTGGCAAGCCAGTAGGTGTCAGCGAGAGGGCCCTCTGGTAAAGTAGCAGTTAGAGCAAGAGAGAAAGTAGCTTATGAAAGAAAGAGATAAGAATTATGACTTGAACGATTTCTGTCTTACTTTCGGTAACTTATTCAACCGATGGATGAGAATGAAAGAAGGTTGATCTTTTTTTAATCGAGATTCTTGTGGTCGGTCTAAGGAAAGTGGAGAGTGGAGAGTGGAGAGGGAGATGACAGGCGAGGGGGCGAGAGGCTGAGAGCAGGAGAGAATCGAGAGATTGAAAATTGAAATTGAAAGTTTACTGTGTAGGGTTAGCACTTAGCAGAGAGAAGAGAGGGGCGCGGCGTGCAACAAATTTTTTTATTTATATTAGGGAGTCAGAGTGGATCTTTTTTCTTAACCGGTTCGGTTCGGTCCGGTTAACCCGGTTTTTGCACTGCAAAACCGAAAACCGAACCGAACCTGGGTTTTTTCTATATAATCTATTCGGTTTACTCGGTTTTATTATTCAGTTCGGTTTTTTCGGTTAATTTTTTGTCGGTTTTATCAGTTTACTCGGTTTTTCGGTTTTTTTGCACACCCCTAGTGAAACATGTGTATCTATATAGGGCATGTGATATCGAGAATCCAAAGAATGGTAATGTTTTCAAGGTAAATGGATATTGTTCGAAAGTTTACTTTGATAATTTTTTAGTTGAAAGTGACTCTATTGAATTGGGTGATCTTGTATATAAAGATTGATTCTTTTTCTCACATTGTTTTTGTGTTTCATTTTGGTGCGACTTCTATTTTGCTAGTTTCTCTCACCTCGATCAAATGGCAGATAAGGGTACTCCATGACTCTTAAGTCAGTTCTTTCAATTTCCCATGATAACTGATATCTCTGTATATATTTGTGCAGTTCTTTGCTCTTTCTCCTTTCTTTGTATCTCTTCTCCAATTCTCATTTGAAAATGGACACCACTCTTGAAAAATTGAAAAAGTATTTTTCCGCTTTCCCTCCAAATAAGATTGCAAAAATTTACCATGCTAGGTGTGAAAGATTGAGGTTGTTAATGAATCATGGAATTCCTGAAGATGTTCATTGGCTGATTGAAGCAAAAGTCTGATTTATTAGGTGAGTCCTCCTGTTCTTTCATTTCATTCATGCCTTGAATAAGTAAAAGCACTTTTGTGAAGAAACGTTGTGCAAAACGATTGAGTGTCTGTCACAGATGTGCCAGATTGACTTGTAATGCAAAATGTCATTCTTTAGAAATGGTATCTGTACACCGTGAAGATAAAATACAATTCATTAAGGATGGCCTAAGTAAGGGGTCTTTAGATAATCTTTTATTAACTCTTGAGATGCACCCTAGTGGAGATGTGCATTGTGCAATTCATGATTTATGGCCACAATTCCATAAAGAACATGCTCAACATAGTCTTGAAAATCTGACTAAAAATGACCTTGTTTGCCAGTTTTTAAGAAAACTAGATGGGAAGCCTATCCTCGACCCATAGAGAGCGTTTAAGCTGTTCTTGGACGTAAAACTAAGGGAAGATGTGAGCCACAATCACAACTACATGTACATACACATGCTTTTTCAAAATAAATAAATCAATCAATAAATCAATAAAGAGAGAGAGAGAGAGAGAGAGTGAGACTCCAGTTGACCTACATATAAGTGGTATAATTGCATTTTCAATTTCTCATATATAAAATCTTCTCTTCCTTCCCTTCATTTCTACTCAACCCATACATTTAACAGATATAGAAGTGTGTAGAAATTACAAGTTCCTTAAGTCATCATATAAGAAATATTTGTGGTCTCGGTGGATCCAGTCCTGGGAAGGAAATAGAGTTTTTAGAATCAGCAAATCATCTTGGTTAGGTACTAGCTGAGAGAAAGATTCATTTAGTGTATGGGGGAGGCAGCCTTGGGTTAATAGGGGGTGTGTCAATAGCTGCATTTTTAGGAGGTAGTTAAGTTTTGGGGGTCGTCCCCAAAGCTTTAACAAAAGGGGATATCATTGGAAAAACAATTGGAGAGAAACTACAGGTCCCCACAATGTTTGATCGAATGAATGCAATGTTTAACCATGATGATGCCTTCATTGCCTTACCAGGTGGTCTAGACACATTGGAAGAGATCTTTTATATTTTCTCTTGGGCCTAACTACACATTCACCATAAACCCATAGATCTGTTAAATGTTAATGGTTTTTACGATAATTTGCTGTCTTTTTTTATCATGTTATGGAACAGAAATTCATAACATATTCGGCACGACAAATCATAATTTCTACTGCTACTGCTAAATAATTTATTGACCAACTATAATCTTTCATCCCTGTAATTGATCCCTCCATAAGTTGCATATATTGGTCAACTACGGAAAGCCATAAAAAGCTTAGATTGGATTTGAGCCTTCGTTTGTGAAACCTTGTGTCTTTTGGTTTTATTAATAGCATATTATTTTATTTTGTTATTTCTTATATATGTTTAAGTGTGTTTCAAGATTGTCAATGTTTGTTTTTTCAGGTGATGTCTTCTATACTATATCTTTCTACCTTAGAACATTGAAGACACTGTCTCTTTTTGGTTGGGGGGAAAGGGTAGTAGTTGATATTAAAAAAAAATTAACTGTGTTTTGTATTTCATAAAACATTTGCAAAACCGTTGTTACTAGGATGACAGAGTAAAGGAGTTCTTTTATTAAAGTGACTCTTGAGACGCATCTTAATAAACCTTCTTAACAAGGTTTAACATAATACTTCTTGAAATATTAAGGTTTACAAACTCTCGCATTATCATCAATTGATTCTGCTCATATACTCATTTAACAAGTATTCTTAAACCTTCATTTTCACACACACACTTTAACATATGATTGTGGGTTGCACATTGGATTATTACATTATTTATGCTCTTTTGATAAAGGTTACAACTAAGGGAAAGTGATAGTATATAATTTCCAAAAAAAAAAAAACAAAGAAACAAAGAAACACAAATTGATGATAATAAAAACATAGATATGTTTGGTTTCGTAGCCTCCCTAACCTAAGAAATTAAGCCTGAAAGGGTGTTTTAACACCTAATACCCTAAAGTTAACTGAGTTGGGAGCTATTGGCCTAAAGGCTTGTTACATGGATTAAGGAGAAAAGTTTAAGGGAATCAAACATTGCACTATCTATGTATCAGTATCTGCAACCCGAGTTATTAAGCTCGAAGGTGTGTCTCAACACCTAATGTCCTAAAACCAATTGGTTTGGGAGTCATTAGCCTAAAGCTCGTTACATGGGTTAAAGATGCATTGTGTTTTAAGTTATATATATTAAAGAAAAAGAAAAAAAAAGATAATAATCCCAACATAAGGAAGTTAACCTTAAATATTATAACAGAATATTGTTTTATTCCAATAAAAGCCCCCTCATCTATGTTTTCATACATTAAGCACATAAAAAGGAAGGTTTATTAATATTTTGCTTAAGAGGTATTGAGCAGATATATATAAATTTAATGAGAGTTTGTTCATTTGGATAAATTAATGGAAGTTGAATGATAAATGCCTTTGTGGAACTTGCAAATTGTTTTTCTATTTCAACGTTTTGATTACTAGGGAGGAGTAATAAGCTGGTTGGGGGGTATGATTAGTACTTAAAAGTGCATTTTTATCAAGGTTTTATATCATCATTTTACACTTGAAGTATCAATAACTCCTTAGCTATAGCATGTTTTATAATGACATATCTAATAATATAAGATACCTTTAATTTATGGTAAATGTTCATATGAAATCTAGGCCTATAACATAAATCAAGGGATTGATTGATGAGTTTAACTACTGAAATTGAGAAGACAAAGAGAGGGCTAAGCTTAAAAAAGAGATGTTGGTTCAGTCCAAACTAGAACACCATTCGGTTATTGGATCATAACTGGAGTTGTAGAACTTGGATTTAGGTCTGCTCTATATGGATGGAAAGCTAAGACATAAGCCTAAAACTTTCATGCGGAGTCCAAGATTCAAAATGTAACGGTCCGAAGTGTACGACTCGATCAATGTTAAAAGATCCCAACATATCCTCTTTATTTGAGGGTAATTTTTTTTTTCATTCCAAAACAATTCGGTAGAGTTTCGTTTGTAATTAGGATATCCTAAGTTATCGACTACTATCAATTTACTCTATCAACCCATCATCACAAGGTCCCATAATTACGAACCTAATATCAAACCTTATGATTCCATACCTCATACAATCCACACAATATATATATCCTACGAGTAAGTTCAATATGAACATAGTCCAACACATCATATCATAAAATTTAAAAGAAAAGGAATATGCAAAGAAAGTATTTACAATATAAGAAGTGTTCTTAAATATTTTGAAAGGGTTAATTACAAGATAACTAAAATACTACATGCTAAGCTGAACCTTTATAAATACATCAAGGTTTACACAAAAGTATACTATATAAACACGTTAATTCCCTTTTGTTTTAAGTTAAATATTTACATAAGCTTCACAAAGTAGAGTCCTAAACTAATGATCTTCCTGAATATTTGATGGACCTGTTACATAAATAAACATACCATTATGTTGATAAAGAATATATATATATATATGCTCATGTAATGAATACAAATGAAGTATTAACTTTCTATCGGATTCATAAGAATTCTAACAGAGAACTTATATTTTGCTTGTAAGTTTTTTAAACCCAATTAACACTCATTTGTATACTCTTAATTTGAATACTCTAATTTACTTGCATGAACTGGGTGACCTTGCAAAGTTTAATCTTGCAATTCATTTCCCGCCAATCTTATCACGGATGGCATTAGCCAAAGCTAATCTTGTAAATCTTCTCCTGGGAATCCTATCACAGATGCCATTAGCCAAAGTTAATCTTGTATTTAATCTAGACTTTATTTACATTGAACACAACATTTATTGTAATTGCATTCACTAGAATAATTTTAAATTGTATAAGTGCAAATAGGAGGAAAATCACGCACTTGTTTCGCTTGTCTCACGACCTCCGCTAACAAAAGATCCAATCCTGGTTCCTCCTCCTGAATCATAAGGAAGTTTTTGGTTATGATTCCTTCAAGCTGTTATTATAGAGAATCCATATTCATCTATTACTTATATGTTACTTTCTATGCATGTTCATTTTCTCATAATATCATACATACATATATCATGTATATGTTAGAGTTAGTATCTCAATGTGCAAGTATTCATATGACACAATTGTTTTATATTCTTATATATAGTATTCATGTGAAAGTCTAGTGTTATTGTCTAACTTTGAACTATTACTATCCAATTTTCAACTGTTACTATCTAACTTTGAACTGTTTCTGTTTTTATTTAACCATATGCATGAATTTCTTCACTTTTACTTATTTATTATATATATAATTTTTTTTCCAGGGTTTACATTCTCCCCTCCTAATAGAAATTTCATCCTTGAAATTTACGTGATGTACCTGAGTTTATAAACAAGTCGGGGAATTTTCGTCTCATTTCTAATTCTCTCTCCCATGTTTCTTCCTCAATTTGTGAGATTTTCCATAAGACTCTGATGATGGGAACTTTCTTATTACGAAGTTCTTTCTCGCCCCAATCGAGTATCATTATCGGTCTTACCTCAAGTGTTAAGTCTTCTTTTACCTCCACTAGCACTTGAGGTAACACTCTCAAAGGGTCTACATCGGCTTTTCACAACAAAGAAACATGGAATACATTGTGAACCTTAGCCAACTGTGAGGGAAAGTTTATTTCATATGCTACAGGTTCGATATGTTTTCAGATTTCAAATGGTCCAATGAACCTCGGAGCTAACTTCCCCTACATACCAAATCTCTCAGCATGTGCTTCCATAGAGATACCTTCAGAAATACTTTATCTCTAGGACAAAATTCAAGTGGTCTTCTTCGAATATCTGCATACTTCTTCTGTCTATCCTAAGCCACCTTCATTCGATCCTTAATAATCCTCACTTTTTCAGTAGTGATTTGTACTAATTCTGCCCCATATAGCTTTATGTCCCCAACTTCTTCCCAACATAAGGGTGTCCTACACTTTCTGCCATAAAGAGCTTCAAATGGGGCCATTCCAATTGTTGCCTGATAGCTATTATTATACGTGAATTCTACTAGTGATAGGTGCTCCTCCCAGTTTCCACCAAATTCCAAGGCACATGCCCTTAGTAAATCCTCTAAGATCTGAATAATTCTCTCAGATTGGCCATCAGTTTGCGGATGAAAGGCAGTACTAATACTCAAATTTGTTCCTAAGGCAAGTTGTATGCTCGGTTAGAGATGAGAAGTAAATCTTGGGTCTTGATCTGAAACAATTGATATTGGGACTCCATGAAGCCTTACAACTTCGTTCACATAAATCTTAGCCAACTTGTCAACTGGATCTATCATCTTTACTGGTAGGAAAAGGGCAGACTTAGTTAGTTGATCCACAATGACCTAGATTGCATCATTTCCCCTCTTTCCTCTGGGTAGTCCCGACACGAAGTCCATTGTGATCATCTCCCACTTCCACTCAGGGATTGGTAATGGTTGTAACAGCCCTGCCGGTTTTTGGTGTTCTATTTTTACTTGTTGGCAAATACTACACTTTACCACATAACCAGCCACTTCTTTTCCATATTTGGCCACCAGTAGTACTGCTTCATATCCTAGTACATCTTAGTACTACCTAGATGTACAGTGAACTTAGACTCATGAGCTTCTCGTAGTAACTTTTTATTAAGGGCTTTGTTGTTAGGCACATACATACATCGCCCAAACATCACTATTCCATCATCACCCATTCAAAAAAGAGTTTCACCCCTCGATTACAGTTTGATTCTCACTTTTGACACCTCATCATCATGCTATTGTGCCTCTAATATTTGCTCTCGATATCCTGACTTCACCCCTAGTTGAGCCATTAAGGATCCTTCCGGACTCACACATAATATTGCCCCCAGCCTCTTTAGCTCAATCATGGTTTCCTCATTCCAAGTCGCTGGTCCACCCCTCATCACCTTGTCTTTACAATTGAGAGCATTCGCGACTACATTCACTTTTCTTGGATGGTAATCTATAATACAGTCATAGTCTTTAATTAATTCTACCCATCTTTGTTGTGGCATATTCAACTCCTTCTGCGACATCTGATATTTAAGGCTCTTATAATTCATGAAAATTTGGACCTGGGATCCATATAAGTAGTGCCTCCATAGTCGTAAAGCAAAAAATACCGCTGTCAATTCTAAGTCATGAAGTAGGTAGTTGGCTTCATGAGTCTTCAGTTGTCTCGATGCATAGGCAACTACTTTTCCATGCTGCATTAGAACACAACCAAGTCCTTTTCTTGAGGCATCACTATAGACTATAAAGCCTTTTATTCTGAATGGAAAGATTAGTACGGGGGCAGTAGTAAGCCTTCTCTTCAATTCTTGAAAGCTCTCATTGCACTCCTTTGACCACTCCCATCTTATGTTCTTCCTGGTCAGTCATGTTAATGGAGTTGCTATCGTTGAAAACCCTTCGATAAATCTTCTATAATACCTTGCCAATCCGAGAAAACTACAAATTTCAGTTACCGTAGTAGGCTTTTCCCATCTTAAAACTACTTCCACCTTCTGAGGGTCCATAAAAATGTCTTTTTGAGACATTACATGCCCTAAAAAGGTAACTTCTTTTAACCAGAAGTCACATTTATCCAACTTGCAGACAACTGATAGCTCCTCAGAGTTTGTAGTGTCTGTCTCAGGTGCTATTCATGCTCCTTATAGGATTTGGAGTAAACCAAGATGTCATCAATGAATACGACAACAAACTTATCAAGGTATGGTTGGAATACTCGGTTCATTAAATCCATAAAACATGTTGGTGCATAAGTTTATCCAAAGGGTAGCACCAACAACTCAAAGTGTCTATAGCGAGTTCTGAAGGCAGTTTTCGGCGCATCTTGCCCCTTGATTTGCATTTGGCAGTATCCTGATCTTAAATCAATGTTTGAGAATACTTTGGCACCCTTCAACTGATCAAACAAATCATCTATCCGTGGAAGTGGATATTTTTTCTTTACCATCACTTTATTTAACTAACGGTAATCTATGCAAAGCCTCAACGTTCCATCTTTCTTCTTCACAAATAATATAGGTGCCCCCCAAGGTGAGTTGCTTGGTCGTATGAGCCCTTTGTCTAAAAGCTCCTGCAATTGAATTTTCAACTCATCCAATTCTTTTGGGGCCATTCTATGCAGTGGTTGGGCTATAGGAGACACCCCAAGCAATATATCTATAGTGACTTCAACTTCTCTTTCTGGGGGTAGTCTTGGTAATCTTTCTGGAAATACGTCTGGAAATTCCCTCACAATTGGAATGTCAGACATTGCTATTTTACCCTTTTCTGAATTTATCACATATGCAAGGTATGTTGTACAACCTTTCTTTAGTAGTTTTCTCGAAACCATACCCGAGATCATATTTGTAAAGTTGGAAATTTTCTCCCCCTTAAAGACCATTGTTTCACCCTTAACCCCTTGGAAGGTTACTCTTTTTGTAAAGTAGTCTAAACGAGCCTTATTTTTTCCCAACCAATCCATATGTAGAATTATATCAAAATCACTTAATTCTAGGGATATTAGATCTACTTTTAGTTCATACCCACTCATGTTAATTCCCACCCCTTCAAATACAACATTTGTTTCCACAATTTCACCCAAAGGTGTCCCAATAATAAATCCTTTCTCTACCCTTTTTGTTTCCTTACTTAGTTTGGTTACATTTTTATTTGCTATAAAAGAGTGAATGGCACCAGAATCAAACAAAACATGCATTTGATAGTCATTCATTTGCAGCCTACCATATCGATTCATTTGATAGTCTAATTTGAGGCCCCGTCGATTCTTCATGCCCTACTTGAGTCGATACTACCGGTGCATGTGAAGCAGTATTTTCCAAAGTGCTCTCTTCATGCCCCTCATAAAAGTCTATATCTCAATTCCCCCTCCTTACAGAGGATAAATCTGTTCAAATCTCTTAACAGGTATGTACCATCCTGCAATAAATTAATGAACATCAACAACCTCTTTTGATTTCTTACCATAACCTATATCAGGGCTCTGATACCAACTGTAACGGTCTGAAGTGTACGACTCGATCAATGTTAAAACATCCCAACATATCCTTTTTATTTGAGGGTAAATTTTTTTTTTCCAAAAAAATTCGGCAGAGTTTCGTTTGCAATTAGGACATCCCAAGTTATCGACTACTATCAATTTACTCAATCAACCCATCATCACAAGGTCCCATAATTCTGGACCTTATATCAAACCTCATAATTCCACAACTCATACAATCCACACAATATATATATATATATATATATATATATATATATCCTACGAGTAAGTTCAATATGAACATAGTCCAACACATCATATCATAAAATTTAAAAGAAAAGGAATACTAATATGCAAAGAAAGTATTTACATTATAAGAAGTGTTCTTAAATATTTTGAAAGGGTTAATTATAAGATAACTAAAATACTACATGCTAAGCTGAACCTTTATAAATACATCAAGGTTTACACAAAAGTATACTACATAAACACGTTAATTCCCTTTTGTTTTAAGTTAAATATTTACATAAGCTTCACAAAGTAGAGTCCTAAACTAATTATCTTCCTGAATATTTGATGGACCTGTTACATAAATAAACATACCATTATGTTGATAAAGAATATATATATGCTCATGTAATGAATACAAATGAAGCATTAACTTTCTATCGAATTCATAAGAATTCTAACAGAGAACTTAAATTTTGCTTGTAAGTCTTTTAAACCCAATTAACACTCATTTGTATACTCTTAATTTGAATACTCTAATTTACTTGCATGAACTGGGTGACCTTGCAAAGTTTAATCATGCAATTCATGTCTCGGCAATCCTATCACAGATGATATTTGCCAAAGCTAATCTTGTAAATCATCTCCCGGCAATCCTATCACGGATGTCATTAGCCAAAGCTAATCATGTAAATCATATCCCGACAATCCTATCACGGATGCTATTAGCCGAAGCTAATCTGGTATTTACACTAGACTTTATTTGCATTGAACACGACATTTATTGTAATTGCATTCACCAAAATAATTTTAAATTGTATAAGTGCAAATAAGAGGAAAATCACGCACTTGCGTCGCTTGCCCACGACCTCCCCTAACAGAAGATCCTATCCTGGTTGCTCCTCCTGAATCATAAGGAAGTTTTTGGTTATTATAGAGAATCCATATTCATCCATTACTTATATGTTACTTTCTATGCATGTTCATTTTCTCATAATATCATACATACATATATCATGTATATTTTAGAGTTAGTATCTCAATGTGCAAGTGTTCGTATGACACAATTCTTTTATATTCTTATATATAGTATTCACGTGAAAGTCTATTGTTACTGTCTAACTTTGAACTGTTACTGTCCAATTTTCAACTGTTATTGTCTAATTTTGAACTATTATTGTCTAACCGTTACTGTCTAATTTTTAACTATTGAATTGTTACTGTCCAACCGTTACTGTCTAGTTTTGAACTGTTGCTGTCTAATGTTTAACTGTTACTGTCTAATTTTCAACTCTTACTGTCCAAACACTCACTAGATTTTTAACTATATCTAAAGTTCTAAAACTTCATTTTAAGTGAGATTACTCTCGTTAGAAAATTAAAACACGAGGCTACAAGTTCTCTGAAGGGAGGAGAACCCAATTTTGCCTCCAAGATAGTCAAAATTGCTCATTAACTAATTAGTCCTATTGTCCTACATAATTAGTCACGACTCAGTCTTAGTTGGTAACCCATAACTAGAGTTCTACAACTCCAAATTGAGCAAGACCAGTTTTCTTGGTTAGCTAACATTCAAATCTATAATTTTTATGAGAAACCCAATCCTAATCCCCTCATCCTCCTACCCGAAATCTCATCGAAAGTTAGGAGACAGTCTATCCAGATTCGTCTCGCCCTCCCTTTCATACAATATTTTCATAAACTACATACCACACAAATGAATGAACTTAATCTCAACAATAAGTACTTTTTCCCCAATTTATGTCTAAAAACCCTAACCTATGATTCAATATCAAGGCATTAATTCTTTATCGAATTAAACAAATAATTTTTTTAAGATCATGTTTAGAATACTTTACCCGGTACAAAACAAGATTTTGATCTTCAACCAGTTTAAGATTTTCAACTCCCTTCTTTCCTTTCTTCTTGTTCAATTTCTTGGTAATCCTTTGCTTTCAAGTGTTTATCCCATCTATAAGCTCTTAATCATGGATGGGTTCTTGAAATTTTAGTGTTTTTCTCTTGATTTCTCAAGAATGGGTATAAAACTCCCTATCTTCTCTCCTTATGGTTCCTATAGATTTATTTTTTTTAGTGAGGAGAGAGTATTTATACTCTATATTTTCTCTTATTTGCATTTAGGCCCCCTTTTCCTTCAAGTGTATTATTCTCTTCAATTAAATCCAACCCTCAACAGTACCTGGTTTATTATAATATCTCAAATAATTTTGCCTAGAAATTTATATTCAAAAATTTCTGAATTTCTATTTTTATTTAACCATATGCATGCATTTCTTCACTTTTACTTATTTATTATATATATAATTTTTTTTCAGGGTTTTCACAAAAAGGTCATTTTCAAGTTCAAATTGTAGCAACAACGGAGAAGTATGAATTTGTCCAACAGCCAAAACATTATTCATTGTTCAACCCATATCTCGAGTTTTGGAAGTCCAAATGCACCGATTCTTTTTTTTTTGTTGGAAAGCTTAGACAATTTCCTAGAACTTACATGACGAAAATATGTTCAAATTCTGACGTTAGCAATGACTATTTGTTCAGACAAGAAGATAAGGATTATCACCAAGTCAAGATGGGGCCACCCACTCAACAAGTAGTCATCAAATCAATAGTTTCAAATTTTAGCCTATAAAAGGAGGCATTTGCCATGTATTTAGGCATTTTGGTTGTTCAAATCTAGATCTTGCTCTTGTTCTTTTTCTTTGTATTTTATAATGTTCAAGTTTTATTACATGTTATATTTTCCTTAATCTCTTATTTATACTTTTCATTTCCTTTACAATACTTATATAATCATGTTCTCCTCTTGTTTATCTATGTTTCTCTTTTTCATTATATTTAGCTAAGTTTATTATGTCAAGGTGAAAAGGTTTCACTAATGGTGTTAGGATAAGTATAATATAAACTCAATATGGATTTCAATGCTTATATCCTAAACAACTTATTATTAACATGTCTTATCATTTTTATCATATTAATTCTTAATACCTTGCATGTTAAATGGTTTCGTATAACACTTGGTACAACAAATGCTTGGCACTTTCATAGCCAACCGTATGGTATAACCTACATATGTGCTATGAAAGGAACTTGATTTATTGTTAACATAAGTTAGCATTATGAATTTCTGACAATATTTAAAAGTTTGGTGTTACTTAAATAAGATAATTAAGTTTCCTATAGTCAATGCACATGCGCCAACCAGTAATAGTCCGAGTTGGAATTAACTCATTTTTCTCATTTGTTATCACAATGACTCTAGACTTTTTGGGTACAACTTGGGTAGGACTTACCCATTTGCTGTCAAAAATAGGATAAATGATTCCATTATCTAGAAGCTTAATGACTTCATTTTTCACTACTTCTTTCATATTAGGATTAAGTCTTCGTTGCATTTCTCTAGATAGTTTAACATTTTCCTCCAAATAAATCTTGTGTGTGCAAATCAAAGGACTAATTCCTTTTATGTCAGCTATGGTCCATCCTAATGCATTTTTGTGCATTTTCAGAGTTTGTAATAACTTACCTTCTTGATGTGCATTAAGTTTGGAAGAGATTATTACCGGAAAAGTTTCATTTTCTCCTAAAAATGAGTATTTAAGATTGAATGGTAATGGCTTCAAATCAGGTTTTGGTGGTTGAACACTTGAAGGTATAGACTCAATTGATCGTGTTGGCAATTCTTCAATTTGTGGTCTCCAATTACATGCCTTGGCTTCTTTCTGAAAATAAACCATTTGCAACTCGCTAGGTTCATCAATCTCAGTTTCACTGGAAGTGGTTTGAAATTGATCATGAACTAATTTTTCAATAAAGCCCACTTCCTATAAATCATTATCATCTCCAGGTTGCTTGTAAATGTTGAAAATATTCATCTCCAATGTCATGTTTCCAAATGATAGCTTCATCAGTCCATTCCTACAATTAATCAATGCATTAGAAGTTGCAAGAAATGGACGTCATAAAATAACAGGAATTGAATTACATGCTTCAACAGGTTGTGTATCCAAGACAATAAAATCTACAGGGTAAATGAATTTATCAACTTGAAATAACACATCCTCAACTATTCCTCTAGGCACTTTTACAGATCTATCAGCAATTAAAAGAGTTACAGAAGTTGGTTTTAACTCACCTAGATTGAGACTTTCAAAAACCGAATATGGAAGTAAATTCACACTAGCTCCAAGATCAAGTAAAGCTCTTTTAATTTTATGTTCTCCAATAAAGCAAGAAATGGTAGGACAACCAGGGTCTTTATATTTCAAAGCATTATTATTCTGAAGAATAGCACTTACTTGTTCGGCTAAAAAGGCTTTCTTTTTCACATTCAGTTTTCTCTTCGCAATGCATAGATCTTTCAAAAATTTAGCATAGGAAGGTACCTGTTTAATAGCATCCAACAAAGGTATATTGATCCTTACCTGTTTGAAAATTTCAAGGATTTCAGAATTGTGATTGACTTTCCTTTGATTGGTCATGACATGAGGAAATGGAAGTGCTGGCGGAGAATCAGTCTTTTCTTCAAAATGTTCAAATTCAACCCCTTCCTTACCCTCAGAGATTGACTCATCATCTTTCTCACAAGGTTCAAAGTGGGTTTTTCAATAACCTTACCACTTCGAAGAGTGATGACTAATTTGACTTGATCCATGTGTTGGCTTCCGGAACTACTTGCATTTGCATTGTATTGCCCCTTTGGATTTTGTTGTGGTTGAGATGGAAACTTACCTTTCTCTTGGAAATTGAGAGTAGAAGTTAATTTGGCAAGAGCATCTTTAATATTTGTCATGCTTTAAGCAAATTGAGTGTTGATTGTCTCTTGCTTTTCAATGAATGTATACAATGTTTCCTTAAGATTTCTTCTAGGAGGTGGAGCATAAGGAGGTGCATATCCATGAGAATTTTGAAAATTATGGTGTGCTTGAAACGGTGGTTGTGAAGTTTGTGCATTATTGTTATCACTCTTCCAATTGAAATTTGGGTGATTTCTTCAACCAGGGTTGTATGTTTGCGAGTATGGGTTATGATTAGGCCTTTGAAAACTGTTTAAAGCATGGACTTGTTCATGGAAGCATTCCTTGAAAGAAGGCAAAGTTGGACACTCATTAGTTGCATGTTCATTTTGTTTCACACATTTGACACATAATGTCTTGAACAGATTTAATTGACCACTCTTTTTCAATTCTAGTGCCTCAACTTTTCTAGCTAAAGATGCAAACTTGGATTGGAGGTCATGATATTCCCTAAGGTTATACATACCTCCATTAGATGTATGAGGTTGGATTTTATTTGGTGCCTCATAAGTGCCTGTAGTGTCCTAATTTTGCGCATTTATAGCTAGCAAGTCTAGGTACTCCATTGCTTCAGTAGGGTCTTTATCTTTAAAAGTTCCATTGCACTTCAATTCAACCATTTACCTATCTTTAGGTGTTAACCCTTCATAAAATTGTGAAACCAATCTCCATGTTTCAAAACCATGATGAGGGCAAGTATTAAGCAAGTCTCGATACCTATCCCAACATTGGTAAAATGTTTCACCTGGTTTTTGAGTGAAAGTAGTGATTTGTCTTTTGAAAGAGTTGGTTCTATGAGATGGAAAAAACTTCTTTAAAAATTGTTGTTACATTTCATCCCAAGCATGAATGGATCCTGGTCTCAAATTCTGTAGCCATGTTTTAGCTTTATCTTTTAAAGAAAAAGGAAAAAGTTTTAATCTAATGGTATTCATGCTACAATTTAAGTCATTATAGGTGTTACAAACTTCTTCAAATTCTCTCAAATGCAAGTATGGATTTTCTAGATCTAAGCCATGAAAAGAAGGTAAAAGTTGAATAATGTCTGGCTTAAAATTAAAATAGGATGCATCAGGAGGGAAAACTATGCATGAGTGTGCACTTGTCCTTGTAGGATTCATGTGGTCTCTAAGTGTTCTAACACGGTTATTCTCATTATTTTCATTATGAAGTGACTGGTTATCTTCTTCGGCCATATTTTTTGAAAATGATGAGGATACCCTACAAAGCCTATCACTTAATGTACGTGACCAAATACTCATGCACGTGTAGAAAGAGAAAAAAAGGAAGAAGAAAACAAAACAAAAAGAAACAAAACAAAAGAAACAAAGTTAGATACAAGAAAAGTGAAAAGAGAAAACATAATAAATACTATAATTTGTACAAGAATTTACCTCCCCGGCAATGGCGCCAAAAACTTGACACGACCAAAAGATTGATGTCTTCTCCCAAGTGCAGGAGTGTCGAAGTAATAAATAAACCAGCAAGACCGGGGTCGAACCACAGAGAGGTTAATTGTATAAATTATAAATAACAAGACAACAATAACAACAACAACAATAATAATAATAGTAATAGTAATAGTAATAGTAGTAGTAGTAGTAGTAGTAGTAGTAATACTCAGTACGTGGCGTTGTTATACCTGAGAATGATCTAAAAGATCGGGTCACAGGTTTCCAGCCTATATATTGAGTTTATGAAAAGATTAAAAAGATATATTATATAATATAAACAGAATGTAAATAATAATATTATTATTATTATTATTAATAGTAGTACTAGTAGTAGTAGTAGTACTAATAATAATAAAAAGAAGAGGACGCAGAAATTAATGAGAACTTTGAGATGGAAGATTAATGTAAGGATTAAACAATGATAAAAACAGATGTCAAGGTTAGAGGATCTACTAATGGTATTTCAAACAAGTATAGTATAAACTCTTATTATTCAATTGGAAACCACACACAAAGGAGGTTCCAATCAGATGATTTCTCATTAATAGCTCATTATAAATTGTTAACATGATCATATTAATTATCTTATTTACATAATACCAAACTTTTAAATATTGTCAGGAATTCATGATGTTAATTGATGTTAACAACAAATTAAGTTCCTTTCATAGCCTAGGTGTAGGTAATACCATACGATTGGGCTATGAGAGTGCCAAGCATTTGTTGTACCAAGTGTTATACAACACAAATCTAGATTAATCATTTAACAAGCAAGGTATTAAGAATTAGTGAGATAAAAAGATAAGACATGTTAATATTAAACATTAAGGTCCATGTTGAGTTTACACTATACTTGTTCTTACACCATTAGTGTAACCTTTTCACCTTGACATAATAAACTTAGCTAAACATAATTAAGAAGAGAAACATAAATAAACAAAACAAGAACATAAATAAGATACAAGTTAACTAAGGAAAGGAAATGAAATGAAAAGCATAAACAAGAAATTAATGAAAGCAAAACTTAAGAATTACAAAAAATATAAAGAGAGAAATAAAGAGCATAAACTTGATCTGAACAACCAAGCTCCTAAATATATGGCAAATGTCTCCTTCTATAGGCCAAAATTTAGAATTATTGATTTGATGACTAATTGTTGAGTGGGTGGCCAACTTTTGACTTTGTGAAAATCCTTATCTTCTTGTCTGAATAAAACGAAAATGCTAGCATCAGAACTGGGTCCACTTGAAAACATGAAGGTTGTAGGAAATTGACTCAGCTTTCCAGAAAAAAAAATGGAGGTGATTTGGACTTCTAGAACTCCAGATATGGGCCAAACACTAAATAGTGTTCGGGCTACAGGACAGATTCAGACTTCTCCGTTGTTGCTATAATTTGGACTTGCAAACGGCCTTCTTAGATCTTGATGAAAACATGAAAGTTGTAGGCCTATGTCTTACTGAATTGTGTAAAAATTTGAGATCATTTAGACATCTAGAACTCGAGATATGACCCAATTACCAAACAGTGTTCCAGTTTGGACTGCACCAACATCTCTTTTCTAAGTTTAGCCCTCTCTTTGTCCTTTCAATTTCCATACTTGAACTTATCAATCAATCCTTTGATTTATATGATAGGCCTGCATTTAAGATGAACATTTACCATATATTAAGGCATTTTATAGTATTAGACTTGTTATTATAAAACATGCTTTAGTTAAAGAGTTATTGATACTTTAAGTGCAAAATGATGATATAAAACCTTGATAAATATGCACTTTTAAGTATTAATCACAACCAGACGCGCCTTATACCTCTCAATGCTTCCATCAGATCTGCGTTTAATCTTGTATACCCACTGACTACCAACAACATTCATGGAGGGGTGAAACGACACTAAGGTCCAAGTTCTGTTTGTGCGTAAGGCCTGAATTTCCTCACGCATAGCACTATGCCACACCTCATATCTGTTAGCATCATTAAAAACAAGTGGCTCATGAGAGGGAGGAGAAACTACCCGGTTGAAGGAAACAACAGAGGTTGCGGCAGTGGTTGTGGACAACGTTGTCTTGGGCTGCCGTGGACGAAGAATCATGGGATGTTGAGGAGCAGCTAGGCATGGAGAAGTGTGACCTGTACCTGGAAGCTGCTGAAGAGGATATAAAGAGAGGTTTACACAGAGTTGTAGACCAACTGGAGAAGTAGTGGAGGGACTGGTCAGCACTGCAAACACTGGTGAGGCTGCGGCAGAACTGGGATGATCTGCTGTAAAAATAGGATGCTCTGTTGCAGCAGACCTGAGAACATGCGCATCCGGTGATGGAGAACCTGTTCCTGCACAATTATCATTGGAAAGACAAGCATATGGTGACAGTATGGCAGTGTTGGATGGTGATGAAAGGGTGGCAGAATCTATAGGCAAAGGGGTAGTCTGGTGGGGTGCGGCAGAGGGCAGAATTGGGTTGTGGTTGGGGCTGGTTTGGTAAGTAGTAAGCTGAAAGGATGGAGGAGGGTTCAAGGATGGAAGATAGGTAGGTGGGGTGGGAGGTACCAGTGAGGATGTTACCTGTTCAGACTTTGCAAAAGGAAAGACATTTTCATGAAAACAAACATGACGGGAGATATAAATACGATCAGACTCTAAGTCAAGACAACGATAACCAAGATGGGATGAGCTATAACCTAAAAACACACAAGGAGAAGACCGGAAATCTAATTTATTAGCATGATATGGACGCAAAAAGGGGAAACAAAGACACCCAAAAGTACGTAGGAAGTTATAATCAGGAGTGCGTCGAAACAGACACTCAAACGGAGATGTATTTTGGAGAACAAGAGTAGGCATGCGATTAATAAGGTAGATCGATGATTCAAAAGCATAGTTCCAAAATCACAATGGGGCACTACACTGGCCTAAAAGGGTTAGGCCAGTTTCGACAATATGTCGATGACGACATTCAACAGTGTCATTTTGTTCATGAGTATGAAGACAAATTAACCGATGATGAATACCAATGGTCTGAAAAAATTTATTTAATTTATGATATTCACCGCCCCAATCAGTTTAAACAGATTTAATTTTAAGAGAAAACTGACGCTCAACAAGTGTTTGAAAACATTGAAAAATGGAAAAGACATCAGATTTTGCAACAAGCGGATAATACCAAATATGTTTGGTATGCGCATTGACAAAAATAACAAAATAGCGGAAGCCATCAGAAGAAAACATAGGGGCAGGACCCCAAACATCATTAAAAATTAATTCAAGTGGGGCAGAAGTTCTGTGACCCGTAGGTCGTAATGACAAACAGGACGACTTTCCTAAAGGACAAGCTTGACACTGAGTAAGAGAACGTCTAGAAGTACATACGATTTTATTGCCGGAAACTAACAAATTGAAAATGCGAGGGGTTGGATGACCCAAACGACAATGCCACAGGTCGGCAGTCGCAGAGATGTAAGGAGACCAAAAAGCTTGAGGAACTGACGTGGCAGAAGACTCGGACAGGACATAAAGACCATCATGACTCTGACCGGAAAGGAAAACTTCCTTGGTGACGAGATCCTTCACATAAAACATAGAAGCATGAAATTCAAAATAAACATGATTATCACGATAAAATTTTTGAACAGATAACAATGGTTTGGTAATGTGAGGCACATGGAGAACATTAGATAATGTAAACATGCGTTTTGGGGAATGTAATTTAGTATGTCCAATATGGGTTATGTCAAGGCCCTTACCGTCACCAACATGCAAATAATCATTACCAAGATAGGGTGCAGAATCGGTCAGAGATCCAAGATCAGGTGTGACGTGTTGATTTGCGCCGGTGTCGGGGAACCAAGTCGCAGCAGAAATATTCCCAACAGCAAGATGAGCAGAGGGCTGCGGAGAGCTGCTACGAAATTGGGAATAATGGGGAGCTGTGTGCCCAAAATCAGAGCATAATTGGCAGCGTACATGCTGCTGTCCAGACCACTGCCTAGCACCGGAATTGCGCCTGGTCTGCTACCAGTGGTTTAGCCACCAATCTGTAGCAGATTGGCTCCTGTTCTGGGGAGAAAAATGGTTGTTGTGGGGACGCCAATTACCTCTAGAGCAACCCCTATTGCGGTTGAAGTTGGGGCTGTGATGAGACATAGCATGGTGTGCATAAAACTGTGGTGTTGGCAGTAGAGGTGCCTGCTGTGGCAGAGAAGAAGAAGACAGCAGAGAGGGAGCAACAACCATGGAATGGAAGGAGTTCTTATGCAGAAATTGATGGGTAAGAAGGTGGCTGTGAAGATCAACATAGGATAACGATTCTTCCTTGGTTATGAGACTCGTTACCAAGTCTTTGAACTCACCACGAAGGCCACGAAACACATAAAGATTGAAATCTTCAAGAGACATGGGGCAACCAGCAGCAACCAATTCGTCAAATAATGATTTGGCTTGCTGCATGTATAGACTAACCAATGAGTCACTTTGTCGAAGCTCTTGAAAGGAGCCATAGAGTTGCATGATGTGAGAATTAGATGGAGAGGCAAGCGCTTTCTCAAGAGTGCCCCAAACACAATGCGAAGTAGAACAATCTACCACGAGATGCAACACATCCATGGAGAGAGAGGAGAGTAAAGCACTCAAAATAAGTTGATCTTGTTGCTTCCAATGAAGAAAAGAAGGGCTGATGATAGAGGAAGAACCAGCAGAGCTGTCAAAAATATGAGATGGAGGACACGGCACTGAGTCGTCAACGAAGTGAAAAACACCTTGACCAAGGAGATATGGCTTCATTTGCATTCTCCAATAGAGATAATTTGTGTTCATAAGCTTTAGCGAAACAACTTGGTGAGTGTTTGCTAAAGGAATAATAGTTGTAGTGTGGGTTCCCATGAGAGGTAAAGGAACGGCAGGGACTTGGGATGAAGAATCAGAGACAAGCTCTGCAAGTGAAGGCTGTTGTGGGGAGGAAAAAGCACCAGCGGCAGCAGCTTGGGGATGGCTGGCCGGCTGTGCTGCGCCACCTGTGGAGAGGGAGAAGTCGGCGGCAGCAGTAGAATCCATGGAGAGAAAGTAAATAGAGGGTCGGCTACAAAGGGAGGAAGGGGGAAAAGAGTTTTGACGGCAGAAGGCTCTGATACCAAGTTAAGAATAATTGGGAGGCTTGACCTAATAGGTAGCCAACCCTTTCTATATATATATGTAAGGCAATATACAATAGTAATGGTGGAGTTTACCACACAAGCGTATGTCTACAATATTTCCTATATAAGTATATTCTATAATATAGACCATTATTCTAAACCAATACCTTTGTATGCTCATCATTAATGTACACCATCATAAATGTGTGCCTCCATATGTGCCTAAGGAATAAGATTTCTCAAGTGACTTCATTTTTTTCTACACATATAGATTTGAATAAGATAATCCTAGGAACAAAGGCTACGTGGTTCATGAAAGATAAGGGTTCAAGTAACTTCATTTATATTATGTGTATGGAAATGAAACAAGGATACTCAGGTGAATTCATCTTTATTTTCCTTCTACATATATAGGTTCATGAAAGATACAAAGGAAAAAAAATTACTCTTAATTACAAAGAAACCTATGACAATATCTAAAATAAATATCAATATACTATCAAATGAATAATGTCTCAATATATTGCACCAAACCTCTCTATATTTA
Organism: Populus davidiana; assembly: GCA_030145905.1. NCBI lineage: Eukaryota > Viridiplantae > Streptophyta > Magnoliopsida > Malpighiales > Salicaceae > Populus > Populus davidiana. The sequence continues at coordinate 2,434,340 of CM057792.1, read as the reverse complement.
ACCTTAATGCTTTCCCAAAATAAAATGTGAAGCGGTGTGTTTATGAGGTTATGAAGATAGTTAAAACATAGTGTAATAGCACAATAACAACAACAACAACAACAATAACAACAAATAGACAAAACTTAAGAAATCCTCGTATCAAACATACTGGAATATTTAAGATCTTCATTATTGTTGAATCATAAGTATAACAAGAATCCTTACCAGTAATTAGTTGCAAGGAATGGTATGTTAAAAAAAAACTAGTATAAAAGCCTAAAATCTAAAGTAAATTAATCAATCAGCAACACTTCATATTTCAATTCACTAAAATTATAACTATGACTTAAGAATTTGTAAAGATACAAAATATATTACTTGTTCGGCAACAACACCTTCTATGTTATTTCTATGCAATTTTCAAGTTCTTCTTCTTCTTGTGCCACGAAAAACAACAAGGAGCTACTTTTGTTTCTTTCATCATAGAAAATGAAATTTTAAGAAAAATACAAAATAGCTAACAAATATGAAAATGTGAGAAAACTCAAATATATAACAAATTGTTGTTATTGATTTTGAAGAGATAGAAAACAAAGGTGATGGATCTTTGTTTTTTCATTTTGAAGAGATAAAAGAACAAGATGATGATTTTAGTGTTGAAACAAGAACAAAACATTTAAAATAAACAAAACCTATATGCGAAATTACTTCATAATACTTACTTGTTAAGATATATTAAGATAATTGGCAATCAAATTGATGAGTTTATCTATAGACTAAAGATTTTGAAGAAAAAAGGCAGGTAGGTTAAGTTTTACAAACAAATGGTTTGGTCTTATTAATTTCCTATAGTTTTTTTCTTTGTTTTTTTTTTAGTGTTTTGTTAGTAAAGAGAATAAAATTAAGGTATGGTTTTGAAAAAAGCACCTCCAAGATGCTTCACATAAAATTGAGGTTCATTTTAGTTTTAGATGGGACCAACCTTAAAAACCATAAATAGAGAGAAAGGCAACCAAACAACAATATTTTATGGATGAGATGAAAAGCAACAGTTGTCATACTCGCATACACTATAATAATTGTATTTGAACTTTGATGATTTATTGGACTGATGTTGTGGTTTTCAAACCACTTTTATATTCTATTTTAGGTTTGCAAGGTAACTCATTACCTAACTTGGCCTCACAACAACATATTAAGTTGGGATGAATATTGTATATATACAAACTTTTTATTAAGACATCTAATAATTGAAAAACTCTACTAGTAATAAAAAGATGTGTTTTAGATTAAAGGGACACATTTTTTCTTGTTTATTTTAAATTAATTATTGTTTTACAAATATTTAATAAAAAAACATTGTGCTAATAAAAAATATTTTAGTAAAATAAATGTATGAATAAAAAAAGTATAATTATTTAAATAATGTACATATATTTTTCAAGAAATTAAAGCGCAATTTTCCCTAAAAATATTTATTTTAATTATAAAGAAATTAAATAAAAACAAAATTTCAAAACTACCCCACTTAAGTAATTGCTCTCATAAATCTTTTATTATTAGTACTGGACAGGACAGTTGATCGTACAGGTGGCTAGGACACTTGTCGGCCTTAAATGCTCCGGCTTTTCTCATCGGAAAGGTCTCCATATTTTAACTACTCGTCGGGGTCCTGGAACAATATCTTACTTCCATATGTTTGCTTGGTTATCGAAGGAATGATGTTTGCTTTAAAGGTCGATGTGATTTTGATTTCTTTTCCATCAAACCCTTCGGTTTGGTTTCCTCTTTTGACCCTTAATAGCAATTGAGCATTTTAAAAAATTGGACGTGGGACAAATGAACCCCTCTCTTCTTTTCTATTATCATTCTTTCATTAAAATCAAATTTTAACCTCCGTAACAACACATTTAATTATTTGTTGGCAGATAAGTTTGTGCACTATCCATATTTGATAGAGTCCGAAAACGATTTGATTTAGAATTATTTTAAACATTTGGGACCTAATTGATATGGTTTGCAGGTTTGGAACTCAATACAGGTTTTGGAATATATTTTTTTAATAACTAATATATTAGCATACACTTTACAGCGGGTCATTATCAAAAAAATATTTAATGTAAAAAATTATTAAAAATGTCTGGCAGCCATGTCAGATCCATGTTACTTAGGTTTGGCACCCAAGTAAGTTAGGTCTCGCTTGTTTTCCAAACTCAAATAAATGTTGATCCATCACTATTTTTTTAGTTTAAAATAATAAAATAATCTCAAAATACTAAAATGTCCCTTATGGTTATAGAAAATTACACAAAAAAGTGTGAGAGAACAAAAATAACCCCATATGCAAAGCTTATTTTTATCCCAAGGTAAAAGATGTATTTTAATTATTTAAAAGTTTGTGAAAGGTCAAAAAATCATTTGGCAACATATTTTAATTTTGTTAACCTTGAAAGTAGAATAATATTTTTTTTCTACGCAAATAATCGTGAAAAAACTATTATACCACCGCTTAAACATTTAATGACCAATGAGCCTATGAAAAATATTGAAATACTGATGCAAATCTGGAAAAGGGACCCTTATAGTGCCGTGACCAAACGCCTCAACAAACATTAAGAGTTGTTGCAATTCTATTTCTTTCCTGATAGTATTTTCCTAGTTTATTATTTTCCTAGTTAGAGTTAGAGATTTAGTCTGTTATTGCTTTCCTAGTTTTCTAGTCGAAATCAAAAATAGTATGTTTAGATTACTATTTAAAGGCTGAATGTAAGAAAGAGATCATCGATATTTTTTTTGGCCATATAACAACTTTGAATAAAGTTTTCATTGGAATGATTCCAGCAAACACAGAGAGATTTTGTGTCTTACCCTGTCCTTGGTTTTAATGTGAGGTTGACTTAAGGATTGCACCAATTTTACTATTCAAAGATTGCACCAAAATTGGTATCAGAGCTTTTGTGCGGTTAACCGGTTCCATTCATTGCAGTATTCAATATCCATGCATGTAACTCGCAGTGGTACTTCATACGCCATGACAAACAACCCAAACTACCAGAACCTAAACAACCCAAATTCAACCACCCAAAACCCAAACAACCGGAACCCAAACAACCCGGACCCAACCAACCCGAACCCAAACAACCCTAAACCCAAACAACCGGAACCCAAATAACCCGGACCCAACCAACCAAAACCCAAACACCCAAGGCACAGACCAGCCCTAGTTGCGCTACCAAGTTGATCAGATCTCCACAGTAATGGAACAATTTATTCATCGACTGGATGTAATGGAGGAGCGTTACGCTCGAGAGGAGAGTGGGTCCTTCAATCGGCGAAGGCATAGAACAATTCGTAGAGAGGGGTTGGGTGACAGCGATGGTGACGCTTGTGAAGAAGAAGAAGGAAACCAAGAGTTCGAAAATCATGAACCTCGAGTCCAACATCATAGGCAAAACACGCATCGAGGGCATGCGGGTCATGGTGCAGGCTATCAACCTCTGGATGAACGAACCAAAAGAATGAAGGTTGACGTGCCAGATTTTCTTGGAAAATTAGAACCCAATGCTTTTAAAGAGTGGTTAACGGCTGTTGAGGATTATTTTGACTGGTTTGCCATTTTAGAGGATAGGAAGGTTCGTTATGTTCAGATGAAATTGAAGGGGCATGCACGAGCATGGTGGGGTAGCGTGGAAGAACAATTGCATCGAACACACAGACCTGTAGTTTCTAATTAGGCAGAGATGAAAGAACGACTCAAACAAAAATATTTGCCAATTGACTACGAGCAAATGATGTTCGAGGAAATGTTGCAACTCAGGCAAGGGTCATTAAGTGTTGATCAATTTACAGACCGCTTCCACGAATTAACAGTTCGCAGTAAGGTTGTGGAGACTGAGCAACAGACCTTAGCTCGATATCGCACGGGGCTACGCAATGAATTGCGAAAAGAAATGTGGACTACACGCTTAATCAATGTGGAGGAAGAATATCAATTGGCACTCCGTATTGAGAAACAAATGGGATCGTTGGTTGGAAGGAGAATGACATCATGTGATTCAAGGGCAGAATATGCCTCAGCGTTTGCAACCCAAAGACCTTCGTTGCTGAAAGACCAAGCTAGAGGAGGGATAAGTGGGGATTATAAGGGAAAAGCCAAAGCTATAAACGAAGGACCACAATGTTATAAGTGTAAAGGTTTCAGACACTATGTTGTGGTGTGTCCTACGAGAGAAAAAAATTAGCATTCATTTGTGAAAAGGACTTGATAGTAGAGGACGTTGTTGAAGACATGGAGGGGGAAGAAATCTATGGAAGTGGGCACAATGAAGAACACTTGGGTGCATCAGACCTACCCAGCTGTGTTATCCATCGAGTGCTGACAGGAACAAGGAAAGAACTTCAAACTAATCCTGAGTGGTTGTGCACCAATATTTTTCACACTCGCCTGGAGCATAATGACTGTGCTCTGAATGTCATTATTGATAATGGCAGCGGCATGAATGTGATCTCTAAAACTGCCGTTGAATGTCTGGAGCTGAAGACTATGAAACACCCCACCCCTTACCGGATTAGTTAGGTTAATGAAGCCAATTATGTCTTAGTGACACAGCGTTGTTTGGTTAAATTTTCATTAGGAAAAAAATATATGGACGAAACCTGGTGTGATGTGATTCCTATGACTATTTGCCATATGCTATTGGGACGCCCGTTGCTCTATGACCGAAGAGTTTTCTATGATGGGTATGCTAATACTTACTCTTTTACTTTCAAAGGTAAGAAATTTGTGTTAGACCCTCTACAAATTTCAGAATTTGATACAAAAAAAGAGGTTGTCCCAATTTTGACGATGCTACAATTCTCTCGAGTTATACATGAAGACAACATGGTGTTGTTAGTTGTGAACCGTGAGGTGAAGCAAAAAGACGGCATTATTCCAATAGAATTTTCAACACTATTGGAAGAATTTCAGGATATCATGCCTAACGAAGTTCCAAATCAACTACCACCGAAGAGGGAAGAGCAACATGCTATTGATCTAGTCCCAGAATCAACCCTGCCTAATCTACCTCACTACCGTATGAGCCCAAAAGAGAATGAAGAGCTCAGCCGGCAAATTCAGCAATTATTAGACAAAGGGTTCATCCGAGAAAGTCTTTGCCCCTATGCTGTTCTGGTTTTACTTACACCCAAAAAAGATGGTAGCTGGAGGATGTGCGTCGATAGTCGAGCAATTAATAAAATAACTGTAAAGTACCGCTTTCCCATTCCTTGCCTTGATGATATGATGGATCTATTATGTGGCTCTTCTGTTTTTACTAAAATCGACCTTCGAAGTGGCTACCACCAAATTCGTATCCGGGTGGGGTGTCGCACGTGTGCGGCGGCGCGGCGATCGTCCACCCTCAAGGAAAAATCTGAATAATTTATTCCTGGAAAAATGGGGAGAGACAAGGAATTCTTGTCTCTACAAGTGAAAATATGGACTGGGAGTCGCCACCTAGTATTCTGGTTACTAGGAACCTTAACTGGTCTTTAGAGATCGGGTACGGAGACTGGTTGCGTAAAGGGAAGGTATTAGCACCCCAACTACGCCCTACCTAAGGTAGGCTGCATTGCTTTAATGTCTGATAAAATCTAAGGTTGTGTTGTGGTTTTTTGTTGTTCGGAATATGCATTACATGTAATGTCATACCCCAGGTTCTATTGTCCAAAAAAAAAAAGAATTAAATATCTAGAATATGCATTACGTGTAATGTCATACCCCGGATACTAAGAGACAAACAAAATAAAATTTTTGTTGTTTTTGAAATTTTGGCCAATATTCTCTTGACTTTAATAAACTGGTTATTAAAGCCAAAATGCATGCTAAATATTGCTTTTTTGACATATGAAAAATACGATATGATTTTTTAGATTTGAGACACTTGGCCGTATGCATAAAAATGTTTTTTTTAATTTTTTTGTATTTTTGGAAGTTTGTGACAAAAAAACCGGATATTGTAATACCCGATTTGTATTTTTACGACATAAAAATACTACCCGATATTAATAAAAATAACATAAATAAAAAATGGGAACATCATAAATATTTTTTTAATGGGCCGTATCAGGCCCAATTGCATGGGTTGGGCCAAACCTGGCCCATTTACATGGGCTGGGCCGAACATGGCCCAAATGCATGGGCGGGTACTGTGCACATAGTAACCGGGGTTACTGTGTGCACAGTAACCAGAGAATTAATTAGCGTGCATAGTAACGGGGTTACTGTGTAATTAGCAAGTTACTGTGCACAGCACAGTAACTTGCTAATTAATCTTCATCTGCTGCAGAACGTAAACGTTCTGCATGCAGATGAAGCCGAAGCCGAAGCAAAAAAAATGACAGTGGAGAAAGTTACCTGGAACGGTGTTGATGCTGGCAGCAGCTGATGCGGCAGGGGTGGTGCTGGCGGTTTGCGATGGCCGGCGGTTTTCCTTCTCTCTCTCTCTCCTCTGTATTTTTCTGTTTTCTCCTCTGCTGCTCCTTCTTCTTCTTCTTCTTCTTCTTCTGTGTTCTTCCTTCTCTCTCTTTTCCCCTCTCTTTGCTCTCCCTTCTCTTCTCTTCCCCCTCTCTCGGGTCTTTTTTTCTGTTTTTTTTTTCTCTCGGCCCTCCCCTGTATTTATAGGAAAACAGGGGAGGGCAACGTGCTGGGGCGGCCACTGTTGGCCGCCCCCTCCACTACCTTTCAACAGATAAAAAAGCCAGGCAAGTGGGTGAATTGTGGGCGTCTTATTGCGCCAAAACCGGGAAAGAAAGTAGGCGAAAAGAGAAGAAAAAAAACGATTCTTCTCCCCTGTTCTCTGCGCGTCCAGGGGAGGAAGATGATGGTGCCGTTCAAAACGGCACCGTTTTGGGTTCTTTTTTTTTTCTTTTTCTTTTTTTATAAACAGTGCATGAAACGGCGTCGTTTCATTTGAATGGATTTGGCGCCAAAACGCGTCAGATTCAAATTTCGGCCCTCCATTTGCGCGCGTTTTACAATTTAGTCCTTGGTCTCGGATTTCTTCAATTCAGTCCCTAATTGGCCATTAAACCTCAATATTTATGCAATTAAGCCCCTGATTTGACCAAATTAAACTTCCAAAAATTATAATTTGACCCCAGAAAATTAATTTCTTCCAATTAAAGCCCAAAATAACTCCAAAATCAATTTTTCTTGCAATTAAAATCTTCATAAATGCAATTAAACCTTCAATAAAATTTAATTGAGTCCATAAACTTCTAATTTTGCATTTTTCTTCCTGAAATTGAATTTTCTTTATCATCGGGGCTCTCATCAGTCAATGATATACTGTCAAAAATTAATTTTTATATTTTTGAACATCCTCAATCAATTTTTGAACATTTTTAGGGCGCTCTGGCATTTTTTCACTGTTATATTTTTTTTGATAATATATGTTTTTGATTTTTTTGTATTTTATTATGTTTTATGTGGGGACCCAAAAATGGGTTACAACATGGGGGACGAATGGAAGATAGCTTTCAAGATGAAAGATGGTCTATTCAAGTGGCTAGTCATGCCTTTTGAATTAACCAATGCACCAAGCACTTTCATGCGTGTCATGGCGCAAGTTCTCAAACTGTTTTTGGGAAAATTTGTTGTTGTTTATTTTGATGACATCTTAATTTTTTGCCGAAGTGTGCAGGAGCATTTGAACCATGTCAAGCAGGTTCTGAAGGTCGTAAGAGCTTAGCAACTCTATATTAACAAAGACAAGTGTTCATTTATGAAGAAAAGTGCCAAGTTCCTGGGTTTTATAGTTTATTTCAAGGTGTTGAGGCTGACCCTGCAAAAGTGCAGGTTGTCCAGCAGTGGCCAACACACCAGAACCTCTCTAAAATCAAAATTTTTCACGGATTGGCCATGTTCTATCAGCGTTTTATTCGTAGCTTCATCACAATAATGTCCCCAATCACCGAATGCTTGAAAGAAAAGAAATTTTCCTGGAGTATAGCAGTTGCCAAAGCATTTACAGAAATTAAGGAAAAGATGGGTCAAGCACCAGTGCTCATACTGCTAGATTTCTCTAAAATTTTTGAAGTGGCTTGTGACGCGTCATATGTTGGCATCGGGGGTGTACTGAGCTAGGAGGGCCATCCCATTTCCTTCTACAGTGAAAAACTTAATGACACCCGCCAGCGATATTCAGTATATGATATGGAATTCTATGCTTTAATCCAAACACTTAAGCATTGGTGTCCTTATTTGGTCCATAGAGAATTCATTCTCTTTACAGACCATGATTCCTTAAAACACTTAAATTCTCAAAGTAAACTAAATGCACGACATGCTCGTTGGATGGATTATTTACAACAATTTGACTTTGTTATTAAACATAAATCAGGTACATAAAACAAGGTGGCTGACGCCTTAAGTAGAAGACCACACTTGTTGCATATGTTCTCAGCCAATGTTGCAGGTTTTGAAAGTCTGAAGACAAAATATGCCAACGACGAAGACTTTGGTAAAGTGTGGAATGAAATATCCACTCAGGAACATGCATCAGTGAAGGAGTATGTGTTGCGCGATGGATTTCTATTCTTGATTAGTACTTAAAAGTGCATATTTATCAAGGTTTTATATCATCATTGTGCACTTAAAGTATCAATAACTCCTTAACTAAAGCATGTTTTATAATAACAAGTCTAATACTATAAAATGCCCTAATATATGGTAAATGTTCATCTTAAATGCAGGCCTATCACATAAATCAAAGGATTGATTGATGAATTCAACTACTGAAATTTGTGAAGATAAAGAGAGGGTGAAACTTAGAAAAGAGATGTTGGTGCAGACCAAACTGGAACATTGTTCGGTAATTGGGTCATATCTCGAGTTCTAGATGTCCAAATGACCTCAAAGTTTTACACAGATTCAGTAAGATATAGGCCTACAACTTTCATGTTTTCATCAAGATCTAAGAAAGCCGTTTTCAAGTCCAAATTATAGCAATAACGGAGAAGTCTGAATCTGTCCTACAGCCCGAACATTGTTCAGTGTTTGGCCCATATCTGGAGTTCTAAAAGTCCAAATGACCTCCATTTTTTTTCCTAGAAATCTGAGTCAATTTCCTACAACTTTCATGTTTTCCAGTGGACCCAGTTCTAATGCTAGCATTTTTGTTTTATTCAGACAAGAAGATAAGGATTTTCACCAAGTCAAAAGTTGGCCACCCACTCAACAATTAGTCATCAAATCAATAATTCTGAATTTTGGCCTATAAAAGGAGGCATTTGCCATGCATTTGGGAGCTTGGTTGTTCAGATCAAGCTCATGCTCTTTATTTCTCTCTTTATATTTTTTTTTTTGTAATTCTTAAGTTTTGCTTTCATTAATATCTTGTTTATGTTTTTCATTTCCTTTCCTTTCCTTAGTTAACTTGTATCTTATTTATGTTCTTGTTTTGTTTATTTATGTTTCTCTTCTTCATTATGTTTAGCTAAGTTTATTATGTCAAGGTGAAAAGGTTACACTAATGGTGTAAGAATAAGTATAGTGTAAACTCAACATGGACCTTAATGTTTAATATTAACATGTCTTATCTTTTTATCTTACTAATTCTTAATATCTTGCTTGTTAAATGGTTAATCTAGATTTGTGTTGTATAACACTTGGTACAACAAATGCTTGGCACTCTCATAGCCCAACCGTATGGTATTACCTACACCTAGGCTATGAAAGGAACTTGATTTGTTGTTAACATCAGTTAACATCATGAATTCCTGATAATATTTAAAAGTTTGGTGTTATGTAAATAAGATAATTAATATGATCATGTTAACAATTTATAATGAGCTATTAATGAGAAATCATCTGATTGGAACCTCCTTTGTGTGTGGTTTCCAATTGAATAATAAGAGTTTATACTATACTTGTTTGAAATACCATTAGTGGATCCTCTAACCTTGACATTTGTTTTTATCATTGTTTAATCCTTACATTAATCTTTCATCTCAAAGTTCTCATTAATTTCTTCATCTTCTTCTTTAATTATTATTATTACTACTACTACTACTACTGCTATTATTATTATTATTATTATTATTACTACTATTACTATCATTATTATTACTATTACTATTACTATTACTATTATTATTATTATTATTATTATTATTATTATTACTATTACTATTATTGTTATTATTATTATTGTTGTTGTTGTTGTTGTTATCTTGTTATTTATAATTTATACAATTAACCTTTCTGTGGTTCGACCCCGGTCTTGCTGGGTTATTTATTACTTCGACACTCCTGCACTTGGGAGAAGACATCAATCTTTTGATCGTGTCAATTCTACAACTCACAATTATATGTCCCGCGTGGCTCCTTTCAAGAGTTCCTAATAACAGAACTCCATGGTGGGGGTTTAGCTGGGCACTTCGATCAAGATAAAACCTTTGCTATTGTTGCTGACCGATTCTACTAGCCTCATATGCAAAGGGACGTGCACATAGTGGTTGATTGATGTCGGATTTGTTAATTGAACAAAGAAACCAAACAGCCAGCAGGACTCTATACGCCACTTCCCATTCCAGGCAAACCATGGCAGCACCTGAGCATGGACTTTGTCCTGGGACTGCCAAAGACGTTGTGACAGCATGATTCAATTATAGTGGCCATTGACCGTTTCTCCAAAATGGCTCATTTTATCCCATGCCATAGAATGTACGATGCATCAAAAGTGGCTACCTTATTTCTACAGGAGATCATTCGTTTGCATGGTATTCCAATATCAATTGTGTCCGACAGGGACGTAAAGTTTGTAAGTTATTTCTGGAAAACCTTGTGGGCAAAAATGGGGACAAAGTTGATGTTCTCTAGTGCTTTCCATCCCCAAACGAACGGCCAAACAGAGGTAACCAATAGAAGCTTGGGAAATTTATTACGCTACCTTGTCACAGATCATGTAACCAACTAGGATATAGTGCTCCCACACGCAGAGTTTGCCTTTAACAACTCTGTTAACCATTCAACAAGTTGCACCCCATTTGAAGTGGTTTATGGGTTTCGACGCAACACTCCACTTGACATTATTCCATTACCATCACCACCTAGGCCAAGTGAAGTTGCGCTAGATTTTTCTAGTTACATGCAAGATATTCACGAGGAATGCAAGCGACGTCTGACTGTCCACACAAACTCTTATGCAGCTATGGCAAACACAAAACACTAAGATCAAAAATTTACTCAAGGTGATATGGTTTTGGTTCACTTGAGACCCGAACGTTTTCCTCCAGGAAGCTTTACCAAGCTTCATGCGTGAAGAGCAAGCCCTTTTCAGGTCACCAAGAAATTAGGTTCTAATGCCTACGTCATTGACTTACCTACTGATTTCGGTATTAGTCCCATTTTTAACATTGAAGATCTTATAGAATTCAAGGGCAATACTGATGATGTTACGGCATTACCAGTTCCAGTAATAACACTAGAATTACGAATTCCAGAAACTACAACACCACGAGATGAGATTGCTGCCATCCTTGACCATCAATTTGTTACCACTCATCGAGGAGGCTATTATAAATTCCTGGTACAATGGAAAAATCATCCAAAATCGGACTCTGTCTGGCTGCAAGCTTCAGAAATCCAACGTTTACATCCACAGCTACTTACTGAGTACATTTGTCATAACTTGTCAGAGTCAAGTTCTTCAGGGGAGCTGGCAATTGATGCAAATCTGGAAAAGGGACCCCTATAATGCTGTGACCAAACACCTCCACGAACATTAAGAGCTGTTGCAATTCTATTTCTTTCCTGATAGTATTTTCCTAGTTTATTATTTTCCTAGTTATAGTTAGAGATTTAGTATGTTATTGCTTTCCTAGTTTCTTAGTCGAAATCGGAAATAGTATGTTTAGATCACTATTTAAAGGCTGAATGTAAGAAAGAGATCATCGATATTTTTTTTGGCCATATAACAACTTTGAATAAAGTTTTCATTGGAGTGATTCCAGCAAACATAGAGATTTTGTGTCTTACATTGTCCTTGGTTTTAACGTGAGGTTGACTCAAGGATTGCACCAATTTTACTATTCAAAGATTGCACCAAATACCCCCACAACTAAGACTTTAATTTTTTCAACCAAAGCACAAAATGATAATTTAACTTTACGTGAAAAGACAACATTAGCCCCATCCCAAGCTTTCGGAGCTTGGAAAATCCATTGTGCAAGTCTATAGTGGATTGTGTCTTAGTCCACAGTACAATTGCACAAGGTTACTAGACACAAGCCATTAGAGTAACCCCAGGAAAATCAAGAAAAAATATTTGAGGTTTTAATATTTCATATGAAAAAATTAAGAAACAATTAGGTTTGAATACTAAACTAGTATTACATTTTAAACCACTTAAGTTGAAAGGAAATTATCCACATTGAAAAGATATTATCTTAACCTATTAAGTTGAAGTATTTAAACAAAAAAGGTTTTTTTTATCCCACATTTAAAAAATATTTTTTTTTCTTGTAAACATAGAGTATATATATTAATGAGTTTCGAATCTCATATTAAAAAAATAAAACATTCTTTGAGTATTTATGTAGTGAATTTTGATATAGGTTAATAACCAACTAAAAAAAATAGAAAAAAAAGGGTTTTTAGCTAGGTGACAAAACACATTTGAAACAAAAAAAAAAAGATCTTTATCAAGTTCTGCTAGGTCACTCGAGTCCTGAGTTGAATCGCCAGGCCGAGTTTGATAACTATGCTTAAATAGCAAAAAATGAGCTTAAAAGCATTAAGTATAACTTATTCTTCTCTTTTCTTGTTCAATAATACCAGTTAATTGATCCTTAAAATTTCAAAATATAGATTCAGGTTCGTTTTTGCACTATTATTTTTTAATACTTTTGAACTTTATTTTTGACCCAAGCAACTAGGACTAGCAACCATGCCAGACCCATTTATCTTTTTTTAAAAAAAAAAATATAGAAATTCACATATAATTGTTTTAAAAATATATTTATTTTGTATTTTCATCTGTCTTTTTAACCAAATATATTTTTATATTTTCTATATTTCTTTCTTCTATTTTGGGACATTAAAAACATACATCCCTAAAATTCAATCATTTTTTTTATTAATCTCTAATTTTAGTGAAGAAATAAGCTACAAAATTGCACAAATTAAGATAGTCAAAGGACAATAATTCTTTTACATATACAGTATTTTCTTTTCCTACAACATAATGTATTGATTCAAAAGTTCAAAAGTTTTCTCTTATGAAAATATATTTTAAATTTTCATATATATATTAATAGTTATAATGTATCATAAACTCTTCTTGTAACAAACTTTGACAATTAGATCATGCAACAATATCTCAAATTTAAAAAAACATGAACCCTTTAAAAAATTATCCAACACATGGATTGTCATAACCCAATTTTTGACCATTTTATTTTAATTATTATTATTATTTTATTTTCTAAAAAGGATAAAAAAAATGATGAAATAATAATAATAATAATAATGGAAAAAACAAGTAAAATGAAATAAATGAAGAATGAATTAAAATTTGGGTTAAGGGCAATATGATTGGAAGTTTTGGGGTTTAATTAAACTTTGGAATTAATTTAATTAATCCAATTAAGGGTTTAATTGGAGAATTGATAAATTTTTAGACTTAATTAAGCTTGAAATTAATTTAATTCATCCAATCAAGGATTTAATTGGAGAATTGATAAGTTTTGAGACTTAATTAAGCTTGGAATTAATTTAATTAATCCAATCAGGGGCTTAATGGAAGAATTGATAAGTTTTAGACTTAATTGGACTTTGGATTTAATTAAATTAATGAAATCAGGGACTTAATTGAAGAAATATTAAAGTTTGGAGTTTAATTGGGGCACGATTGCAACAAATTAAAATCTAAGGATTACATCGAAAATGGCGCGCAAATGCAGCGGGCCAATTACAGTTTAAACCAGGGGTTTAATTACAAAACGTTTAAAACTTCAAGGGCCAAAACGCAAATAATCATTAAACATGAAAACGGCGTCGTTTCAGGGGAACTGTTCGTCTTCTTCCGCTCTCCAAACCAGAGAAACGGACGCCCCTGCCATCACTGCTCCTGCAATAAATGGTCTTGAGTCTTCATTACCAAGGGAAACGCATGCCATTCGCCGACTATAAGAAACCAGAGAAGGGATGCGCACAGGGAGGGGGTTGAATCACAGAACCGAAAAGGGGGGAAGACAAGGAAAAAGAGCCACGAACAGGGGCAGAAAAACTGGAGCAGGGATGACAGAACCGAGGGGCTGAGGGGAGGAAAAACCCAGACGAAAAGGACGGGGAAGAAACAGAACCCCAATTGGAAAGCACGGACCAAAAGCTTTCTTTCCAAACACGATCTCAAAAATAGAAAAACCGGAGACAAAAACGGAGAGGCAGGTAACGAAGCAGGGAGAAAAACAGTGGGAAGAAACCCAGCAGAGACAGAGCGAGACAGAGGGAAGAAACCCAGCAAAACCGAGAGAAAGAAAACACCACAGCCAAAAACAAAACAGAGAAAACGCAAGTATAGAAACCCAGAAAACCAACGTTATCATCACTGTCTTCTCCATCGCCCCCTGCAAACCAGAAAGAACCCAAGAAGCCAGCCGTGACCTTCATCATCACCAAAGCAAAAGGAAAACAGAAGGGGACAGTCATACGCAGACGAGCACGAAATCACTGTGCTGCGATTTCCAGAAGCAGGTAAACCAATCCCATTCTTCTCTTCATTCTTGTTTGAAATTGAGCATAATGAAAGTACTGTGCGAAGGTAATTTAATTACCTTCGCACAGTTGCTGCACACGTGAAATTGCTTCACGCGTTAAACTCTGCCGGGCCACTGGCTTGGGCTAGTGGCCGGGCTGGCTGGGCCCAGTCCAGCCTCTTTTGGGCTGAACTGGGCCCGGCCTCCAAAAAAAATATATATAGATAATAAAAAAATAATAAATAAAAAATAGTATAAATAAAAAATGAGAAAATATGTGTATGCATGAAAAAAAAAATAATATAAATTTACCGGTTTATTCACCAACACCAGAGTCGAGAATAAAATATTGGTCTAAGTTTATATTATTTTTATTCATTATATTTTTTTTATTTGGCAAGAAAAATATATGTGCATGTATGAAAAATGAATTTATTTATTTATTTATTCACTGACGCCAGAGTCAGGAATAAAAACACTGATTTAATTATTATTATTATTATTATTTTACTACATAAAAAAACAAAAAAAAACATCTAGATTTAATTTTTTTAACTACGAAATAATTACCAACACTAGAGTTGGAATTATCTGTAATTGAATATTCACCGACGCCAGAGTCAGGAATATTGTGAAGAAATCATCAGAACATAAACCAATAAAAATTTAGCAATTTAAGACAAAAAAAAAAACAGCAATGCAGTTTGCCTTAGGCAGAACGTTTAAGGGGTGATAATATATTCCCTTTTACGTAACCAGTCCCGAACCATAGAATCTATGTTGACCAGTTAGGGTTCCTAGTGACCATAATACTAGGTGGCGACTCCTCAAACGAGACATTTTTCCCTAAAAGAACCGGATGCCAGAAATCTGCTATTTTTCCATACATAATTCAAGAGAATTATTTTTTAGGGCCGCTGCGATGTCGGGTGCGACATGGATGAAAACATAAAATTAATATTTTTCATCGACAATGCATATAAAGAAGGGAAGTTATTTTTAAAAGACTTTAAATAAATCACTTAGAACTTAACATTTTTTTTTCTATTATTTCATCTTCAAATATAACAAATTTATAAAATAAGTTACATAAATAAAAAAAAGTTTACAGTTAAGTTTTACTGTATATAAATGAAAAATCATGTTTGAATGAGATAATGTTTGTTTTTGCAGTATAATTATGATATTGGAAAATTTTAAAATTTTTAACCCAAACAACTTGGGTTTAATAAAATTGTCAGGCCCAGACATTTGGGTCTGATACCTATGCCAAATCTAAATACCTTGAGTCTGATAGTCATGTCAGATCCAAAATCTTTAAATACAACAAATATGTCTAATTTGACAAACAACTAACAACGAGGACAATTGTGTATTTTAGTTATTAGAAAAGAGAAAAAAAACACAAATAATATATTACCAGTAGCAATCCAACTATTATCTATTTAAACGTGTTTATACAAAAAAGGATATAGTTATGTATTCAATAAGATGGTGGATGATTATATTTGACCACCATAAAACGCTATTTGTGCTTTATTAATCTATTTGTTGGGAAAGAAAAATAAAACCAAAAAATCATCTCACTAAAATAAAATTTATAGTAAAAAACCTTTTGATTAATAGTGATTTTTTAGTACCGTTTAGCTTATAGTTTTGAAACCCAGCCCGGCCCGATTAGTCGACCCGGGACCCGGCCGACCCGAGGCTGGAACCGGGCCGGGTTGAAGAAAAAAAGGACAGAAAAACCCGGTGTGACCCGGCAACTCGGTTGATCGGGCATTATCCGGTCAAGACTCGGTCTCAACCCGTTGACTTTTATTTTTTTTTGTTTTTTTTACAAAAACGACGTTGTTTTGATTTAAAAAAAATTAACTCAGCCGATCTATCAATCCAATCAAGACCCGGTGACCAGGTCAAAACCTGAAACCCGGACCTTTAACCTGGCTGGGTCTTGAATCTATGGTTCAGCCTTTGTTATAATAATGATAATCGTCTGCCATCTTCGGTTCTACTGTCGATGAAATTTCTATAGAAACAACACACGCATTAAGCCTCAATTGACTTGCAAAACGAACCATTTTTATCAAAGATACAGCTTTTCTCTCTCTCAATTATACAGATTATATATAGATTGACTAGAAGAAGAAGAAGAAGAAGAAGAAGAAGAAGAAACGTTAATCTTTACCAGGCTTGAAAATCCTTAAAAACCCAGGTTTGTTTTCTTTGTGCTTTCTAAATGTAGTGATAAACTCACGTTTTTTAGATTAATCCATTTGATCTATGGAAAAGGGTTCTGGGTTTTAATTATCAGCCTTGTTGATTCATGTTTTCATGGTCAGTGCTTTCTTTTTCTTGTTTGCGGATTCTTTTTTAGAAACGTTCACTGTTACGGGAATTTGGGATCCTATGGCTGATTTTGTGTGGCTGGTAGAAAATTGTGTTTGAATTCATGTAGGCTTAGAGAAAGTTCCATTGTTTGTTGTTTAGCAGATATTATTTTATTATGGTGTGGTGTCTAGTACTATGAACTGGACATGTTCATTATTAGCATTGATAAGCTTCTCGTTATTTGATTTTTTTTGCATTTGACTTACCTGGTTGTCCATACTTGTAGCTGTTATCTATTGTGCTTCTCTCAAGGTGGTTTGCTTTGGTTTGGTTTATGTTTGTTATTGTTATTGTTCTTATCAGTTCTAAACAGCTACGCTGCTGCTGTCTTTCTATTCATTGAATTATATAAGTTCCCGTCATTGTGCTTGGATGTTTGCCACTAATTAGGCATCTTCATCAGTTATGAACCATTCTTGTATACATTTATACTTGATATTTAACTCTTATAATTGCTATACTTGTTTTGGTTTTTAACTACCAGAATGGTTGCTAACATGCTTTCAATGGTTTGGCTGATTTTGATACTCGTTTTATTTTCATAACACTCTAGTTACTAGTGAGATTTGAGTACTTTTATTTTAATTTGTGTTTATGTGTTCAATGTGTAATAACTAATAGTATTAGTTGTATGATTTTTCAGCTGTTTCAGTTTTGGCTGTGCAGGTGATCTGAGATTTGTTAGTGGATTGCCATGTCAGTGAGACTTAGCTCTTCCGCCTTGTGGCATACTAAAGTTTCTTTGAAATAGTAGCATGGAGAAGAAAATAATAGATGACTATGAACCAGGGCCACTTCCTTCACCAAGAAAGATGGATAGATTTGGTTTTCTAAAGCAAGAGATTAATAATCCTCCGGATGGTTTAGCCAAGGGAAGGTAAACTTATAGTTTGACAGGTTACTTTTTCTTCAGTGAATCACTTCCAATATTCCAAATGAGTTAATGCCAAAGGCTTATTGATGGATCTTCCTTGCATACTAATAGATATTAATGTGGATTATTGATTGTGGACATAAATTTTTTTTCAGGGAGGAAAGAAGGGTAAGAAAATGGAGGAAGATGATTGGGGTTGGAGGGAGTGATTGGAAGCATTATGTTCGAAGAAAACCTCATGTTGTTAAGAGGCGCATAAGGAAAGGAATCCCTGACTGTTTAAGGGGTCTTGTTTGGCAGTTGATTTCTGGAAGTCGAGACCTTTTACTGATGAACCCTGGGGTTTATGAGGTACTCCTTCACTTGTCTTGACTGAGATAAATAACCTGAAATCTTTTTTCTTACAATTCTACTAATGAGATATTATTTGTAACATTTAATGGGTTTTGCTTGAATTACCCTTGAGCTTGCAAAATTATTCATGTTTAGTTCTTCAGATATTAATGGACTCCCTCACTTCCTCCTTTTTCTGAGCATTTTGCACATGTACATGTTCACTGCAACACATGGTGTAAAAGGCACAAGATTTAAAGCTATCAGATAACAAAATGTAAAACCAGATGATTAAAATTTAAAATCAAAGTCCATGTTGATGGATGAAATCATGCATTGGTTTTCTTAGTATTTTCAACTATTATTCAATAAATTTGATTCAGACGATTAAAATCAACTTAGGCCCTTTCTAAGTGGATGGTATATCAGGTATGCTAAAAAAGCCTTTAGTGGTGGCAGTGCTTAAAATTCCAGGGCTTAGTTTGTGATGGCCTGATTTACACATCTGATGATTTGGATGTGTGAATTTCTGAACTGTGCTTGGGTGCCAGAAAGACCTTAAAATTCTTTTTGATGAATGAATGGATTTCATAGTTCAAAAACCAACCAAAAACATGAAATGTTTCTGTTTGCAAGAATTATTTACACCAAAAACTATGAAAGACAATTAATCTTTACAAAATTGCAGAAACAAAATCTTGAAAAGTTTGGATTACTAATTGCTTCCTGCAAAATCTTAGTATCCTGAAGCCTTAGATGGAATGTTTGAACAATGTTCTTGATTCTGCTTTCTACATCTGCTGGTATAGAATTATGAATCCTTGGGTTTCTTTCCTTCCAAATACAATAGATAAAGGAACATCAAGGAAGCCTCATAACAATAGATTGAAAGGACTTTCTGTGCGAAAAGATTTTTGCCCATCAGAACTCAGAGTTCTAATCAGAAACCTCCCTATTATTCCCACAAATTTGGAGGATTTTCTTCCAGACTCTTTTAGAGAACACATAAGTGAAGAAGAGGTGATTACTGTGTTCATCATCAGCATTGCATTACACACAAACTGGATCCATGACCCTGCCCATTTTGATCTGCCTCTTCTTTGTAGTTAATCTGTCCAGAATTGTTAGCCAGCAAATAAACCTGTGCCTTGGATTATGGAGAGGGCCCCCAATCAACTTAAACCAGTCCACTCTGCTTCCTTTTTTTTCCCAATCACATCCCAAGCACTCTTAGCAGTGAATTTCCCATTAGTAGGGAATTTCCATGTAATACTATCCCTTTGCAAAGAGTAAGAGAGAGCCACACATAGCATGATGAATAGCTTCCTTGGCATCGACCCAGCAGTAGGCAATTTCCATTCATCACCTGTGAAAGCTTTTCTGCAGAAGGCAATCCAGATTCAAAAATGATCCTCTGACCATATTTTTTGACAAAGGGTCTTCAAGTATGCCAAGAGTCCCACCTGAGATAGATATTATCTTCATTGCCTACTGAATGCTCTACATGGTCCTAAATTACAATTTTGAACTTTTACCAATTTTCTTAAAGTTCAAGAACAGTCATTAGGGACATTTAAGCACCACAGGCTTTTGCCCATACGAAAGGCCTTAAAATTGCCTATATTTGCCATTTACATGATATTTATGTCTCTATGTTCTCCTTCCCTGAGGCATCTATGTATTGTATCTTGGAAGTGATTGTCTGGGAAAACTTGTTTGGCAATTTTGTCTTTTGCCATAATTGTTAATTTTGAAGTTTTAAGTAATAAAATGAAAAATAAAGTTTACATTGGACATGTACTAGGTTGCATGTTTAGTTAGTATAGTAATTCTCACATACATTTGTAAAGACATTTAACATTCAAATAGTATTGTCTTGTAGTGATGTACGACAGCCTTGTCATTTAGATTTCAGGGGAAAATTGCAATTTGTTCTGGAGTTGAAACTCAAAGCAAAAGGGGATGACATAGGAGCTGTGGGAACAGTAACGATGAACATTATCCAGGGAGCTGCTTTGCTATATATATGTATGAAACCTTAGACTCTGACTAGGGTTCTACAACTCTCGCATAGAAGTTAATTGAGTCAAAGTAAGACTTTTCATATTCTTCTTGTAAGATTTGGAGAAGGGATATTACTTTTCTGTAGCCCATACTGGCATCCAATCATTTGTCCTTTTGGGATTTTTTGTTTTGGGTGTGTGTTTGAGGTAGTATTTATTGCGAGTCTGGGACTGGCCTGTTTTTTTCCAGGAATCTTAATAACAGGTAGACAGATGATTTTCTTTCTTTTATTCTTTTTCAGGAATCTTAGTAACAGCTAGAAAAAGGATTTTCTTTCTTTTATTCCTGTTTTTGACAATTTTAGTTTTCCCTTATGGTGGATAAGAGAGTTTCAAAAAGTTTTTTTTGCTAATCCTTTGTAATAGCCCTTGTCTATTAACTGAACCCACATCAAACCAAATTTGGAAGGATAAATTGCTTTGTTAGATAAAACTTCTGTTTAGGACAGTCCTTAATTGGGTAGACACTAATGACTTTTTGCAGGTGACGTACCAAATAAGGCACTCTCTCCTGATGTGTGTTGATGTGCTTTCATATGAGAAAAACACAAGAGTAATCTGTTATCATCATTCACTTGCAAAGAGATTCTACTAGAAGCATTGACCTGAGATTTATTCTTAGAGAATGCAAGTTCTGTTCTTTTTAGTTATGTTGTCCTTAAGCTTCATTTGCTTAATAGCATAAGTGAGTTCTTATGACACTGCATCCTGCTTTAGATTTTACAATAATTGACTGCTTATGCAATCTTTGGCCTCCCATGCACTTAAAAGCCCAGCATGTGCTTTTGTGCTTTATTGAGTTGTTTGGTTTGTTTAAGTCTGCAGTGATCCTTTCTAGATTCGATTCTCAAGTTGTTGAAGTGGGTCAGTAAATTATCTGTTTTGAAGATAGGTGGCCGGGAATTATCTGCTAAGAGATTAAATAAATGAACAGTTGGTTTCTGATCATTATTTGAGCTTTTCATTTTAATGTTTCATTTCATGCTCTCTTCCCTCTGTGCTTTCATGGGCACACTGCCACACTCAGATTAGTTTGTGTCGTAATGTTGAAACTGTATGTTTATTGCAGCAACTAGTTATATATGAGACATCAGCATCAGAGCTGGATATAATTCGTGATATTTCTCGGACCTTCCCTTCACATGTTTTCTTCCAGCAGAGACATGGTCCAGGTCAAAGGTCTCTCTACAATGTTTTGAAGGCTTACTCTGTGTATGATAGAGATGTTGGATATGTTCAGGTCTGAGACTTGTGTATCCTTTTGCTCTTAAATTTACTTAATATACTGAATGAAGAAATGAAACTACAATTGTTAAAAATGCAGGGTATGGGGTTTTTAGCTGGTTTGCTACTCCTTTATATGAGTGAAGAGGATGCATTTTGGTTGTTGGTTGCATTGCTGAAAGGAGCAGTCCATGCTCCAATGGAAGGATTGTATCAGGTAATTCATTTATACGAAGAGCTTCTTGTTAACATTTGTATAATTGTAGTTAGCTTAGAGTATTGGCTGTAAGATCTTATATCCCTACAATCAAAGATATGGATCACTATTAAGTCAGCGCACTTGACTCAATGGAATTTGCATTTGTACATCTCAACAAGCTTTCATGTGGGACTTGTTGAGGTGACTTGGTGTTTTGGGCAGAGTGCCAAAAGGAAGTGTAATTATCTATTCACTCCCTAGACAATGCATATACCATATAATGGTGTGTATCACTTGCGACTTTTCACTTAATAGCAGCTCATAGATTACATCCTTTGTTAGCACCAAAAAAAGAAAAAAGAATTGTGACCTCTCTCACTCAGTCACTCACTCACTCACACACACACACACACACAGGCACTTGCACTTTGGGATGTCTTAAGGAGCTGGAAGCTGCTGCTTGATATTTTGTTAAGCCAAAATTAACATTGCGAGCTGCATACTAATATACATCACCATTTCTCTCTCTCACACACACACTCACTCACTCACTCACACACACACACACACACACACAGGCACTTGCACTTTGGGATGTCTTGATAAGGAGCTGGAAGCTGCTGCTTGATCTTTTGTTAAGCCAAAATTAACATTGCGAGCTGCATACTAATATACATCACCATTTCTCTCTCTCTCTAACACACTCACTCACTCACTCACACACACAGGCACTTGCACTTTGGGATGTCTTGATAAGGAGCTGGAAGCTGCTGCTTGATCTTTTGTTAAGCCAAAATTAACATTGCGAGCTGCATACTAATATACATCACCATTTCAAATACCTGTAACCTAGAGGGGGTGGCTTACTGATTCCTCAAACTCAGGAAAAGGCCCACCACAATGGAGTCTTAACTTTGACCCCGTACTCGCTATGCGGGAAGAAAAAAAAGATATCATAGGTTTACTGTAGTTACCAAAATTATGAATCCACTTGTTCTAATGGCATCTATCATGGTTAATCAAACTTTTTTTATTATTATTATTATTTCATGTGATACCAAAAGGAGGGCTAATCCTTTTCTATCTAGTTATGGTGGCATCCTTTGCAGATTTTTGTGGTTGCTTCAAGTAGATTGTTCTTTGAAAATTCAAGTTTTTTAACTAAGTAGGTTCACCACATGCTTCATATAAATGAACTGCCTCATACTTAGAGATAGAGAGAGACGAACTTAACAGTCATCGAACTGCCAAGCTTTATTACCATGTGAAAACCACCCCGTCAACCATTATTTTCCCGCTTCTTGGTAAAATTTGAGCATGTGAACCACCTGTAACCTGCCTTTTACTGATTTGAACTGGAGTCCGAGGGAACTGCATTCCATCTACTATCCTTGGGCTTTTAAAATTACGCATTCATCCTGTGAGAACTTGTATTTTATACTTGTGTGCAGGAGGGTCTGCCTCTTGTTCAACAATATTTGTGTCTGTTTGACCTCTTGATGAAGGAGCATATGCCAAAACTGGGAGAGCATTTTACCCAAGAAATGATAAATCCTAGCATGTATGCAAGCCAGTGGTTTATAACTGTTTTCTCATACTCTTTTCCATTCCACTTGGCTCTTCGAATTTGGGATGTCTTCCTGTACGAGGTCAGTTATTAATATTTTTATATCGTTTTCCTTGGAAGGATCATACGTGTGGTCTGGATGTTATATGTCTCTGTGATATCTTCTTTGCCAGGGTGTTAAAATTGTTTTCAAAGTGGGTCTGGCTCTGTTAAAATATCGCCATGATGACTTGGTGAGTATTTCAAGATCTTTTCTCTACTCTGAAAGAAATAGCCACACAACTTATCTTATAATTGGTTTTCTTTTTGTTAACAGGTCAAATTGCCCTTTGAAAAACTTATACATGCTTTGCGTAATTTCCCCGAGGATGCAATGGATCCAGATACATTATTACCTATGGCGTACTCCATCAAGGTTCTCTCTCTCTTTGTATGGGTAGCGTGTGTGTGTGTGTTGCGCAAAATATTGAGTTTTATTTGAACTTTACATCCAAACATCTCATCACACTAACTAAACTAGTGTTATTTCCATTTGACGATCTTTGGATTTCAATCTTTCAAGTTACTAAACAGATAGTATTTTATGGTAATATTTAATAAAAGTTTGCTGTCTTTCAGTAGCAATCCCTCTCTTTAAGCTGCCAAATAATTACTAATATCATCAAGTCTGTTTTAGTGGATATGAAACTACTTTTTCTGTGTATCTTATGTTTTGTACTCTTGATGAGAATACTTGAAGGGATGAAATATAATCCCAAGAATGAGTTTTTGGAACATGAAATATAGGGGGAGCCATATGCATTATGTCCAGGCGATTGGACACCCACTCCTAGCACTGTAATCTGTATAAGCTTTCCCGCACATGAACTGGCTTAGTTTTTGAAGCCAAATTTTACTCATTATTCATGAAGAAGGTGTGGATTTTTTCAGGTGTCCAGGCGATTGGAAGAACTGAAACAGGAGTATAACAAGAAGGATGGAAAGCCAAGTCTGTCTACAGAAATTAAGGGGAATCAAAGGCAGGTGCAATGAAGGTTTTTCTCTTCTTTCGTGGGAGAAAAACCTTTAGTTATTCATACATTTTGATTCTTTTATTCTTTTGTCTTGAACTATCTTATAGTTTGAAAATATGTACATCAAGTGTGGACTTCTGTCATGGCTTTGATTGTTCATAGCTGCTTGGTGAAGTTGAAATGTCCATGGAACTTTAGGGTGACACAAGTGGTCACCTCTAGTCATCTCCTACTAGGATGGGATTCTCTTTTTATTGTAATCTATTAATTATGATGGTGATAAAGATGATGACTAGATTTGTGCCTTTTCAGCAATGATTACGTATAATTTCTGTATAATAATCCAATAATTAATTCTGGTGCGTCTCATTCCCTGGATATGCCTTCCACCTTGTTAACCCCATATAATTTGTTTGCTAGACTTCCGGTGTGTTTGGGAGTGCTTTATTATTATTATTATTGTTTTTAAAAGTATTTCTTGTTTGAAAAGGTATTAAATTTGATGTTTTTTAGTATTTTTTTTAATGATTATGATTGGTTAATGTTAAAAAATAAAAAAATTATTTTAATATATTTTTAAATAAAACACTTGTTGAAGATGAGTAAGCAAGTTAAGAGCTTCTATTTGAAAAAAAAATCATTATAAAATAAAGATTGAAAATAAATCACAGGTCCATTAAATCAAAGTTGGTAAAAAGTAGCTCATCTAAACGGCTCATAAATTAAATTAGACCTCTTTGATTTTTAAAAATATAAAAAGTATGGTATTTTTTAAAAAATATTTTTTAATTTTAAATTGTTTTAAAATGATTTATTTTAGATTTTTTTATATTTTTTTACATTAAAACAATCAAAAACATTAAAAAAAATTAATTTAATATATTGTTTTCAAATCAAATACACTCAAACACAAGTTTCAACCCCAATAAAATCCGTTTTGATCCAGATTTGGCTGGTAGTGGTGCTGCTGCATGACGTAGTTAGGGCAACAAACATGATTCATGTTATGTGCCAAAATCAAGGGTTTGTTTGTATCTCATCACTGTGGAGACGTGCACTTGCAGAACTGTTCTTAAACATCTAAAATCTCCTCAAATTGTTCTCGAATATGGAAGGGTTTTCAACTTTTAAGATGCAAATGCGAGAGAGTTTTGTCTTCTTCTTTTTTTTTTTTTTTATGAAATTGATATAGTTATAGTTGTTTTTCAAAGTGTTTTTACTTGAAAATATATCAAAATAATATTTTTTTATTTTTTAAAAAATAATTGTTTATATTAACATATCAATATGAAAAGAATAAAAAAATATTAATTTAAAGTAAAAAAAATAAAAAATAAATAAATTTTTTAAAAACATTTAAAAAAAAAACAGCAAACAGGCCGAAGATAGTTAAATGTATCTGTCGTCTGCACCTGACCTGCAGATATCCATTGTTGCATTCATGGAGCCCAGTGATCAAGAATCACTCTAATAGGTAAGTTCAATGCATTTGCTGCATTTAGTGCTAACTTCCCACCTAACATTCAAGACCATCGGGCTCTGAGCTCCAATGAAGCCACACTGTCTTCACAGAATATGCTCCTAACAAGAGTATATTCATGCAATTTGGCAGAAATGTTGGCATACCCTCCATTTTCATGGTATTTCCAAGCTTAATATGGACCGTATGGTGCTGCCAACCATCTTCAAAATATTGGGAAATATGAGAATTAGTTTTATGATCCACTCTACAGGTGACAAAAGTATTTGCTAGAGGCATGAATCACGAGGACATTTTTTACAGATTTAGTTTTTTGTTGATAACCTTTCTAAAATTGAACTATTTCAATTCCCCAGTACTCAGTTTGATTACTATTTTTGTATCCTTGAAAAAATTATTATTTTTTAGTGTTTTTTTAATTTTTATTTCATTCTCTCATTGTGTTAAAAGAAATTTAAACCTAATAATTTATTTTGTTTCGTGTTGTATTAGAGGTTTTCATGGTATTGGAAAAAAAAACATTACGATATGCTAGACTTTGCATAGTAGAATTTAATTTTATCAATTTATTAAAGTTTAAGCACTAGGGACAGTATTTTACACTAAAACAAAATGTTAAAGCCTCTTTTTTTTTACTATTCATTAGGCATGGGAAAATATAGTTTAGCCTATGAAGTTTTAAAATTTTGGTTCTTATTCTTAAGGATTTGGAATTTCAGTCCTGTACTTTTATTTATTTTATATTTCAATTCTTATTTAGGATAGAGAAATAGTTGAAAGGGAAAAAAAAAAGATATAAAGTGTTTGGTTAGTCACATTTTAACTACAAAAAACTCGATTGTGATGTCAATAAGATCGTCTTTGAAATAGAAGTTCAATGATGGTGATGTTTCACTTTGAACATGTTGTAAAAAGTAAATCATGACTTGTGAAGTTTTTTTTTATTATTCGGTTAGATTTTAGTTTCTTGGAGTTGTTGTAGCATTTTTAATTATTTTAGGGGTTTTAAATGGGTTTGTTGAGGTTACTATGATGTATTTTTAGGTGTTTTTATATAAAAACAAGTTGAAAATTGAGGTTTTTAATTCCAAAAACTCAAACCCTAGACCTTTACTCTCCGATCATTGAAGGCGGTTAGAAAGTCAATTAGAAAATGATGAGTCATTTGCTCAGGCTGATGATATGTCGTCTTCTATCAAATCAAAAACATATCGTTCATCTATCTAAAAAAAACAACCATCCGCCTAGTTTTTATCTTAGGTAGCCAACACATAATCAAAAGCACAAACAAAAGATCAGTAGCCAATCTCAATATTTGATTTTCTAAACTAAATAAGAAAACATAAAATCATTGTAAAAAAAGACATTTATTTATTTTATGTTTCAGTCCCTATTTAGGGTAGAGAGATAATTACAAGAAAAAAAAAAGAGGATATAAAATGCTTGGTTAATCATATTTTGGCCATAAAAAAACTAGATCACGATGTCAATGTGGTCTTGGAAAGAGGAGTTCAATGGTGGTGATGTTTCACCTTGAAGATGCTGATAAAAGTAAATTAACAAATCATGACCTTTGGAGTTTTTATTTTTTGGTTAGATTTTAGTTTTTTAGAGTTGTGGGATTTTAATGTTTTAGGGGTTTCAAATGAGTTTGTTGAGGTTACTAAGATTTTTTTAAGTGTTTTTATACGAAAACAAATTGAAAATTGAGGTTTTCAAATCCAAAAACTCAGACCCCTACGTTTTCATTCATTGAAGGTGGTTAGAAAGTCAACTAGAGGATGATGAGTCATCTACTCAGGCTGGCGATGTGTCGTCCTCTATTAAATAAAAAACACATTATTCACCTATATATATATATATATATAAAACAATAAAGTGCGCCTAGCCTTTTCCTTATGTACCTAATGCAGGAAAAGCATAAAAAATAAAAAAATAACAAGAAAAAACATATTAATAGCCGAAATAGGAGAGAACACAAGAACCCTAAAATATAATTTTATTGTTGAAAAGAAAACTCTATTATAGTTGTCTCTTTATAAGTTTTACAACTCCTTAAAAAACTCTAAAATCCAACCTAAACAAACTAGGAAACCTAAAAATAAAATAAAAGTTCTAAACAAACTAGGAAAAATAAAATTACCAATCTCAATATTTGATTTTCTAAACTAAATAGGAAAAAATAAAATCACTATAAAAGAAAATATTTTTCTAAACTAAATAGGAAATAATAATAACTAAGAAAAATTATTTTTTCCTAAGTATCCTCTTGCATTAGTCTTTCTAGGTTGTAGAGAATTCATCCTCAAGTTCAGGTTATCACGTTGTCATTCTTATCGACCACTTAAAACATTGTTGGTGTTGTTGCACTCCTTTGACTTGTTCCACATTACTATCATATTGTCATGGTATGTCTAATAGTAGATGACATATATTTATAGACACCACATCACAACAAAGATTTTCAAAATATCTTTTGCTTATAAAAAACAAAACAAGACATTAATTATCCACAATTACCTTAATGTTTTTATTTAGCCAAGTTAGCTTATAAAAGGTAGCTCGTAGTTTTCAGTTAAAGCTTCTTTACTGTCTTTGCGAACGTTACATTCTCGCAGCAACCATTATCTATTATTAAGTTATAGACTTTTTTTTTTTTGCACATCGAATGGAAGATGATAGGGCATCGCCAATCTTTATCATAATTGCCCTTAGGAGTCAACAAACTCATTTAGATGACTAAGTTAGCATCACCAACTCCGTACTATCTAAGTCATCATAAACAAGATTAGCCACATCATTTGCAAGCTCTTCTATCAACAGATTCTTACCCGAATGACTTTTTAGTTTGTTGCACTCATTTCTTCGATGCCTCCGTTCAACAACATCTATAATAATGAATTTGAAAAGTTAAATTAGAACACTGACCTATTATTTGTTGAGTTTATTGAGGTGGTTTGACTTGAGAGGTGGTTGGGTTTTTATTATTGTTCAGCCTTTTTTTTGTTGTACTGATATATCTGAGAACTCCTACAAATTGCCTTAGCAACTAATTATTTCTCGACTATCAAAGCCCTCTAATATGCCTTTGAAATTATCCACAAAGAATGCAAGCACAACACACCCTAGATGGACTACCATAAACTACTCAAATATCTTGCAACCAATTACTCTTTTGTTTTTGCTAAGTCATTCATGACCACTAATTTACAGAACTCATCAATATAATCATTGAAAAATTTTATCTTAATTGTCTCGATGTGTAGAGTCTTTGGTCCAAAGTGTGCATATGGCCAAAATGAAGAAAGTGCTCATTTATCTTCTTCTTTTCTTTTCTTTTCTTTTTTATCTTGTCCTAGACACTGATTCTTAGCTCCCCTTATCTCTCCCATGATCTCTTTAATTTTTTCAATTGGGCAGAAGTTTGGCCCTTCAATATGAACAAAATTAGTCTTACATTATCTGATATAGAACCTCCTTATATTAAAAAAATCCATTCAACTT
Organism: Populus davidiana; assembly: GCA_030145905.1. Lineage (NCBI taxonomy): Eukaryota > Viridiplantae > Streptophyta > Magnoliopsida > Malpighiales > Salicaceae > Populus > Populus davidiana. The sequence goes on along the minus strand of CM057792.1, from coordinate 2,404,968 downwards.
TTTTCAACTAATCGATGAAGTTATATGTCTGTAAAGCTTCTAAAAAAATTAAGAAATTTAATTTGAATACTAAAATCCCAATGATCTTATTCTTTATTTAAATGTTGTCTCCTCTACATTTGCCTTTGAAATGTGCCTTTTGTACTGGCTAGAGACCCTTTGTTGGGCTTTTTTTTCCCTTCGAATCTAAGGTCTTTCTGTTAGCCACAATGTAAGCCCTGTAATGCTTCTACATATAATTTATCATGAGCTCTTGATGTTGAGAGAAAGAGAGAGAGGAACATCTTCATCCTCTCTTATTTGAACACACTCTAATTCACGACCACTTCCTACCATTGTTATTTTGCAGCACACAATTAAAAAAAAAAACTTTGGATTGCATCACACATCAAATAATAATCTGAGATCATTGGGTTTGGGTACCAACTAACACAGATAGAAGCACAAGCAATAGGACAATAGCAAAAGAAAACAAATTAATGGCCAAAATATGGTAGAACACAAGAATCTAGGGTCTTTCTGTTAGCCAAGAGATAAGCCCTATAATGCCTCTACATATCATTTATCATGAGCTCTTGATGTTTCGAGAGAAAGAGAGGAACCTCTTCATCCTTTCCTATTTGAGCACATTCTAATTCATGACCACTTTCAATCATGGTTATTTTGCAGCACACAATAAAAAAAAAACTTTGGATTGCAGCACACGTCAAATAATAACCTGAGATCATTGGGTTTGGATATCAACTAACGCAGATAGAAGTACAAGCAATAGGACAATAGCAAAAGAAAACAAATCAATTGCCAAAATATGGTAGAACACAAGAATCTTAATTTGTAGTCTTATTGTTGAAGAAAAAACTCTATTATGATTTGTCTCTTTAACAAGCTTGCAACTCCCAAAAACTAACATAAACAAACTATAAAATCTGAAAATAAAGAGAAAGTAATAAAATTCCAATGATTGTATTCTTTATTTAAAGGCTGCCTCCTCTACATTTGCCTTTGAAATGTGCCTTTTGTATTGGCCAGAGACCCTTTGTTAGTTATTTTTTCCCCCTCGAATAAGGTCTTTTTGTTAGCCAAGAGATAAGCCCTGTAATGCCTCTACATATCATTTATCATGAGCTCTTGATGTTTCGAGAGAAAGAGAGGAACCTCTTCATCCTCTCCTATTTGAACACATTCTAATTCACAACCACTTTCAATCATGGTTATTTTGCAGCACACAATAAAAATAAAAATAAAAACTTTGGATTGCAGTACACGTCAAATAATAACCTGAGATCATTGGGTTTGGATATCAACTAACGCAGATAGAAGTACAAGCAATAGGACAATAGCAAAAGAAAACAAATCAATTGTCAAAATATGGTAGAACACAAGAATCTTAATTTGTAGTCTTATTGTTGAAGAAAAAACTCTATTATGATTTATCTCTTTAACAGGCTTGCAACTTCCAAAAACTAACATAAACAAACTATAAAATCTGAAAATAAAGAGAAAGTAATAAAATCTCTAAACAAAATAGAAAAAAAAATCATCAATTTGGACATTTGATTACGTAAACTAAATAAGAAAAAAACATAAAATCACTACAAAAGAAAACATTTTTCTAAACTAAATAAAAAAATAATAATAACTAAAAAAATAATTTATTTCCCTAAAAATCATCTTGCACTAGTAGCCTCTTAGGTTTCTTTCTTTTCTTTTTTTTTTTTTAAAAAATTATATTATATTTATTAAAATTATATTTAAGTGATTATCCTGTTTTTAAGTATTTTTTTTCTATGAATAAGAAAATTAAATTTTTAAAAAAATACACATTTTTTCCTTTTTTATTTGAAATCATTATAGTTTTGTGAATATTGTTTTTCTTTTTGCTTTTACTTTTTATACAGTGAAGTATGATGCTAAAAAAAATTATTTTATTTCTAAACAAAAATAAACTGCATGAATCAGAAAATATTATTTTGATTAAAAAAAAGTTTTTCTTCTATAATTGCATTTTTTATCTTTTCTATTAATGTTTTTTTATTATCATATAATTAATAAAAAAGTGGCTTCAAAAAAGATTCCCGTAATAGCCCACGGCCAGCATATTATTCTTCTATCTTTTCAATATAACCTCATCGATGTTATCCATTCGTATTTATTTTGTAATTCCCTCCAAACAAGATCAAGTACTTTTATAAAATCTATTTTTCATTTCTTGTTTTAGTTTTTGGATATTGTTAATAATTTTTTATTATTATTATTTATTTGCTCATATATTAAAAGTACACATGAATTTTTCAATTCATAATTAAAAAAATTACAAACATATTCTGCGTATTTTTTTGAGTTTAATCTTACTCGTTTAAGTCCTAAAATGCCTAATGTCATCTCATTTAAAAAGAAGAAGAAGAAAAAGAAGAGGAGATATATATATATATATATATATATATATATATATATATATATATAGAGGCATATGGATACATGCATATTAATTAAGTATTGATTTAGTGTTTAAGGTATATTATATCTTTATAAAGATAAAAATATATATTTGATTTTTAAAAAATATACTTATTCAAAAGTTTTACTTCAAAAAAAATTGAGAATAAGTTGATTAAAAAAAAAACAAATCGATACATGCATGACGCTGAAAAGCCGGTGGATGGATGTATTGGCTTACTGTAGCTTCTATATTTAGAATAAGGAAAGGGGAAGGTCCATTTTGGCCTTGACGAAGGGAGATCACATCAAATTTGAAAGTGGGGTCCATTTAGATGCTGTGGGGCCCAAAAAATGGAAAGGGCAAAAAAGGAAGAGACAAGAGAGCCAGCCAGTACACGACTGTCGGTCTGCGTGTGAAGAGCGATACGTGGTGTCGGCCCCACGAGAAAAAGGCATCTTATCATCATCACCAAGGAAGCGCCTCAGCCACACATTTTTTCTTGGGGCTCTCTCTTCCTAGGGTTTCTATTCCACCTCCACGTGGAAACTTTTGTGCGTTTCTTACCGTACGAATCGCAAACACATCGGCCACAAACCCGAAGTTGTTTTTAAGAAAATAAATTAAAATATTTTTATATTTTTATATTATTATATTAAAATTATTAAAAAGTATTTGAAAAAACATTAATCTAATAATTTTTATTGAAGTGGACATTTGAATTTCATTTAAAAAAATTCGTTAGGTTATTTTAATATTAAAAAAATAAAAAATATTATTTTAATATATTTTTAATTAAAATATAATTTTACGAAACAAGCGGGGCTACTTCTATTTATTAAAAATAAAATATAATTTTAAAAGTTAAGAATCAAATGTTTAATTTTCTCTTCATAGATAAACCTCTGTGCCTTTTCTTGCGTGGCAAGAAAACAAAGATGCATTCCACCAAAAACCCTAAAGAGGGTAAATTCAGTAATTAAACCACAAAAAGTAAATAGTGGCAATGAAATCTTCGAGGAAATTAAGGCGAGATTAGCAACAAGTTTTTCGCAGTGGTGAGACCGTAATTATCTTCAAATCCCATGCTAATTTCAAGACCTCCCCTTTCATCCAGCCCCTCATCCTATATAAATATAAGGTCCGTTGCCCTCTCAAAACTCACAAAACAAGAACCCTTCACGTTCTTTAACAATCTTGCAGATTTAAGCTCTTAAAAATCTCTCTCTTCAAAAACAAATCTAGAGTTTGTTGATTTTGCTATTGGTTTTGCCCTTTTTTTTTCTATAAAAAACCAATCTTGATTTGTTTCTTGAACAGGTATATACATATCCTTTTGTTTTCTTTTTATTTATTTTTTCTTATCTTGTTTTGTAATTTGTTGATTTTGTTTTGATTTGTGTTGTTTAGTTTGGAGTTTGAGAAAGAGGGAGTTTTTGAAGGAGATTAATTTTTCAAGATTTCATATAATTTATTGGTAAATGTTCTGATTTTGTTATCTTTATCTATTAACTGCATAGATTCTTGTTAATAGATTGATTGAGATTGTGTAATTATCTCGTGTCTTTTATTTGCAAGGATCGTGAATCTGGACGGAATTTTGTTTTTTTAATTGCTGATAAGATTTAGGAATAGAGTTGCAAGTTTTCTTAGAATACATCAATCAAATTTTTATTATGATGCCATTTATAGCTGTTTATCCATTGGTATTTGGATGCTAATTTATTTTGTTCCGTGAATCTGTTTAAACCTCATAGTGTCAAATGGTCTTCAGGGGTTTCCTTTCCCTTAAGCCATGATTGGTCAATACCTTGTGCCCACATAAACATGGTCTGTTAAATGCATTTGGTTTCTAATCTATGTGTCTGTATTTTGAATATATGAACACAGTTGTTTGCTAATGTCCTCTACTTTGTTTTGCTCCCTTCTTTTGATGAATTGCTCTCTTGTCCCCCATGTCTTATTGCTCTGTTTTTTTTCGAAATTAAGATTTATGTATTGCATTTGGAATTCTGCTGATATGCTAATGCTTACTTATGGTTTCTTCTCATTCTATATGACTGTAGACCTGTTTCCTTTGTTGCTATTTTGCAAGATTATGTCTCGTGCTAATTATAATCCTGTGTGGTTCTTGCAGACAAGACTGAATGATCCATGGAGTCTAAAGGTGGCAAGAAGTCTAGTAGTAGTAGTAGTAGTAGTAAATCCTTATTGTACGAAGCACCTCTCGGCTACAGCATTGAAGACATCAGACCTGCCGGTGGAATCAAGAAGTTCCGATCTGCTGCTTACTCCAACGTGAGTTTGAAGTTAATCATCTGTTTTCCTTTCGGGATTTTATTATGTTACTGGCTTTCTAATTTTCTGTTATGTTTATTTGTGCAGTGCGTTCGGAAGCCATCCTGAGATTTTCCAAGTGTTGAGATAACCCCTTTTTAGCTTTTTCATACTGTCTGTTGTCCTTAGTCTTTTTTTCTTTTCTGCTTTCCTCGTTCTCTCGCACTCTTTTCTGCACTTGTCATCTGTTTACTGTGAGGTGAGATGGCACTGCCGGTCTCTGCAATCGGATTTGAAGGTTACGAAAAAAGGCTTGAAATTTGCTTTCTAGAGCCTGGCTTCTTTTCTGACCCTGAAGGAAAGGGCCTCAGGTCTTTGTCCAAGGCTCAATTGGACGAGATTCTCAAACCAGCTGAATGCACTATAGTTGATTCGCTTTCAAATGACGAGGTTGATTCGTATGTTCTGTCGGAATCCAGTCTCTTTGTATACCCTTACAAAGTTATCATCAAAACTTGTGGGACTACCAAACTGCTTCTTTCGATCCCAGTGATCCTTGAGCTCGCTGATGCCCTTTCGCTCACTGTATGTTCTGTGAGGTATACTCGTGGGAGCTTCATATGTCCCGGGGCTCAGCCATTTCCGCATCGTAACTTCTGTGAGGAGGTAACTGTCCTCGATGGCCATTTCAGTAAATTTGGTTTAGAGAGTGTGGCATATGTGATGGGAAGTCCCAACTCAACTCAGAAATGGCATGTTTACTCTGCTGCTGCTGGTGTGAAGAGCCATTCTGGCCCTGTTTACACTCTGGAAATGTGCATGACTGGTTTGGACAGGAAGCGAGCATCTGTTTTCTACAAAACACACGCCAGTTCAGCTACTGTGATGACTGAGGATTCTGGTATAAGGAAGATCCTTCCGCAATCTGAGATCTGCGATTTTGATTTTGACCCTTGTGGTTACTCTATGAATGCCATTGAAGGGAGTGCAATTTCCACAATCCATGTCACCCCAGAAGATGGTTTCAGCTATGCAAGTTTTGAGGCTGTGGGTTATGATTTTCAAGATTTAAATTTGAAGCAGCTCCTTTATAGGGTTTTGGTTTGCTTTGAACCGACCGAGTTCTCCATTGCGTTGCATTCTAATGTTGAGTGTGACGAACTTGGAGCGATGTTTTCCCTGGATGTGAAAGGTTACTCTTGTGGAGGGGGGAACTATGAAATGCTCGGGAAGGGTGGATCGATTGTCTACCACAGCTTTGCAGCGACTGGAGGCTGCTCATCTCCCAGGTCAATCCTGAAATGTTGTTGGAGTGAGGACGAGGAAGCTGAAGAGAAGTAGTTCTTTTCAGCAATGTGTTTTTTCTTTTCTTTTCTTTTTTGTGTTTAGTTGTTGATGTCATGGGGTTATGATTCTGAGTTTTAGAGGCATTTGTCCATGCCTTGAGTCTTTCATTACAATTTATCTCATGTCTTGTTCAATAACGGGTTCTGGTTTTCAGGCCTTGAAGTGGAAAATAATTATTCTATAATTTCAAATGTATGCTATATTTCTGTTGGTGCTATTGCCCTTTGGTTATCTTGATTGCTTGATGCATGTGTGCCATGACTGTGATGAACACTTTCGGAGGCTTTTCAGTTTGACCGTGCCGCCTCCTATGAAAATCCTGCCGCCGCGCTTTCTGAAGAAACGATCTTTTTGGATCCGCAAAGAAAGGAGGCTTGTGCCGGTTTCCGTCTTCCATTCTGAAACGAGGCTCCTGCCTATTGCCCTTTGGTTATCTTGATTGCATGATGCATGATGCATGATGCATGATGACTGATATGACCAACAGCATGATGCATGCTTGAGTGCTCGCAGTTGAGGTTTCCTGGACAATTTATCATTGGTTCCTTTCTGATTCGAGTGTCCGCTGATTGCCCTGCTTCCATTTTAATGACAATTTATCATTGGTTGAGGATTGTGTTTCACATTCATCACAAAAACTAAAATGATGTTTTATGGTTGAGTTTCATGTATCATTTTTATTTTTAATTTTAATCATAAAATCAAATATATTCTTAGATATTTGGGAGTGATAATAGTTATTTTTTAAAATGTTTTTTATTTAAAAATATATAAAAAATAATATTTTTTATTTTAAAAATTATTTTTGAATCATTATACGAAAACAATACAAAAATATTAAATTTAAGTAAAGAAAAAAATAAAAAAATTAATTTTTAAAAAAACTTTTAAAACTTAAAAGTAAACAATTTTAAAAAGCTAGCGTTTATTTAATTGCTTAAGTGTTCAAAATCTAGTTAGGGATTCGGCACTATTTCCATACCCAAGCAAAAGAAAATAAAGGTGTAGATAACAAAAATTAGAATATGATAGTAATTATTTTTCAAAGTGTTTTTAATTGGAAATATATCAATTTTTATTTTTAAAAATTTATTTTAGACATAAGTAAATCATTTAAATTATCTTAAAATACCAAAAAATCAATTTAAAAAAAATCAATTTTTACAAAAAAAATACTTTGCCACCACAAAAATAAACGGTCTTTTATTGTTAAATATCCTTTGTTGTCGTGATAGCTTATGGTTGTTAAATTGCTTTACATATAAAAAAGATATTAAATTAATATTTCTTATATGTTTTTTTATGTTTTTAATAAGCTAATGTTAAAAATAAAAGAAGATATAATATGTTACTATGCATTTAAATGAAAAACACGAGACACCACCGTGTCAAACACATTTTTTAACACCTTTTGACATTGCTGTAACTGAAGTATGGCGGGGTAAAGCATCGTTAAAAGGTGGTTGCTGGGCAAAGTTGCATGTTGATTGGAAGAGACGAGAATCAAGCAGCCAAGATTGACTAAACTGGTATAATAATTGAAGAGATAGTCATATGATGCCAGAATAAAAGGAACGGCACCACGCGGTGGACCAGTTGAGGCGGGCGATACACGGTGCCTTTCAAAGATTTGTGGATTAGTCGTTCATACCTCATGATATGACCGGAGAACAAATTCTGCATTTCTGCACAGGACCGGAAAATTCATGAATGGTCTTCGTTTATGCATCTGCGTGGAAGCCACCTCTGATTGCGTGAGATGAGACCATTTACTTTTTCAACTTCGGTATGTTCTTTAATTTTGTTGGCCCTTTCACTTTCTCCGGTGGCATTTTCCGGTGGAATAACATATTCAAGTAAGATTGCTAGCTAGGTATGTCATGAGCTATGGCCCACTAACCTATCAATTGATAAATGTATATATATTTTTAAGGTCAAGACAACCTGATAACAAGGGCATGCTATTCAAGAGTACAAGTTCGTGTCGCATGGCATGAAAGAGCAGGGAACCATCAGAAGAATCATTCAGAGAGACCGGAAGGGAAGAAACGGGTGTCATTATCATATTCCGAGGACTGTTTTTAGGTTGTTATTCTTGGTCAAAACTTGAATTTGGTAGCAGATTTGCCCTATTGGCATGTAAGAATCTCATTTCAAGTCTAGCAAAAAAATAAGTTCAATGACTTGGGCATCTGTGCACAGTGAAAATCACATGCTTCACTGCATCCTGTGGTTCAGATGTCATTTTACAGGATGGAGGCCTTGATGTCACCATTCAAGAATCTCACATGCACACCGTCGGGGATAAATGGTGTAATTAGCGCAGGAAAAATAACGAGGTAGTTAAAGTTTGTGAATTTAATCGTGTTTTTCAATCTGAATTTAAATTTTAATTGATATGATGTTTTAGAAAAGCAATAATATCAAAGTTTGCTTATCATTAAATCTTTTTCAAACAATGCTATTGCTTTAAAATTTTATATTTACTATGCTAATTTTATAAAAAAACAAATCCCACCGATGGACGAATTTTATCCATGGAAGACGTGTATGAGTTTCTAAATACACAACCTGGGGGTGCACATCAACCATATAAACTGCAGATAAAGACAGATACATTAACTTCTAATCTATTCAAACACCAGAGAAAGACACGAGAGCAGCATCTGTCATGAAAAGCCTGGCATATCAACTGACAATGCATTGAGTAAACACCACTACACACAGACATGACTTGACCGCACAAAGCGTGCTGAAACATGCTGGAAGTTCTCCTTAATTAGGTTTCTCTTTCGTGGTTTTAGCTGATTACTTCTTGGTACTGGGTTGTGATCATTGGTGGCCTTTTGTTTTTCATTTTCGTGATGGGAGAGCCTATAATTGATGTCAAAGTAGTTCTATATTATCCATATGTTATTTATAGATGAGACTTCAGGTTAAACAGTACTATGAACACTAAAAGGCTGTTTAGCACTGCGGTCCAAACAGTTTTTTGTAAAATTTCAATTTTTTTTTTTTGTTAAAATTGAATACGGTTTGTATTTTCTGAATCGTTTTGATGTGCTGATATCAAAAATGATTTTTAAAAAATAAAAAAACATTATTGGCATGCTTTTCAACACGAAAAGTTATTTGAAAAGTAACAGCTAACACACTTTCAAACACCCTCTAAATAGTGGATTTGGCCAGCAGAAATAAAATTTCAACCTTAAGATAACACAATGCCACAGTGGTACTCCACATCTCATTATTAAGCGCTACGTCATTTTATCATCATCCATGGATAAGGCCAAACTTCTAGTTCCCTGAGCTAACATCTATTGTTTTTTGATGTGGCATTTCTGGTGGGAAAATTGCCAAAACCTGATGTGGTTCAATGGAGTCCTCCCTCAATTTCACAAAAAAAAAAAAAAAAGGGAGCCCTCCCTCCATTATTGCAGTTTGGGCCCTAGAACTCGTTACTGAAAGGTATTGCAAGCAGAAAGCATCATAGAATTCAGCAACATTATGCAATTTGACAATTCAGTTAATCACCTGAAAAATTGTACATTTTTGTAGATAGTTATGATAACTCAAGAATACAGTTGCTGATCTCTAATTAACTTACCAGGTGCAAAAATTTTAAGCACTTAGAATGCCCCCCCCCTAATTCATAGGTTGCAAAAAAATTCAAAGCATTACGAGATGCTTCAGATTCCGATCATCTTTGTATGGCCTCTGCAGCACTCAGTAAGGTCGAAACTTCCTAGCAGCTCTCAATTGCTGAATCCGCTTTCTATCCTCCTCAAATTTGCTTCGGAGAGCCATAATTTCTGCAAGGAAATTTAACTATCAACTTGCTTCACAAGAATTGATAAAGCGATAAAGATGCCTGAATGATCTCAAAGTCAACCTTAATACTTTATAACAGAAAGACTCAACTCATCCCAAATAGCAACAGGAAGCAACAGCATGTGCCGTGGCTTCTTAGATGAAGAGAAAAATATTCAAACAAGTGCATGCACATCATAAAATGGTCCGTATATATCAGGAAAATCCTCATAGTTACTTTAACTAGGGATAGCATATTGCACAAACAATAAGTACACTAATTTACTATTTGTAAGATTCATCATACCACTCCTCTGAGCTTCTCTTTTCTGAAACCGGTAGAATTCTAGCCCAACTTCCTTGGGCTTTTTCTTGGTCATCTGATTCTCCACAGCAGCCGGAGCAACAGAGCCCACAGTAATTCCACTTTCAGAATCTGTTGTCTTTTTCCTTCCTTTGTGATGTTTAACAACTGTCCATCCCCCTTCTGCAGCTTGGTCTTCTCTTTCTTTTCTTTCCTGTACATGACACGTCAAGACAAATGAGAAAAAGAAGGACCACGATTATATGGAAGAAAGCCTAAATCTACCACACAAAAAAAGAGCACACTGACCACATAATCTGCAAATGGAAAGCATACATTTTAATTTCCAAGTAAAGTGAACAAAAATACGAGTGTCTGTGAGAGAGAGAGAATGACATTTTTTTTATTAAATGCTGAAATATGCAGCACTATTAACAAAACATCCACTTTACAGAAATTCTTCCAAATGTTTGAAAGGATGAACAGCTATATCACACATCTACATTTGTCAAAAGGAAACCGTGACAAGCATGCTTTCCTGCAGGAATGTTTTTGTACAAACTCAAAGCGAGGTATTCAAAATTGGGCCAGACAATGCATGGACAGGTCTGTGATCACTCTTAAAGAAACAATAGAAGTACTAAGAAACAAAAAGGAAAAGGATTCCACTACATCAAGAGTCAATCTCAGAGGTGCAAGACAATACCTGTTCAAGTTTTTCCTCATGGGAAATTATGAACTCGTCTAACCTTTGTTGCAGCACCTTCAAACCCGGTCTACTTTGATGGTAATCTGTAAGCCACTCTGTAATGCAAGTTTAAAGTCAGGAAACTAAATAATGAAGAAATATTTACATTGATGAAAACCAATACCAGAAATTAAACTGATATGATGCATGGTGAAACCTGTCAGAGAATTAAATTAAGCAAAATTTAGCTAATACCCTTACCCCATTCATGACATGCAAATCCATTATGTCATGCCATAAAATAGAAATGGATACTTCTATGCTACTCAGCCAACACAAAATAAAAAGGATGTGTTCAGGTTTACTACCACGCACTAATTACACTTATCTCTATCTGATGGTGAACAAAACAAAACAAAACTTCACGGAGAATATTCGACCATTTATTTTTATTTGATTACCAAATATTTTTACTATTTAACAGGATTTTATGAGATTGAAGAGCTAAAACATATCACACGATATGATTCATACATACTTTTCATTCCTTTTGAGCAGTCCTCATCCACAGAAGAAATACAATATGCTTCACCATGATCGGTCTCTCCCCTCTTTTCCAGTATATTCTCCTCCTCCTTTGATGTGTCATGCTCCTTTTTCTTTTTCTTAGATTTCTTGGATTTACCTAAAAATAATGAGAGGAACACATGAGACAACACTAAAAGAACACAATATAATGTTTTCAAGAGAAATTCTGCATAACCAAATGAATTGCTTATTTACAGGTTCTGTCATCAGTCCTAACTTCCAAGAACATCACATCTTTTCCCTTGGAAATTTATTATCTCCTTTTAGCTTAATAAAGTTTAAAGGTAGAAAACAATATTATGACTAACAAAGAGAATAGTATGAAAACTAAACAGATGTTATTTATTTTATTGCTTGATGTAGATTAAAACAATCTCAAGTTCAAGAACAAGAAACAAGCCCGAAGGGAAAAAAAATAGAAAACAAAAGGTGGCAGCACTTTGGTGTGCATACTCAAAGAGAGTTTTAGACAGAAAGGACATCGTGAACAAAATCACACAGCTCCCATTTTGCCAAATATGGTATTTAATCAATTGAGAGACTGCACCAGCGAACCCAGGTATGCACTGATGCAATATGTCTAAACAAAATGGATCAGCAAAATAACACAATATCTTAGTTACATTCTGCAAAGATATAGTATTTCAAAATATATTTCACCTAGCTAAAATCCTATTGCCTTACATTTTTGTTCATTAAAACCATCTTCGGACTCAGTACCAAGCTGATCATATTCGCCAACCAGAGCATTATTTTGCTCTTCACTTCTCTGTTTCTTTTTCCTCAGTTTGTTCCTCTTCTTTTCTCCTTCTGCTTTAGTTCGGTCATCTTCTGAAACAAGAAAAACTAATTATTGAGACAAGGTTATTAGAAATCTAGATAGGCAAACAGTTTGCTATATCTAAAACTTTTAAACCTCGACTGATCCGAATAGCATCACCACCATCACAGTTATTTCCCTTCTCCCTTTTCCTCTTCTTCTTCTCTGCTGGATTGTTCACTTTATTCCTTTCATCCTCTTTCTTTATCATTGCATCTGAAAAAAAAAATGGTCAAGCAAAACTACCAGCAATAATTTCAGTATTTACAATTTCAAATATAGCAGCAATTTTAGGCATAAGGTGTACATGATTTGCAGGTTAATAACCATGGAAGAAACCAAGAAATCTTCATTAATTGCATCCCCCTTATTCGGGCCTAAATCAATGCGTAGAATTTCAACCAATTTATCCCTGTGAAGTGAAATGATTCAGTCCCTGTCTAAGAGTGCTATGGTGCCCAGTGCCCACTGGCACAACAGCCCTAAACAGTCCCATACGTATAGTGATTATGAAATTCATTTATATGTCAAATGCTACTCATTGTGAAGTTTATTTCATTTTGTAAAACCAGCATCTTACAAAATGAAGCTGCGATGTTATTCTTGGCTCCAACGGAGCTCATTTTTGTCCCTTAATCGTATGGAAAACCATTTCATGTCTGCTACTTTTCCTTCAAGAAAAACCAGCTATTCTTTGTAAGTAATATAACTGAAATATCAAAAAATTTAATGGTAACCAGATTGTGATGAATAACAATACATCTTGGGCAGTTTTGCCCATTTAGCATAGCTTGCAGGAACTAGTTCAAGCTTGGGTAATCTTTATCAATTAAAGCTCCAGCTTCCATCTTTAACCAAAAGTTCAATAATGCCAAAGAATACAAATCTTACAGGTTTGTTTAGAAGCACTTGAACTACCCATTTTTGTGTTAGCTACTACGCCAGAACTTCACAGTTCATCATTCAACAGAAAAATACCTTGTCAGAAAACAATTGCATAACCTAATTCTCAACACCCTAAACTCATTCTCTTTAAAATTTTATACCTAAAACTTGAGAGAATAAACTAGCTTTCTCAAAACTGGTTGTTGACAATAAAAATTCATGCTTTCCTATATGCATCAATAACAAGCACCAAGCAGATTGAACAGAAAAGGTTCTTCGAATAAAACCCACAAGTTAGAATCGCGCAAAAGGCAAAAACTTGAAAGATAGTAAGCTATTGAGAGCAAGAAACTTTGAATGAGGAGATACCCTTTTCACTGAATTTGCTATTATTAGCCTTCTTGCTCTTTTTCTGCTGTTTCTTGTCTACTTTTTCTTTCAAGTTCCCCATCTCGCTTGCAAAGTCTGGGGTTTTTTTTCCCTTCCTCTTTAGAGTCGCTGCTCGCCAGAAAATAGCAATAGGAGAGAGGCACAAGCCAAAACCAGGCGCGGCGCCACTTATGATACCCCGCTCCTTAGTTCTGTAAAACAGGCCCCCAGGTTTCAATCCATAGTTAATTTAGTCCCCCTCTCAAGTTACTTTTACCACTGCCCATTAATTTCTAATTATATATACGTAGTACTATAATTTTATTTATTTAATTTTCTTTATTTAATTCAATTGGTTTCCATCTCAAAGTCCTTTTTGCATATGTCATATTAGCATTATTTTCAATGCTAAAATCCAATTGTAATTAAAAAAATTTATATACATCTATAATCGTTACACAAATACATAGTTTTATACATAATCACTTGCAATGAAAGCCAAATTATTATAATGCTTAAAGCTGAACCAGGCAGCATAACTAATGTAAAAAAAAAAAACATAAATTCAAAATATAATAATAATAATAATAATAGATGGTACCATTGAGAAACATATTTGATATTTTTCGATAATAAAATGTTACCAAAGTCCCTAATAATCAAGAATTTTCCCCCAAAATAAGCTTAAGCTTCGAATATTTAGGGTCTAATCGAAACAAGTTACAAAATTGATGAGCTGAGATGTAATTTTTTTTATTAATGATGTTGAAATAATAAAGACTACTTGTCTTTGTAATAATTATTATATTATTATAGTTATAGCCTAAATTAATTTCTTTTTTTTATTTGGATTTTTGTTAGATATATATATTTTTTTCACTTTTTTTTTAACATTTAGTTTATTGGAGATTAGACTTTATAATTTATTATGATTTATTTTATACATTGTTAGCTCGATCTCCTAACCCGTATTATGGGTTTGGCAAGTTGTCTTGAGTTTTTTTATCTTTTTTAATTGATATTTTTTAAAAAAATTTATCCTTCAATATTGAATTGATTGAGAATCAGGATTCATAATTTATTTTAGTTTGCTTTATATTAAATTATCTTAGCCTCATGACTCAAGTCATGAGTTTGGTTACTTAACTCGATTGACTTGAGTTTTTTTGTCTTTTTTTAATTGGATATTTTTTTTCAATTGTATCATTCAACATTGGGTTAATTATGAATTAGACTTCATGATTTATTTTGGTTTACTTTCTATAAGGTTATCTTGATCATATAACTCAAGTCATAAGTTTATAGGTTATCCTAAGTAGACTCAGGTCATTTTATTATTTTTTGTTTTTAGATTGAGTTTTTTCAATTTCAACCTTTAAAATGAGTTAATTAAAAATTAGGTTTCATAAATTATTTTGATTTACTTTCTATGGGGTTATCACAGTCTTATGACTTTAGTCATGGATTTGACAGGTTAACCTAAGCTGACTTAAGTTATATTTTTTTTTACTTTCTATGAGGTTATCTCAATCTTATAACCCAGATCATGAGTTTTGCAGGTTAAGTCAGTTCAAATTTTATTTTTTTTTTCAATTTCATCTTTCAACATTTTATTGCTTTGGAATTATGCTTCATAATTTTTTTCGCTTTACTTTCTATAAAGTTTTTTTGGTCTCATTACCCAGGTCACGAGTTTAACGAGTTAACTTAGGTTGATGCAGGTTATTATTTTTGTTTTTTATCATTTTCAATTTCATTAGGATTGCTTATCCCAAGTCACAAGTTAACTCGAGTTTTTTATGTCCGTTTTGTAGTTTAATCTTTTTCTCAATTTCATCCTTTAACATTTAGTTGATTTAGAATTAGGCTTCATTTTTATTTTATTTTATTGCTTTCTATGAGTTTATTCCAATCACATTACTGACACGACCAAAAGATTGATGTCTTATCCCAAGTGCAGGAGTGTCGAAGTAATAAATAATCCGGCATGACCAGGGTCGAACCACAAGGAGGTGAACTATATAAATTACAAATAATATATATGTTTAATAAAATAAAAAGTTTATGAGAATTTTATGGGATATTAATGCAAGGATTAAACAATGATAAAACAATTGTCAAAGTTAGAGGATCCACTAATAGTATTATAAATAAGTATAGTATAAACTCTTTTTATTAATCAACTGGAAACCACACATAAAAGAGGTTTTAATCGGATGATTTATCCTTAATAGTTCATTATAAATTGTTAACATGATCATATTAATTATATTATTTAAGTAACACCAAACTTTTAAATATTGTCGGGAATTCATGATGCTAACTTATGTTAACAACAAATCAACTTCCTTTCATAGCACAAGTGTAGGTTATACCATACGGTTGGCTATGAAAATGCCAAGCATTTATTGTACCAAGTGTTATACAACACAAATATAGATTAACCATTTAACAAGAAAGGTATTAAGAATTAGTACGATAAAAAGATAAGACATGTTAATAACAAATTTTATTGCATATAAACATTGAAGTCCATATTGAGTTTATATTATACCTATTCTAACACCATTAATGAAACCTTTTTACCTTGACATAATAAACTTAGCTAAACATAATAAAGAAGAGAAACATAAATAAACAACATAAGAATATAAGTATAGTAAAGAAATTGAAAAGCATAAACAAGAGATTAAGGAAAATATAACATGAAATAAAACTTAAACATTACAAAAATATAAAGAAAAAAAATAAAAAACATGATCTTGATCTGAATAACCAAGATACCTAAATCCATGGCAAATGCCTCCTTTTATAGGCCAAAATTTGGAACTATTGATTTGATGACTAATTGCTGAGTGGGTTGCCAACTCTTGACTTGGTGAAAATCCTTATCTTCTTATCTAAGCAAAATGTCATTGCTAACATTAGAATTGGAACCATATGTACTCATGAAAGTTCTAAAAAATTGTCTTATCTTTCCAGGAAAAAATAATTGAGGTCATTTGGACTTCTAAAACTCGAAATATGAGCTAAACACTGAACAATGTCTAGGTTGTAGGACAGATTCAGACTTCTCCGTTGTTGCTATAATTTGGACTTGAAAACAACCTTTTTAAATCTTGGACTCTTATGAAAGTTGTAGGCCTATGTTTTACCTTTCCATCCATATAAAGCAGACCTAAATCCGAGATCTACAACTCCAGATATGACCCAATTACCAAACAGTGTTCCAGTTTGGACTGTACCAACATCTCTTTTTAAGTTTGGCCCTCTTTTTGTCCTTTTAATTTCAGTATTTAAACTCATCAATTAATCCTTTTATTTATGTGATAGGCCTGAATTTAAGATGAACATTTACCATAAATTAAAGGTATCTTATATTATTAGATATGTTATTATAAAATATGCTTTAGTTAAGGAGTTATTGATACTTCAAGTGCAAAATGATGATGTAAAACCTTGATAAAAATGTACTTTTAAGTACTGATCAATTACTTAGGTCACAAGTTTGGCTAGTTAACCCGGGTTGACTTGGGTTTTTTTTAATCTTTTTTTAATTAATATTTTTTTTTCAATTTCATCATTCAACATTGGATTGATTGAGAATTGAGCTTTATAATTTTTTTTATTTGCTTTATATGGATTTATCCTAGTCACATAACCTAGGTTACAACTTTGACAGGTTAACCCGAGTTAATTCAGGTTGTTTTTTTTTCCTCTCTTTTTAATTAAATTTGTTTTCAATTTCATCCTTCGTATATTAGTTTAATTGGGAATTAGGTTTCATATTTGATTTTGATTTGTTTTTTTTTTTTTGTTATCATGGTCTCATGACCCGGGTTGTGGATTTAGCATGTTAACCTGGATTGACCTAAATCAATTCAATATGTTTTTGTCTCGATATGTTTTAAAAAACATGTCGTCTTGAGTTTTTCTAGCCAAACTATGCTTTTAATAATTTTTCAGGTTGTCTTTGAACCTGGTCATGTCATCAAGTTGAACAGGTCACATCGAGTCAATTTCATATGTTTTAAATTTGTTTCTACTAGAAAACATATCTATAACACCTAAATATTTTTTATGTTAAAAATTTAATCTAACCCTTAGCCTAGGATTGACAATGATCTAGTTACACTATAAACTATACACAAAAGGAGGTTTTGCTATTTTTTTATTATTATTTATGCAAACCTAGGTGTAATGTTTTACTGCTATAGTGCACTTAATTGGTCCTTTGTTTTCATTCCTCTATAATTATTATTTTGGTCACTGATTTTTTTATAAAAATTTCACCCTTGTTAGGTTCACATGATTTGAAGTAATTATTCCTTTTATATTGTGTTATGCATCAAGTTTGTAGTGCTGAGAAATGCTCTAACTTTGAATTAATGCTCAATTTGAGAGATAAGAAAAAGTCACTGAAAAATAATTTAAAAAAAAGATAGAAAAAGTGGTTAGTTTGCCACATTCTAAAGGAAAAAAAGAAGTAATTTTAGTGTTGATAGGTTCCTTTTGATGAGATGAACATTATTTAAGTGTTTTTAAGTTTCCATCTCACTGAAAAAAATAGATTGGGGTTAAGAAAAAAACTTATTAGGTTTATTTTTGTATATTTTTAACCGATTTAGATGTGTTTTGAGGTTAGCAATTAGTTTATTAAGATGTTTTAGGTGAAAAAAGATTTTTAGGTTCAAAAACTCCCAACCTCACTTCTAGCAACCTCTTTGTTGTTGGAATCTAGACTAGAAAACAACACATCATCTATTTTATTTTTTAAAATAAAATAAAACCTTTCAATTCGTAAACATAAAAATAAAAACACAAGAAGGTTGAGCATAATGGTATGACCTTCCAAGTCTATACACGCCAAGCCTTCTCTCTATTGAGCCAAGCGTGTGCTAAAATTTTAGGCCCAAGCCTTGCCTTTTTTTATGGCCTTTTGTTTTACATTTTTTTTTTTCTTAGGGTTTGAATGAAATTCTCTATAAATAAAATATTTGACATGATATTTAAATTATTATTTAGTTTACGCATGATTCTTAAATAATTTTATAGACTTTTATGAGAATGTTAACATTTGTTTTTAAATTATTATATACCTAATATGCAAAAGAAATAACGTCATGGTTATTGAATTAAAATAAAATTTCTATTTTTCTTTTTGTTGCTCTTAATAGATTTTCTACAAGATTTTATTAATTTTTCGCCTTCAATCATATACAAAATAGTGAGAGATTATTTGAATTTTTTTTTTGTCAAAACTTACTTTTAAGATCATGATAAGTTTTTATTTAAAAAAATAATTCTTCTGATTTTAAAAACATGTTTTTATTAAAATAATAAAGAGATGCATTAATAAATAATTGGAGTCTAGATTGAAAAGATGCATTTTTCCTATTTATTTCAAACTATTGAATTGTTTAGAAAAAAATTACATTTAGCATCTTATAGTTTGATTCGAATTGTGATAAACCGCTATAGTTTGAAAAATTACACTTTAGATGCTAAATCAACAAAAAAAAAATCTTAAAATAGATGAAAAGACCAAATTAACCTCATATATAATATAACATATAAACCCACAACATGCCACTTAAACAAAATTTCTAAATGTATTCCTAATACTATTTGGTTGGTTGTGGATTGAAGATGAATATAGGAAATATGGAACAAATTAATAAACATATAACTAAAAAAAAGGAGTTTATTATACCTCTCCTCACAAAACACTATTTTACTAGAATAATGTTGTTTTTCATCCTTTATTTTTTTAATCTATAAATTTTCTTTTAATTATATCTTTTAAAATTAAATTTATTAAGGATTGTGCTTCATAATTGTTTTCGATTTGCTTTTTATGAGGTTATTATAGTCTCATGAATTAGACCACGAGTTTAATGAGTTAACTAATAACTAAAAGAGAAAGAGATTTTATTATACCTCTTCTTACAAAATATTATTTATTAGAATAGTGTTTTGTTTTCATCGTTTGTTTTTTTTTTTTTTCAATTTCAATTATATCCTTAAAAATTAAGTTTATTATGGATTATAATTCATAATTGTTTTCAATTTGCTTTTTATGAGGTTATCCTAGTATGATAACCTAGACCGCGAATTTGACGGGTTGACTCAATTATTTTTCTCCTTTTCTTATTATTTTTTTTCTCAAATTAATCCTTCAACATTGAGTTGATTAGGAGTTAAGCTTCATGATTTGTTTCAATTTTCTTTCTATGAGGTTATCCTTATTTTATGAATCAAGTCACAAGTTTGACGAGTTAACCAAAGTTGATTTAAGTTATTTTTTGTGTCTCTTTTTTAATTGATTTTTCAGTTTTAATTTTAACATTAGGTTTATTGGGGATTAGGCTTTATAAACTTTTGCAATTTACTTCTTATAAGGTTATCCTAATCTTATGGTCTAGGTTGTAGGTTTAACAAGTTAACTCAATTGGTTTGAGTTTTTTTGCTCCTTTTCTAATTAACTTTATTTTTCAATTTTATATTTTAATATTGGGTTGATTCATAATTAGACTTCTTATTTGTTTGGGTGGGGTTTTTTATGAGGTTATCCTCGTCTCATGCTCAGGTCACAAGTTTATCTTATTTGTGCCCTGGTTAGTGGGCAATTAAGAAAATTTACTTTCCTGGAGAATATGATTAATGCCCTAAATAATAGGAAATTGAAGGGACTAATGTCTTAGATAACGAAGATCAATATCCTGATGAAAGAGAAATTATAAATCATAATTTGGATGTTAGTATTGGAGGAAAAATGAACATATTATGTTCATAATATTGGTCATAAAGATGTCATGTCATAAAATAAAAGACTGAATATATAAGGGTTGGTTTAGGGTCAGTTGTGTAATTCATTATATATAAATACTATATAAAAAAAGTTGTGCACGTGCCATTGATTGACCCTGTGTCTTTCAAGAAATGCTTGAGGGATTGTTTAGTGGTCAAATACCACCTTCTATAATGATGTTTGAATTGTCTTAGCGTCGCCTCCTTGAGGAAGCGGTTGGACAAAGGCAATTTGGTGCTTGTGGCCTTTTTTTCCCTCTTCTTCTCTCTCACTTTTTTGATTTCGACGCTTGCCTCTTCAAAATCTTAAAAAGGCCGTTTAATTTTTAATCTTTTCGAATTTGATCAATTTTCTTTTGATTACTATTTGTTTTATTTATAATAATTATAAATTTTGTTTTCTCTCATCCCTCTTTAATTTCTTTGTCTTTCAAATATAGTTCCTATTCTTTTGATTGCTATTTGTTTTATTTAAGATAATTTTTAAAGTTGGATTTTTTTTACAATTTCATTATTTTTAGGTTTGGTTTTCCTTTCAAATTTAACCATTGTTTTTTTAATTGTTTTTTTTCTCACTTTGATCAAATTATTTTTTATTTTTCAACATTAAATTAGTTATGAACTGAGCTTATTGGTTGAGTCCATGTCTAAAGTTTTATGAGTTGAGAGTTTTAGAGATTAACCCATGTTTAAGAGGTTTCCCAGATTGTCTTGATTTTTTTAAATTGATTTTTTTTAATTTCATTCTTCATTATTAAATTGGTTTTAATTTTTTTTCTCTAGTTTTGTCATTCAACATTGAGTTATTTTATAGTCAAGCTTTATAGTTTTATTCAATTTATTTTTGTTAACATTTTTTTCTTCTATCTTTTATTGGCACAAATAATCGTTTAATTGAATAAAACATTTATTTTAGGAAACAAAGTTATTAAACATAACTAAGTTCATGACTCGTACTGTAAAGTTAAATATTTTAATTTTAGTTATCTCTTGATAAAATATCAATTTAATTAATTCAATGTGTGTATAAAAGCGTTTCAATTTAAGATTGAGAGTTTTTTTTACTTCCAAAAACACGTTGGAAAAACCTGTATATTCATTTTTTTTATTAAAAAAAATTATATGACCCATGACAAAGCACGAGTCAAGTAGCTATGGATTTTAGCTCTATGATAATCACATCTTGTTGGAGATGGTGATAATGGTGAGATGTAGGTGTTGATTAAAATTACATGGATAATATTATAAGTAAATTAATATTTGTAAAATATTTTATAGGTTAAAAATACTTTTTAAAATAAATTAAGTTTGGAGTTTAACTATAAAATATTTTTTAATTATTTTTTTAATAAAATATCTATAAAAAAATAA
The DNA here is from genome assembly GCA_030145905.1 of Populus davidiana. NCBI lineage: Eukaryota > Viridiplantae > Streptophyta > Magnoliopsida > Malpighiales > Salicaceae > Populus > Populus davidiana. The sequence continues at coordinate 2,383,262 of CM057792.1, read as the reverse complement.
ACATAAAAATATTTTATAAAAAATAAACATAAAAATATCTATAAAATATTTTACTATAGAATATTATACGCAAAAGTCAAAACAATCCATCCCAAGTGTAAATTTACACAATATGGAAAGAAAGCGTTAAAGCGTGTTTTACGAAATTTCAAAATCGAAGTCCTTACTGGTAAACTCTCTCTCTCTCCTGTGAGCCTGCAATTGCAACTGCCTCAAAATTTCCAAGAAAGAAGACTCTCCCCCTCAAAATTCTCAGTAAAGAAGAGTAGAAAGAAAGGAAGGGAAGAGGAAGAGGAAGAGGATGTACGAGGCTCAACGTTTTGTAGATTTGCAGCAGAATTCCAGCAATTTTGGAGACCCAAAATCATGGCTTTCCGAAGACAGCAACAGCAATTCTTCCCCGACTCACCTCCCAAATCACTCTCAACTCGCTTCTTCTGCAAGTGGGAATGTCGATCGTGTCCTCTTCAACGATCTTGTCGAAATGGTTCCCCTCGTCCAGTCCCTCATTGTAATAATCTCTCTTAACTCGTTTTCTTGTTCTTTTCATCCTCAAGTTTAAACAACTTTCTATTAATTCGGTAAAATTTTTGTTCAGGATCGAAAAGTGAGCACTTCATTTACACGGAGAGGTTCGGTGATTTATACCAAGACTCCTTCTAGAGAATCCTTATCTAAAAAGGTAACAATTTTTCTTTCTTTTCTTGTACAAGTTGAAATTATTAGTGTTTTATAGTAATGGGTTTTATTTGTTCATTTATTTTGTTGCTTCTCCTTAATGTATTTCTTTATACGATGATGATAGTTCTGTTAAGTGCTAGTTAAAAAAAAGAAATCTGAGTTATTTTTTTTTTTTTGGTGTTGAAGATGATTGATCCTAGAGGCAGAAATACTTGCCAATCTATTCCAACAAAAAAGAAAATGGACCATGGTGATAAGGATCAAGGTAAAACTGCTAATGATAATCAAGATGCCGATAGCTTCGCAATCCTTTCTTCCTCCAGGGCTGTGGCGACAGGGAAGGATGCCGAAGAGTTAATCGCTTTGAGGGAGCAAGTGGAAGATCTGCAAAGGAAATTGTTGGAGAAAGATGAGCTTTTGAAATCAGCAGAAGTTTCAAAGAATCAGATGAATGCTGTTCATGCTGAATTCGATGAAGTCAAACTCCAAGTTGCAGAAAAGGACTCATTAATTAAGTCCACCCAATTACAACTCTCCAATGCAAAGGTACTTACTTACATTGCTTGCATTGTTTATTAGCATGCACAGTGAGCTTTTTTTAATTCATTTGTTTCTCAATTAGGTGCTATAGCGATTGACAATCAAAATTATGGTCTTGCTGGTGTCATATGATGCGTTTACTTTTTAACTCCAGTGACCTTAGCAAATTTCTAATCTTTCAAAGGTTGCTCAGGAGATTTTCCTTGCAAGTTTTTGACATTTTATGCACTCCAAGTTATATGCTAGCTTTGTGATCCATTTTGGTTCTAGACAGAACTAAATGGAAGACTACCTTTTGATGTATGAAACATCGAACTTCAGGATTTTAAAGTGCCTTCAAATAATGAACGTTTGAATTTATTGTTAAGTGTGTGTGTGTCTATATATATAACTTGAGAAATATGATTTGTGTTTCATGTGATACAATGGTTAACCAATATCAAATCCTAGAAATGATCTATGTTTTGCAATTTAACTGAGTTGTATATACAACCCTATAAATGAGATTGGAGCAAAGCTACATGCCTATATGAAATTCACTGTAAACCTCGCTCTCTTGTTTGAGGTTATGCCATCTTGTTAGTAAGAGCAGTTGTTTTCCACAGATTAAGCTCGCAGACAAGCAAGCTGCACTTGAAAAATTACAATGGGAGGTGATGACGTCCAATCAGAAAGTGGAAACACTCCAGCAAGAACTAGACTCCATACAAGGAGGCATTTCATCATTTATGTTGGTATTTGAAAATTTGACAAAGAATAATTCCATTCCATATGCTGAAGATTACGATATCAAACCTTGCTATTTGGACCAGCTTCCTGATATTGTAAGCTCACAATCTCCTTCTTGATGTATATTTTAATCTGTTTCTCTCTTTGCTTTTCTCCAAATCACTGTAGGCCCCCCACCTCCCTCTTTAAGATACCGTTGCAGACAAAGCATGCGTCATGAATAAGAACTTGTGGACTATCAACAGTTAAAACCTTGGTTGATCTTCAGTAGACAGACTGAATTTGCATTTTTTATTATGAAATACATGGTTTTGCTGTGAATGCATAGTTTTCCACGTAATGTCTTTGGGAAAAAATTGCAATGGACTAAATTTGTACGAAGTCGTGGTCTTTATTGTTGCTAGAGAGTTGATGAACATGTGATGTGTGATGTTAAACATTTGGAAGTTGTGAAAGCTTTTTTCGTCTGTGATGTGTGATGATAAACCTAGGCACTCAGTGAAAAGCGTTTTGTACAGGATGATTTAGATGACAGGGAGATGCAAAAAATGGAAGAAGCAAGAGAAGCTTACATTGCTGCTGTTGCTTCTGCAAAAGAAAAGCAAGATGAAAACTCTATTGCTGCCGCAGCCAGTGCCAGATTGCATCTTCAATCATTTGTTTTCAGATCCAATAATATGAAAGACGGAAAGGTTTCCCCAAGACAAATATACTAACTTCTATTCTTATGAGCAAACACTAGAGAAAGGGATGAAGAGCATGTTTACGAAGAATCAGGCATATCCACTTGTGCAATATATTCTGCATACACTACCCAAGACATGACCGCACAAAGTGTGCTGAACTATGTTGGAAGTTCTCTTTAATTATTATTTTATTTCGTGTGTGTGTGTGTGTGTGTGTGTGGTTGCAGTAAGTTGCTTGTTGGAACTGGATTGTGGATGTATTATGATTATCAGTTCTATGGTCTTTCGTTTTTCATTTTTGGCTCAGGCGAACCTATCATTTGATGTCAAGCAGTTCCATGGATTTCCAAAATCATGAAGATGGTAAAGAAGCAAATGCTTGAGGAACAATGATGGGACTGCAGGTAAAATAAAAGTTTTTGGGTTTTTAGCACAGTGAATTTTTTTTTTTTGGGTAAAGTAACACAATGAAGAATATACTCGGGGATATAGCAAGAAGATATTTGGGGATATAATACAGTTTTACGAGTTATAATTGTTACCTGCGACAGCTAGTCGCAAATAACATCTGTAATTTTATTCAAATTTAATAACCAAAATTCTTTTCGTCCCCTTTCTCCTTTTATTCCCCCTCTGTCTCCACATCCACATCCACCTACCCCTCCCTTCTCCCTGCTATTAACGACCTTCTATTCTCTCTTTCTTCACCATGAAATTCACCCAAAACACCATGAAATCACCCATCTCTTCCTCTCCAACTTGAAATACACCCAAAACACCACGAAATCACCCATCATAGATTAACAGCCAAAACCACTAGCATTGATCACCATCATCACTCACATTTTACATTTAAAGGTATGTTTTAACATTTTTCCTTGATTAATTTGCTGTAATTTGTGCTATGTGTGTTAATTTAATTTCACATAATATTAGGGTTTTGAATTAGGGAGTTTTTTGGAAAATTCAGGTTTCTTATAATTAGGTTAATTAAATATAATTTGAGTTGATAATTATATTATTTTGTAAAATAATCAATGATTTTAAGTTGTTGATTGCAAATTAATAAAATTATTTTGTTAGAGTTAATTAGGCAATATTTGACAGAGCATTTTGGGCATTTGGTGCTTTAATTGATGAGTTTCAATATTGTCGTCCTCTAATTAGTATTGACAACACTCATCTTTATGGTAAGTACAAGATAAAGTTGGTTATAGTTGCTTATGATGTAAATAATGGAGTTTCTCTGTTATATTTTGCTATTGTCAAAAAAAAGACAAACAATGTTTGGAGTTGGTTTTTAGATTTGCCTCGTTGATATGTAATTGACGGTCACATTGAGTTTGAGTTGTGTATTATATTAAATAGACATGCGGTAATTAAGAATTTCATAGCACAAATTTTTCCTAAGCCTATAGGATATTATTGATATTGTTCACAACACTTTTTAAGTAACTTCAACATTAATTTAAAATATGTTGTCTTGAAAAATATACTGCATAAGATGTGTACACATTCTTCAAAACAAGAGTTTGACATATTATATTAAGATTTGGTGGAGACGAATGATGCGTGGCTTGCTTGTATCGGTTATAATGTAAATAATTTTTTTAGGTGCAATACTAGTATGTGGAGCGCAGAAGTTGTGATGTATTGTGTCCACTAAAGGTTTCTAACTGAATTACTTGTTGATGCAACAATTTTTAGATCACATGTGATATCTCTATTTGATTTTGGAGCTGGATTGTTTTAATCTAAGACACCTCCAATAATTGATGTTACAAGAAAAATGCGTGAACCAATTAAAATCAATAAAGCAATTTGTACTTGTGGTAAATCATAACTATATTATTAATCATGTTCACATCTAATTGTATATTATATTTTATAAAATATGAATTATTTGTAATTTGTTGATGATTTTTATTCCAACTTGTTGTACAAAAAATGCTTATAGTCCTTGTTTTTAACTCTTGCTTGGTATGCTATTGTGATGTGAATATATTGGTACAGATACATAAGGATGTCTTAAGTAGATGGCGAATGGATAAAGGTAAAAACAAAAACAAATCCACTTGTTTACATGCTGTGATAAATACTTTAATATTTTTTCATCTATGCTATTTTAACGATTCTGTTTTACTGTGCTATGTTAAAAAAAAACTCGGTAAAATAATGATATTTTACATTGAAGGGTGTAATTGACTAACAGAAGTCAAATTTCAACCTACTAGAGAACAAAATGGCACAGTGGTATTTTCTCATTTTAAGTGCTCCATAAAGGGTGTACAGGTTTACTACCAAGCGCTAACTATACTCGTGGGTGTCTGATGATGAACAGAACATAAAAATAAATAAATAAATAAATTCATGGAGAATATTTGAGCATTTAGTTTTATTTCATTATTAGAGATTTTTACAGTTAATAGGATTTTATGACATTGAAGTACTAAAACATAGCACACGATATGATTCATACATGCTTTTCATTCCTTCTGAGCAATACTCATCTCCGGAAGAAATAAAATAACCCTCATCGTGATAGGTCTCTCCCCTCTTTTCCAGTATACATTTATATATATATATATATATTATCTTCCTCATTTGATCTGTCATGCTCCTTGGTTTAATCAAGTTGTAAGGTAGAAAACAATAGTATGAAAACTAAACAGGCGTTCATTATTTTAATGCCTGATATGGATCACAACAATCTCAAGCTCAAGAAAAAAGAGACAGCAAAAGGAAAAAAGGGAGAGAAAACAGAACGTAAGGAGACAAGATTACAAGAAATTTAGATAGCCAAACAATTTGCTATATCTAAAAATTGTAAAACTCTACTGGTCTGAATAGTATCGCCACCATCAACATTATTTCCCTTTTCCCCTCTTTTCTTCTTGGCAGGCTTGTTCATTTCATCCTCTTTCTTTATCATCCCATCTGAAATAAAAAAAAAATGGTCAAGCACTACTACCAGTAATTTCATAAACTTTGTAAAATTCTCAATCTGTTAGATACAAAAAAAAATAAAATAATAATAATAAAAAAAGAAAAGAAAAAGAGCTTGCAACAACCAGTTCAAACTTGGGTAATTTCTATGAATTAAAGATCCATCTTTAACAATAATTTCAATAAGGACAACAAAGCCAAACAATTGCAAATTAAAGGCAATCAATTGTTAAAGCATCTAATTCATTTAAATAATGGAGAGGTACGTGGAGGAAGACAATTATTTTTATTCATCAAATTATTTCACTATATCAACCTTATTACTTGTATGCCTTGAGAGAAAGATTTCAAAGTAATTAAAAGCTAATTCATGCATAATTTTTAAAAACTTTAAATCTTTTAACTATTTATGAACTTATTTAAGTGAAATTACCATTTTATCCTTCTAAAAGAAAGCCAAAACGGAAGAGATATTTAATGTATGCCTACATATATTTAACTATTCACTGGAATAATGAAATTACCATTTTACCCTTTTAAAAAAATCCATAGCATTTATGCTAGGGGTATTTCGATCTTTTCACGAGGTACATTGGTCATTACTAGATTAATAAGTGATGAAATTATCTTTTTAATTTTTTAAGCATAATGGAATGACTCAATTACTTTTAAAAATATAATTCTTAATATTGACATCTAAAGGCTTTTTAGTCATTGCACTTTTTAAGTACAATAAAATGACTCAATTACTTTTTAAAGAAAGATTTTTAAAATTTGCATCTAAGAGCTTTTTAATTTTTTCAACCGTTTTTTTTATTACTATCAAGCTAGTTGAGAGTAATTTGGTCTTTTAATAAATATAAAATATTATTAAAATGAAAAAGTGATCGGTGCATGCAACACACGTGCCAACATGTGGGAGGCACCTGCAATCTTCTAGTGGTGTGTGTGATGCCTCCAAGTGACCCAAAATACCCTTCTATTATGTTGTTGGAATCTTTGAGGCATCATCTTCTTGTTAGGCGGCGCATGGCAGTGGCAGGATGGATTTTCACCGGCATGACTTTTTTTTTCTTCGTCTTTTCTCTCTTCTCTTTTTGAAAATTGCACTGACCATTCAAAATTTTAGAGCTGTTATCTTAGTTACTGATATTTCAACTTTGATCTTTATTTTTTGATTTCTAATTTTTATTCTAGGACTTTTTGTAAAAAAAATATTTGTTTTAAATTTGATCATTCAATCCCAATTCGTTATTATTACTTTTTTCAACTTGGTCATTCTTTTGATTTTTAATTCTTTTCTTGACCCATTTGTATATATCTTTTTATATTTTTTTTCAGTTTCATCCTTCAACCCAAATTTATAACATATTATTTTGTCAATTTTATCCTCATTATTTTGATTATTTTGTCTTTTTGTTAAAGTCATTTTCTTTTCAATTGAAATTTCATAGTTATCCTCTAATTTTTTTTTTAATTTTGATTCCCATTCTTTTAATTGGTATTTTTGGTATGAAATCTTTTTGTATAATTGAATTTCTTTTCTCAACTTCATCCTTCAATATTTGATTGGTTTGGGATTTGGTTTTGTAGTTTTTCTATATGTGGTGCTTCCATTATAATGATTTGGATCATAGGTTCGAAAAGTTCACGCGCGTTGACATTTTTTCCCCCACTTATTTTCTTTTTCAATTTCATTATTCATCATTGATTTTTTTTTTTATATAAAAATGGGCTTTGCATTTTATTTGATTTATTTTTTATTGGGTTATCCCTGTAATATCCCACTAATTTAAAGCCGAAATTGATGGTAATTTTTTTTTTTTTGTATGCCATCATGTTGTTGATGATTCTCATAATAGTATTTGAGAGTTTAACAAGATAGGATTCATTCGCTAGTATGGTACATCAACTATATGATTTCATAATATAACATCACAATAAAGAGAATACCTATACATATATCCATAACATTTTATTTCCACGTTTATACATCCATATCCGTGCTCTATTGTAGTTATCAACATAAGTCTTTACAAAAGTGTCGAATTATCATTTCATGACTAGTACATTTGTTACACAAAATCCATAACATCTAAAGCATGAGATTACATAGATGATATAAAAACATGTGGACTCGTGGAATGGAATTCCTACGCACCTTGTTGGTGTGAAGTCCTTGTTAGATAAAGATAAATACGTGCATTATGAACAATTTATAACACATAAATAAATAACAAAGGAAATATTAATATTACTTTTCATTCATAGCCTAAAGGAGTATAATCCTTTCATTACTCTTTATAGACGCAATACGACCCTTATTCTTTCATCAACTATCGAAGCTAATTATAATATTCAGACTCGATCATCCATCTCGGATGTCATTAACCAAAACTAATCATCGAACTTAACCCAATCATCACTCTAGGATGCAATTAGCTGAAGCTAATCATAATGCTCTTTCCGACCATCCTTCTAGGATTCCATTAGCCAGAGCTATTCATCAAACACAACCCGACCATCTTTCCAGGATGCCATTAGCTGAAGCTAATCATCAAACACAACTCGACCATCCTTTTAGGAAGCTATTAGTTGAAGCTAATTATCAACACAACTCGGTCATCCTTTTAGTAAGCCATTAGCCGAAGCTAATCATAATACTCATTCAATATTGCATAATATATAGTTCAGTATTCATCACAACACAAAAATAGATCTTTCGTAATGAATTCACTTTGCAGAATTAATGTTATTCTAGAAAGAGGTAGAAGCCACCTACCTGTTCCTCTTATGGAGTGCCCTCGTCCGGTCAAAGATCCGATCCCGGTTGTACCCTCTAACATATCAAATGATCATAATTAGCACACTCGTATCAAGCAACCATATAACCATTGTTATACATATCTTAAGAATACACATGCTCACATTCAAGTATTCCATACATTATACAAACATACAATGAATATCATCATATCAAGACAATTCTCTTTATTTTAAACACTATCACTCATGGACGTTCTAGCATTTAATTCTTGAATTTTGTAGTGAATTAGATCAAATCGATGATGAAATCGTCACAACATTAAATCATTTATGATACGGAATTCATCAATAAACTAAGTTGCTACTGTCGCAGAAAGTCGTCAGCAAAAACTGGGTCACTGGTGACATATAAATCGTAAGCGATAACTGGGTCTCTGATGACACATAAATCATCAGTGAAAGCTAGGTCATTGGTGATGCAAAATCGTCAGCAAAACTGGTTTATGGCTGACGCATGGGACTTAAAATTCATCAGCAATAACAGGGTCTCTGGCAACATAGAATATAACAAAACTGGTTTACGATTGACGCATGGGACTTAGAATTCATCAGTGACGACTAAGTCTCTGGTAACATAGAATCGTCAACAAAACTGGTTTACGACTAACGCGTGGGACTTAGAATTCATCAGCGACAATTGGGTCGCTGGTAACACAAAATCATCATTGAAATTAGCTTATGGATGATGCATGGGACTTAGAATTTATCAGCGACAACTGGGTTACTGGTAACACAGAATCGTCAATTAAACTAGCTTATGGATGATACATGAGGCTTAGAATTTTTCAGCGACAACTAGGTTGCTGGTAATATAGAATCATTAGCAAAACTGGTTTACAGCTGATAGATGAGACTTATAATTCGTTAGCGATGACTAGGTCGTTACTGACCAAGAATTTGTCAACACAACCAAATTCCACAGCTTACGTATGGAATCATCAACGAATACAATCTACTGTTGACTCAAAAATCACCAACGAGAACTGGGTCGTTGTCGACCCATAATTCATTAATGAATCTATGTTGTTGTCGATTTCTGAATCAACAACAATGATTGAGTCATTTTTTTGTTCCACTCTTTCCCTTAGTTAAGCGTAAGGTTTACGCTAAGCTTTCCCTCTTTATAACATACTTCAACCTAGTTGGACATAGATCGTTACCAAATCACATCTAATTTTATCAGAAGATTATCTAGCAATACACAACTAAGTTTCAACATGTATGTCTTACAAAGGTTCTCCTCACAATCACTTTAAGATCGAAATCCAATGTTGCCATAACCATGCTTTCTATGTTTTCAATTCCATCGTACCAAGTTCATCAACACAAACTAATAGTCAATTCACATTACACAAGGGTCTATTTCCGTCCTTTCTTGTCCCTCTAAAGGTGTTCATTATGCAAGATTTCCTTTATGTTTTTATCTTTATTTCCTTTGACCGAACATTGCTTTCCATTCTTCCTAAATTTACACATGCAATACATCATTTTTATCACGAGTAAATTCACAACCACATGCTACAATTACACCTTCATTCACATGATACATAACCATGCAAATTCATCAATCACGTAACAAAATCAAAGCATTAGCATAATATAGTTTCTTTTTCAACTCCAGCATGCCTCTAAAGGCCTAACAACATCACAATTCTACACATACCATCACTCCATTTCACTTTCACACAAGTTCTTCTATCATACATGCAAAATCAAGACATTAATATAAGTATGCATTTTGTTTTGGTTCAAGTATATTCCTAGGAGTTTAACAAGATTATCATTCATGCATTTCATCATTTCATTTCATAATCTGCTCATTTCTTCACTTGGCCGCCCCTCCCCTAGATTCATACATTCAAAATCATTCATGTTTCCTTTGTAAAAAGGTTTGCACATGTGTGCTTTCATCCTTTATTCTACTTAGATCTTTCCATTTAGTTATAAGTTCCCTAGTTAAGGTGCAAGAACATTACTCTTCTATTTTAGAGTTTCCCCCCCTTTCTTTACCCAAACCGTGAGGTAACACTCAGCCAAAAAAATGACATTAGTTCTACGTACCTCACGTTTTTAACAATCCCAGTGAAGGTTTTGGTAATTTGTTCTTCTTCTCCCTTTTAATTTTCTTCCTTTCTTCTTTCTGTCTGTTCCAATTGGCTCTCTAAGCTCTTTCTTTTCCATGTTTTTGGTTCTCTTCTTTTTCTACCTCACCTCTCACTCAACACTCAAAGAAGTTGACATGCAAGCTGGCTGAGTTTAGTTTTCTCTTTGGGAAGGAGTGTGTGCTGCCGGTTCTGAAGAGAGGTCCAGGCTCCTTCTTCTTCCATGTTTTTGGTTACTTCTCTTTTCCTCTAACTGTCCCTTCTTCTCAAACGTTTAAGGGACGCACATGCAATTGGGTTGTTAGGTTTTTCTTTAGGAAAGAGAGAGAGAGGTTGTTCCAGCTAGCTGTAGTTGGTTTTGGAGGAGAGGAAAGGTCACCTCTTTTTCCTCTCCTGTATTTATACCTCTCTTAATTGAGATGAGGGTGTTGGGTGCTGGTCATAGGTGTTCTTATCCCTTTTTTGGGTTATCCTAGGGCTGGATTCCACCCCACAATTATCACCTAGGATAGGCCAGCTTTCCTCCCTCACTTTCCACTTAGAGCAGGTCGGTTTGTTTCTTTTGGTTCTTTCCTAGCATAGGACAACTTAATATTATCTTTTTATTAAGTTTTACAATCCCAGTCTCATGACCCGAGTCATGAGTTTGACAAGTTAACCCGGGTTGGATCGTCCCATATTACCCAGGTTACATGCCTGTCATGCTAACTTAGGTTGGATTGGGCTGATCATTTTTGTCTCTTTTTATCCAATTTCATCATTTCATATTTAATTGATTGAAAATTGAAATATATTATTTTTCTCCTTTTGATTTTTTTCTTCAAAGTTATCGTGATTTTTTTTTAACAAATTTTGATCCACTTACTATTGTTGTCTATTTTCTTATCATCTAATTAAAATAAAATTAACTTATTTGATCTAGTTCAATTTATAATCTAAGTCATTGATTTTTTTTTAAATATTTATGACATCTAAAAATTAATTTTTTAAGAAAAGAATAATGCCATGTCTAGTGCTTTAATCTTAAAGTATTGGTTGAGTTAAAGAAATTATTTTTGTGTGGATAGACACACGAGACAATTACTCTAAAATTTTCAATTTATTGATATCAAATAATTGTAAATTTCTTATTCTCAACTTGAATGATTTGCTTATGGCTTGATCGAAAGTCTTTAACTATTTTTATATCCATAAATTGATTTAATATCCCGTTTAATCTCTAAATTGAAAAAAACAAATGGTGTTTGTGGCTTTAGGCAACAAGGGCAAGCTCTAATTAAAGGAGGTGGGGTGGAGATACATGAGGTTACCTTCTCACTTTCAGCAGTGAATTTGTTTGATCACATAGTCTCACTGACTCTTGTTTAAATTAATTTCCTATAATTAAATTGATAGACGATCTTCATATATATCCTCAGATCTTCATATATATCCTCAGATCAGTCTCTAATGGGCCCTTCTATATGCAGAGGTTGATTAGTCTCGCTGTAGAAGCGGTCAAAACTTAGCACACAAAAAATCTAACACCCTGGTCCAAGGGCCCCAAAATCTCAACCTCCATAATAGCTTGACACATGTTAGTCTAAGTGATCTACACATTTCAGCCAGCACTCCACGCAGCATTTTACGTGTCAAGCATTGGCCTGGTTTTCGTCACTATAAATTAAGGCAACCATGGCTCATGTTTATTACCAAAAGTCGTGTGTTTTGAATCTTTCAAGTGTTTTAGCTTTCAATTCATCTGTGTTCTCTCAATCTTTCAAAGAAATCAATAACCAAAAATGGCTGACAACACCCAGAAGATGAGCTACCAAGCTGGCGAGACCAAAGGCCAAGCTCAGGTTAGCTTATGAATTTCTTTCTCTATTTTGCTTTTGTTTTTATATATAAATTAATGTGTAATGCTCTATAACATATTGATTTTGTTTGTTTCAGGAGAAGGCCAGCAACTTGATGGACGGAGCTGACAATGCTGCTCAATCTGCAAAGGAATCAGTGCAAGAGGTTCACATATTTTTGTTCAATATCATGTTCTATATTTTTTTAGAGAATTCATTCTCACCACCATGGCACAATGGATTGTGCATCAGATTTAAGAATGACAATAAACCAAAAATGAAAGGGAAAAAAGAGTGAGGAACACTCATGAATAAAATTAGTTGCATATTTTGGCACAGATATTCTTAGCGAGTTGAGTTTGCAGTAGTGTTTATTTTTATTTTAATTTTAATTTTGAGAGTTCCTTCTTTGTGTAGGCTGGTCAGCAGGTGAGGGCTAAGACACAGGAAGCTGTTGAAGGAGTAAAGAATGCAACTGGCATGAACAAGTGAAGCTGGATCGATGGAGTCCAATGATCGTCTGCTGCATCAAATTTAGAAATTAAATGCAATATTCATCTATTCAGCACGTTTTTTTTTTCCTGTCTTTCCTTTTGTATAAAGAAGAGAGCTCTCTGATCTGCAGTTCTCTCGTAAGTTTGTAGGCACATGCATGTTTTGCCCTCATTAGAAATTTGTTACTTTAAGTTTAGTACATGTTCAATTGTTTCAGTTTATGAAATCATAACAGTGCCAGCTTAGTGCTTCATCAATTGACCCTATATGTCCAAATGGCCTAAAATGCCAATTCCCTTCTTAAATCTATTGACTACAACAAATAGCATGCCTTCCCTCATCAATTGGTAGCTCTATTGATAAATTTAACATATTATTTTAAAAAAATATTTTTATTTATCTGTCGGCATATCCATCATTAAATATAACATATCATCAATAAAATATAATTTTGTTGGTGTGTTAATTAAGGGTGAGCATTTTCGGTTCGGTTCGGTTTTTATCTAAAAAACAAACCAAAATAAAATTTTAAAAAACTAAAAAATTCAAACCGGAACCGGTTCAAACCGACTGGTTTCGGTTCGGTTCGGTTCGGTTTTTTAAACATAAAAACTAGAAAACCTGTTTTTTTCTTCAAGCTTCATTGTAAGTTATCTTCAAGCAAGAGTTTATCAACAAAAATAAACATAAACATCTCAAAGCACTATATTAATTTTCAATAGAATGTAATTATGAACATAAAGTATTTAAAAAAGAAATCAACAATGAAATAAGTTACAATCATAACCAAAAGCATGAGAATTCAGCTACAGTTAGATCTAGCAAAACACATCAATATGCAGAAACTTGCATCTGCTCCAGCACTCATCTCCTTCTCTTTATAATAAGTATTCAGTGTCTAAAGAGAAGACTTGAATTGGAAAGTGAAAGAGCTTATGGAGATGAAGAAATCCTGCAGGTAGGACTCTGATCTTGTCTCCTTCTTATCATTGTCCTTATAAGCAGCAGAGAACCTCCCACTAGCCATTCCTTTAGTTACAGTTACAGATCTGTGTGTGAATGTGAAAGTGTGAAATGTGAATTGTGAGAGAGCGGCTTAGAAGCAAGGAGAAGGACGACAGAGTCTAGTGGACATTAGGGTTAAGAATGACTATGCGTTTATTTTTTTGTATTTATAGTACCTCAACTGAACCGGTTTGGTTTGGTTGGGGTTTTTCCGGTTTCAGGTTTTTGAAACTGAAACCGAACCGAACCGAAAAAGTTTTCAAAAATTTTAATCAGTTTAATCGGTTTTATTTTTTGGTTCGGTTTTTTCAGTTAATTTTTTCTCGGTTTAATCGGTTTCTCGGTTTTTTTGCTCACCCCTAGTGTTAATATTAACAATAATTATATTTCAAAATGGTATTTATGATAATTATTTTTTGATCTCTAGAATATATTAACAGAGTTGTGCCATCAAGTAATATTTTAAAAATATTTTTATAAAAATAATATATTGAATAAGTAATTTATTCTTTCATTATATATTCATTAAAGATGACAGTCTTTGGTTGAAAACAACTCTACTAGCTCACCATAAAGCCCATTACCTAGCTAGTTCCATTTCAAGGATGCCTAAGATTATGTAATGACGAGTGACCATATTAATTTTATTTACATGCTATTTAACTCGGTTCATTTTCCTATATATCAACAAAGCTCAAGGTAGGGAATAAAATGTTTTGACTATAGATCCCAATTATAAAGTGTAATAGGCTAATGAAATTTCTTTTCTCTTCGGGTGAGAAAGTACCACAAGTTGAATGTAATTTTTTTATATCTCTAATGAAAGCATTGGCTGCTTAAATAAGCAAGCCTCATCCCAAACAAACAAACAAACTGAATTACAAAGAAAAGCTAACCATAAGCAAATATACTCTGCCCGCATAATACAAAAGTTAGCAAAGTAAAGCAGAACAAATAATGTAATTTTACAATGATGGAAGACCATTTATTGTTTCATACTCTCCATGACCCAATCCATCATTTTCCCATGTTGCATGTACACATGCATGTTCCCACGTCCACGTCCTGCTGCACACATGCATGTTCCCACGTCCACTGCTCATCCCAACTATTTGGGATTTGGCTTAGGGCTTCTTTCAGAACGTCATGGCTTAACATTGCCCTCCTCATTAAGTGGACTCTTGTTCGCAAAGTCCATGGAAGGAAATCGTTCCTGCAAAGAGTGATAGGGCTCCCAGGTGGCATCTTCAACTAGAAGATGCTTCAAATTTATTGCCCCGTTTGACCCAATGAGTATCCAGAATCTGATGAGGCTCTAAGACAACCACCCCATCATCTGTAATGGGTGGCAATTCTGTTGAAGGCATAGCAGAGTCACCCACATTTTTTTTTTTTAAGAGCAAGACATGAAAGACGAGATGAATGCGAGCATCGTCTGGCAGTTGAAGTTTGTAAGCTACTGCCCCAAGTATTTGTAGCACTAGATATGGACCATAGAAGCGATTGGCGAGCTTTTGGTGGGCGCATTTGAAAACAGTTTGTCACCTTTAAGGATGCAACCTAAGAAACACTAAATCCCCCACATCGAAAGAAATATCCTGATGTTTTTGATTTCAAGTTGTTTCATGTGATTAATGGAACCCTCTAGATTGCATTTGAGTTGACGTAACAACTCGTCACAAGCTTCTAGACTGATGTCAACTTTCTAAACTGAAGAACCTCCATGATGGTATATGGGAATAGCAAGAGGTAGGTGGCCATACAGGGCTTGAAAAGGGATCATCCCAGTGGATGTATGATATGTGGTATTGTACCAGAGCTCAAACCAAGGAAGGTAGGTGCTCTACTAGTGTGGCCACTAATGAACCATACTCCTAAGATATTGATCAACGCAGTGATTAACCAGTTTTGTTTTGTCCATCCGTTTGTGGATGGTAGGCAGAACTGAGCTGTAGTTTGGTTCCAGACATGTGAAAAAACTCCTGCTAGAATTTGCTTATAAATATGGTGTCCTAAACGCTGATGATGGTCTTGAGTAAACCATGCAGTTTAATGACACCTTCAACAAACCATTCTGTCATTATTTTAGTAGTAAAAGGATGAGTCAAGGAGATAAAATGAGCAGACTTACTCAAACGATCAACAACAACTAAGATGGTGTCTTTGCAGTGGGAGGTTGGAAGGCTTTCAATGAAATCAAGGGTGATGTCATCCCAAACTTGACATGGAATTGGTAATGGCTGTAGGAGGCTTACTGGAGATAATGTTTCAGATTTCACCCACTGATAAGTATCACATTTTTTTACATATTCTTGCATCGCTTGATACATCTTAGGCCAGTAAAACTATTAAGCTAATTTCTTGAACGTGTGTAAGACCCTAGAATGGCCTCCAATCTTTATATTATGCATTTCATGAAGTAACTATGATCGCAGTGCTACTTGAGACAAAACGACTACTTTGCCTTTAAATAACAACAACCTATTATGCTATGCATACGGACCAGCTTGTTGAGTATTGGTCAGGTCAGTAAGAGATTGAATGTAAGAGTCGCCTGCATACGCCTTCTGAATTTCATCCCATATGGTCACTGTTGGCATGTGCAAATGGTAAAGAATTGGACTATTAGCTCTGCACGAAAGCATGTCCACTACAAAATTCCCTCGGCCTGGGCGGTAAACAATCTCATAATCATAACCTAGAAGATTGATCACCCACTTCTGTTGTTCAAGTGTAACTACCCGTTGCCGGCGGAAATATTTCAAACTGCAGTGGTTAGTGAGAATGAATAATTTCTTTCCCATGAGATAAGGGCGTCATAAGTGTATGGCCTCTATAATAGCAAGCATTTCCTTGGCGTAAGTAGACCAAGATTGTTTAGTAACCCCCAAGCCTCGACTCATGAATGGTATCGGCTTGCCCTGTTGAGATAAAATGGCTCCAATACCATCCCTAGATGCATTGATTTTAATGGTGAAGGAGTCATCGAAATTAGGCATAACCAATATAGGTGTAGTTGTCATCACCTGTTTGAGAGCTAGAAAGGTTGTGTTGGCATTTTCATTCCAGCCAAAATTTCCCTTCTTAAGTAGATTGGTCAAGGGTCCTGTAATGATGTTGTAGTTCTGCATAAATTTTCTGTAATATCTTGTTAGACCTAAAAAACCACGTAGCTCAGAAATAGTAATGGGAGGGGGCCATGCAACCATGGCTACAATTTTAGTGTTATCAACCTTCACTCCTTGATGTGTGACAATATACCCTAAGTATTCCAATTCCTGTTGACCAAACACGCATTTGCTAGCTTTGGCAACAAATTGATGTTGTTGCAAAGTGTCCAATGTTTGTTTAACATGCAACAAATGTTCATTCCAAGTACGACTATAGACTAAAATACCATAAAAAAAGACCAAAATAAACTTGCAAAGGTAAGGTTGAAATATTGAGTTCATGATGGCTTGGAATGTCGAGGGTGCGTTACATAGGCCAAAAGGCATTACGAGGTATTCATAATGGTCGTTAAGAGTGCGAAAAGAAGTTTTGTTAACACCAGAAGGATTGACTCTTACTTGATGATAGCCGGCTCTAGATCTAATTTGGTGAAGTAAGTTGCACCATATAATTCTTCCAACATATCATCCACTGTTGGTATAGGAAAACGATCTTTGACAATAACAAACATTGAATGAACAGTAATCTGTACAAAATCTCCAACTGTCATCTTTCTTCTTTACCAGTAACACCGGGGACGAGAATGGACTAGTGCTAGGACAGATGAGTCCCGAATCTAGCATTTCCTGAACCTGTTTCTCAATTTCAGTTTTTTGAAAGTGAGCATACCTATATGGATGCATATTAATAGGCTCAATACCTTCCTTTAGCGTAATACAGTGATTCACCTCATGTGCAGGTGGTAATCTTAAAGGTTCTTGAAACACGTCTGCGTATTCCTTTAATAAATAGTGCATATTCTGGTTGTCATCATTAATCGGTAATGCAGGTGGTGCTATTTCCTTGGTTAACTAAAAACACACAACAAAGAGTGCATGTCCATGGCGAAAGTCCTTCGTTATTTCTGTTGGTTAAGCTGCCTGAATGGTTTCCACATCCAACCCTTGTAGCTTACAGTCTTGATTTTCCCAAACAAAATCCATGGTCAATTGTTTCCAGTTACAGACCACATATCTCAGCATTTGTAGCCATTGAACTCCCAGGACAAGATCAAGACCTGTTAAAGGAAAAGAAAAAGAGTGCGGTAAAATTTTGTTCCTTGTAACTCCACCTGCACCTTGTCGTAACGCCCTTGGCATGTTAAACCTTCCCCATTTGCCACCTGGACATGAAATGATTCTGTTGGTATTACTGGCAACCTGAGCGTACTTGCTAAGCGATTGCTGATGAAATTATGTGTCGATCCGTTGTCAATGAAGACCATTACTTCATGTGACCCCATTTTTGCCGATACATGCATGGTTTTTAGGGTTGTCCAGCCTGTTAAAGCATGTAATGTTATTTCTGGTTCAAGTTCAGGTTCCTGCACCACTACTATATGTCCCCTATGACCATCTTCCAACATTTGTTGTTCCATATTGCTCTCACACAACATGTTACCTGTGTAGCCTTCCAATAATAACAGCTGTGGTTTTTTACATCTATGGCCTGTTATAAATCGCTCATTGCAGTTGAAATTGAGGCCTTGTGCTCTTTTCCTTTAGATTTCTTCCAAGACAAACGTTTGAAAGGACCTATAGGTGTAACAGGAGCTACACGACTGATTTGTGGAGGAGGTGATCATATGAACCTCCTTTGTTGTGCGAGTTAGTCATCTCTCATTTGTGCTAAATTAATGGCCTCTTTGAGTGACTATGGTTTGAACAGCCTAATGTCATCTGCTATTTCTATCTTCAAACCGCTCATAAATGTGCCCACTAACATCGTTTGAGTCTATACTTGGACACTATTACCCATCTTTTCGAACTCGTTCTAGTAATCACACAAATTACCTTGTTGTTTGACACGCGAAAGAGCCTCGTCAAAATCTTCACACTCTAAGGGTCCAAAATGAGCCCAAAGTTTTTCCTTGAATTTATCCCATGAAAGCATGTGCCCTTCATCCCTAAATGCCCTTCGAATCCATTGCCACCATTAGTTAGCCTCCCATTCTAAGTCATATGCTGCCATGGAGACCTTCTGGGCATCTGTTGTGCCTTGATACTTGAAAAACTGATGCACACGATTGAACCATTCAGTTGGGTCATCCCCCGCGAATCATGGAAGTTCTAGCTTCGTTGTTTTAGCAGAGATAATCTATCGACCTCCATTGTTGCTTGTATGGTTGCCATGGTTGTTAGTTTCGTGATTGAGAATCAACACAGTTGAAAGTCGATTGAGTGTCTCCTATATTCATAACAGTCCTTCTTGAACTAAACCAAGTCCAGACTCCAAATGCTCAATTCGTTCTTTGTTTGTTCCCTTTGAAAAACCAGGCTCTGATACCAATGATAGATCCCAATTACAAAGTGTAATGGGCTAATGAAACTTGTTTTCTTTTCGGGTGAGAAAATACCACAAGTTGAATGCAATTTTTTTTATATCTCTAATGAAAGTGTTGGCTGCTTAAATAAGCAAGCCTCATCCCAAACAAACAGAATTACAAAGAATAATTAACCGTAAGCAAATATACTCTGCCCACGTAATACAGAAGTTAACAAAGTAAAACAGAACAAATAACGTAATCTTGCAATGATGGAAGACCATTTCTTGTTGCACATTTGTTTGTTACTCTCCACGACCCAATCCATCATTTTTCCACGTTGCACGTACACATGCATGTTCCCACGTCCACGTCTTGCTGCACACATGCATGTACCCACGTCCACTACTCATCCCAAATTAAGTTATGATGCCTTGACGGTATCAATTGCTTAATTTGTCATGAAACATGCAAAATCACTTGGATCACATCCATGTTTAGTGATCTTCACAGCATGGAATTCATTATCGTCTGTATTTAGACCAAAGTAATAACTCTCACCCCCTTGGTTGGTGGGTTTAACATGATATTTTTTTTACTATATTTTTTATTCAAGCAAATCAGCCCATTGATGCATGAAACTTGTGTTTTTTATAAAGTTTGTATTTGGTTTTAACATTTTGTGCTTCAGTTATTATAATTCCAAGTCTTTGTTCTCTCTAACACGTATAGGATAAATGCCCCAATATTGTATCTTTTTGCTACAATTTTTTGTTTTTCAATTTGTTTGATGCCCTCTTTCAGAAATATTCAACATATTTATATTATATATTGAATTGATTGATTAATCCTTTAAAATTACTGTTATTTCTAATTTATAAATAAATAATACACGTAATAATCACGAATATAGTTTAAATTGGTTTCACGTATGCTAACCTTAAATATCAAATAAATCATCTCACATATCAGTAAGGTAGACAAGTTAACCATGTGAATTAAGTTTTTTTGGTTTCTTCTAATATTTTATAATCATATTACTTTGACTTTCAACATCAAGATTACAAGACTTGTGTGGATATGATGGAATTCTTAGATTTATTGATGGAAATCCTTCGTTGATAAAACTCTCGTTGATAATTTTAATTGGTTTATCGGTGAGTTTGTCAACAATAAAATTACCAATAGATTTACTATAAAAAAAAACGTGTAAATTTTTTTTTTACACGTTTCATTCTTTCAGTTCCATCGGGAAGTTTGCCATATAACAAAAAAAAATTGCAATTCCATTGGTGATTAACAAATTTACCTTAATTTAACTATGAGTGAAACTAAGAAGAGAAAATAAAAAATAAATTCATAAAGTATGTTAGTTAAAAAAGAAACTAAGAGAAAAGAAGAAGAAAGGAGAAGACATACATGTGTGTGGAGGAGAAGAGAAGAGAAGGAGTTGGGGAGAGAAGAGAAAGAAAGAAAGGATTGTTGGTGTTTTTTATAGAAGAAGAAGAAGAAGAAGAAGAGGTGCGTCTGTTATGAAATCAAGGATTCTAATCTTTTTATTAGAGTATTTTATAGACGGATAATTAATATTAATATTTTTAACCATTACGTTTGCGATTCCATCGGTATTATTTAATTAAAATTTTTAATTTAATAAAAAATTTTCAGAACCGCCCAAAAATCACCAATGATTTTTTAATCTGTCGGTGATTCTTTCTGTAATACTTAATTTAAATTTTCAATTTAATTAAAATTTTCAGAAACCCCTCAAATATCACTGATGGCTTTTCAATTTGTTGGTGATTTTGTTTATAATATTTAATTTAATTTTTTTATGATATCAAAAAATTTCAAAACTACTCAAATATTACCAACAAATTTTTAATCCGTTGATGATTCCGTCAGTAATATTTAATTTAAATTTTCAATTTAATCTAAAATTTTCAGAAACCTCTCAGATATCACCATTGACTTTTCAATCCGTCGGTGATACCCTTGATAATTAACACAATGAATAATGCCAGAGAGAAGGGAACAATTTACCAACGGGTTTACGGACGGTATTTAATACTATCAATAATTTCATTTATATAAATAACACGTCATCACACTTTCTTTTTTTTTTTTTTTTCTCACTGTAATTTTCTCAGGATATACCAAGAGAATAATTCCATCGGTGTTTACTGATAGATATAGCGAGGAAATATTTTGTTGGTAAAATTCACTGCAATCTAGCAACGCAAACATTTCATCGGTGTTTATGTTTGTATTTACTAATTTTATGATAATGGATACAATTAAATAATTGTTAGACTAGAGTATTTGCTTTGTTAAAATAATATTACGCTAATGATAAATTATATATATATATATATATATATATATATATATATATATATATATATGTGTGTGTGTGTGTGTGTGTGTTCATGCATAAAGATAGAAATCAGGGGAATAAAGAAAAGTCAGTCCAATATTTAACAGGATTCAATCTATAAAGAACCCGAACATGTTATTCAAAAGCACATCATTCTTTCACCACTGTAGAAGCGGTCAAAACTGAGCACACAAAAAATCTAACGCCCTGGTCTAAGGGCCCGAAAATCTAAACCTCGATAACAGCTTGACACGTGTTAGTCTAAGTGATCTACACATTTCAGCCAGCACTCCACGCAGCATTTTACGTGTCAAGCATTGGCCTGGTTTTCGTCACTATAAATTAAGGCAACCATGGCTCATGTTTATTACCAAAAGTCGTGTGTTTTGAATCTTTCAAGTGTTTTAGCTTTCAATTCATCTGTGTTCTCTCAATTTTTCAAAGAAATCAATAACCAAAAATGGCTGACAACACCCAGAAGATGAGCTACCAAGCTGGTGAGACCAAAGGCCAAGCTCAGGTTAGCTTATGGATTTCTTTCTCTATTTTGCTTTTGTTTTTATATATACAAATTAATGTGTAATGCTCTATAACATATCGATTTTGTTTGTTTCAGGAGAAGGCCAGCAACTTGATGGACATGTTGGAACACGTGTGAGATGCTGCCTTGAAGGAAGATTGAAGTCAAGATAATGTCCTGTTTTTGTGTTTTTCAAATTTGAATTCAAATAGTAGATTGTATGCTATTTTTTCGTAATTTCATTTCAATAAATCTCTCAGTGTAGTTGAGAGTTTAATTTTGATTATAATTCATGTTTTGTAAGCCTATATATTAGGCATTTCCATTTTGAATATTTTTATGCAAATACAATTCATCAATTCTGCTCATTATTGCAAGTCTTCAATTTCTTCAAATTTCGCATTTTCCAGAATTTAATCCAAACAGTAACTGTTATAAACAGTTACTGTTCAGATCATCAAATTTCAACAGTGGTATCAGAGCTAAATTCCTACGGGATTGAGGGTGATTTTACTGAGTGAAACACGAGAGATTGTGAGTGTAAAACACTTGGGGGGTTGAGAGAAACACTGAGAGTTAACTTCTAAGAAATCAATGGCTTCGTCATCCTCTGCACATTCACACTCTTCGGTTCCAATTTTTGATGGTGAGCACTATCACATTTGGGCTGTCAAAATGAGGTTTTTCCTGCGATCCCAAGGTTTATGGAACATTGTGGAGACGGATGCTGATCCATATCCACTATGTGCAAATCCAACTTTAGCTCAAATAAGGGCTCATGAAGAAGAAAAATTGAAGAAAGACAAGGCTATTACATGTTTGCATTCTGGAATTGCAAACCACATTTTCACCAAGATTATGAATCTTGAGACACCAAAACAGATTTGGGACAAACTTCAAGTTGAATTTGAAGGCAGCAATCGAGTCAAAACAATCAAACTCCTTGCATTAAAGAGAGAATTTGAACTAATGAAGATGAAGGACAATGAAAATGTCAAGTCCTATTCCGGCAGATTGATGAACACTGTCAACCAAATGAGACTCCTTGGGGAGACATTTGAAGATCATAAGATAGTGGAGAAGCTTATGATGTCAATTCCAGAAAGATTTGAGGCTAAAATCTCTGCAATAGAAGAGTCTTGTGATTTGCAAACTCTATCTATTGCAGAGTTAATCAGCAAGCTTCAAATTCAGGAGCAAAGGGTTCAAATGAGAGATGATGAAGCTGTTGAAGGAGCATTTCAAGCAAGCTTTAAAGGGAAAAAATCTGGAATTTTTCCCAAGAAAAATTTCAGTACTGGTAAATCAAACCTGTCAAAAGGTAAAGCTATTGTCCCTGCCAGTAGACATTT
Organism: Populus davidiana; assembly: GCA_030145905.1. NCBI lineage: Eukaryota > Viridiplantae > Streptophyta > Magnoliopsida > Malpighiales > Salicaceae > Populus > Populus davidiana. The sequence continues at coordinate 2,359,692 of CM057792.1, read as the reverse complement.
TTCTCCTTGTTCTTATTGTAAGAGAACAAATCACGCAGAGGCTGACTGCTGGTTCAAAGGCAAAACTCTCATTCACTGTGATTTTTGCAATAGAAATGGCCATAGTGAAAAGTTTTGCAGGCTGAAGAAGAAACAGCCGCAGCAAGGATTTCAGCAGCAAGCAAATGTATCTGAAGAAGACAAGGACCCTGAAGAAACTGAGGAGCAGCTATTCATGGCCTTGCAGACCAATACCATCTCCAAGAAGAACACTTGGCTTATTGACAGTGGCTGCACCAGCCACATGACAAAGCATTTGTCAATTTTTTCCTCAATTGATCGATCAATAAAGCCAAAAATTAAATTGGGAAATGGTGACTTTGTGCAAGCTAAAGGAAGAGGCACTGTCACAGTCAGCACTTCAAGAGGTACAAAAACTATCAAAAATGTCCTCTTCATTCCTGAGTTAGATCAAAATTTGTTGAGTGTTCCTCAAATGCTTAGGAATGGTTATGAAGTAACCTTTAAGGATAATTGCTGCTTCATTGTTGACACAAAGGATTCTGCTGTAGCAAAGATAAAAATGGATGGAAATAGTTTTTATCTTGATTTAAATGTCATTGAAGGTCATGCATTAAGTGCAAATTCTGATATGAGTGTTGTTTGGCACAAGAGGTTTGGGCACTACAATTTCGATTCTTTGAAATTGTTGCATGACAGATGCATGATAGAGGGGATGCCTGCCATTTCTGAATGTGCACATTTGTGTGAAGGTTGTGAGTTGGGGAAGCACCATAGGGTTTCATTCCCTCGTGCAACAGCCAATAGAGCAAAATCAAGGCTGGAATTGGTCCATTCTGACATTTGTGGACCAATGAGGACAGCCTCCTTAAACAATAACTTTTACTTTATTTTGTTCATTGATGACCATAGCAGAATGATATGGGTCCAGTTTCTGGAAAACAAGTCTCAAGCACTATCAAAGTTCAAGAGTTTCAAAAGCATGGTTGAAACACAAAGTGGACAAAGAATTAAGGTGCTGAGAACCGACAATGGTGGAGAATATACTTCAAGGGATTTCCAGAATTTTTGCCTTGAAACTGGAATTGTGCACCAGTTGACAGTGCCCTATTCTCCTCAGCAGAATGGTGTCTCGGAGAGGAAGAATAGGACAATCATGGAAATGTCAAGGTGCATGATGTTTGAGAAGAGGTTGCCTAAGTTTCTATGGGCAGAGGCAGTAAACACCTCAGTTTACTTGCTAAACAGGCTTCCCACAAAGTCTGTCAATGGAAAAACACCCATAGAAGCTTGGTCAGGAAGAAAGCCAACTGCCAACCATCTAAGGGTGTTTGGTTCTTTGTGTTATTTTCATGTGCCCACTGTCAAAAGAGGGAAGCTAGATGAAACAGCAGTCAAGGGAATTTTTGTGGGATATTCAACTGAATCCAAAGGTTACAGGATTTACAACCTGAATGAGTCCAAAATTCAGATCAGTAGAGACGTGCACTTTGATGAAATTGCATGCTGGAATTGGGACTTGAAGGAGGTGGAACAGAAGAGCACAATCCTTGATGCTGCAGCAGGGGAAACAAGCACTAAAACTGAGTTTGATGTTGATGGAACTTCAGATGCAGATGTTCTTAAAGTTAGGCCCCTAGCTGAGATATATGAGAGGTGTAACTTGGTGCATGCCGAGCCAACAAGCTATGCTGAAGCAGCAAAGGATGCAGCTTGGATAGAAGCCATGAAATCAGAAATTGATTCCATTGAAAGGAATCAAACTTGGAGCTTGACAGTGCTGCCTCACAACAAGAAAGAAATTGGTGTTAAGTGGGTATTCAGGACTAAATTCAATCCTGATGGTTCTGTATTTAAACACAAAGCTAGATTGGTGGTCAAAGGATTTGCACAAGTGGCTGAGGTTGATTATGGGGACACATTTGCCCTAGTTGCTAGGCATGATACAATTCGGCTCCTTCTTGCAATTGCTGGTCAACTTGGATGGAAGGTATACCATTTAGATGTTAAATCAGCTTTTTTAAATGGTATATTAGTTGAAGACATATATGTGCAGCAACCCGAAGGATTCAAAGTGGCAGGCCATGAGCATAAGGTGTATAAGCTACACAAAGCTCTTTATGGCTTGAAACAAGCCCCAAGGGCTTGGTATAGTAGGATTGATTCCTATTTAATCCAATTGGGGTTTAGAAGGAGTGAAAATGAAGCTACATTGTACTTAAAGAAAGAAGGAGATGAAGTGCAGTTAGTAATTTCACTTTATGTAGATGACATGTTGGTGACTGGAAGCAATACTTCATTGCTGGCAAAGTTCAAAAAGGAAATGGAGGATGTATTTGAAATGAGTGACTTGGGGATGATGAATTATTTTCTTGGAATGGAGATACAACAAGACAACTTAGGGATTTTTTTGTCACAAAAGAAGTATGCTATTGATGTGCTTAAAAGGTTCAAACTGGAATCATGCAAAGAAGTAGCTACACCTTTGGCACAAAATGAAAGAATTTCGAAGAATGATGGTGAGAAGCTAGAAGATCCTTCTGTTTTTAGAAGCTTGGTGGGCAGTTTGCTATACTTGACAGCAACTAGACCAGACTTGATGTTCCCTGCTGGTTTGCTGTCAAGATTCATGAGTTCACCTAGTAGTGTTCACATGGGAGTGGCTAAAAGAGTACTGAAATACATCAAAGGCACAGCTGACTTAGGCCTAAGGTACTCAAAAACAGGAGGAGTATGCTTGATTGGCTATGCAGATAGTGATTGGGCTGGAAGTGTTGATGATATGAAGAGTACTTCTGGTTATGTTTTTAGCATTGGTTCAGGTGCAATTTGCTGGAATGCAAGGAAGCAAGATGTGGTTGCTCAATCGACAGCAGAGGCTGAGTACATCTCTATGGCAGCTGCTGCAAATCAGGCTATATGGTTGAGCAAAGTTTTGGCAGATTTGGGTCATAAACAAAGCTCACCAACCGAGCTTTATTGTGACAACAAGTCAGCAATAGCAATTGCACAAAATCCAGTCCAGCATGGGAGAACAAAGCACATTAATGTCAAGTTTCATGCATTGAGGGAAGCTGAGAAGAATTTGTTCATCAAAATTCTTCACTGTCCAACTGAAGTCCAATTGGCAGATTTAATGACTAAAGGACTTCCAAGATCAAGGCTGGAGATGCTTAGGATGAAGCTAGGAATGTTCAAGGCAAGTCTCAAGGAGGAGTGTTGGAACACGTGTGAGATGCTGCCTTGAAGGAAGATTGAAGTCAAGATAATGTCCTGTTTTTGTGTTTTTCAAATTTGAATTCAAATAGTAGATTGTATGCTATTTTTTTGTAATTTCATTTCAATAAATCTCTCAGTGTAGTTGAGAGTTTAATTTTGATTATAATTCATGTTTTGTAAGCCTATATATTAGGCATTTCCATTTTGAATATTTTTATGCAAATACAATTCATCAATTCTGCTCATTATTGCAAGTCTTCAATTTCTTCAAATTTCGCATTTTCCAGAATTTAATCCAAACAGTAACTGTTATAAACAGTTACTGTTCAGATCATCAAATTTCAACAGGACAGAGCTGACAATGCTGCTCAATCTGCAAAGGAATCAGTGCAAGAGGTTCACATATTTTTGTTCAATCTCATGTTCTATATGTTTTTAGAGAATTCATTCTCACCACCATGGCACAATGGATTGTGCATCAGATTTTAATTTTGAGAGTTCCTTCTTTGTGTAGGCTGGTCAGCAGGTGAGGGAAAAGGCACAGGGAGCTGTTGAAGGAGTAAAGAATGCTACTGGCATGAACAAGTGAAGCTGGATCGATGGAGTCCAATGATCGTCTGCTGCATGAAATTTAGAAATTAAATGCAATTTTCATCTATTCAGCACGTTTTTTTTCTTTTTTTCTTTTTCCTGTCTTTCCTTTTGTATAAAGAAGAGAGCTCTCTGATATGCGGGGTTCTCTAGTGAGTTTGTAGGCACATGCATGTTTTGCCCTCATTAGAAATTTGTTACTTTAAGTTCAGTGCATGTTCAAATGTTTCAGTTTATGAAATCATAACAGTGCCAGCTTAGTGCTTCATCAATTGACCCTACAAGTCCAGATGGCCTAAAATGTCCATTCCCTTCTTAAATATATTTGATTACGACAAATATCGTGCGTTTAAGGTGTGTATTTTTTTAAATGTTTTTTTTAATATATTAAAATGATTTGTGTGTGTGTGTATATATATATATATATATATATATATATAAAACATTTACACATCAAAATTATTGATAAAACACACAAAAAAGCTTAATGTATTTGTAAGTAAATGTTATATTGTTCGATAGTATAGCACAAGTCTAATCCTTCTTGTCATTTTAATAAAACTCAATTTAACCTGACAGGTTAACTCGAAATCCGTTGGAAAGGAGCTTTTTGCGATTTTACATAGGTGAAAATTGAAGTTGTATATGATTCGGCTAAACAGAGAGACCCTCACTAGTAATAGAAATTCCCTTCTCCTTCAACTGTTCTTCATTTCTTCTTCCTTTTATTCTCGATCGAGCTGTTTATATTTTTGAGAAAACATTAAAGAACTCAGTCGATTCTAGCTCTCTCTATTCTCAGTTTCTTCATTACAGGTAATTTATTCTTTCATTTTGTGGGTTCCTTTTCTTCCTCTTGGTTGAAAACAGCTAAGTAGCTCACCATAAAGTCTATCACCTATTTCAAGGAAGCTTAAGATTATGTGGTGACAAGAGACCGTGTTAATTTCATGTACATCATTTTGACATGGTCAAAGTAAGGAACCAAAAACGTTCATATTCTTGTACTATATGTTGTGTAGTAAAATTGTTGATAATTAGTTGAATGATATATTGGAAGAAAAATAGCAACAAAAGAAAAGAAAAGGTTGGATTATTAGGGATTTGGCATAGCAAAACTTTTGTTTTCAGTTTACCATGCCTTGATAGCATCCATTTCAGGCTCTTTGTGGCATTACCAATTTGTTCAGGATTTGTGGCACTACCAGTGTAATAGAACAAACAGGAGATATGCAATAGTTTTCATTTCTTGTTAGTTCTGCTGTTAAAACCAGCTGCAACTCCTCCACTCCCCTGAGTCCAGACCAATGTCATTAAAACCGACAATGACAGTAACTTAGTCAAGTTATTGAGTCATTGGTTCAAACAATGTTATTGGCTTATGAAGTCATTTGTGTATGATATTGCATTATCCATTTTATCCCACCGTACGTTAAGATATGTATCTACACTTATGTGGAGAAATTTAGTCATCCATTTCAATTTCTTTAAATTGTAAGGATAATCTTATTAACAAGCCTTCTCTTTTCTATACGTCACAGTAGTATCATTACTCTATAATTGAAAAAAAAACATATATTATACCAATATTTTATATCTAATTTATAATAAGGTACTTTAGATGAGTTTGTCAATTAAATGATAATGTGTATGTTGTCTCATATTACTTGGAAAAAGAGTGGTTTGATTGTAAAAAAAGAAAATGGTGTGTATATATATATGCTTTTATTTCATGTCAGTATAATATAGTATAATACAATATATTTTAATGTCTTCTCATTTATCATATTGCAATTATGTAAAATGTTTTCTCAGTACGTACTCTAGATACTAATCTTTGAATGACCTAATCATCTCAACCTTCAATTTCTGTATCAAGTGGTATATGATAAAAAATAAATATGGCTTAGGGCCATTACAGAAAAGCTCCTGAATTATATGTGGGATGTAAAAACCTAAAATTAGTATGCTTATATTGTGGTAAAGCTTTTACGGGTGGAGGGATTAATCGACTTAAGTAATATTTAGCTCAAACTAAAATAGAAGTGAAACAATGCTACAAATGTCCTCCAGATGTTCAACATCAAATGCTTTTGAAACTTCATGGGAATGTTGAGAAGAAAAAAAGAGCTAGAGAAATGCAAGAAAATTTTAATCAATATACTGCACAACAGATAGATAATGAAGAGAGGAATGTTTAGACATTTAGAAGATGATGACTATTGTACGTGCGCACACGACATGGAGATATTTCCAACATAAGGGACTGATAATGGCTAAGGTACGTATTAACATTTTAAGTGAACTTTATCTGAGGTAAGCTGCATTGTATGGTCTAGATGTGGTTTAAAAAAGTTGATGTGTTCCTAGCTAATGATTCTTATATGGCCCAAAACAAAGATTTATGTTCATGAATAAATGTGGTATTTTGAATTTATTATGAGTTTGTATGCCCAGATAAATCTTTATATGAAGAATCTATGTAGGTTTCATGACAAGGTTCACCTATCCTGAAAAGCAAAAATATTTCTCACAACTCGTATATTATGATGAAAAATACTCCCAATTAAAATTGAAAATATTAACAAATTTCTAAAAATTTCCTAGTCAACTCTTGATATTTAAATACCATCATACTTGTAAATCTAACATTTATACAAGAATATTGACTATTAATTTTTAGAAAAAAGAAAAAAGAAGAAGAAAACTTAGAGTTATTGAAATATTGGTCAAATCCTTAAGGAATTTTACAAACTTGTTGTAAATTCCATAAAAAATGCAAAGAAATACAAAAAAACAAATAAATTAAAACAATGTTAAAACACTTTTGTCTCTTTTTTAAAAATAAAATGCAATTTTTGCAAGGATTGAGTTGTATGCAACATGCAAAAATCATTTTTTTTTGTCAAATGCAATTAAAATATTTGGTAAAAAAACTTTTATCTTTTATCATTTTCCTTTTCTTTAATCATTCATTTAACATAAAATTAATAAAATAAAATGCAAACACACACACACACATTCTTTTTTTTTTTTACTATATCTTTACCCACACACCCCCACAATTACACGTTTACAAGCCGGACAAATTCAAAATTTAACAATAATTTAAAACACACTAAAAATTTAAAAATATAAAAAATGCTTCTTTCAAAGGTTGGAAATAGGTTGGAGAGATTGCTAAGAACTCAGGACATACATTAGAAGATTATGAGACTACTGGAACAATAGCAGCATGTGAGTCTTATGCGCCACAATCATTGTTGGCCCGTGGAACCATGTGCCACCATATGCGAAACAAGAAAGATGGATGGATTTGGAGCAGTTCATCATTTTCTTTCTCTCTGTACCTGCGGTGAGTAGTGGTGAAGCCACATAGGGTCAAGAGGGAGCAATTGCCCCCTTAATATGTTTTTTTTCAAAATACTTTTTATATTAGAATATTAATAATATCTTAACAGGTTTAATTTTATTTGCTGGCTACTAATTTAACCCAAGTTAGCTATTGTTAACTTACAACATAATATATATGTATATATGTCCAGGACATTTCATTAACTTTTCCCTTTTCTTTCTTTTTCTTCAATTAATTAACCAAGAGCTTTTCTTCTTTCTTTCAAGCTACTATTCTTGCCTCTCTTCCTTTGACAAAATTTCTCTTCAAGCCCTAAACTCTTAATTAGTTAAGCAAATAAGATCTTATATTTTATGTTTTAGGTAAGTTTCCTTCATCTTCTCTATTTGTTTCATTGTTTAATTTTAGTTTTATTCATTTACAATTAGTTATTGAAAATGTTAGGGATTTATAATAATTTAAGGGTTTGTTAAATTAATATGTGTATTAGTAATATTATATGCATATGGATATGAATTGAAATGAGTTTTGATGAATTGATAATTATTTTGCTATGAATTTCATATTGAAAATGAATTGTAATGAACTTACTAGTGATTAAAAATAAAGTATAAGACAATTCAAAAAATAAGGGATGCTATAGAGAAATAAAAAAAAAATTAACATTTATGTTTAACCCATGTATAGAAAACAATAAGTCAACAATAACAACATTAATTTGTCATGACAATCCTTTTAAGCTATGATTTTAACCACTCTTTATCATATGTCAGTATAAAATTATTGCCAAGAACTTCACTAGTCCTTGGAAGATTTAGAAAACACAAGCCTTGAATCCACCTAAACTAAAAATAGATGAATGACAGTTTGATTATATATATTGAAAAAAATATCTTCGATGAAATTGATAATAAATTTATTATGAAATGGTTTTAAAATATAAAACTCGAAAATAACAATTATAACATATGTTTTTTTCAATTTGAAAATATTCTTAAATTAATTTTGTTTGATTTGAGTTAGTACATATATTTCAAATTTATTTCTCTATATAATGCATATATACATAATACACAATATCAAATATTTGTTAATAATTTACCTTTTTATTTAAAAAATTATAGCTACGCAATTGTCGGTGAGTGTCATTATTATATGTAAAAGCCAAAAACAAATCACACAACCCAACAACACTTTCATCTCCTCTCCTCAGATTTGTATCTGTCATTTTAAGAAGAAGGTTGACTTGTGAAGCCCGCCACAATGTTTGTGTTAATGGTGGCCATTGTCGTAGGTTTCTGTCACCGGTTTTTGGAAGAAGGTTGTCGGTGGTTGATTAGTGTGATGGCTAGCCGTGAGGGAGGAGCTGAGCTTTAGCTGTGTGATAAGGGGGGAGATTTTTCACGTCGACTGAGGGCGAAGATGAGAAGGAGACGGGGGAAATGGAGGAAGAAAAACTGCCATCATGGTTTTGAAGGGAGACCGCCAGTGATAGTGACAATGGGCATAAAGAAGGCTGGGTTTGTTCTTTTTTTTTTTTTTTTTAGTGGAAATAAATTGTAAGGAGAGGCTCACAGTAGTCTTTTTGCTGGTGTGGGAAGAGAGGTCGTAGGTAAAAAAGAGGTGATGCTTGTCTTGTTAAAGCTGGTTTGGTGACAAACGAGAGAGAAAGGAAACAAGTTTGTGGATGTGTAGTTTTTTTCCTTGCGCAGCTGGCAGCTAGGTTTGGCTAGGGTTTTTAAGTCTATGTGGGGAGAGAATGTGAGAAAGATTATTTCTCCTTTATTTTTTTTCTTGGGTGAGATTCCTTTAGCATTTTATTTTGTCTCTTCCTTCCAAGTGCTTGATGACTAAGTAAATTAAATTCATTTTAGTCCCTCATGTTTTCTTACACTTTTGTTTAAACTATTATATAGTTAAGGGACTAACTTTGATGTTTCACCTAAACAAAAAAAAACACACACTCAAATTATTATATAAAAAACTAATGCCCATGGTGGAATCACTATATTCTCTCTCACATAACACTCTAGACGACTACAATGTCTTCCATTGCTTCCTTAGGAGAGAGAGCTCACCACGATGATTCCAATACTACCCGATAAGGCCATGAGTGGATCCAGGAGGAAGCCATGCTCGTTGCTTGAATGCAATAGCGCTTCCTCACCTGCTTGTCTATGATTATTCAAATTTTTATAATTGATCTCTAATTCTTTTATTTTTTTTATTTTTGTTGCCGATTCTTAGATGACTTTTCAAATTTATCTCGGATTTCATCCAACTCGATCCCAATCAAAGCTCAACTAGAAGAAAAAATGGGAAGGGAAATGAATGACGGATGGGCATATTGTTTTGGCTCATTATGGTTGTGTCATGATCCGATTCGTAAATTTAATAGGTTGACGGGTTCAATTCAATATAACATCATCTGATCATTGTAATGCCTATATATATATATATATATATATATATATATATATATATATATATATATATATATATTATTCTTTGGTGGTTCCTGCAATTGAGCCTAATCAGGTTATGAAGATGTTAAAACAACAAAGAACCAACAAATTTTTTATCAACTTTTTTTATGATGATTGTGTTGAGAGACTTTGATCACATTGTTGTTACTCATTTTTTGACCCCACATGCTAGAGATGGTGTATACCTCTTTTGAACCAAGTGCAGAGTGTAGCTCATGTTTGATAGAAAATGGACAAAAGTAGAAAAGAAAGAAATGTTTTTCGAACCCTGTTTGAGTTGTTTTCTACTCTCTTTATCCTCCCCATTTGCTGCCAAAATCGTCAGGTTTCCTAGACTGATTAGGAATCTTCATAATGATAAATTCATTTCTTCTTTATTTGGTTTTTAAGGTTGGATAAATTCATCAGAATTTGCACTAAAAAATTGATTCTGCTTTTTTTTTGTTCCAACTTAGACTCTGATTTTGACTTGGTTTCGAACGATATCTGACCATCCTAGCTATATTCTATCACTCATGACATGTTGAAGAGTTAACCTACATCTTTATTGGGTCCTAGGGGTCATTGTTCTTATAGCAGACTCTCAGTCAGATTTGGATGCTCGGCATTGTCAGATCAATAAACCCTTTTTGACAAACAAAATTGCTGCTAGATTGTACTCTCTAAAACGATTTTATCTCACATTAGATCCTTCATGAAAGTTGTAGTCCAGAATGCATAGATGAATTTTGGCTTTTGAATTGCTTGATTTCAATATCAGAAGCTCAAGATATTCCCATTTGAAATCTAGCATGAAAGCATAGAATCCTGCCGCAAGAAGGTTTCCAGCCGAGTTTGGTTGCAATTCTATTCTTCAAAAAAATTTATCTCACTTTGAATCCTTTATGAAAGTTGTAGACCTATACGTGCAAATGAATTTGAGTTTTTGAATCACATAATTTCGATACCAGAAGCTCAAGATATTCTCGTTTGAATATCTAGCATGAAAGTAGAGAATCCTGTCGTGAGAAGGATCCTAACCTGAGTTTGCAGTCTGCTTCGAGGGACTCGATTTAATGTTTCAAGAATTTATCAAGTTAATTAAAGACCAATTTTAAATTTTGGAAAGTAATTGATTTCGTTGAAGGAATTGAAGAAATAGGAACTCGATTAGAAAATGGCATAATAATGTCTGGCTAATATCAGGGAAGCAATATATCAAGGAGATAATTACTTAATCATATATAATTATTGCAATATAAAATACCATAGATATATGATTTGATTGGTGCTGGTTATGGAAAATAATTATTGCAATATAAAAAACCATAGATATAGGATTTGTTGGTGCTGATTATAGAAGACAATCTCTGTAATAATTATTGCAATATTTTCTTGAATAGCACGTGTAGAGATTTCTATAACCTCCAGTCATATGTAAAGAGGGGAGGGGGAATTTTAAAGGAAGAACACACAGAAAACCCTAAATAAACCCCATATTTTTCAAGCCAACCAACCACCCCTAAGGGGTTGGAGAAAAAAACCAAAACTGACATCCCTCCCAGGCTTCCACCCTCTTGCTTCTTCTTCCCCAATCACTTGCGCTCTCCCTCTCACAGATGTCATTGCTCCTCCCCCTTTCTCAGCCAAAACTTTCTCTCTGCACACAAGCTTCCCTTCTCCATTTGCCAGACCTCACTCCCCCAACTTGCAACCACCGTGAACACCACTTACAAGCATTCCCTCTCTGTTAACACAACCCCCAAAAACATCTCTCCCGCAATCTTCCTCCTCACTGGCTATTTCTTCAGCAACAGTGTTGCAACAACAACACCAACAATTAATATGACAGCACTGCAAGCTTCAACAACTCCAGCCTCTGTACTGTAACCTTTAGCAACATCGTTATGACCAGTCTCGTCTCTACACTAGCAGCTGGTGCCAGTCATCTACCTTGTCATATCTTTTCCCCATCGCCCCAGCAATAGTTGTGTTTTCTTCTCTGCACTAAGAGCAAGAAGCAGCAGGGGTACGCGGTCATCACCAGTCATTGCAATTCCTCAACCACTTTGAGCACGCAGGCCAGCAGCAGCAAAGGGAATTTTTTTATTCGGCTATAAGTTAATCCTTCAGCAACATCCTTATTTTCCCTGCAGGACTTGCACTGGTTGTAGCAACATTGAAGGGCCACCATTGAGACAATCAGCTTTCAGCCAGCAAACCTGTGTCCACTGGGAACAGCGAGCAAGGTCGTCCTTTGTAAGTAGCGCCCAACTATCTCCCTCCACTTCGCCTTCAGCTGTTGCCTCATAGGTAAGTCTTTCTTTCCCTGTTTTGGCCAAATTAATTACCTTGCCACTGTAGCATGCATATGCATGCAACAGTGGCAAAACTTGTTACTGGTTTGAGCCAGTAACCAAGTTGAGCCTGGTTGAATCCAGTCAAGCCTATAGTTAATTGTGATACTTGTGTTTTTGACAAAACAAAATATAAAAACTGTTTTTTGTGTGTTGCATACGGCCAATACCCTAACATATTTTGAATTTCCTCTTTTTAAAAAAAAAATAACAAATATTTGAAGGATAAAAGAAAATGTGTTTTAGCATGAATTTCTTAAACACAAAAAAAATTATTTTCTTACATTCTGGATTTTACAACATGTTTGTAAAACTACAAAGGATGTTGGCCAATATTCCAAAAAAATACAAAAATCTTATTTTTTTTTGGAGAATTCATCTATTATTCACCGTTAATGTTTGGATAAAGAAATCCCAAGGGATGAATATTCAAAATATTATTGGGAATAACTTGTTATTATTCACTGTTAATGTTTGGATAAAGAAATCCCAACTGATTGATATCCAAAATATTTTTTTAGGAATAATAAGTCATCAAACATCCTTGAAAGAAGTTTCAATTATAATTGTGGACATTTTAATTTTTGACTCCATGATTTATGAGTCGTGAAAGTATGAAACACTACGGCAAAAAAGGCTTTTAAAGTGCTATGAATTTCTTTAGATTTCTAAATCTTTGTTCCTTTTCCTTGCAATTTACGAGTCGCAAACACTTGAAATTTTAAGGGAAAAATGAGCTCTTAAGTACATTGAATCTCCTTAGATTTCTATCTTACCTATCTCATAAATCATAGGTTATGAATTTAGTCTGAATCAAACACATATTTCAAGAGATCTGCATTGGTTCTCTTTGGTACTTTGTAGACATATCTAAGGGTGTGATCCACATTGACCAAGGGTTCTTTCTTTTTAGACTTTGAGTCCAAGTTTGTTCATTATAGCAAACTTATCCTAGAAAAACTGATGGGATTAGAATACACCAACACCATAGCAATTATAAGGCAAATCAAACACCAAGCAGCTTACCTTAGGTAGGGCGTACTAGGGGTCTTAATACCTTCCCTTTACACAACCAATCCCTTGCCTTAGAATCTTTGAAAGACCAGTTAGGTTTCCTAGTGACCATAATACTAAGTGGCAACTCCCTTATTCACAAAAAGAAAAACTGAAATCAATCAAAGGTCGTCACGACGCCGCACTTCGCTGTGAGGGTGCGACACACATAATGGAAAACAGAGCTCTATGGTTTTTGTATTAATCAACAGTTTTTTATTGAACAAACCTAGCTATATATAGCCTTACAGTAATAACAAATAACTAAGAAAAATCACTTAAGTATCATGTTTAGCATTATAGTTGTTAACAGAAAATAGTTAACTTCTACAAATACGCAACAACCTGTCAACGCAACAACCTGTCAATCCTTCCCCTAAACTAACTGTGATACACAGTTAGTTTAGCTTAACAGCTTTACACATACCCATATGACTCCTAAACTTCTGGAAATATTACAACTTAAATGGCTTCGTCATCACATCTGCAGTCTGCTCCTCTGATCCACAATGCAATAGCTCAATAATTCCATCGTTAGCAAACTATCTCAAGAAATGGAAACATACATCAATATGTTTACTTCTCCCATGCATGACAGGATTGTTTGAAAATTTAATGGTGGAGCTGTTGTCACACATGACTATGGTAATTTTCTTCTGAACATGACCCAGCTGCTCCAAAACTCTTCTCATCCACACTACTTAACTTGCACACTTGGCTGCTGCCACAAACTCTGCCTCTATGGTTGACAATGTAACATTTGGTTGTTTCTTTGACATCCAAGACACTACCCCAAAATTTAAAAGGAAAACATAACTGGAAGTGCTTTTCCAATCATCTAAGTCACCAGCATAGTCATTGTTAGTGTAAGCAACCAAGTCATTTGAGCTCCGCTTCTTATACATGATTCCATAATTAAAAGTACTCTTCAAGTACCTCAATATCCTCTTGGCAGCTTGTAATGGAGTTTTGTAGGTTTAGCCATGTATCTACTAATCAAGCTTACATTGTACACTAAGTTTGGATGAGTTGTTGTGAGATACATGAGACTCCCTACAATTTGTTTGTAATATAATTCATCAATTGCAACTCCATCTGCATCTTTGCTTAGCTTTGAACCTAGAACAATCGGGCTATTGACTTCATGACTTTCTAACATTCCAAATCGCTTCAAAATCTCCAGCGCACATTTTTTTTTTTGGCAAATGAAGATACCATCATTTTGTTGTGACACTTCAATGCCAAGAAAGAACTTCATTTTTCCCAGATCAGTCATCTCAAAAACTTGCATCATTTAACACTTGAAACTACTCATCTTCTCTTCATCATCACCAGTGTAGATTAGATCATCAACATAAACACTTACAATAAGTATTTTACCTTCTTTGTTCTATTTTATGAAGAGGGTTTGCTCATTTAGACATTTTTTGAATCCCTTATTGACAAAGTAATTCTCCATCAGCTGAACCAAGCTCGTGGAGCTTGTTTTAGGCCATATAAAGCCTTGTGCAGCTTGTAAACTTTGTCCTCACTTCCCTTGATCTCAAATGATCTCAAACCCTTTGGTTGTTCAACATACACATCTTCATTAAGCTGACCGTGGAGGAAAACTGATTTCACATCTAACTAGAATATTTTCCAGTTTCTTTAAGTTGCTAGGGCCACTACTATAATATTCTAGTCTCTTTGAGCTGCTAGGGCCACTACCATCATCACAGTTTCCATTCTTGTCACCGGAGCATAGACCTCTGTGTAGTCTATTCCATGTTTCTGTGTGTACCCTTTAGCCACCAAACATGCTTTGTGCTCTCAAACTCTCCATGCTCGTTATACTTAGTTTTATAAATCCATTTCACCCCAATTTTCTTGACTTCAACAGGCAACGTAACTAACATCCATGTCTTGTTCTTCTTTATGGACTTGATTTCATTGTCCATAGCCAATCTCCAACTTACATCTTTCACTGCTTCTTCATAGTACAACGGGTCACTTGACATTAATAGTGCCAAATTACCTTCATCTCCAGAAGACCCAAGACCCTCCCCACTAATATAATCCTTTATCCATGATATAGGTTCTCTCATTCTCGTACCTCCTTCATTATCCTCAATGTCTCCATTATTTGAAAATACATCTCCCTCTTTCTCACCACTATTATTCTCACTTTTATCATTATTATCATCTACTCCTTCTACATTGTCATCTCCCCATTCTAAATCCACCAAATTTGTTATTCAAAACTCTCATCCAAATCCCATTGTTTCTCCTCTTCAAATATCACATCTCTATTCATTATTACCCTTTTTGTAATCAGGTTAAATAGTCTATAGCCCTTGGATTCCTCACTAACACCTAAAAATATACACTTAACACATATATTGTCAAGTTTAGTTTTTTGTACCTATGGCACATGAACATTTGCTATGCACTGGAAGACACCAAAATGATCAACAAAAGGCTTAATTCCACTTCACGCTTCTATTGGTGTGATGTTTTTTCCCATCAAAGTTGGACAAATGTTCATCACATTATTGCTCCAATTTACTGCCTTTGCCCAAAATGTTTTTGGAATTTTCTTCTCAAATACCAGTGCACAAACCATGTTCATTACTGTTCTATTCTTTCGTTCAGCTACACTGTTTTGTTGAGCGGTGTAAACAGTTGTCAGTTGCCGCTTAATGCCATTCTGCTCACAAAATTTGTTAAATTCAAGCGAGGTGAACTTGCCTCCCCTATCTGTACGTAGACACTTGATAGGTAAAACTGTCTCATTCTCCACCATCCTCTTAAAACACTTGAAATGACTCAATGCTTTTGATATTTCCAGCAGAAAATATATCTATGACCTTCTACTATAGCCATATATAAAACACATAATATATCTATGTTTTTTTCACTATATTTGTTTTTTATTTTATTTTTAATTGTTTTTGTTCTTAATAATTGTATGAATGTTGTTGTGGGATTTTTTTTTCATATGAGATCAATTTTTAGTTGATTTATTTATAGGATTTTAAATTTTTTTTCATATGAATTGTTTAAGTTGAATTTCTTTTTTCGTGTTATTTATTTGTTGCAAATTTATTTGAGTTGATTTTCTTCTCTTTCTTCCAAGTATTTTGAGTATTATAAAGTGTTGATTTATATTTATTTAGTTATTTTATAGTTTTGTAAAATATATTTTTTAATTATCGACGGAATTACATGCGATATTTTGCCAAGGGAAATACCGACTGAATGAAGCGGGTAATTTGTTTTTGTTCACTTTTTACATCAGTAAATCCATCGGTAATAATATTTTTTTATTACCAACGGACTTACCGATGAAAGATTCACTGACAAAGCAGTTACGTCAGTAATTTTGTTGGTAAATTAATTACCAATGGAATGATGGTACAAATACTGATAGAAAATTCCGTCGGTAAATCTAAAGATTGTGGTAGTGTATGTTCATAAATTATTCAATTTATTTTCTATGAAGTTATTATAGTTTCAAACATATATATTGACATTACTTAATTTTACAAGTGTCTATTATTATTATTGTATAATTAATTAAAAATTAGTTTTAAAAAAATAAAGTTCTTAGACTGATTGGAGTTCATCACCTAAATCGTGAATTTCACGGTTTAATCTAAAAAAACCGGGTCGATTGAATATATAAATTTTTAAGTCATTTTTAACCGATTGTTTTTAGATCCTCAGGTAGATTGAGTTAGATTGAGAAAACTTTTATATAAATTAATTTAAACCCAAGATAGGCAAGGAATTAGATTAAAAAGTTTCAAAGTGAATCTATTAGATAAATTTAATAATAATACTAAATAATTTTTCTGAAGTTCAAATAGATTTTAATTCTAGCTGCAACATAAGGTTACCTTCTAAACTAATTTGACCCTACTCCAATGAAAAAAACAATTACTACATTATTGGCTCTTATAAAAATTCCACATAAATGCTCCGGCAAAATATAAGGATTCCATCTCTTCAAATAAAATTTGTTCACGTTTATTGTGACTGAAAGTGTTTTCCACATAAACAAGTTTTTTTTAAAAAAAAAAATTGAGAATAGTTAGAAGACTAAGTTGGAGTCAGTCCAATATTTAACAGGATTCAATCTATAAAGAACCCGAACATGTTATTCAAAAGCACATCATTCTTGCACCACTGTAGAAGCGGTCAAAACTGAGCACACAAAAAAATCTAACGCCCTGGTCCAAGGGCCCGAAAATCTCAACCTCCATAACAGCTCGACACGTGTTAGTCTAAGTGATCTACACATTTCAGCCAGCACTCCACGCAGCATTTTACGTGTCAAGCATTGGCCTGGTTTTAGTCACTATAAATTAAGGCAACCATGGCTGATGTTTATTACCAAAAGTCGTGTGTTTTGAATCTTTCAAAGAAATCAATAACCAAAAATGGCTGACAACACCCAGAAGATGAGCTACCAAGCTGGTGAGACCAAAGGCCAAGCTCAGGTTAGCTTAGCAATTTCTTTCTCTATTTTGCTTTTGTTTTTATATATAAATTAATGTATAATGCTCTATAACATATCGATTTTGTTTGTTTCAGGAGAAGGCCAGCAACTTGATGGACGGAGCTGGCAATGCTGCTCAATCTGCAAAGGAATCAGTGCAAGAGGTTCACATATTTTTGTTCAATCTCATTTTCTATATTTTTTTAGAGAATTCATTCTCACCAAAATGGCACAATGGATTGTCCATAAGATTTAAGAATGACAACAAACCTAAAAGAAAACTCCAAGTGTTAATAATTAGTTTTATATTTTGGCACAGATACTCTTAGCGAGTGAGTTTGCAGTGGTGTTTTTTTTTTTTTTGTTTTTTTTTTTTATTTTGATAGTTCTTTCTTTGTGTAGGCTGGTCAGCAGGTGAGGGAAAAGGCACAGGGAGCTGTTGAAGGAGTAAAGAATGCAACTGGCATGAACAAGTGAAGCTGGATCGATGGAGTCCAATGATCGTCTGCTGCATCAAATTTAGAAATTAAACGCAATATTCATCTATTCAGCACGCTGTTTTCCTTTTTTTCTTTTTTCTTTTTTCTTTTTTGTTTCTGTCTTTCGTTTTGTATAAAGAAGAGAGCTCTCTGATCTGCAGTTCTCTCGTAAGTTTGTAGGCACATGCATGTTTTGCCCTTATTAGAAAAATTTTACTTCCAGTTCAGTACATGTTCAAATTTTTCCAGCTTAGTGCTTCATCAATTGGCCCTATATGTGTCCAAATGGCCTAAAATGCCAATTCCCTTCTTAAATCTATTTGATTACAACAAATATTATGCCTTCTCAAATCATTGGTATCTCCATCTTATCATTAACAAAAAAAATAAAATCTTACATAATATCATCTGTTTTTAATAATTTTTTCATGGATATATTCATCAATAAATATAATATATTACCAGCAGAATATCATCTTTAATTTTATTAATACGTTAACATTAGTAGTGACATTTACATCGAATGTACTAATGAGATTGTGCCATTGATAACCCATCAGTAATATTCAAAAAAAAAAAAACATATTGAACAATTAATTTATTCTTTCGTTTTATAGGTTACTTTTCTTTTATATATATATATATATAAGAGTCCCTTGGTTGAAAATTCCATTCTTTCGTTTTATAGGTTACTTTTCTTTTATATATATATATATAAGAGTCCCTTGGTTGAAAATTCCATTTCAAGGATGCTTAAGATTATATATGTAGAGACAAGTGAACATGTTAATTTTATTTACATCATTTTGATATTTTGATATGGCTATTTAACTCGGTCCATTTTTTTATACATCACAAAGCTCAAGGTAGGGAACAAAACATTCTTCTATATGCTGTATAGTAAAATTGTTAATAATTAGTTGAATGATATATTAAAAATAGCAATAAAAAAAAAGGAGAAAATGTTGGATTATTAGGGATTTTAGCATAGCAAAACAAGAACAGTACAACTTACGCATGTTTTATTTGTATGAAACTTTTGTTTTCAGTTATCATGCCTTGACAGTATCCATTCCAATATTGTACTAAAAATGTTGATGGTCACATCCATGTTTAATGATCTTCACAGCATGGAATTCATTATCGTCTGTATTTAGACCAAAGAAATAACTCTCACCCCTTGGTGGTGGGTTTAACATGATATCTTTTTTATTAAAGCAAATTAGCCCATTGATGAAACTTGTTGTTTTTTATAAAGTTGGTATTTGGTTTTTGTAGGGGGAGTTTTCTCTCCATGCGGACTGATGGTGTTCATAATCATTACCCATTAGAGGCTTAGCACACTAGCATACAATATTTAATGTGGTTTAGTAAATTGCTTACATCTATAGGAGAAGTCCACATTATTAGAGATAGATAAAGGGTTACAACACACATAGAGAATGATGATCTATTCACTTAACTCAACTTCCATCTCTCATTGATTCATTTGCAGCTGTTGCAATGATAGCAGGGCTACTGCCCTTAGCAGCTCTTCTCTCTCTCTCTCTCTCCTCACATATTTCTCACTTGTTCCCTCTCATATTGCTCTCTAAATAATGCATTTATTTATAGGCTTCAATGGTAGCTACTCCTGCACTTGTTAACAATGGTGGTCATCTAACCTATCACACCCGGACATTACGGCGACCGACTAAAAAATAATCCTGATTGGAAAAAAGAACAGATACCTGGCATCATGTTCTTTTAGGAGAAAACGACTAGTTCAAAGAGTTGCCACCAAGTATTATGGTTATTAGGAACTCTAACTGGTCAACAAAGATTCTACAGTGTGGGACTAATTACGCGAAAAGGAAGATATTATCATCCCTTAAGCATCCTACCTGAGGCAAGCTGCATTGCTGGTTTTGTCTTAAATTGCTAAGAGTTTGTCTTTGTTCTATTTTTAAGTTCATTCTACAATATTCCCGACTCTAGCATTAGTGAATATTCAACTACGACTATTTACAACTCTGACGTTAGTAAATATTGTGCAATCTATAAAATATAGTATTCCTGAGTCTGGCACTAGTGAATAAATCCAAAATTTTTGAATTTAGATGAAGAAAATAAAATTCTTTTTTTTCTTTGGCCGGGTCTGGGCCCAACCCATCCATTTGGGCTAGGCTGGACCGAGCTAGGTCACTAGCGCATGCCAGTGGCCTAGCTGGCCAAGCAACACGTGTGCGCTAATCCACGTGTGTTGCTGCACTGTTAAAGTGAATTAAAATTCACCTAAACAGTGCAGTTTATTTTCAGCAGCTGCAGAATGAAGTGTGCAATTGGAGATGGGGAAGCTTACCTGGTCGATGAAGGCGATGAAGATGATGGTCCACACTGGTTCTAGACTCTGCGTTCTCCTCTATTGGCGTTTCTTCCCTGGGTTTTCCTTCCTTTGCTTCTGGTTTTAGGCTTGAACCCCTCCGGTTCTGGAGGTGGAATGACAAAGATGATGATGTTTCTTCTTCTGCTGGGTTAAACTTTGTTCTGTGTGGTTTTTGCGGGATTTTCTAGTTTTATTCTTCCTGCTCTTTTGGTTTCTTTTCCCAGGTTTCCACATTTGTTCCTCCCCGGCTCCTCGTCACCCTTCTCTCTACTGGTTGTGTATTGCTGGCGCGGAGGAGGAAGCTACTTTAACGGCTGGTGAAGACTGCCACTGAAAAGAGTGTGGTTTGTCTTGCGGTTGCATACTCACGATGCAGTGTAGAGAACGTCGCTTGCTGGAGGTGCAATCTACTGTTGTTCATGGCTGGTGCAGGATGAGTGGCTGATGCCTGAGAGGGTGTTGTACTGCTGCTGGAGCTGGAAGAGGCACGCGATGTTGTTTACTGGATGTTGCTGGACTGCTGCTAGAGCTGGAGGAGACGCACCTTGCTAGTTGCTGATGCATGCTCACAATGCATGGAGGTGGCTGAGATGAAGGATGATGGTTAAAGGGGAGAGTGAGAGCGGGGAGGATGAAAAAGGAAAAAGTCGAGGAGGGGAAAGTTGAGAATAATTGGGAAACTTAACCTAATGGTTAGCCAACCCTTTCTATATATGTGTAAGGCAATATACAATAGCAATTGTGGAGGTTACCACACAAGAGTATGTAGACAATATTTCTTATACAGTATTTCCTATTTAAGTACATTCTATAATATGCCCTCTCAAGCTGAGGGTGGAGAATGAAATGAAAAGCAGTAAAAGAAGAAGTAGGAAGTGGCTTACTGAAGTTATCAGCAAGTTGATCCCGAGAGGAAATAAAACAAATCTGAATTTCCTTCTTGACAACTCTATCTTGGACAAAATGATAATCGACCTCAACATGTTTTGTGCGAGCATGAAAGACAGGATTCACAGATAAATAGGTGGCACCAAGATTGTCACACCAGATGATAGGAGCAGAAGCAGACGGAATCTAGAGATCTGTTAATAAGTACTTAAGCCAGATAACCTCAGTAGTGCTATCAGCTAAGGCTTTGTACTCAGCTTCAGTAGAAGAGCGAGCAACTATGCATTGCTTACCGGATTTCCATGAAATCGGCGTCTAACCAAAGAACACAAGGTAACCACCCATAGATTTTCTATACTCAACATTGCCTGCCCAATCTGCAACTTTAAAACTATGTAAGGTAAAAGAGGAACTGCGAGTAATATGCAACCCATGGGATGCCGTACCCCGAAGATAATGCAAGATGCGTTTCACGGCAGCCCAATGAGAATCTTTAGGAGCATGCATAAACTGACAGACTCTGTTAATAGCAAAGCAAATATCTGGACGAGTAAAAGTGAGATATTGAAGAGCACCCACAATTTGACGAAAGCGTGTAGCATCAGAAAATAATGGATCAAGCAGAATGGTAGCTTTGGATGTAGAGATAAGAGTATCAACAGGTTTGCAAGATAATATACCAGCCCGAGTGAGGATATCAAGTGTATATTTATGTTGGCGGAGCATAAGACCCATACTAGTAGACTGAACCTCAATACCCAAAAAATAATGAACAGAACTCAAGTCGTGAAGCTTAAATTCTAAGCTCAGTAGCTGAATGAGGCGTTGGAGCAGAAGAGAGTTGCTACCCGTAAGCACAATATCATCAACATAGACCAGAAGATAACAAATATCAGCACCAACAGAGAAGATAAACAATGAGGTATCCACCTTAGATGCATGGAAACTAATATATAACAGGAAATCATTCAGATGAGTGTACCAAGCTCGCAGAGCATGTTTTAAACCATATAGAGATTTCTGTAAGCAACACACATGAGGGGAGACCAGAATCAACAAAACCTAGAGGTTGTTTCATGTAGACCTCCTTGTCAAGAACACCGTTAAGGAAGGCATTATGGATATCAAGCTGATGAATTTTCCAACCACATGAAACGATAATGGAGAAGACTAATCTGACGATCGCCTGTTTGATGACAGGACTAAAGGTTTCAGAGTAATGAATACCTTCTTACTGAGTGAAACCCCTAGAAACCAAACATGCTTTATACCTCTCGATGCTACCATCAAATCTGCGTTTAATGTTGTACGCCCACTGACTACCAACAACATTCATAGAGGGGTGAAACAGTACTAAGGTCCAAGTTCTGTTTATGCGTAAGGCCTAAATTTCCTAATGCATAGCACTATGCCATGCTTTATATTTGTTAACATCATTAAAAACAAGTGGCTCATGAGAGGGAGGAGAAACTACCCGTTTGAAGGAGGCAACAAAGCTTGTTGTAGTGGCAGTGGACGACGTTGTCTTGGGCTGTCTTGGATGGAGGACCATGAGATGTTGATGAGCTGCTAGACATGGAGAAGTGTGACCTGTAATTGGAAGGTGCTGAAAAGGATATGAAGAGAGGTCTACACAAAGCTGCAGACCAGCTGGAGAAGCAGTGGATGGACTTGTCGGTACTGCAGAAGATGGGGAGGCTGCAGTAGAGCTAGGATGTTCTGCAGCAGAACCTGGCTAATCTACTGCAGCAGACCGGAGAACATGTGCATCTAATGATGGAGAACCTGTTCCTGCATGATAATCATTGGAAAGACAAGCATATGGTGATAGTATGGTAGTGTGGGGTGGGGATGAAGGGGTGGCAGAAGTTATGGTTAAAGGGATGGTTTGGTGGGTTGTGGCAGAGGGCAGAATTGGATTATTTGGAGGAGTAGTTTGGGGAGTAGTAGGCAAAAAAACATGGAGGAGGGTTTAAGGATGGAAGATAGGTAGGTGGTGTGGGAGGTACCGATAAGGATGTTACCTGTTTAGACTTCTCAAAAGGAAAGACAGTTTCATGAAAACAAACATGACGGTAGACATAAATATGATGAGATTCTAAATCAAGACAACGATAACCAAGATGGGATGAGCTATAGCCTAAAAACACACAAGGAGAAGACCGGAAATCTAATTTATGAGCATGATATTGACCGAAAAAGGGGAAACAAAGACACCTAAAAATACGTAAGAAGTTATAATCAGGAGTGCGACGAAACAAACACTCAACGGAGATTTATTTTGGAGAACAAGAGTATGCATGCGATTAATAAGGTATACCGATGATTCAAAAGCATGGTTCCAAAATCCCAATCATGCACTACACTAGCCTAAAAGGGTGAGATCAGTTTTGATAATATGTCGATGACGGCATTCAATAGTGCCATTTTGTTCATGAGTATGAGGACAAATTAACTGATGATGAATACCAATGGGCTGAAAAAATTTATTTAATTTACGATATTCACCGCCCCAATCAGTTTGAACAGATTTAATTTTAAATGAAAACTGACGCTCAATAAGTGTTTGAAAACGTTGAAAAGTGGAAAAGAAATCAGATTTCACAACAAGCGGATAATACAATAAATGTTTGGTATGTGCATTGATAAAAATAACAAAATAGTGGAAGCCATCAGAAGAAAACATAAGGGCAGGACCCCAAACATCACTAAAAATTAAGTCAAGTGGGGTAGAAGTTTTGTGACCCGTAAGTCGTAATGACAAACGATACAACTTTCCTAAAGGACAAGCTTGACACTAAGTAAGAGAATGTCTAGAAGTATTTATGATTTTATTGTCAAAAACTAACAAATTGAAAATGCGAGGGGTTGGATGACCCAAACAACTATGCCACAGGTCAGCAGTCGCGGAGATACAAGAAGACCAAAAAGCTCGAAGAACTAGAGTGGCAGAAGACTCGGAGAGGACATAAAGTCCATCATGACTCTGACCAGAAAGGAGAACTTCCTTGGTGACGAGATCCTTCACTTAAAACATAGAAGCGTGAAATTCAAAATAAAACATGATTATCACGACAAAATTTGTGAACAGATAACAACGGTTTAGTAATGTGAGGCACATGGAGAACATTAGATAATGTAAACATGTATTTTGGGGAATGTAATTTAGTATGTCCAATATGGGATATGTCAAGGCCCTTACCGTCACCAACATGTAAATAATCATTACCAAGATAGGGTGCAGAATCGATCAGAGTTCCAAGATCAGGTGTGACATGTTGATTTGTGCCGGTGTCGGGGAACCAAGTCGCAGCAGAAATATTCCCAACAACAAGATGAGCAGAGGGCTGCTACGAAACTAGGAACAATTGGGAGTTGTGTGCCCAAAACCGGAGCACAATTGGTAGCGTACATGCTACTATCCAAACCACTGCCTAGCCCTGAAGTTGCGCCTAGTCTGCTGCCAGTGGTTTGGTTGCCAATCTGCAGCAGATTAGGCCCTGTTCTGAGGAGTGGAACGGTTGCTGTGGGGATGCCAATTACCTCTAAAGTGACCCCTGTTGCAGCTGAAGTTGGGGTTGTGATGAGATATAGCATGTTGTGCAGAAAACTGTGGTGTTAGCAGCAGAGGTGGCTGCTGTGGCATAAAAGAAAAAGACAATAGAGAGGGAGCGGCAACCATGGAATGGAAAGAGTTCTTGTGCAGAAATTCATGGGTAAGAATGTAGCTGTGAAGATCAGCATATGATAGCGGTTTTACCTTGGTTATGAGACTTGTTACCAAGTCTTTGAACTCGCCACAAAACACATAAAGATTGAAATCTTCAAGAGACATGGGACGACCAGCAGCAGCCAATTTGTCAAATAACAATTTGACTTGCTGCATGTATAGACTAACCGATGAGTCACCTTGTCGAAGGTCTTGAAAGGAGCCATGGAGTTGCATGATGCGAGAATTAGACGGAGAGGCAAGCGCTTTCTCAAGAGTGCGCCAAACACAATGCGAGGTAGAACAATCAATCTACCACGAGATGCAACACATCCATGGAGAGATAGGAGAGCAAAACACTTAAAATAAGTTGATCCTATTGCTTCCAACGAAGAAAAGAAGGGCTAATGTTAGAGGAAAAACCAACAGAGCTATCAAAAATATAAGATGGAGGACACGACACTGAGCCGTCAACGAAGTGAAAAACACCTTGACCAAGGAGATATGACTTCATCTGCATTCTCCAATAGAGATAATTTGTGTTCGTAAGTTTTAGCGAAACAACTTGGTGATTGTTCGCTAAAGGAACAATAGCTGTAGTGTGGGTTCCCATGAGAGGTAAACGAACGGCAAGGACTTAGGAGGAATAATCAGAGACAAGCTCTGCAAGTAGAGGCTGCTGCGGGGGAGAAAAGGCACCAGCAGCAGTAGCTTGGGGATGGCTGGTCGGTTGTGCTGCACCACGGGTGGAGAGGGAGAAGTCGGCGGCGGTAGTAGAATCCATGTAGAGAAAGCAAAGAGAGGAAGGGAGAAAAGAGTTTTAACGGCAGAAGGCTCTGATACCAAGTTGAAAATAATTGGAAGGCTTAACCTAATGGTTAGCTAACCCTTTCTATATAGATGTGTAAGGCAATATATAATAGCAATGGTGAAGATTACCACACAAGAGTATGTAGACAATATTTTCTATATAAGTACATTTTATAATAGGGGAAGGTATGGCTGGTTTGAGACAAGGGAAGATAGTTTAATTTGAATATAGTTTAATTTGGTTTCTTGTATGCTAACCTTGAATATCGAATAAATCATCTCAGATATTAGTAAGGTAGACAAGTTAACGATGTGAATGAAGTTTTTTTGGTTTTCTCTAATATTTCATAATCACATTACTTTGACTTTCAATATCAAGATTGCAAGATTTGTGTCGATGTGATGGATACAATTAAATAATTATTAGACCAGATCGAGTATTTAATTGTTAAAATAATATTATATGGTAATACTAAAATATAAAAAAAAAATATATGTTCATACTTATAGAAATCAGGTGAATAAAGAAACCTTACACTCTTCATTATATTTATCCAAAGAATCTATTTATGAATATTTACTAGTATTTGATAAACCTGTTGATCAGTCTAATAGGTCAATTCTTTAATTTACTAATTGACCTGCAACTTTATATAAAAAATAAATTTAAAATTAAAATAAATAAGAGTTTATTCTAAGTATGGTTTGATCTACTTTATAAATTAATTAACAATTTAATTAACCTAGTTAAAATCTAATTTGACTTATATTTTTTTTAAAACACCATTTAAAATTTTTATTTAAAAAAAAACAAATATAAAAATGTCACTAATTTAGATTAATTTTGATCGATCCAATCAATAACTCACATCTTGTAATAGATCATGTATTTATCATGTTAGGTTTAATATATTTGATATTTACCATTTATAATGATGTCCAACATAACATACTGTCATTATTTCACATATAAACAAAATTAAAATAAATCTTTATTTATGTAACAAAACACTTATAACCATCAATAACAAAAATATTAATTTATTCAGACACATCTACAAATTTATATTTCTACTATACTTTGTATAATAATAACTTACGGGGCAACGAACTCCTTCACTAGTTATATTGAAAATGAAGCAGGTGGTTTTTTCTTTTTTGCATTTCTTCTTCTTTTATTTTTCTTTTTTTTTTTTGTTATTTTTTTACTTGATTTTAAATTTCACAGGTCAATTTTTCTTTTTTCTTTTTCATCACTAGATTGTAAATTTGAAAGGTTAATTCATGAAGACCAAATTAATCAAATATATCATCGTCTCAATATAAAAAAAACGAATTAAGATGATTTTTTTTTAAATCAAATCATGTTTTTAACTGATAATTTGGGTTGTTTTTAAACCCCAAGTAGACTCGGTGTTATAAGATAACTTTTATATAATTTAATTTAATTTTTTATTAAATTAAATTAAATTTAATAATAATATTAAATAGTTTCAATGTAGTGCGACCCTATAGACTAATTTGACCTTACTCCATTGATAAAAACAAATTACTACATTGTTGTCTCTTGCAAAAACTCCACATAAATGCTCCATCAAAATACAAGGATTTCATCCCTTCAAATAATATTTGTTCACGTTTGTTCGATAATGTGATTGGAAATGGTTTTTTGGGGAATAAATTGAGAACAGTTAGGAGACTAAGTTGAAGTCAGTGCAATATTTAGCTTCAAGGTACATAAATTTTATTCACAATAATAACAGGATTCAATCTATAAAGAACCCGAACCTGTTGTTCCACTATAGAAGCGGTCAACACTTAGCACACAAAAAAATCTAACGCCCTGGTCCAAGGGCCCCAAAAATCTCAACCTCGATAACAGCTTGACACGTGTTAGTCTAAGTGATTTACACATTTCGGCCAGCACTCCACGTAGCATTTTACGTGTCAAGCATTGGCCTGGTTTTAATCACTATAAATTACGGCAACCATGGCTCATGTTTATTACCAAAAGTTGTGTTTTCAATCTTTTAAGTGTTTTAGCTTTCAATTCTTTTGTGTTCTCTCAATCTTTCAAAGAAATCAATAACCAAAAATGGCTGACAACACCCAGAAGATGAGCTACCAAGCTGGTGAGACCAAAGGCCAAGCTCAGGTTAGCTTTTGAATTTCTTTCTCTATTTTGCTTTTGTTTTTATATATAAATTAATGTATAATGCTCTATAACATATCGATTTTGTTTGTTTCAGGAGAAGGCCAGCAACTTGATGGACGGAGCTGGCAATGCTGCTCAATCTGCAAAGGAATCAGTGCAAGAGGTTCACATATTATTTTTGTTCAATCTCATTTTCTATTTTTATTTTTTTTAATGTGTTTTTTGATTTTTTTTTTATTTTGATAGTTCTTTCTTTGTGTAGGCTGGTCAGCAGGTGAGGGAAAAGGCACAGGGAGCTGTTGAAGGAGTAAAGAATGCAACTGGCATGAACAAGTGAAGCTGGATCGATGGAGTCCGATGATCGTCTGCTGCATCAAATTTAGAAATTAAATGCAATTTTCATCTATTCAGCACGTTGTTTTTCTTTTTTTGTTTCTGTCTTTCGTTTTGTATAAAGAAGAGAGCTCTCTGATCTGCAGTTCTCTCGTAAGTTTGTAGGCACATGCATGTTTTGCCCTTTTTAGAAAAAATTTACTTTCAGTTCAGTACATGTTCAAATTTTTCCAGCTTAGTGCTTCATCAATTGGCCCTATATGTGTCCAAATGGCCTAAAATGCCAATTCCCTTCTTAAATCTATTTGATTACAACAAATATTATGCCTTCTCAAATCATTCATATCTCCATCTTATCATTAACAAAAAATAAAATCATATATAATATCATCTATATTTTTAATAATTTTTTAGTTATATTCATCAATAAATATAATATATCACCAACAAAATATTATCTTTAATTCTATTAATGCGTTAATTCGTTAACATTAATAGTGATATTTACATTAATTATTCTTTAACTTTCTCAAATGTACTAATGAGGTTGTGTCATTAGTAACCCATCAATAATATTTAAAAAAAAATATTGAACAAGTAATTTATTATTTCTATATATATATATATATATATATATTATTTATTTATTTCAAGATGAAAGTCCCTGGGTTGAAAACAGCTCTAGTAGCTCACCATAAAGTCTATCATCTAGTTCCATTTCAAGGATGCTTATGATTATGTGGTGACAAGTGACCATGTTAATTTTTTTTATATCATTTTCACATGGCTATTTAACTCTGTACATTTTCCTATAAATCAACAAAGCTCAGGGTAGGGAACAAAACGTTCTTCTATACAATAAAAATCCTTTATCAATCATTTTATTTATTTTATATTTAAAATATTAAGGTTTAGTTATAAACTTTAATACTCAAGGATATAAAATTACACAATAAAATATGCTCTTATATATTAAAAATATATAAATAAATAAATGTGATGTAAAAATTTAGATTTTAGAGTGGTTATAATTTAACCTAATATGGTAAAAACTTTCTCACGTAAGAAAATTGCCTTATACCTTAGAAAAAGACCAGCAAATATAAACTTGACCTAAAAAAAAAATTAAATAACAATGCAACTTACCTCATGTTGGATGCACTAGAGGTGATATGTCTTTCTCTTGCACAATCAATTCCTTACCAAGACTCTTGCAGACTATAGGTTTCCTAGTAATCATAATATTAGACAGTGACTACTAAACTTTATAATCATAACTTTATGATTACACCTAAAATCTTATCCCATCCTAACACCATCGCAAGAGGCGAAATGACGCCACTAGACGTTTCCCCATGACAGGATGACGACTTCACTGGAGAACATCTTGTCTGGTTGAACTAAGTTTTTCTTGTTTGATTATTTTCCTGTTTGTTTTGGTTTGTTTAATTTTAGCTCATATTTTTACTGCTTTAGCATGCATTTTTTTTTACCTTTTGTTCATGCATAGGTACATCGGGTATGTATTAATGCCTTCATCATTTTAATTATTCCGAATAAATCTATTTTTAGGTTAAGTGGGCAGTGACGGTTTATCTTATGACTTTTAGTCGGGGTTTATATTTGTAAAACATCCAACTATAAGCTGAGTGTTTACTCGGTAATGACGATCACATTGTGTCCCAACCATTCCTCATAAACCGCTATACTATATTCACGAAAGGTAGTCACCACGAGCTCATAAACTCTTTTGGGACTAAGTAATGAGCATACCCTTTATGTAATGACTTAAAACTTGCCTTTAGGGTTCAAACTCCCTAATAATTCATTTTTGCATCAAGACATACCTTATCAATAATCAATAATCTTAACCATGGCTTTTCTAAAAAGAGTCTAAGATGATCAAACTATGGGTTTTTACCATCTATACCTGATGTGCATTCATATGCATACATTTATTCATTGTAAATAACCTACATGCACCAGGTTAAAATATAGGTTCCCAGAAAACTCCAATTCACAAAGTCTATAACATCCGACTTTGAGTGAGAAACATAGAAGATGAAGAAAGCGCTCATTATGATGCTCATTTCCAAGAAGAGTTGGAGTTTCTAAAGACTAGCGTGGCTCACCTCATCGGCTTACTTAAGCAAACACCAATGAATGCCTCTGGTGAAGGTCCTTCCAATAGACCTACCACTTTTGTTCAAATGCAAATGACAACTTAACCCAAAGAAATAACAGGAGAACAAGCTCAAGATTCCAACATAATCCAGCATTTGTGAAATCGATGACACTAACATCGACATCCACAGTCTCAGATACATTCACAAACGAGTCTCACAAGACAAAATCATCTGATTACATTGATGAAGATGAGATGACAACACTGGAATCTAGAAGTAGGGTTATTGAAAGGAGTAGACTTGTATGACTCATATATGCTGCAAAAATATATACGGTCCCAAATATGGCTATACTGAAAAAGTTTTGTGTTCTCAAATTTATCAAATATATTGGAATTTAATGCCTAATGACTTATATTAAGTCCTATTGTAATAAAATGACAAAAGTAGTACATGATAAGAAATTATTAATATATTTTTTTCTAAGATAATTTGAATGGGATAGCATTAAATTTGTACTGAGGTTAGATAATATAAAATTCCAGGAAAGAAAATATCTAATAAATATTTTTATTAAACAATATAAGTACAAAATAGATATTCTACCAACTTTTTTTAACTTGAAAAAAGATAATAAAGAAAGTATAAGAAAATATTTCCAGAGATGAAGAGTAAATACATTTTTTTATTTAAAAAAAAAAAATACAACTAAAATTAAAACCCTAAAATTGGAAACACACCTCTGGTTCGCTCACTTCTTAGCACACACCATTCCTAAATCTCCGATTCTCAAGCTCCTCAAAAACCCTAACTTGACACTGTAGCAATGAGACACTTATGGAGAGTTCTTCTCTACCGAAAGTATCCGCTATCATCTCTCAAAATTTCCAATCATTTCCAGGTACTACAGCAACACTCTCCTTCTCTACTTCGCTCTCTATCTCCTTCACTTCACACACTTGCACTACAAAACTCTCATTTCTCTGAAACCCTACAAAAACCCAATATTTATAACAAAACCCCATTATTTGCTTGTAATTTCTCATCTGAAGCATCATTAGTTGAGCCCACAAAAGACCCGGATCATGTTTTGCTTGTTTGTGACGCTTTTACCAAGTTTGATGAATTTGATGATATTAGTAAAGAATTGGAATTGAATAGTGTTGTTATTAGTCATGACTTGGTTTTGAAAGTTTTGAAGTCACTGGAATCAAAACCGGAAGTGGCCAAGAGGTTTTTTGATTGGGTTTTGGAAAAGGATAGTGGGAGATTGAGCTCTAAAAGTTATAACTGGATGTTAGGGATTTTGGGGGTTAATGGTTTGGTTGTGGAATTTTGGGATTTAGTTGACAAAATGAAGATAAAGGGTCATGGCGTGTCAGGGGTCACGCGCGATAGAGTGCAGGAGAAGTTTGAGAAAGAAGGGCTAAATGATGATTTAGAGAAGTTAAAAGGGGTTTTTGCAAGGGGGTCAGTGGATAACTCGGTGGAAAAGATTGGTTTGAGAGTGAGTAGGATTGTTAGGAATAAGGTTTGGGGAGAGGATGTTGAAGGGGAAATTAAGCATTTGTGTGCAGAGTTTTCGAGTGACTTAGTGAAGATTGTGTTGGAGCATTTAGTGATGGAGCCAGTGAAAGCATTGATATTTTTTAGGTGGGTTGAGGACAGTGAGTTGTGTAAGCATGATGGAAGGAGTTATAATGCAATGGCTAGGGTTTTGGGGAGGGAGGATTGCATTGACAGGTTTTGGAAGGTAATTGATGAAATGAGGAGTAATGGGTTTGAAATGGAGACGGGGACTTTTGATACTGTTTTAGCACGGTTTATGAGTAGGAAAATGATTAAGGAGGCCATAGACTTATACGAGTTTGCAATGACTGGTGAAAATAAGCCTTCAGCTAAATGTTGCACCTATTTGTTGAGGAAAATAGTCGTTGGTAAACAGTTGGATATGGGTTTGTTTTCAAGAGTTGTGGAAATCTTTACTGGCCACGGGAATGTTTTGACAGATGCTATGCTTGATGCAGTTCTTAAAGCTCTAACTAATGTTGGTAAATTTGGTGAGTGCAATAAGGTTTTAAGAGAAATGAAGGTGGCTGGCTTTGTAGCTAGTGGTAATTTGCAGAGAAAGATTGCATTTGGGCTTACTAGTGCTGGTAAGAATGATGAAGCAAATGAATTTGTGAATCATATGGAATCATCTGGTAGAGATTTGAGTTACAAGGCTTGGGCATCTTTGATTGAAGGGCATTGTGTATCTGGGGATCTTGAAAAAGCATCTGATTGTTTCAAAATAATGGTTGAGAAAAAGGGAGTTTCTGGTGCTGGTTATGCCATTGAGTTGTTGGTAAATGCATATTGCCGCAAGAACAGAGCGATGGATGCATGCAATCTTTTGCGTGATTATGTCTGTCAATATCATTTATGTCCTTGGCAGACTACATACAAAGTATTGATAAGTAAATTACTGGTTCAGGGTGCATTTAAGGATGCCTTAAACCTGTTGGGTTTGATGCAAAGCCATGGCATTCCACCCCATATAGATCCATTTTTTGAGTTCGTATCGAAGTCTGGAACAGGTGATGATGCCATTGCTTTTATGAATGCTATGACCACTAAGAAGTTTCCATCTATATCTGTTGCTCTTCGTATGTTTAAAGCCTTTTTCAAGGCCAACAGGCATGGCGAAGCACAAGATTTCTTGTCTAAATGCCCAATTTACATTCGGAACCGTGCTGATGTTTTGAATCTCTTCTGTTCCAAGAAGTTTAGTAACGATACTACTGCTACAGATGTATCTGTGTAGGCTTTTGTTGGAGTATATGACTTAGAGTATTCTGTGATGTCAATGCAGAATGTCATTATCTCACAAATTTTGGTACGAATGCTTTCTATACTGCTTGAAACTGTTTCCTTTCAGTGTATGATTAATTTTGTCTAGTGGAAAATAAGATTTAGTGATTCATGTTTCTGAAGTATTTCTTGCTTCTTATCGTGCTGTTTTGTTTCATGCTTGCTTATAGCATGAGTCGCACTTTGCATTTGAACTTCTGAAGTTATGGTCAAGTAGTTGGGTTTTTACATTTTTCTTGTGCTTGAACTGCTGTGCAATTGTTAGTTGTGCTACTGAAAGAAGTAAATTTGTTTAGTTCATTCCTGTTATGCATCTGGTGTTATGGAACTAATTTTTAGTTTTCTTTAACTTTTTTAAATAACTTTGCTGTCTGCCTTGATGCTGTCAAAGTGTAAGATTTACCCCCAAAACAAAGCTTCCTTTATCTTTTCTCAATGACCTAACGTATTTTTTTGTCATCCTGTCTGTCTTGTGGTATGCCAAGTTAGTATTTTATCATCTTGAAATAATTTTGTTTCTATACTGTGTTTGATTGATGTTCTTTGTTGCCTAAGCCTTTAAATATATTGTAGTTCTCCTATAAATTTATTGATAATTATGAGGTTTGAGTTAATATCCAATATAGTCGAGGTTTGGTATTAACTATGAAATCCATTTCTTGATAGAGCATCCTTTGGGAGTCAAATTGATTTGTCCCAGACATTGTATGAAGAGTATATATTTTTTTTTAATGAGGTAAATAGTTGTCCCGTTAATAGGATCAACCTGACTAGCTGTCTTGAAACCCAATATTATAAGTGGCCCTCTGACATTTCCAGCCTTCTATCTTGGTGGTTCCAAGATAAAGGGTGGTGAATTCTATCTCTCCTGTCTGACCTATTTTGAAGCAGCAGCAGACTGGAATTTCTTCTTTGACATTTGGGTAAAAGACATTTGAAGTTAACATTTCATTGTTATTTGGCCCTCTCTGACTGTACCAAGCTGAATGGCATGACCTGGGCTTTGTGTATTGTATTTGACATAGTGTTATATAGAGACTATACTTGTGCGTGTATGTGTATGACACATTAAACCTGTTTAATTTAATAAAATGGAAATATAAGAAACCAGTAGTAGTAGTTACAGTAAATAGTATTTGGAATCTGTGCATTGGAACCTTAAAGCTATGTTTTTAATGTGTTTCTCTCATGATCCCATAAGAAAGGAAAAGCAGACAATTTTTTATTCTACTCTCCCTCTTTCTTTCTCTCTATTTGTTGTCTTTAATTTTTTTTTTCTTTGGGAAGATATAGTGACGTTTAATCATGAATATCAAAAACAGAATCATCCAATACTGACAAACTATAGCATTAGGAGTATCCTCCATACAAATATCACTATCAGTAACCTTAACAACACTGAGCACATGCTACTTTGTGCCGTTGTCTTTACTCCTTACACCCAGTTTGTGGGCCAAATTATTACAATGAGATTTTACTAATTTCAGTCTATGCTTCTTAAGAAGTTTTTTGTAATTTCTAGCTAATTATTTGTGTTTCTTTCCCATTTGGACTGGAGTCATATTTATCATTGCAGTTGGATTCTTCCAACAAGTTATTCCTATTATAGCAGTCTAATTATTGTGTAATTATTTCCTATTATGGAGTTTGTACCCAATTAGAGCTGGCTTCGTGCAAATCGTTGGCTGCTTCCTCAAACTTATGTGAAGGACACTGATTTGAGGCTGAATTTATCTTGAAATACAATAAATGCCCAGTTTTAGGCAGTAGTTGACAGGAGCTAGGAAGTATGAACATCAATTTTAGATTTGATATGAGGTCTACTACCTGCTGGCTTAATTATGTTTTGCTTTTGTGATGACGATTAATGTTTTAGTTTAACTCTGTACAGTCTGTTTTTATGTTGAATCTGACACTTCTCATTCTAGGCATACAAATATTGTTGATTTCTTAGAGTTATCAAGAAATTATCTGCAACATGATTTTCTTCTTGTCTGATAATTGCAAACTCCACTGCTGTCTTTTTTCTTTTTCTCTTCATTTAATGGCTTAGATTATATAGCAGTATTTTTGACAAATGAATTATTAATAATGATATAAAATATCACGTTGAAAAGTAAACATGATGTAATAGATGCTATACTGTGCTTTTGTTTTGAAATCAAACTATCACCTACTCGCTTGTACCTTACCCTTCAAGCATCATAATGGTGCCCGTTATGCTGTTCATGTTTCTCAAGTGTTACTGCTTTCTTCTTCTGTCATCGGTTACCTTTTGAGTGTTAGACTTGCTATGAAGACGAGCCTGCTTAGAAGTTGAAAGCGCTAATCTTCTTTTATTATTTGTGATTATTGTTTAACTGCTCAATTATGTTACAATAGAGGTCATAAAGTTTTAGTATATTTAAACAGTTTGAGTTTTTAATTATTTTGTCGAGTAAATTGTTAATTGGTTCAAATAAATGTGAATTTTTCGTCATTGTTTAGATTAGATATACATGCTGGTTTCAACTAGTTGATTTCCCTAAACTATTGATTTTCCCTCCCATTCAGAACCTTATGGGTAAGCAACCGTCCAGTTTCTTACTGGTAGTGTGCTAGTTCCCCTCGCCCCCTTTCTGAATTCTCTCCAGAGATGTTCACCTGATTGTGCTGATCTTCCATTATTACTGTTGCTTGCATTGAAAGGATCAATTCCTATCCGGTCTAAGCTATTTCACCATTAATCATTGTAACCTGTCACGCTGCATCACTCCTTAGTTCCCTTTTCCTGTGATCTGTGTATCATGTTAGCTGTGGAGAACTAGTGCCTTCCTATTGCATTTTCTTTGTTTAACAGAATACAAGTTGCACTTAATGGTAGGAAAGATTGGTTTCTCCAGTTCTACCTGCTGCCATTGCAGCTTAGAATTTATGTTGTGTGCAGTTTATGCAAAGGTTGGACATGACTTGACAATATCCTTTAGCTTGGTATCCTAAACTATTCAAGTAACTAGTCCATGTCATAACACCTGTATTCCTGAGGGATTTAGTTCTGGGGTTGACATAATTGCATTGACATTGCACTGTGTTTCCCAAGCAAATTTTATATGTTTTCTTTCTCTAGTCGGTCAAGAATGTGTTTCCCAAGCCCTATGAAAATTAATTCCGAAATCAAACATGTCTGAAAATGTCAGGCAAGTCAAGAATGTGTTGCAATCCTAGACAAAGCTAGGAAATGAATTTTCACCCTGCTGTGATTTAGCTGTAACAGACTGACAGAATAGAGAAATTCTATCTGGGATTGGTGTCAGGAAAAATACTGCTTGTTCTGCTTCTTACAGGACAAATAATGCCCAAGGTCGCATAAGTTTTTGGAACAAGAAGTTTTAGATGGTGATGTAATGCAAGGCTCAGAATTTGAACTCGAAATAGCACATTTTCACAGAGCAGGATCAAGGACGCTAGATACTTGCAAACTTGGTATTCTTTGCCAAATGTACCTTTCGTGTCAAATCTTCATATATATTATAAAAATCTATATCTCTTTGCAGATTACGGGAGCAGAGTCGGTATCTTGAAAATTAATGTTCCAAAGCCACAGCATAAAGATAGAAGGGTTAACACTTAGCACGAAGCTGTGATGAAGTCTATATAAATGCTACTTTTGACTTGCCTCCTATGCTCATTTTTACCCATTATATGCATTGCAAATGCAGAAACTATTCCACAATCAAAGTTCTTGCATCTTGCAAGTCTGCATATGTTGTGGATCTCTGTCATTGTGTTTCAACTTTCCATCTTATACTTCAATGTGAGATCCATCCAAATGTTTCTAGTAGATTGAAAAAGGTTCCAGAACATCAAAATCAGTAACCGAAATATTTGTTGAGTAGTTTTTCATCACATATATCCTTGATTTAGTCATTTTCATTTTCATTTCCATATTAATCAACTGCAATATATCCTTCCACACTGTATCACATTATGGATGAAATGATGAGTACTTTTGGTGTGTATGCGTCTGCTGGCACAAAGGGTGCCGGTGGGTGCACCCACTTAAAAGCGTAGTCGGAAATCCCGGCTCCACCTTCAAGTGAAACCAGCAGTTTCTGTATTTGACTGGCTCATTAACCTTTTCCTTTTGTTTGTACAAAAACCAAAGAATCATCTAATATTTGCTTTTATATTGGTTAAGCGCCTTTCTTATCATACAAAGTTCATTCTCTGTCATTCGAAATCCTTTCATAATTTTCAAACATTTTCATAAACAGTAACTCTCAGTAAAACCAACCATACGATTTAGGCTTTGATGAGGAAAGCAACCACTTGTTCCCTTGATGTAGTTTCCCGATTTTGTTCTTTTTGAATAATTGAGGTTGGGGGGGGACCAAAGCATGAGCATTTGTTCTCAATGGGGATGTGGATGCTCTAGGTGAGCATAGGGTTTCAAAATGTGTTTCTAGAGAGGGTAAGACAACGCAGGCTTTCCGCGCAATGCCTTACAGAAAAAACAAAAGAAAAAAAACTTCACATGC
This sequence comes from Populus davidiana, assembly GCA_030145905.1. Classification (NCBI taxonomy): domain Eukaryota; kingdom Viridiplantae; phylum Streptophyta; class Magnoliopsida; order Malpighiales; family Salicaceae; genus Populus; species Populus davidiana. The sequence continues at coordinate 2,321,937 of CM057792.1, read as the reverse complement.
ACACCTAAACTTGCTGTAAATGGTTCTTGATTGCAAACTTTTCCACTCTTAATGAGGTGATTAGGTTAATACTAAACTTAAGTATGCTATCTAATTCTGTGTTTTCGGCACTGTTTATTCTTAGAGAGTATGC